>OZ014553.1:14775000-15445000 GCA_963966155.1 Clivina fossor | reverse complement strand
CTGCTGAATATACTTTCTTTTCTTCTAGATCAGATTCTATTTCTATAACTATTCTGTGAATTTGTTCCAGATTTGTATGTTGTTCTCTGAAACCAAACTGATAATCTGGGATTATATCGATTGTCTCTATTATTGATTTTAACCTTTTCAGTATTAGTTTTTCTACTAGTTTAGATAGTAATGGTAACAGAAAAAGTTTCAGGGTTTATCTGGTTTTAATATTAGTATAATGTGAAACAACTTTTACTGGACGGGAAAATATTAAATTCGGGTTATTGCGTTGAAGATTTGAGTAATTGCAGTTATTGCGTTTTTTGGAAATTTTTTAAGTATTTATTATGGCAGTGATGAGATCGTATTCGGGAGCTTTTTATGTTGTTTAAATGTTTAATTTTCTGTTTTATTTCTGAGTGTGTAAACTACTTGATAGGTGGTGATAATTGTACCGAAATCTTCAAGTACTGCGATATTTGTTCATCATGATTTGGATTTTGTAAATCATTTGGTTTGAAGACATCGCTAAAGTGATTTGCAAATACTTTAGTTTTTTCTACATCCTTTCTTGCCCATTTTCTGTCTGGTTTTCTTATTGGGGGAATGTGCTGTATCGTTTTTTTTAATTTTTTGGTTCTTTTCCACAACGAGTAATCCGAGACTTTTTAGAAGCTTAAACTGCTAATATGTCTTTCTATATTTTTTAGTTCTTTTATTTTAATTTTTAGATTTTTACTTAGGTTATTTAAAATTTGATTATCTTCTGAATGCTTGCTAAGCTGCCACTTTTGTCTAGCTCTTCTTTTTTTTGCTATTTTATCCCAAATATATTTAGGATAGTTTGTGACATTTTGGTTGCTGATTTTGGCATTTGGTGTAGCTTGCCAAGGTGCTTGTTGTATATTGAGTGTCAACAATTCTACAGCTGCATCTAAGTTGTTTTCAATTTTTAAAAAGGAAAAAGATTGGAGATTTAAGTTATCATCTAAGTATGTTCTGAATTGATTCCAGTTGGTTTTTTTATTGTGTAAACTAGGTTTTCTTTCATTTTGTATTATCGATTTGCTTATGGCAGCTATCATGTAAATCGTAAGGATCATCTAATTTTATGTAGTTTAAAAAAATTCCTTTTGAGACAATGAAATCTAACAGATCTGGTAGCTTGTTTAGATTTATAGGCCAGTAAGTGGGTTTCTACTCCCTATGGGAGAATAATTGTTAGTAATAATAGTAGAGTCCAGCTGTCTGCCTCTGGGGTTGATTGTTTTCGATCCCCATTGTGCGTGTTTATAATTAAAATCGCCACCTGCAATAAATCGGTTTCCTAATGTGTGAAAGAATTCTTCAAATTGTTGATTCTTAACAGCGTGCTTTGGAGGGCAGTATACAGCGGCTACTGTTAACAGTCCATGTACTTTGTATATTTGAATGCATGTTACTTAAAGCTATTCTTTAATTTGTACTACCCCCGTCTATATAGATTGACGAGGAATAGTATATAATTCTCTTTTTACAGACCACATGAACAAGAGAGGAAGAGAATGTTTATTTGCCAGGTTATTTATTTATAAACCGTTGATTCTTGTTTTAAAATAGCCTCAGAAATTGAAAGTTCAAAAGTGGAAATAAAATAATGAGACAGGAGAGAGAAAGTTATTTATTACTAGGATGAAATATTTTTTTTCGATACACTGTAATTTTTTTTGTAAATTTACATATATTTTTATAGTGGTATAACTGAGAGAGTAGTTTGCATGAACAAATGTTTCGAAGTTGCACTGTAAAAAATATATTTTTAATTAATTTAATTTTTCATAGGTTTCTAACGGTAAAAACGGCAACATTTTGTAATTTTACTGTAATGATTTACGTAACATTATATTTAAAATTACATAAATTTTTTACAGTGTGTATAACAGAGTATCAGTATGAATGTGGATAAAGCAAACGATAGAAATGTTTGGCGGAATATAAATTCAGTATGATGGAAAAAGTTTGTGTCACACTTTTTTGAGTAAAATAATATATTTTTATTTAAAAACTATTTCGACGAAACTAAACGCTCTTCTTCATCAGGTCAAGATTTATCAATGGCATTTACAATAAACAACAAATACATAGAAACATGATACTAAAGGTAACATATGAGTAACTAGATCATACAATTTATAGATGTTTTAATTAATGGAAGCTAAATTTTATTTAACCCAGTGCCACTTTACATACATACATACACAATCACGCCAAGTACCAAACAGAGTGTGGCACAAACTCTTTTCATCATTCCGTAATCAGTCTCCTCCAAACATTTTTATCCAAACAAGCAACTTTTGCTTCATCCACATTAATAATTCCTCTCATACATACTCTTCTATTTCTACTACTTGGAAACTTTCGCTCACGCAAACCACCCTCTCAATCATACATTACACCAACTACTCATCGGACGTCCACTTGCAAACGTATACCATCAAAATCATTCAAATAAATCTTTTTAACCAAACGTTCATTAGACATTCGCTCAACAAGTCCAAACCATCTTAACTGACTATCACCAACTTTTGCTACAACATTTTTTTCAATTTCACACTTATCATACACTAATCTATTTCGTACCCGATCTCTCCTATTTACACCACATAGCCCACGTAAAAATCTCATTTCCACAGCAGTCATTTTCCGTTTATGCTTTTGGAACCAAACCCAACATTCACTACCATACGTCAACTTAGGCACCAAAACTGAATTATATATAATTAAACGAGCTTCTTTGGAAACATTAACATTTCTAGCAAAAGTTCCCAAAGCACCCAAAACTTTACAACCAGCATTTAGAGTGATTGATGTTATTCTATTTCTTTATAAATTTGTAATTCTCCTTTTTTTTTCTCTTAACAAATTTTAACCTCTATTCTAATTCTCCTTTTATTAATCTGCTACTAATATTAATTGGTCTACGGTATCTTCAAAATTTTATATCATGAAGATATTCTAAAACTTGTTCAACAAAAGAAGATTTATCTGGATGATTCAGACCTGTAATGACTTTTTATGTTCCGTCAATCTAGTTCAAATTTAATTCAGTTTTTTTTTTAAATTTTAATACAATAAGTTTTGCAAAATATTTTACTGCATCAGTACATTTTCATAAACACAGAATAAATTTTACATACTAAATTAATAATAAATTTAATTTACAAATAATGCATCTAAGATGGAGAATTACTTTATTATATTACAACTAATATATTATATTTTTGGATTATATAAAATTAACATTCAATTTGGTTTTAGGTTCATGTGAAATTAAGTTTTATTTTAATTTCTTATAACAACATTTTTATAGAAATTTTCAAAATAATACACAATCATACTATGCACCCAAAAGGGTGTGGCACAAACACATTCTACTATGCCGAAAACAAAAAAAAACAAAAATTTTGAGGCAAAACAACATATATAATCATCTCTTTGTTTCCACTGCCTACACTGTAAAAAATATAATATAAATCTATATAATTTTACATAAAACTATTAACATATTTTCTGTCAAAACTCATTTATAGAATTTTTTCCACTGCCTACTTAGAATTCTTTCAAATAATTCCGACTATAAAACCAAGTTTCTATTCTAAGCACATATAACGTCAACCGCCTAAGCTAAGGTTGTTGTAGGGCACATAAAACATGTATACATCGTTCCGTCGTTTTTCTGGTTTAACTCAAGCTCAGCTCAAAAAATCGAACCTAACTCCACATCCCTCTTCAATTCCAATTTCATGATCTGCGTAGACGGAAATCACACACCAAGACTTGTAATTTTTGTTCGCCCCCGCAGAGGGCATTTTAGCTTTGGGGCAACGCGTCGTCAGCAAGAAGGATTAAAGTCCGGTTTATAGCCGGAGACCGTTAGAAATAGGCCCGAAGGTGGTTTTACGAGGCAACCTGACCCTCCCAGGCAAAGAGCGTACTATTCATGTAGCTATGCGAAAACCTCGACACACGATCTTTCACCGTAAATGCAAAAATAAAACACGGGTTTGACGCCTGGCTTAGGTTTGAATGTTGTGATGGAGTGAGTAAAGATGTCTTGCATGTTTAATAGATGCTAGGATGGTTCTTCGGCTCATGTATACAAATTGATAGAGAATTTTTTTCATTTGCTTCTGGTTTTTGTTCAATTTTATTTTCTTTTTTTTTGTTTGCTACGAATAATTTTAAAAAGTAGTCCATTATTTCTGAATTGATATGTTTGATGAAATAAAAATATTAAATATCATATTAATGTTGAACTTTAAAAGTAAACTGCTTTAATTTAATTAGTTTATAATTATTTTTTTAGTTTCAACTTTATTTAAAAAAAAAACAACTGAATAGATATTTCAAACACAAAATCTTTTTTAATATACTTTATAATAATGATTTAAATAAAAAAAATATAATACTTGTGAAAGATTTAAAACGAAAAAAAGGTGCGGTTCATACAATAGATAATAGTAAGGAGAATGTAGGAAGTAGCTGTCGTTGCGCCCCACATTTTTTTCATTTTAAATCTTACACAAGTATTATTATAGCGATTAATCATTTACAGTCCAAATTTTCAAGGAGAATCTGTAGAAGAAATTATTTTTTTTATAATTTTAACCTGTTTTCAAAATGTGATATATTAAAAAATTTATTTGTATTTAAATAATTATTTTCTGCTTCTTAGTCTTGTGTGTGTGTGTTCTCTATTTTCTGCTGTTGTTTTGTTATTTCTTTATTTTAAAAAAAATATATTTGCTAAATACACGAATGTACGGAATTTGTGAATATAAATATGAATATGAATTTATATTCGTAAATATAAAGATAAAAATTAATATTTCTAATATTGTTAATTAATTAATTAGTTAATATTGCATTGTCATCCGCAGTTCTGAAGCTATAGTTCTAAGTTCCAAGTCTTTAGCTCATCAGAAAATTAGTTTAAAATTGAAATTGCAAAATTTGTACCAAACAGACAAACAAACAAACAAACAAGTACACAGACAAGAAAACGAATTGAGAAAAACGTGTTAAAAAAATGAACACATAACTTGCATATACAATTTAATTGAATCCTATTATTAGCGTTAGACGACCAAATACACGAAAAACTGCATACAATCATACGTGCAAGGTATAGAGAAGAAAGAGAGAGAGAGAGAGAGAGAGAGAGAGAGAAAACTCATATTTAATTAAACCAAAAGCAAGAGAAGACCATTAAACCGCGGTATTAATTTAGTTTCATTTTTAGTGTACATTTTGCTTCAACTTTAAGAAAAGTGTGTGTGTATGTATTAAATTGTAGCAATATCTTTTCTCTGAAACAAATGCCCCCACAAAAATAATAGATCTCTTTACTTAAATTTACCACGTACATGTTCATTAATTAAAATAATTATATATATATATATATATATATATATAAAATAATATATAGAATAGGATTTAATAAATACTCATATTCTTCGATTTCTAGTTGTTTTTTCGTTTATTTGTTGTTTCAATCTCAATATTTCGAATCCTATTTTGGTTTTTCCACAGGAAACTGTCACACTACGATCAAAATGTACAATTATAACTTGATTCATAAAATTATAAATTTATCTAAAAATAATAATGAAACTTAAGTACATTTATACTATTATTAGTACAGATGTAATATAAGTCTACCAATAGGTAAATAGATAGAATTTTATTCTCTTTTGTTTGTTAATGAAATGTACATGTGAATCTTTCTTTGTGATTACAAATGTTATTTAATATAAGCAGTAGTTTAATTTATTAATATTATACAGGGTATAACAGAATAACTATTCCTAATTTTCAGAAATGATGGAGGGCATATAAAGAAACATTTTTTATTAATAAACTAGTGTCCGGAATTTTTTTTTTTGTTTCGGCAGTCGAATGTAAAAAACACAACTTTATGTTGTAACCCGAGAATTAACGGAGATTTATAATATCCGTTAAAACCATTTCATTCTACTCAAAAAAGTGCCTTAAGAATGTGAAAATTATTTTCATCTAATTTAAAAAACCATCGAGATATCGCCATTTGTCAAAATACGGAAAAAGCGAACTTTTCGCCATAACGCGAAAACAAAAGACGATAGCTAATTTTTGTTTTCATAATTGAGTTTCTCTCAAAAAAAGCGATCGAGGATGCGCGGTCCATTTTTAATATCTCTTATAGTTTCCGAGTTCCCCTATGAAAACATCCAAATTTGCCCACCCTGTACATCGTTACAACTTGTGTATCGAAAATGGTGGTCGTAACTTCGAACAATTTTTATAAAGTTTAATGTACTATTATTTCTAATAAAATGTTCTTTAACTTAACTACTCTTTGACGTTGTAATAATCAAAATTGTTTTTAACGATATCTAGTATATCTTGACACCGAGAAATTTTCGGACACTAGTTTATTAATAAAAAATGTTTCTCTAAGTGCACTCTATCATTTCTGAAAATTAGGAATAGTTATTCTGTTACACCCTGTATATATATATATATATATATATATATATATATATATATATATATAAAATTATTTTAATTATATATATCACAAACTTTTAACAATAATGGAAAAAGTCTTTTGAGCGGAATTTAATAAAAAATTTTTTGAGAATTAATAAATAAATGTACACATAAAATAAAATTGCTTTATTTTTTTTTTAATTACACATGGTCTATTATATATTAATATATAGTAATAATTTAATTAGTTCATTAAAATAAATTAATGACGATTTAAGCAAAGAAAAACAAAATACTATAAAACTGCTGTCGATTAAAGTTCTGTATTAATATTTATTTAAAATCGAATGATATAAAATATCAATTATTTTGATGAAGACGGACGTTGAGTTTCGTCGTAACGTCGATTTTAAATAAATATTAATACAGAACTTTAATCTAAAGCAGGTTTATTTCATTATGATTTTTTTTAATATGTTAAATATACACTCATTTTATAATAATTAAATACATACGCAAATGGGCAAATATAATTCTGATATAAACAAAAAAAATGAAATTACTTGCATTCAACATTTTAATATTTATTTCAGAAATTTTCTATTATGTGTCTGTGAAATCTGACTAAATAATTAGTAGTATTTTGTTGGAAACCAATAAGAGTTTATGTTTTAAATAAAAATATTTTTACTTATTGGAAATTAAGAATAATCTTTTTACAAAAATATATATATATATATATATATTTTTAAACATATTAATTTGTCACGTTTTGTTATATATTTTAAACACAAACTTGGAGACATAATAATAATAAATTTAAAAGATGACGATGTTTGAGGAGTTATTGTAAAAATTAAAATTATGTTTTTTATTGATTGAATTTGAAATGTGAAAAATTTCAAGTTTTAAGTCAAAGGTGCAAATTTAATGAACTAACTTTTATATTAAATAAAGTTCCCATTTTTAGATACATTCATAATTAATAACGCCACTACCTTTTCTTAAAAGCAAATATATTTTTGTGTATTTAAGATTTGAACTTTGTAAAAATTTACGTATTATATAAAGCTGTCATTTTCAAACGCGCAGAGCTCAAAGCGGAATAAAATTCCCGAGAAAAAAATTTCTAAAATTTTTTAAAATTTATCATGACTACGTTATTTAACCGATTTTAATCAAATTTTTACAAAAGGTTTTCCTAGTGTCTACATAAATTATGCAATTTTAACCAAATAGAGTGTTGCCAGCTAATCGAGAAAAAATTACAAAATTTTAAAAGAATTCACTGTGGCTACATTATTTATCCGATTTTGATCAAATTTTCAGTTTCTCTCAGTTTCTCCTAGTGCCCACATAAATTATAATTGTATTAAAATACAGTGTTCCCAACTAGTCGAGACAAAAATTAATATAGTTTTAAAAAATTCTTTATGGGAACATCATTTATCCGATTTTAATAAAAATTTTACAGCGCCTACATAAATTATATGATATTAGTAAAATACAATGTTGCAAACCTTTAATGAAAAAAAATTATTCCTATTTTTCATCATTTATGTGATAATGTCAAAGTTGTCGATATATAAATTTACATACATACACAATCACGCCGTGTTTCCAAAAGGATGTGGCACAAACTCTTTTCATCATCCTGAAATCAGTCGCCTCCAACCAAACAACTTTCGCTTCATTCACATTAATAATTTCTCTCATACATGCTCTTTTATGAAACTTGGAAACTTTCGCTCACGCAAAACACTCTCAATCATACCACTCCAACTACTCATTGGACGTCCACGCAAATGTATACCATCAAAATCATTTATTCTAATTTTGTTATGTATATATATATATATATATATATATATATATATATATATATTTGTATCTATTGTAGAGTCCTGAAGAAGGCAATAGTAATTTCCGAAACGTTGGCATAGATGAAAATAAAAATATTTAACTGATTGAATTCATCTAGTACTTATTATTTATTATATTTGACCAGTCAAGTATTTTCCAATGTAGTGGTTAGTATTTACAACTTTCTTAAAAAGTTTTCTCATTTTAGTGAAAGCGCTTTTTAACACTTTTTCATATAAAGTATTTTTCTGTTATTTACAATCGAATATAATTAAAATATAATATATTTGTTATTTTGAACTTTTGTAAATAAAACAAAGTTAACTACAGCGCTTGACACAAAAATTATTGAAATAGTTTTGATGTATGAAAATATTTTATTTTATTTGATACTAATGCATGCTGCACGTTATAGAAAAATGACACTTAATAATTGTAATAATATTTCATTTAATATTGTTAATAAATAAAATAAAATTTGCAAATTATTTTTCTTTATGTAATAGATATATAGTAGTAGAGAAAAAAAATTGTAATTAAAATATCTGATGTGTCAGTGTTAGAATTTGATATTGAATTGTCGTAGAAAAAGTACAGTGTAAAACTCGCATAGAATTTCCTTTTCCCATTCGTGGGAAATTATGTGCTTGTTATACAATATACTATTTTCTATTACAAATTTACATTTTTAAACACAGTAAAAAAAATTTTCAGAACTTGCACTTAAAGAAGTTTTAAATTTAATTTTAAAATTTATTTTAAATTTTTTTTTTTTATTTTTAATTTTATTTTTAATTTTAAATTTAATTTTAAGATTTTTTTAAATAAAACAGCAATGAAACACAAACATACATTTTTAATATTTTATTTTTATTCCGGTACATTAAAAAAAAATATATATAAAACTTTCATAATATTTAAATTTTTTACAAGAATATAAATTCCTTTGCTTTTAGAGCAAAGAATGCATTTAATGCTTGCGTAAATCCTTGATCAATTACTGTTAGACCAAATCCGTAAATATTATCTTCAGAAGTTTCGACAAAAATGTTAGAGAAGATTTTGTCTTCTTCAATTAAAAATTAAAAAAAAAATTTTTTCACAAAACTTATGATTAAAACAAAAAAATTAGGTTTAGGTTCTGTTCTGTTTAATTAAAATCGGACCTGTACTGTTTTGAAACGTCGAATTTTAAGTAAAATATAACAAAACTTGAACTTAAACATTTTAATTTTCATATAATCAGTTCTGTAAGTTTTTACTAATATTATAATAATGATTGGTTATTGTCACATAAAAAAAAATTAGATAATTTTTTTAATGTTTTACTTGAATTATTTTGAAAAATAGATCATTTTCATTCATTATCTGTAGTAATAATTTGTCATATATATTAGGGTGGCCCTTATTTTGGCAAAGTCGGAAATTTGTTGCTCTCATCCGCCAAAGTTACTCCAAATAAATAAAAAAAAATGTCCATACACTTTGCAGACATGTCAGATGCTATTAACCCGTGCCTGTTAAAGGCTTAAAATTAGCATTTAGTTTAAATGGGAAAATCGCCTTTTCAGACATTTTGGTATATAACTTTTATTGTATTCACTTTAAAAATATTTCAGAATAATCATCAAAAGCTAATGAAATATGCTTTTTAGCAGTCAAAAATTCATGCATTTTCGACTATTATTGACGGAGTGGTGTAAATTTGAAAAATATGAAAAAATGCTAAAATATTAATCATTATAGCTTTTTCTGAGTCAGAAATTATATTTTTCAAATTCACACCACTCCGTTAATAATCATCCGAATGGCATAAATTTTGGACTACTAAAAAGCATATTTTATTAGCTTTTTGGTAATTATTATGAAATATTTTTGAAGTAAATACAATAAAAGTTATATACCAAAATGTCTGAAAAAACGATTTTCCCATTTAAACTAAATGCAAATTTTGAGCCTTTAACAGGCACGGGTTAATATCATCTGACATGTCTGCGAAGTGTATGGACTTTTTTATTTATTTATTTGGAGTAATATTGGCGGGTGAGATCAACAAATTTCCGACTTTGCAAAAATAAGAGCCACAATAATATAGGGTGTTCGTTCGCTTGGTTGATATAGGGCAATAACATGGGATTTCGATAATATGCAGAGTACTACTTTCTGAAGTAAAATTCGGAGAAATACTTAGAATACTTTTCGATAGGGAATAAAAAGTTATATAATTTGGTTCTACTTTTAACTTGCTAGCATGTGTCGTTTGAGCACTACAATTTTTTTTAAATGTTTTTTAGAATTTTCAATAATTTTTCTTGCTAAATCAGTATAAGTTAGAAAAAAAAGTTACTTAGTTATTATGTAGCTAATTTTTTTTTCTATTTTACTGATTTTTTTCAGATTTTTTTGAGGAAATTTTGAAAAAAGTCTTATTTCGACTTTTTTTAAAATATAACTTTTTTTCAAATTTGCTCAAAAAAATCTGAAAAAATTCAGTAAAATAGAGAAAAAAATTAGCTACATAATAGCTAAGTAACTTTTTTCTCTTACTCGTACCAATTTAGCAGGAAACATTATTGAAAATTCTAAAAAACATTTTAAAAAAATTCTAACGCCCAAACGGCACATGTTAGCAAGTTAAAAGTAGAACCAAATTATAGAACTTTTTATTCCCTATCGAAAAGTATTCTAAGTATTTCTCCGAATTTTACTTCAGAAAGTAGTACTCTGCATATTATCGAAATCCCATGTTATTGCCCTATATCAACCAAGCGAACGAACGTATATATACCCTCCAGTTTTCAATTATTTATTTAAACCAATAATAGTTTTCGTTCAACTATTTTATTATTGAAAATATTATATAATTAATATACAAATCATCTAAAATTGTAGAATTTAATTCAAATTTGAATTAAAAAGCTATTTTATTATTACCAACCATCATATTACATATGATAAGGCAGGTAGTGCAATCATACGAAATTTGATGTCGAGATTTTTACAGATAAGCACGAATTAGTCTTATACTCGTAGTAACAAAAATTAATTGTTTTGAGCGTGATGTCCGTCTGTCGGTCTGTGGATATCTGTAGCTTCTGAACGGATTGTTATAAAATTTTATATTTAAACTTCGGAAGTGCTTTTGGAAGTGTTAATTTACTGATATCACTTTTATGTGTATATTTCGTAAACAGAGATATATTTCGAAAAATTTATTTTTTGATACGGCTAAATAATTTTTCATATTTTTAATGATATTAGAGTTCTGTATTTAGGTGGCATATTCATGTCAAGATAATTTTGGTTTTTAATTACTATGATGACTGCAGCAGTTGTTGTTATACAGATTTTTCTATTTCATAAATTTACTTAATACGATGACGGTCGATTCTACTGTAACCACAGCAGGTTTCCCTTTTGGTAAGTATGTATTTAATAAATAAATAAAAATTAAAATTTTATTCGACTTACGTCCAATTGGTTCATCAAGACTTTCTCTGTCAAAAATAATATACTCAAAATCGACATAGCAAAAATCAGACAGAGAATCCACAATGTAATAGTAACTATTTTCACCAATATGTTTTGAAGAAAATAAAGCATTGTATTTTTGTTGTACGTTGTCTGTAATTAGAAAATTATTTACCTAATAAATATAATACGTTATGCTATATATATATATATATATATATATATATATATATATATATATATATATATATATATATTATAATATATTTTAATTAGAAAGCTTATTCGTTGAAACTGTGTATAATATTAGTTCTGTTTGTTATTATTTATTGTTTTATTTATTTGTAAAAAAGTGTGTGTCGATCATCCATGAATTTTAAGAATACTATGTATGTTTTACCCATTGAAATTTTATACTCAATTTAATCATTTATTCATCCATGTAAGTTTTTATCACCTATTTTTTTATTTTCATTATGTAGTTATTATTTAAATTTGTACATGCTCATTATTATTATTTAGTGTTCTCCCTGAAGAAGCCAACAATTTTGGAGGCGCAATATTGGAATTAACAATAAATTGAATAAATGTAATCTGATTTTTATTCAATATATTACCGCACATCCGTTATCCTAAACGTATATATATATATATATATATATATATATATATATATATATATATATATATATACGTTGATATATGGTAGTGAATGTCGGGTTTGGTTGCACGCCCAAACGGCACATGCTAGCAAATTAAAACTAATACCAAATTATAGAACTTTTCATGTCCTACCGAAAAATAGTCTAAGTATTTTTCCGAATTTTACTCGAGAAAGAAGTATATTGCAAATTAAAGAAACTGCATGTTAAACGCTCATACGAACTTAACGAACGAACACCCGGTATATATATATATATATATATATATATATATATATAAAAGGTATTATAAACTTGGATGAAATGAAAACACATATGTACATGAGTATATGGCATAATCGTCTTTGTATGTATATGCAAATAAATAAGTTGTTCAGTATGAATTTGTTAACGATCATTTTTATTGATAATATGACTTACAAAATGTTGCATTTATTTTTCCTTTTTCATTAATAGGTTTATTATTAATTATTCCAGTTGCTACCCATTCCAAAGAATAGATACTTTTCACCACAGATATTCCAAAATCTAGTGTATGGTCTTCAAAATTAACTCTGTAATATGTAAAACATCACGGTAACAAATTCATTTTGTGTCACGAGATCATTAGTAGTAAGAGGTATTTGTTAGGCAAATCAAATTTTTTTAGTTTAAAACTCAGTTTATATTCTTGGTAAAAACTTTCTGAAAAAATATTCAAATGTCGAATTATTCTTGGGTCATTCGTAAGCCAAAGTATGTATATATTTTTTTACATATTAAATATATTCGATTTTTAGAGTAATTAATTTGTTTATCTTTACCGACCCGACCGTCATATCATAAGGGAGGTATTATAATCATACCAAATTTGACATACCAAGATTTTTACAGATAAGCACGAATTAGATTTATAGTAACACGAATCAACTGTTTCTAGCGTTTAAGCTTCGGAGTTGAATATATCAATTTGATAAACTTTTGTTAAAAATCTGCCAAATGGAAGTGGTAATTCACTGGTGGCACTTTTAAGTGTTTTACGAATATTTCGCAACTACCGAGATATATTTTGGAAAAATTTATTTAACAAAAGTTGTTAAACAAATTATAATCAATAACTTTTATTTGAAACATATATATATATATATATATATATATATATATATATATATATATATATATATATATATATTATGGTGGACCTTAAATGGGGTGAAGTCGAATTTTAACCGGGCCGCCTCTCAAAATGATCCCAAATAAAAAAAAAAAAAATTGTAGTAAAATTTTTTCCGCGTAATATTAAGGTTTAAGGGTGCCGAAATGCACTTTTCTACTTTTTATTTACATAAAATCGGATTTTTACACATTTTGGTACTTCATTTCTTTTCAAATAGGAGGTTTAAAAAATCCACTCAGCGGTGGAATACAGTGGAATTCAGTTTTTAATTTTTTCTACTAAACGATGCATCCTAGAATAATGGTTTATTTAGTAAATTATAGTACTCATTATTCCGCATTTTTCCATGTTATGCTTATTTTCCTACACCTCATAGTTTTTCAGAAAAAAAAAAAACAAAAAGATCAAAAAAAAAATTCTAGCGCCCAAACGGCAATTGCTAGCAAATTGAAACTAAAACCAAATTATAGAACTTTTTATTGTCTATCAAAAAGTATTCTAAGTATTTCTTCGAATTTTACTCGAGAAATTAGTATATCGCAATTTATCGAAATTACATGTTAAACGCCCATACGAACTTGGCGAACGAACACCCGGTATATATATATATATATATATATATATATATATATATATATATATAATTGTAGAAAATGTTTTAGCAAAAGTTGGTGTTAGTCAGTTAAGATGGTTCGAACATATGTGAGCGAATGATTTTGAAGTTATACGTTTGCGTGGACGTCCGATGAAAAGTTGGAGTGGTATGATTGAAAGTGTTTTGTAATTTATATAAATAAAATGTATAAAAGTAACAGTATGTAAAATTTGAAGTAAATATATTTGGTGAACTTAAAATAAAATTTAGCCTTCTGTTCTAAAAATATTCCTAAATATTAAAATTTACAGTGAAATCAAGTAGTGAAATAAATATTCGATATATATTTTTAGTAAAAATATTTCAAAACTCATTAAATAAAATAAAACTGCTTTAGGTTCAAGTTTTGTATTAAAAAAAAGGAGACAAACGTTGAGTTTTATTGAAAAGTTATTTATAAATTTTAATACAGAACTCGAACCTAAAGCAGTTTATTTTAGATTTTTGTAGTGTTTAAGAGGAGGTTCTCATCTGAATGACTAAAAAGTACGCAAAGTTTGGAAATTTTTTATTTGCAAATGAAAAAATGTTATTTTGTTAAAAAATTGTCGTTTCATAAAGAAACAAAATGGCGCCCGTGATTTACTGTTTTCTTCGGCTATGTCAGCGCGGATTCGGTAAACTGCCTGAATTGCAGCGTCTTTGGATTTATCTGTAACAAAAAATGAACAACAATGTCAAAAAGTAAACTAAATTTACTGGAGTATAGACCTAAGAACGTACAAATAACTTAAAATTTGACAATGTGGTTCGATCTCAAACTTTGAGGTCGACTTTTAGGTCTTTTTTTTTCCACTTCAGGGCCTTACAAGAAATAGTTAAAAGAAACAATTTGTTAATTTTATAGGTCTATACTCCAGTAAGTTTAGTTTACTTTTTGGCATTGTGGTTCATTTTTTGTTACAGATAAATCCAGACACGCTGCAATTCACGCAATTTAGTGATTCCGCGCTGACACAGAAACAGTGAATCACGGGCGCCATTTTGTTTTTTATAAAACGACAATTTTTAAAAATAAAGACCAAAATAACATTTTTTCTAATCCACAAACCGTTTCTTTTTATGTTTTTTCATTTGCGAATAAAAAATTTCCAAACTTTGCGTTCTTTTTAGTCATTCGGAGGAGGAGAACCTTCCCTTAAGTCATTTTGATTTGCGGGTTCTCTTGATTAAAGGGCCTCCCCGTATTCCGAAGTTTTGCGTCTAAAACCTACACTACTTTAACTGTACATTATATTATTATTTTTAAAATTAATCAATACCTGGCTGCATTAATTTTAACATCACTTGATAAAAATATGTATCCACTGCAAACAAATAAAATTTCGCGTGCTACAGCTTTCCAGTTGACCTCAAATGGATTATACGATTTTAAATCATATTCCGGAATACCTAAAATATTATTTTAACCCTAGAATGGTAACGTGGCGTCATATACGACGCCACTACCTTATAACTGCGTGTGATGACGGGTTCTCTGCTGAAAAAGATGTGATTTACATAACATAGACAACCTATCTGTGCACAATCTGTTAATGATAATGTAAAAATGTGTGTTAAAATTTGTTTAAATACATTTTATTGCTTCAAAAAGTAATTTATATGTGTCTAATTATATTATTTTGGATGGCGTCATATATGACGCCACGTTACCAGTCATGTACTAATATTTAGCGTTACCATTCTAGGGTTAATATTGTTTAAAAATGACGATAAATAAATTTAATAATTATTGTCACAAATCTTTGACAATCATTGGAAAAGCCTGCTTAGCTGAATTTAATACGCAATCATTGATATTTGGATCATCACGTTGACACTTTTGAATAAAAGTAGCTGAAAATTATTTTTCAGAATAAGTATATAAATATTTTGACGTATTTTGTACATATTTTCAGTATTTATTGACTGACATTGTCCCGTATTCTCACCTCACCTTTAAAAGTAATTTTTTCCAAAATTACTTTTAATATTTACTTAAAATAAGTTATTAAGCAATTTTAATTAACTTAGTTGGGTTTTGTAATATTAGATATAATAAAATATATAAAGTATCAAAAATAGAAATACTATTCATATTTGATATTTCTAAATATATCTGGTGGTGAAATTTGAAATATATTAATATTATAAACAGTTTTTATAAACAAGACGCGTTACATTTGCTGGTACAAGTTTTTTGATTTTTTTCAAGGTTTTTTGCGCTGCATTTAGGTGGTTTGTTTTTTATTTGGTAGTTTGTCTTCTTTTGTCTTCTTTTCATAAAAGCTAAGTGTTATCTTAAGTTATTTTTAATTTATTTATGTATTTTTAAGGTTTTTAATTTGTGGTGTTTGACAGCTTTTAATTTTATTTGTCTGTTTGTTTGTTTTAATATATTTATATGTATAGTAACTAGGAAACAAAATTATTCGTGATGTCTGTCAATGTGTGTTTGTGTCAAATGAATATTTAATTAATTAATTTATTATCATTTCTATCCTTCTTCTGTAACTCTTCTCTTTTCTTTTGTTGTGGACTAGTTTGGTAAGCTGCCACAACCTTATTAATTACCAAGAAAACTCTTTTCAATTTGAAAGATATGAAAAAATGGCAGGAAGAATGTAAATTTGCTACTTGGAATGTAAGAGGAATAAATGGGAAAGAGGATGAATTGATGGAGCTAATGGGTGTTTATAGTATTGATGTGTTATGTGTAAGTGAAACTAAAAGAAAAGGTTTTTGTGAGGAAGAGAAAAATGGTATTTTTTGTTTGTGGTCGGGCGTCAGTATGAGTGTAAGAGCATGTCAGGGTGTTGGTGTACTTGTAAGCGAGAGAATGAAACCGTTTGTAAGAAGTTATGCTTGTATTTCTTTGAGAATTCTTTGGTTGCGAATGAAGGTAGGTTTGCACAGGGTTTTGGTTGTGTCTGTTTATGGGCCAACTGATTCTGCTTCTGATTTTGAAAAAATCAGTTTTGGAATGATTTAAATAGAGTGGCTGACTCTGTTGAGGCTGGAGAGAAATTGATTGTATGTGGTGATTTAAATGGTTGGGTTGGTGTAAAATGTAGTATAACTGGGAATACCTTGGGTACGTTTGGAGATAGTAGAGTAAATGATAATGGTGAGAGAGTGTTATCTTTTTGCTTAAAACGTAATGTCTTTATTTCTAATACCTTTTTTAAACATAAATTTTCCCATATTTATACCTGGAAGAATGTTCTAAAAAATAAACGTAGTGTAATTGATTTTATTATGTATGATGATCGATTGAAAAGTTTGGTTATTGACACACGCGCTAAACGTGGTGCTGAACTTGGTACAAATGATTACTATTTAGTGGTTTCGCGTATACGTTTAAATGTAGGTTGGCGTATGAGGAAAAGAATAACTGGTAAAATGTTTCGAGTGAAATCCAGTGTTCTTCAATGTGAAAAAACTAGAGATAAGTATGTGCAAAAAATTAATGATAATTTTCCTGCGTGTGAAACTAATTATGAATGTGATATGAATGAAATTTGGTGGTCTGGTGAAAGAATATTAGGCACGTGTCTTAAGAATGCATGGTGGAATGATCAGTTGAAAGAAACAGTTGCTGAGAAAAAGGACGCTTATTTGAATTATTTGTGTGTTAAAGATTTGCCTGGTAGTTATGTGATGAACGTTATCGTGAATACAAGGAAAAGAATAAATGTGTAAAAAGACTAGTTATTAATTGCAAAAAAGAAATGGAAGAGAGAATGAGTGAGAGGTTCACGACTGATTTCAGTTTAAATAGGCGAATATTTTGGCAGAACGTGAAGAGAATAAAAGGTAGTAGTGTAAAAACAGTTAAGGCGGTTAAAAGTGCAAGTGGTGATCTATTGTGGAATGAGTTGGATGTAAGAAATAGGTAGTGTGAATTTTTTAAAAATTTATATGGTAGTGATAATAATGAGGCAATGAATTATATTTCTGTAATTTTGAATAAAAGTGAGGTTCAATATGACATTGATGAAAGTAATGTGAGTGATGCTTTAATGCGTGTTAAATGTGGTAAGTCTCCCGGTATGGATGGAATTACTAATAAAATGCTGAAATATGGAGGTGAAAAAGTGTTTGAATGGTTAGTTTTTATATTTCGTTTATGTTTAAAGCGTTGTGTGGTTTCTGATGACTGGAAACGATCTGTCATTTGCCCTTTATTTAAAGGTAAAAGCAGTTCAAGTGAATGTACAAATTTTCGAGCGATTAGTTTTCTGAGTGTTTCCGGTAAATTATTTGGTAAAATAATAATTTATAAAGTTAGAGCACTAAATATTTCAAAAATTAGTGACGTTCAGGGTGGATTTTTGCCAGAGAGAGGATGTGTGGATCAATTGTTTGCTCTTCGTATGATTGTCGAAAAGTCACATGACAAAAATAAAAAAGTGTTCTGTGGCTTTCTCGATTTAAGGAAAGCTTATGACAGTGTTTTTTGGGAAATCATGTGGGATGTGCTTTGCGAGTAATGTGTTAATGGTAATCTTTTAGGAGCAATTCAAGCTCTGTATGATGGAAGTGAAGCTGCGAGTTGATGGTTGTTTAAGTAATTGGTTTCGTATAGATGTTGGCGTGAAACAGGGCTGTGTAATGTCTCCTTGGCTATTTAATTTATATATGGATGTTTTTCTTCGAAAAGCTTTCTGTGGTAATGACGGTATACAAATAGGTGATTGTGTGGTACCTGCTTTAGCGTATGCTCATGACATGATTGGTTTGGGTGAATCTGAAGAAAAACTGAGAAGGATGATTGATAAAATTAATGTTGTTGGTAAAGATATGAATCTTGTGTTGAATGTTGTTAAGTGCAAAGATTTAGTTTTTGAGAAAGGTGACTTGATGCCTGAATGTAATGTATATATTGACGTTGCACGTTTAGAGCAGGTAGATGAATTTGTGTATTTGGGTAGTTTGCTGTCTAGAGATGGCCGTTTTGATCGTGAAATTGAAAGGAGAGTAAATGCTGGTTGTAAGGTTTTGGGTGTTTTGGGAACTTTTGCTAGAAATGTAAATGTTTCCAATGAAACCCGTTTAAGTATATACAATGCAGTTGTGGTGCCTACGTTAATGTATGGTAGTAAATGTTGGGTTTGGTTGCAAAAGCATAAACGGAAAATGACTGCTGTGGAAATGAGATTTTTACGTGGGCTATGTGGTGTAAATAGGAGAGATCGGGTTCGAAACAGATTAGTGTATGATGAGTGTGAAATTGAAAGAAATGTGGTAGCAAAAGTTGGTGTTAGTCAGCTAAGATTTAAAAAGTGACGTGAAACAGAAACGAATATTAATCAATAATTCTTCTGATCTAGTTACTTATACTTTTCCTAGTAACTAGTTGCTACGTGCTCATATTTACTTCAATGATTTTGACAAAAAATTTGCCCCGATGTACACTGTAAAAAATATATCTTAAATTTATTTAATTTTACATAGGTCTTAACAGTAAAAATAACAACATTTTTGAAATTTTACTGCGATAATTTAAGTAATTTCACATATTTTATAAAAAATTATACTTAAAAACATATAAAATAATATAAAAAAGAAAATGTAAAATAAAACACTTGGTTAAATTTTTACAAGAAATATAAAAATCCTTTATTGGCCAATTTTAGCTGTTAAGCCATCATCAAAAGGTAATACTAGTAGTATTACCTTCTGATGATGGCTTAACATCCGAAATTTGCCAATAAAGGATTTTTTATTGTTCTTGTGAAAATTTAAAAGAGCGTTTTTTATTTTACATTTTTTCATAATGTTTCACCGAGTGCAAACAGCAACTTCAATTGAATTGATTAAAATAATATAAATTTACTGCAAAATTACATAAATTTTTCACATTGAAAACGAACGTTCAGTCTCAACGAAACGTCTTTTTATGTGAATAATTTAAACAGAATCTAATCATAAAACATATTTTATTTTAATACAAATAAGTTCTGAAAAATATTTTACTATTTTAATTAATTTTATTCAATCATTTGCAAAATAATAAAAAAAAAAAACAAAAAATGTGCAGGTATCCCACATTCTATTTCCAAGTTTTAAAAAATAGTAATTTTATTTATTAGATCAGTACATACACCAATTTATTACTACACGTTTCTGTAACAAAATCAGCAGCAAAATAATTCATTGAGCAGTTTGTACACTTGAATTCATCTTGGCACATCTATTAACCATGCAAAGCACCTACATTAAAAAGTACTCTCCATTATAACATTTGACTTGAGACAGGAATGCAACCCGAGTTTTATTTTTGCTTTTTACAGTTTGAAGATCGTGTCGTGGGTTTTGTGTGATGGCATAGCACCCTGGTAGGTTTTTCGTAAATCGTCCGTCGGGATCAATTTTAACAGTCTCGGCTATAAACCGAACTTTAACCCTTCACTGACGACGTTGCAAAAGCCCCTCGGGTCAAAGTGTAATTTCGCTAAGCAGAGACAGGCAGACCAGCGGAATTGATGTAAACAAGGGCGTATAGTTCGATTAGGTTTTGGAGGTGATGTTAGCTGAGCAAAACCAAAAAATAAAACAAAAAAAAAATGGTTTTAATGCTGAACTTTAACTTATGTTAACGTTATGTTAAACTTGATTTTATAGTCAAAATATTTAAAATAATTTTATGAGATGATATTTAGATGAGGTGATGCTTTGTTGATTTGCTTCAAAGTTTGTTTTTTTCTTGTAAACATTATATTGTTTAATAATTGTGTAAGTTTTTGTGAAAAATGTGAATTAAAAATAAAAATGTATTGGTTAGGGCAGTTGGTTTGCTCAGTTGTCGCATAAGCAGAAAAGGTTCCGTGTTTAAATCCCAGCAAGGTCAATGCATTTTTTTTTTTCAATTGAAAACATAACTGATTTTGGGATGATGAAACGAGTTTGTATGTATTAAAATAAAGTAATGGCAATTTAAGCAAACAAACAAAATACCATAACCTAATATATAATATGCCATGTGTAATTGAGAATATAAAAAAACAAGATCAGAAGTATATGAGTAAACCCATATATAGACCACTTTGACATTTCTCGGAGAGTTGGCAACACTGTATTTTAATAATATTATAATTTATGTGGGCACTAGGAAAAACTTTTCTGAAAATTTAATCAAAATCGAATAAATAATGTAGCCACAATGAATTTTTAAAAAAAATTGATTTTTTTTCTCGATAAGTTGAAACACTGTATTTTGTAAAAATTGCATAATTTATTTAGATACTAGGAGAAACTTTTATAAAAATTTGATTAAAATCGGTTAAATAAAATGGTCACAATAAATTTTTAAAAATTTTAGTAATTTTTTCTCGGAAAGTTGGCAACACCGTATTTTGTTAAAATTACATAAATTATAAATACTAGGAAAATCTTTTGTAAAAATTTGAGTAAAATCGGTTAAATAACATGGCCATAATAAAATTTTTAAAATTTTAGTAATTTTTTTCTCGGAAATTTGACAACACTGAATATTAATAAAATTATATAATTAATGGGAGTACTAGGGAAATCTTTTCTGAAAATTTGATCAAAATTGGATAAACAACGTAGCCAATATGAATTTTTAAAAACTTTAGTAATTTTTTCTCGGAAATTTGGCATCACTGGAAAAAAATAAAACCACATGACCATCCTGGGTACTAGACAAATTTATCCTGAAAATTTCATTAAAATCGGTTGAACCGTCTAGGGTCTAGGAGGAGTTGCGGCCACAAAATTTTGACATACGACCGATCGAGCGAGCGAGCTGAAGACGCACATCCATACACCCACATAAACTAAGTTCAGATTCGTCATCTAGAGGCTATATGAAGAATTTTTATACATTTTTTTTATTTTTGAAAATGTTGCAGACACCGTACCAAACGCTATACTACGTTTTTCTTGCAGTCAAAGTGATAATAAATTGTTTCTGTCATATTTCATATACTGATCTGCTTTTGTTTTTATCTAAAAACAATATTCTGTGTAAATTACAATATTGTTTACTGTTATATTAATACATATAAAAAAAAAGTTTAATTCCTAATACTATAACATAACATATAATACGCCATGTGTAATTGAGAATATAAAAAATATATTATTCTTGTCATATTGTATATTCCGAAATATTCTTAAATCCAAAATATTTATAAATGATTTTTTTAATATATATAAACTGTTGCTTAAATCCCACTTGCTTGATAAGCAAACTATTCCAAAAACTCAACTCTTTATAGCTTATTATACTATAACAAAAAAATCTCTAATATGAACACCATATCTTTACAACTTTAGCATAAATTAACAAAATACTCTAGGACATTACACTTAATTTTACATGGTCCATTCAGCAAGTCTAAACAATGTTTATCCACATTACTTCTCTCTTTCTCTTTTATATTTACTTGTCACTAATAAATTCCCGCCCTAACAAAATTATCGGGCGACATGTTGAAATGAGCTCAAGCCATTTAGAATAAAAATAAAACAAAGATATAGCAGTTATACTCGACGCACTACTACTTCCGGATAAATATTTTCCCTCTTCCTCTTTCCAGAATGGTTAATTTATACGTTTCAGAATGTAAGACAAAACTGTGTGGGTGATTTATCGGTCAATGTAATAGTGTGGAACGATGTCACAAGGGGAATAAATGCTTTGTCGATAAGAGATGAACGAAAAATAAACGTGAGAATTTTTCTAGATATATTGTTACGGATATATGTTGGAAAATAAAAAAATATATATTTTAACATGTAATTTTGACATTATTTACATCCTGAAAAAAAATTATTTAGTTTTAAAAATTTTAATCCAAAATTGAAAAATTAATTTTATAGTAGTATAGGATTTTAGCTTAAATTGAGTATCATAAAAATAATACAATTTTCATATGTATCTATTATTATTACAAAACATGATATTTCCCTATAATACATATAACAAAATATAATTTTCGAACAAATAATAAAAAAATATTTTGTAGAATTCACCAAGTTTACAAGTATTATTTTCAAATATTTTATGATTTATATAATAATTTATATATATATATATATATATATATATATATATATATATAAATTAAAAAAGAAAAAACAAGTAACAAGAAGAAAAAGAAGAAGATTAGGGAAAAAGAAGCACGTGTTTCGCGAACAATCTATGGCTTGGCCAATGTCTATTTCAAAATATTTCATTCGTATCTTGCGTCAGCAAAAGCTGTCTGCTGTGCGTCTTAAGTTCTATTGCTTTGTTCTGCTCTTCTAACCTTTAGAAAACTAGCCAACTGTAAAACGTATATTAATATAGTGCAAAAAAATTACAGACAAGAATAGAACCACATTTATATAATTATAATATAGTTAAATTTATTTCTATATTAAAAATTTATAATATTATTAATATGTGGCGTAGCCTGGGAGTGTTAGGGGGGATTTTAGGGGGGATTAAACTCCCCCCACCCCCCCCCCAAGAACCTGAACTACCGAAAACATACGTATGTGAAATATGAAATACGTTATTTTACTTTCATTTTTATAAAAATAATTTTTATTGCTCTTTATTTTTTATACAAATTATAGTATTATCTTTATTGATTAATATTATATCATTTCTTTAGTAATAACCCCGCCCCCCTTGAAAAGTTTCTGGCTACGCCACTGCTGTAAACAATGTAACTTAAATTTATTTAATTTTAAATAGGTTTTAACAGTAAAAACAACAACATTTTGTAATTTTACTGTGATAGTTAAAGTAATATTGCATTTTTCATCAAAAATTACATTTAAAAAATGTGTAAAATTACATATTTTTTTGCAAAATTACATAAATTTTTTACAATGTAATGAGAAATCATTTAAAATTCATTATATTCAAATAGAAAAGCTTTAGGTTAAAAATGTTGTAGCAAAAGTTGTCGTGTTATTCAGTTAATATGGTTCGGACATCTTTAGCGAATGGTCTAATAAGCGTTGGGTTAAAAAAAATATTTATATAAATAATTTTAATGGTATACCTTTGTTAGTGGACGTCCGATGAGTAGTTGGAGTGGTATGACTGAGAAAGTGGCTTGCGTGCAGCGAAAGTTTCCAAGTAATAGTGATAGAAAAGCATGCTACGAGAGAGAGGAATTATAAATGTGGATGAAGCTAAATTTGCTTGTTTGGATAGGGATGTTTGGAAGAAGCTGATTTTGAAATAATGAAAAAATTTGTGCCACACCGTTTTTAATAATAATAATAATAATAATAATGACTTTATTGCCTATCAGTTTTACAACCAATTACAGGACAAGATACACATAAAAAAATCAGTTTATATACATACAATAATGTTAATACATATACAAATATATTATTTGCTAACTTAATTATTTAAGCTATTAATTAATGAATATAGATTTTCGTGAAAAATATCAAAATCAGTTAAATAATTGTTAAAATTTCTGCACATTATGTTAACTGGTGCCGTATATAAAATATTTGTTTTCGAAGAATCGCAATAAAACATTAGCGTAGAACAAGATGAAAGTCTTGGAACAGAAAAATTAAGTTTTTCAAGTAAGCTAGGACAGTCCACCATATTGTGCAGCAATTTGTACAAAATAACTAAACTAGTTTTAATTTGTCTCTGATTCAATGATTCAAAGCCGTATCTAACGTCAGTCAAGTTAGCACCCCCCATTCTCCAAAAATTAAAACAAATTAGCTCACATTTATGAGCTATTTATGAGCTATTTTTGAGCCACATTCAAAATTTTTGAGCTGCAAAACTATGCATGAAAAAAAATGATTTTCGATGGGGGGTGCTAACTTGATTTCAAGTTAGCACCCACGCTATCAAAATTTTTTTAAAAATTAAAACAAATTAGCTCACATTTACGAGCTATTTATAAGCTATTTTTGAGCCACATTCAAAATTTTTGAGCTGCAAAACTATGCATGAAAAAAATGTTTTTTGATGGGATTGCTAGCTTGACTTCAAGTTAGCACCCACGCTATCAGAAATTCTTCAAAAATTAAAACGAATTAACTCACATTTATGAGCTATTTATGAGCTATTTTTGAGCCACATTCAAAATTTTTGAGCTGCAAAACTATGCATTGTTGTTATTGTTATTTATTGTTATTATTATTTGGATATTGGTTGAAACCAATTAATTCTCTTAAAAAGTGTTCGATTTTATGCTTTTTAGAAAGAAATTATAACTGGAGCACTTTTTGCTTTATCCCAATACAGTTTCATTCATTTTACATCGCCGTCATCAGAATTGCCATCTTAGCTGACACCGCGCGTGTAAGTTTTAAAAGTACGTTTTTTGTCACTGTAAATCTATTTTACAAAAGTTACGCAAAACGAGCTCATAAATAGGTCATTACTCTGGGGCTAATTATTCTACATTATGTATTTTGTTTTAATTGGAGGAGGGTACTATCTTGACGTCATGACAGACAGACCCCCCCCCGCCCGTAATTCTAAATAAAATATACAATATCTAACATGAGATTTATGATCACTATATAAGCTACTTGTGAGCGTCGAAATTTATTTTTGAGCTTTATTTTAAAAATTCGAAAATTTATTTTTCGCACGGACAGAATAGTGTGAATAGTGTCCAAAGTGGTGCACAAAAATTAATTTCGACACTCATAACTACTTCATAAAGAGTCCATAAATCTCATGTCAAATATTGGCCATTTTATTTATAATTAAAAGCGGCAGTGCTAGCATGACCTAAATTTATTAGCACATTATCGAACAATAATTTTTTTCCATTTTGAATATGAAGCACGAAAGTAGTTTTTGTATTTCTCAAGTAACTTATAAGTTATAAATCAGCTTTTATACAATAATTTGTCCGCATTTTTATTTTGCACGCTCAATAATGTATCTAACTAGTCAAAATTATATAAATAAATTAGAGTTACTTCAAAACAGATAATTTGAAAATGCTATAGATATACCAATATACAAAAAATGTTAGAAGAATTACAGTGGTACAGTGCGATATAAAAGAATTAATGGAAATACAAATAATTATATTAATCCATAAAATAAAATTTGGTCCTCAATCTGATTATTTTAAAGATAAATTAGCTAAAACTGAATATATACATAATCATAATACTCGGCAAAAGTATAAATTTTATATTACTCAAAAAAATACTAAACAAGGACAAAATACATTACTGTTTAAAAGAGTGCAAATATATAATAAGTTACCTGATAGTTTTAAGAAATTACATATAAAAATATTTAAAATTAGCCTTAAGGATTATTATTTAAATAAAGTATTTTTATGTTTATAATAGATTTAAAAAATATTTATATATGATTTACATTTATATATTAGTATTTTTATATTATTATTTTGTATTTAGTAAAGCATTTGAACAAAATAAGGATTATTATTATTATTCATGTAAACTTAAAGGTAAATTTTGATAGCGAAAAAAATTTTTTTCATGCATAGTTTTGCAGCTCAAAAATTTTGAATGTGGCTCAAAAATAGCTCATAAATAGCTCATAAATGTGAGCTAATTTGTTTTAATTTTTTTTAAAAATTTGATAGCGTGGGTGCTAACTTGAAGTCAAGTTAGCAACCCCATCGAAAAACATTTTTTTCATGCATAGTTTTGCAGTTCAAAAATTTTGAATGTGGCTCAAAAATAGCTCATAAATAGCTCATAAATGTGAGCTAAATTGTTTTAATTTTTAAAAAAATTTTGATAGCGTGGGTGCTAACTTGAAATCAAGTAAGCACCCCCCATCGAAAAACATTTTTTTCATGCATAGTTTTGCAGCTCAAAAATTTTGAATGTGGCTCAAAAATAGCTCATAAATAGCTCATAAATGTGAGCTAATTTGTTTTAATTTTTGGAGAATGGGGGGTGCTAACTTAACTGACGTCCAAATCTACTTAGTAACATATCATGATCAGCTTCCTGCTGTGGATAAACTTTATCCATTCTAAAAGTAATACATTTCACAAATTTTCTTTGTACTGATTCTAATTCGTATATAAAGTGATTATAAACAGGAAACCAAATCAATGATCCATATTCCAATTTGGATCGTACATAACTGTAATACAACATTTTAACCACGTCAATATCATTGAAATCTTTGGAATTTCTAATTATGAAACCTAACGCAATTGTGGCAGATTTAATTATATTATTTATATGATTGTAAAATGTGAATTTTTTGTCAAAAGTTTTTGGATACTTGGCGTGATTGTGTATGTATGTATATATAAAAAAAAAATTTAAAATTAAAAAAAAAATTATAGATAACTATCCAGTCGCGTGGGTAAACTATTAATATATTTTTTTTGAGATATATATCACAAACTTATGACTTTTAAAATAGAACTTATCATGTATTTTTGTTCTAAAAATCTGATAGTTTTTCTCATTTCAACGATAGAAAAAGTGATATATTTTAAATGTAAAATAAATTAAAAAATATTTTTTAATATTAAATATTAACATATGTATTAAAGCAGTTTTAATACCAAAAATTTTAAAAATTAAATAACATTCAAAAATATTTAGTTTTGTTATATTTATTTAATTTTTATTAAATCATATTAATTAAAAATATTATTTATAATGCTTCTCATTTTTATAAAAATATGGATTTAGTTTCCTAAAAATTAAAAAATTTGTTAAAAATTTAAATAATAATTTTAAATCACATTATTTTTTTTATATACAACATATGCAATCACGCCATGTACCCAAAAGAGTGTGGAACAAATTCTTTTCATTATCTCGAAATCAGCCTTCTCTAAACACTCTTATCCAAATACCAAAATTGCATTGTATATACTCAAACGTGCCTCTTTGGAAACGTTTATTTTTTCCTACATAACCTTTTATATTCTCTTATCTGTAAATCGAAATTCTTTCATCGTTCAATGTGTACCTTTTTTGCGAAATTCCTGCAACGTCGCGCTAAATTATCCTGCTTAACACATTTACTCGACTTCTAAACTTTATAAGCGGCACACACACAGACACACACACACCGAACAAACAGGCGGAAACGTGTTTTTTTTGCTACTCTCAGATGATGATAGCATGGAATAAAGTAAGAATCTTGGTCAGCGAACTAAGTGAGCGGAATTGAGTTAATGCACAAGAAACTATCTTTTTACCACTTTGAGCGAAGGAAAAAGTGGTATAATGTTTGGTACGGTATCTGTAACATTTTCAAAAAAAAAAAATTTGTATAAAAATCCTTCATTTAGCCTCTAGATGACGAATCTGAACTTAGTTTATGTGGGTGTATGGAAGTGCGTCGTCAGCTCGCTCGCTCACTCGTCAGACAAAATTTTGTGATTGCAACTCCTCCTAGACGGTTCAACCGATTTTAATAAAATTTTCAAAATAAATTTATCTACTGCCCAAGATGGTCATGTGGTTTTGTATTTTCCAGTGATGCCAACTTTCCGAGAAAAAAATTACTAAAGTTTTTAAAAATTTATTGTGGCTACATTATTTATCCGATTTTGATCAAATTTACAGAAAAGATTCCCCTAATGCTCCCATTAATTATATAATTTTACTAATATATATTGTTGCCAACTTTCCGAGAAAAAAATTACTAAAATTTTTAAAAATTTATTATGGCCATGTTATTTAACCGATTTTACTCAAATTTTCACAAAAGATTCTCTTAGTATTCATATAAATTAAATAATTTTACCAAAATACAGGGTTACCAACTTTCCGAGAAAAAATTACAAAATTTTTAAATATTTATTATGGCCATGTTATAAAACCGATTTTAATTAAATTTTCACAAAAAATTCTTCTAGAACCTATATAAATTATACAATTGGAACAAAATATAATGTTACCAATTTATCGCAAAAAAAATAGAAATTTTTTTAGAAATTCATTTTGGCTACATTATTTACCCGATTTTGATAAAATTTTGAGAAAAGTGTCTCCTAGTTCCCCTATAAATTATAATTTTATTAAAATACAGTGTAGCCAACTTTTCGAGAAAAAATTAAAATATGGGTACATTATTTATCCGATTTTAATCAAATTTACACGGCCTAATATTAGTAAAATACATTGTTGCTAACTTTTGGTAAAAAAATCCTATTTCTTATCATTTATGGTGATAATTTCAAAGTGGTCTATATATAGGTTTACTCATATACTTCTAATCTTGTTTTATTACTAACTATTACTCTAAAATAAAATAGCAAAATTACAAAAAAATAGTAGTAAAATTTTACTATAAAAAAACCTGTAATTTTATTTTACTATAAATATTCTCTATTGCTATCTCAAAATTATGTAAATTTAACATCACATTGACAAACTTAAACATCTCATCAAAAATAAAACTAAAAAAAACAACAATAAACAAAACGAAATTACTTGTAAGAAAAACAAAGAACCACTGTTACACACCCTTAAAAAAATGTTGGGTTGTGCAGTTGAAGAAAATATTCAGCAGGATTTTACTACCATTCTTTGTTTTTTCGGAGGGATAGTGCGTGCCTCCCTTACTCTGTGTCGTACAGTTTTATTTATGACTAGAACCATCGCAGGAATACCAACACGCAGGAATAATAAGCCGCGTCGCCATCGCGTCGAATATGTCACAAATGCTTGTGACAGCAGGAATGAGAGATAAGTCCTGCGTCACGCTATTTATAACAATATAGAATGGTTAATTATAAATGTGAAAGGGCGTAAGAAAAAAAGCTACATTTTGAGCGAATGTCTAATGAATGTTTGGTTAAAAACATATTTATATGAATGACGTCCGATGAGGTAGTTGAAGTGGTGTATGATTGAAAAAGTGGCTTTTGTGCAGCAAAAGTATATATAAGTGGAGGGGGGGGTTAGAATTTTTAACCGGAAGGAATGATGCGTTGTGCATAACTTTTACTGAAAGGGAGTGGGAAGGGGTATCTAGAATAATTAACCGAAAGAAGTGGTGCATCATGTATAACTTCTATATTTTTGGTTTTTTTTTTTGTGTTTCAAATGGCTTCAGCCCAATTCAACATGTCACTGATAATTTCGTTAGGGGGAAATTTATTAGTGACAAGCTGATATAGGAAAAAGAAGTAAAGTGGAAAAACATTGTTTGGAGTCGCGTTGAATGGACAACGGCGACAAGGTAAATGGAATTTGTCCTAGAGCATTTTGCTAATTTATACTAAAGTTGTAAAGATATGGTGTTGATATTAGAGATATTTTTGTTAGAGTGTAACAAACTATTAAGAAATAAGTGTTTGACATTTTTACTCAAACAAGTGGGATTTAAAATTTTTTTTTTTTATATAAAAGTAAAAATATTGTAATTTACACGGAATAACATACAAGACAGTCAAACCATGTGTCCAAAACGTTTATGAAAACGATATTTCGACGAAATTGAATGCTTGTTTTTATCAGGTCAAAATTTATCAATGACATTTAAAGTAAATAACAACATTTAGGCAACATATAAGTAACTGAGATCAGAAGAAATTATAGAATCTTTTAATATTAATGGAAACCACAGTTTATTTAACTCAGGTGCCTGTCTTCACATTCTTTTTTTCTTTATAAATATCTCTATTGCTTCTCTCTTATTAATCTGCTGCTAATATATTGATTGGTCTCAGCAATTATTACAGTATCTTCAAAATTTTACACCATAAAATTATTCTAAAGCATGTTCAGACACTAGCAGATTTATCTAGATAATTTAGACGAATAGACATTTTATATTTTGTCAGTCTAGTAGAAACAGTCCTACGATTATGTTAAGAATTATTTTCTGAACAGAGTTATGTTGTACATAACTTTATAAACAGTTCCGATAACATCTGTAGCAAATGAACCGTACACTGTAAAAAATTTATGTAATTTTAAAAAAAATATATGTAATTTTAGAAAAAATATATGTTTTTGAGTGTAATTTTCCATAAAAAATTTAATATTACGTAAATTATTACAACAAAATTGCAAAATGTTGTTATTTTTACTGTCTAAATCTATTTAAAATTACGTAAGTTCAAGATATGTTTTTTTTACAGTGTATAAGTTTATTATTAGTCAAACGGTACAAGTTTAATTTTCAATTTAATTTCAGATTTAAGTAAAATTAAAGTTTCTGTTTTTTGTTATATTCACATTTTTAAGAATTTTTTTTTGTACATTATAACGTTCACATAATAAAAAAAAACTTTGAGGCAAAACAACAAGATATCACTTCATCTAAATATCATCTCTTCATTTTTTCTACCATTTACTTACAATTATTTCAAATGTTTTGACTATAAAATCAAGTTTAACGTAACCATTTTTTTTTTGTTTTACCTTTTGCTTCAACTCAGTTTACATCACTCCCAAAACCTAATCGAACTCCGCGTCCCTGTTTATTTTAATTCTGCTGATCTTTCTGTCTTTGCGTAACGAAATCACACTCTGGCACGTGTGGGCTTTGAACAGCATCGTCACTGGAAGGTTAAAGTCCGGTTTATAGCTGAGACCGTTAAAAGCGGCCCAGACAGGGTCCCTAGCAGGGTACTATGCCCATCATACGAACCTCTCCGATACGATCTTTGACTGTAAATACAAAAATAAAATGCGGGTTTCATTCCCTGCCTTGGGTCGAATGTTGTAAGTACCTTTTAATGGAGGTACCCCTTGCACGTTTCATAGATGTGCAACATAAATTTCATGTGTATAAACTGCTCAATGAATTATTATTTTGCTTTTGATTTTGTTACAGGAACGTGTAGTAATAAATTGCTGTGTGTACTGATTTAATAAATAAAATTACTATTTGTTTAAATTGGATATAAAATGGGGGGAGGAGGGGTGGTACTTGCACATTTTTTTTTAATTTTTGCAAATGATTAGTTTTTATTTTACGTCAAAAAATTTTATTGTTTTTTTTGATATTCTTAATTACACATGGCGTAATATATTAGGTTTTTTGCTTAAATTGTTATTAATTTATTTTGATGAACTAATTAAATCAATAGATAATTTTTAAATTAAGAAAAATGCATTGATTTTGCCGGGGTTTGAACCCGGGATTTTTTTTGCTTTTGCGGCAGACGTGCTAACCAATTGTGCCACAAAATCACAAGAACAACAAGATAATGCATTTTGCGCTATATTTTAACTGGACATGATAAATTCATGAATTTAATCCAGTTGAGTACATCACATGATGTGTCTATAAATCCAGCAATGTTAGTATATATATTTATGTTTTTAATTACGCATTAAGTTATAGTATTTGTTTTTTTGCTTAAACCTAATATAAACTAAGCATTTTATAAAATTTTAATATATTGTTCCGACGTTCTGATTTTTAAGTGAAACAAATACTATGTATATATGTTGTAACGACACCTTAGTTTTGGTGTCGCGTTGTTAACTGTTCTTGTTGTTAATTATGCTCGATCGGGCGCCAACCGCGTTTTCTGTAATCCGGGAAGGAAGAGTGGGGTGTGGATAGGTCAGGCGGGATTACAAGGTTTCGAAATACATAGTCCAGTTATTAACAATTTTTATTCGTGGACAAAATGTAAATACACAAATATACAAATATACAACCATTAACATAAACTTAACGCTTTGTACCCACACTTATATTTTTGTTACTCGCAACACACACAGGGGTGTACTACACCCCACACAAATATCAGGCCACACGATATTAGAAATTAGATAAAATTTCAGAATAACCATATGTTTTTATTCAGTAGACTTGTTTTTAACAAGTGTAATTTATATTTAATAAAATAAATAAATATACATAAAGTTCAAAAGGTTTTATTTATATCATCTTAAAACAAAACAAATAAATACAGGTTTTCAAAGTATTACATATAATAGCAATTAAAAACAAACATAAAACCAAACTAATGGGTACAATATAAAAAATAATTGTAAATTTTAATTATATAAAATGTTTATTAATATGAACATTTAGTGACGTTAGCTAAACAACGAAACTTATTGAATTTTCAGTCAGCGCAATTGGTACAAATTATTGCTCTGTGTTTGTCACACATAGACAAATGGCAAATTTTACACACATTTTTGGTCTTTCTGTCTTTATTTCTAATACAAAGATTACAGCGCATATACTTGTTTCTTGTAGGCGTTGAAGTTGTTGTTTCGTCAACACATAGTATATTATTTAATCATTTGTTTAACACTTTTCCTTAAAGTTGATACTTGTAATCTTTTTCTGAGAAATGGTTCAATTTGATCATAAAACAGTTGACATTCGCTCAACATGTCCGAACCATCTTAACTGACTAACACCAACTTTTACTACATTTTTTTTAATTTCACACTTATCATACACTAATCTATTTCGTACCCTATCACTTCTATTTACACCACAAACCCCACGTAAAAATCTCATTTCCACAGCAGTTATTTTCCGTTTATGCTTTTGCAACCAAACCCAGCATTCATTACCGTATAGCAACTTAGGCACTAAAACTGCATTGTATATACTCAAACAGGCTTCTTTGGAAACATTTACATTCCTAGAAAATGTTTCCGAAGCACCCAAAACCTTGTAACCAGCATTTACTTTCCTTTCAATTTCACGATCAAAACGGCCATCTCTAGACAACAAACTACACAAATGCACAAATTCATATACCTGCTCTAAACGCGCATAATCAATATATACATTACATTCAGTCATCAAGTTACCCTCTTCAAAAACTAAAACTTTGCACTTATCAATATTTTCACTTATTCAATGTAACAATACTAATAAAATATTTTAATTGTAGTTCATTCATTTTAAAATACATCGTTTATGGTAAATTTAGTAATGAATGAAATTATAACCACAATAATATCACAGAACTAAATAAATATTACCTATTTATGGGAAATTCGTGATAGCAAATTTACTGAAATTCTGTGAATTTACTAAACGATACTTTAACTAAAAACGTGTAATATTACATATATATTTACTCTTTCACTCTCGTTGGTCATATATCATAATACGTAATGTTTGTAATAGTACTGATGTTATGTATTTGTTAAACAATTATGTAAAATTAACAGCAGCCGAGTATAATTCTAACCTAGAAGTACTAGACACCATAGTGTCTCATGGTTTCTAGATAAAATTACATCATTTTCTTTTAGAGTGTAAACTTGAAATTAATATTATACTGTTCTATCAAACATAATAAGCAAGATTACAAATTAATGTAAAAAAATATTTATTATCAAAATAGACAATAGATTAGGTTAGGTTAGGTTAGGTTAAGTATATGATCCTATAGCAATCTATGTGTATTTATTTTCAATAAGAAATTTTTCTATATTGTATATACATACATCAATAATTTGGTTGTATAATCTTGTTAAATTTTGTTTGTATTGACTATAAATAGATTCATGGTTAAACATATTTTATTTTAATTGCAGAAAATATTTTATTCTGTTATTTTTAAACATGTTAGCGAAATTAGTTAGCGAAATTACAGAAAAATAATAGTAAAATTTTTTTATAAAAAATCTGTAATTTCATTTTACTATAAATGATAATAATAATATAATATAATATAAAAGTAGATAAAAAATATATGTACTTATGTACTTAATGTAAAATTACGTATTGGTAGTATAACTACTTAAATTATGTAAAATTACAGCTTGCATATTAATATCTGTAATAGTTCATTAAAATAATGAGATGTAGTACATATTTTGTGTAATAATACAAATAAAATATATCCTTTATAGGTAAATTTAGTAATGTATGTAAATTATACCAATAATAATATTAACAGAACTAAACAAATTTTAGATATTTATGGAAAATTGCTGACAGCAAATTTATTGAAGTTCCTTAAATTTACTGAAAAATACTTTACTAAAAAAAACTATAATTTTGCATATGTACTTTTCCATTCCGTTGGTAATATATCATATTACGTATAATGTTTGTAATATACAAATGTTTGTATTATAGTTCTGATATTATATGTATTTCTTAAACAATTATCTGTCAAAATTAACAGCAGTTGAGTATAATTATAACCTAGAAATACTGGGCATCATAGTGTTTTATGGTTTTTAGATAAAATTACATGATTTTAATTTAAAGGGTACTTAAATATAATCGGTTCCAGAACATTTTGTGTAAACAACTTGCTTCTTTTCCGAAGTTTGTTTTGTTTGCATTTTCTTAAACTTTTCATCATAGTCTCTCATTAAGGGCTGCTAATGAAACTATCTATGATAAAAAACTACTTTTGCATGTGCTCCTGTTTAAACTTGCAAATTTATGTGTTCATAACTTTATTAACAAAATAACAACAACTAAACAACTTAAACTTTAAATTAAGTTTATAACTGAGAATTTGCTTGCATTAACATTTGCAGAAACAGAGTAGTCTGTTTAAATTACACCATATTCTTCCTCTTCTAATAGAATTATATCAAGATAGTTTTTTTTTGCACGTAGTAAATTACTGTTATATGGTTCTATTTTATATTTCGGGATGGGGCGACCCTAGTGTTGCCATCTGGCATCTGACTTCTATATCGTAAAGTTTGAAATTTTTGACGTTATACGTACTCAGAACGTTTTGACGTACGAGCGCTATTTGTGTTGTGTACGCTAACTTGAAAAATTCATCTCAAGGCCAAAAAAAAATGGAATTAAATCGTAAAAATTTTCGTGCAATTATTTTTTACCACTTTTGACATGGATTAACTCAACAACATTGCATCGATAAACTCAATTCGATTTTTGGAGATAAAGCACCATCAAGGTTTATCGAATTCAATTGTGGCTGCAGTTTGCTCAACGATGAATTTCATGAATGTCACCCTCCTGTACGTGAACAGATACTGCAAGATTGTCATGTGACTTATCGTAAAAATGCTGCATCATTGGGCATTAGTGAGACCAGCATACATTCAATTTAAGTCACTTAAAAGAAATGTTCTAATAATACTATCGCAGTGCTTCAAAATATGTCTATAACATTGTGACAGATGATAAATCGTGGATTTATGCGTACGAGCCCCAAAATAAAAAATATGTGTGTCTTTTAAGATGAGCCAAATCTAACAAAGGTTGTTCACGCACGAAGCACTTTGAAGTAAATGATCGCCTTTGATGCAACGTAAAACGATCAATTCTAAATGGTACACAACTATTTCTTTGCCAAAAGTTGACTTTTTGAGCACTCAAAACGTCGATTTACTGAGTCATCCATCGTATATTCTTGCTTTGGCACTCAATGACTTTTTTATTCTTGCATCATAAAAATAAATAAAAAATAAAAGTTAACGTTTTCCAACACCTGCAGTTTTTGCAGGTTTTGGAGGTACCTCAATCGGAGTGGCAAAAGTGCTTCAAAAATTGATTCAAAAATATGGAAAAGTGTATTGATTTTCATGGAGAATATTGTGGAAATCAATAAATTTATTTTTGATGTAAAATATTTGTTTTTGTTTTCTAATTCCGAAATATAAAGCAACTCTCGGATAAATAATAAATATTATTTGTCTGGGTAGAAATGTTTAGCGGAAAATAATTTCGACATAGTGGAAAGAATTTGTGCTACAACTTTCTGTATTTATGAATTGATTATTTATGTAAATATATTTAATATATAATTATAATTAATATAATTATAGTTTTTAATATTTTCTTATAGAAACATTTTTTTTTTAATTTAGATGCAAATATTGTTACATGCGAAAACTTACATTTTCTTACACCAAATAGAAAAAATTCAGAAAGCTAAAAATTTACACAGTTAAAAACTAACTAAATAAAAATAACTTTCCCAAGTTAAGAATCTACCAATTCAGATGGACGTTCATATACCTTTGTTCATTTTCGTGTGCGAACGATTACCTAAGAAGCAATTGCCGAGATAAAACACCTCCCAGCCAAAACAATGTATGTTTATCTCTTTAAAGCTCCACTCCACGTACTACATGTGAGGGGGAGGGGTTGTGTTAAACTTGATATTTATCATTGTGTCTGCCCCCCGCTTCCTTGTCACGAACGCCACTGACTGGTAGCCTTATTTTACGGGGGCGGACGAGCTTTTTCGATATGTTTATAACCGGACTGGGAACTATTTGGAAATAAATTATTGATATTCTCTTTTGAAGAGGGGGGGGATTTGAATTAAGACAGTAGTGTTAATGTTAGTGGTGAGAACGAAATGGGGTGCATGTAATAAATGGTATTATTATTATGTTGAAGAAGATAAATAAATTTTATTATTTTTCTCGGTTTTATCGTTGAAATATTAAAACAATGTAAAGAATTTTTCAGAATTTATTATATTAAAATAAAAAGCTTTAGGATTAAGTTTCGTATAATTTTTAGTTAAAATTCGGCGTTTCGATATACTTCACTTGTCAAGCAAAAATATATAAATGATATAAATAATAAACAACAAAACACAGAATCAAGTTACTAGGTAACAAAATATAGGTATCTAGATTATAAAATTTTTATAATTTATTAGTTAAAGGAAAGTGTTTTTGCGTAAGCGAAAGTTTTCAAGTAGTAAAAACAGAAGAACATGTATGAGAGAGGTATTATGAATGTGGATGAAGCTAAAATTGCTTATGTCTGAGACATAGGAATGTTTGGGTGGTGCTGATTTCGGGATAGTAGAAAGAGTTTGTGTCACACCATTTTGGTTACAATTTTTCTTAATAAAATTCTCATCAAAATCTGTTCAGTAAACGTCAAATTATAAGAGGATATTTTTTTTTTCATTTAGATTGTTTGTCTGCGGACTCTCGCAGACTAATTCTTATTTTTGAATTTTGCCATCATAATAGTAGTGTTACACTGCTCCGTACTGAATTTCAACTTTATAACTCAATTCTAAGTTACATTTAAAAACCGGACAAACATACATACATACATTTTGTTCGTTAGAAAAATTAAAATCCCTCCCCTCTTACTTATAATTACATATTTAGCATTCCTCAGAAATTAGAGGACAAGTTTCTTCCTTATATAGCATTATAATTCATTGTAGCGTAAAAGAGTGCAATAAACTTAACCATTATTCCCCTATCCTATCCTCTTGTATGCGTTTTGCATGAAAAAGGCTGGTTACATCTACCACACACACACACACAAACACACACACCCAGTTATTGATGGGTGATCGATTTGTTTAGACACTTCAACATATTTAAATAAATAAAACATTGAATTAACATATGTACATATATATATATATATATATATATATATATATATATATATATATATAATTCATAATAATTACATAAAGTAAGTAACAAGAATATAAAATTGCTTATTTTCTGCAAAATTGTATCACATATACTTAATGTAGAATTACATATTATAGGTATAACTCATTAAATTAGGTAAAATTATAGCTTGCGTATTAATATTAGTAATAATTCATCAAAATAATGAGAATTAGTACATATTTTGTATAATATTTTAAGTGTGTTTTATTTATTTCAAAATATACCCTTTATGTAATCTTAGAAAGTCTCTAATTATACCAGAAATAATATTACAGAACTAACAAATTTTACCTATTTATGGAAAATTTCTAACACCACATTTACAGAAGTTTTGTAAATTTACTAAAAAGGACTTTCCTAAAAAAAAAAAACTATAATATTACATACATATGTACATTTCCAATCCGTTGGTAATATATCATATTACATATAATATTAGTAATATTTTTGATATTATTATATTTGCTAAACAATTATGTTTAAAATTAAGAGCAGTTGAGTATAATTATATATCTAGAAATACTAGGAATCATAGTGTCTCATGGGTTTTAAGTAAAATTACATAATTTTTTTTGTAGAAAGTATTTAGCGAAAATATATTGGCCATTTTCCGTACAAGTGTCTCTGTCTCTCTTGGTTATAATACGCGATGTGATAATGCTTAGGTAACATCTATAAATTCCGTTCTTTCCAAAAGTAATAGTTATTCTCTGTGTGTGAGCTTTTTAACCCCGATATCAAGATGGGGTACAGCGCAACGCATTAAAAAAACCACCCACAAAAACTATATAATTTTAGAATATAATAACTTCTATTCAAATATATAAAATCTATAAGTTTCTTTCCATTTTTCTTTATCGCAAAGTTATTCAAGTGTTTTTGTTTTTGCTTCGGAATGTTTTAAAAAAAAAACTTTAGCATTTTACTATTTATTCAAATTTATAATTTAATATTACTATTTAAAGTGTTTTTTTTTTCGTATTAATTTTTTTTTAAAGGGGGATACCACTCTGAGCACTCTGAAAATAGGTAAAGTTTGGGATTTTTGTTAGCTAGACAGAACAAGCACATATTCTGTGATTTTTATATGTTTTATAGCTTTATTTGGTCTACAATTTAGAAAAGTTTTATTCAAATTGGTTGCAGTGGTGAGCTGTAATTCACTTATTTGTGGATTCGTGTTTAAGAAACATTGGTCCGTTATCCAGACTCCCGGGCAGCACTCAAACATAGAAAAACATTTTTGGTTACTCTGCCTAAAAGTAAACTAAAAAATCTAGAATGTAGAATATGATTATTGTGAAATTTATAAACTTTCCAAAATGCTGAAAAGGTATTTTTTTTTTCAAATAAAATATCAAATTTTAAAGCACATAAAAAAATCGAACAAAAAATAGATATCAAAAATATTTTACTCTACATCATAGAGAATTCAATTCTCTTTTTTCAGAGAGAAAATCAAGTCAATTGGACCAATGGTTTCCAAGATATCTTCGGGATATATTATAAAAACATGGTTTTCAGAAAAACGAGTTTAAAATTTGAGTTACTCTATCTACCTGCCCTGACTCGACTTTGTAAAAATCACTGTAACTCCGCAACAAATTTTAATTTCGGAAACACTAATTCTGCCAAATATTCTACACACTACGGGCTTTTCAAAAATGTAATAGAAAATGATTTCTTTCAAAATTTCAGTGTGGTGTCCTCCCTTAGTTAATATTATAATAGCTTTGTTTTTGGAGCACATCCCGAACTAGTTCCGAACAAGTACGCATGCGCAATGTATATTCGATCGTTCACGGTAAGAAAATTACATGTTCTGAACAAAAAGTTCTGCGTTTGCGGAACACAATTATTTCATTCGGAATTAGTTTCGAACGTATTCGACATATCCCAGAATTTTATCAAGAATTTCTGATTCGCACATGCGCACTGGCATTATATGATCATGAAAGTTTACCAGCAATAGTTTACACGTCAATTTCGAACATTTTATGTTAGATTTGTGTTTTAAAAGGAAAAGTTATTTACTATTATGCACGGAATAAACAAGAACAGCTGATATCTAAAATGAAATTTATCAAATAACGGGATCGGCAAAGCGCACTCTATGATCGAACAATTTAATTAAAAGTAATGTTCATTTAACGTTCGCGGAAATATAAAATCCTGAATAAATTCAGAATCGGACATACGCTTTGGATTGATCCTAAAGACGTTCCAAACAGGTTCCGAACTAATTCGGAATTAATACCGCGAACAAAGCTAATATTAGCTGTATTATTCTTTTTATCAAAAAATTGACTCAGCTCAGTTGGCAAGTGAAGTGAGTTGAAACAAAGTGAAGTGAGTTGAGTTGCTTTATAAAGAACAAGATATTCAAACTCTAACAACAAAACACGAATAACTGACAAAAATCGAAATACTGTGACACCTGTTTTGACGTTTGTTTTTCTAATCAACCATAAATTTGTGAATCAAGAAATACATCTTTGATAGATTTTACATTAATTTTTAAATTTAAAAGTCCAATATTATTCAATCATTCAATTTCGTATGAAATTTTTCGTCGCTAACCTTAAAAACAGCAAGATTGACACAAAGTTAACCTGTACTACTTAACTGAGTATTAGGCATTCCAGAACACGTGATCGTACGTCATACAATATGGTTGCCTGATGAAAACATTCTAGATTTGACATAAGGTACAATACAATTTTTTTGTGAATTATTTTAAATGTGTTAATTGATATTGGTTTAATTTATGAAAAATAGTAAGTAATAATATGTAATCTTTTAAGAAATATTTGTATATTTAACTGAAACCTATTTAATTAGCAGAAAATGCCTGTGACATGTGTTGTGGTCGAATACAAAAACATTTCAAGAAAAGATATGTTTCTGTTTCTTTCGATTCCCGCAGCTTTAAATTTCAAACATAAAATACATTTAAGCAGGGAACGACGCGAAATGTGGATCAAAGTAATTAAACGTGTAGATTTAAATGATAATAAATTAAAATATCAATGGACACATAGCAAGTATTTTTTAAAAGGTATTTCATACATAAACGTATTAATAATTAATTAATATATATATATATATATATATATATATATATATATATCTGTATTGAATTCCGACGCAAAATATGGGGTACAAATCTGTTTTAAAAATGTAAACGATATAAGAAGATTGCAACAAATATAAAATAGATGTAGAAACAAAATTGATAAATTTACAGCTAGCAATATAGTAAAGGGATCAGTAAAATTAATAATTTTTAAATTTTCTCTGATATCTGGCAAAAATTACATAATACTTAATTATTAATTGTTAACAAAACTAAAGTTTTCAATAATACTTTTCAGCCACAGCTGAAACTGTTTTTTCCAAATCATAAATAAATACAAACGTGGAAAGAATTTTTTCAACATTTGGGTTGATGCACTCAAAAATTCGCAATCGTATGGGCACCGAAAAAGCCTCCAAATTGGTTTTTCTTTTTGTATAAACAGCTGAACTCTTAAGTTTGATATTCAAATAAAAAATGTATAGTACTATATGCTATTTGTTCATTTCCAAAGATTTATTTAATATCAAAAATCGTTGTACTGTGTTGGTTATTTAATTATATAATATAAAAACTATAAATGTGGTTCAATAAATATTTTCATTATGACTTGATTTTTAATATCTGGTGTTTTCCATTAAAAATTAAAATTTAATTAAATCATTTAATGATAAGTAAAAATTTAAATGTATAAAAATATATAGATATTTTTTAATAAAACTGTACAAAATACACGAAAACAAGTAAAATGCATATAGCTGTCATGTAAACTAATAGCAATGTTTTCATCAGGCAACCATATTGAATTATGGTGTGACGTCATTCTGGACTGCCTAATCATCTGAGTATCATCTCACTTCATTTTAAGATTATTTTGCGGGTGCAGCAAAATCGGTAAGGGGGAAAGATATCCAACTCAGTTTGTCGTAGCTCAGTTAAGATAAAAAGAATAAGAATTATCTGAGTTGATCTGAGTTTATCTGAAGTGAGGTGAGATCTCAGTAAATTTTAGGTAAAAAGAATACAGCTATTATATATACCAATTTAAGCTCAAAAACGCAAAAAGCGTTATACAAGTTTACCATTGCGCAGTTGCGCGCACATTCTATCAGGGGCAGTCAATTCTCTATTCTCCCTTATTCGTGTAAGCGCCACCGTTCGTGCCTGTTTAGTATGGTTCATGGTTCTATTCGTCGAGACGTTGGTATCGCGCACGTGTATGATACGATAAAAAGCTTCTGTACTTAGAAAACGCATTTCGAAGCAATCGCGGAGTGTATATCTCGCCCCCACATTGTGTGTATGTGCAAGTATGTTATAATAATGCTGTGTTTATTAATAATTCCTATACTAAATTTTGTCTCAGCAGGCGATAGCATTTGTGTTACGATATATTGCTAATTGCAATGTGCAATGTGCTTAGTGGTTTAGTGTGTGTGTGCTAGTTTTTAGCTGGTGATGATGGTTGAACCATTGGAAAGTGTTTTAGCTACTAAACTATTTGAGGTAATAAACAAAAAATCTTAATTTTTTAATTACTCTATTCTGATTACTTTATTTAATTTGTTATTGTTGTTATCATGCCTACAACAAAACAGTATTTGTTTTGTTTTGCTTTTTATGTTTAAAATAAGAGTGTGACATCTAATGCATAATAAAAATTTGGTACAAGCCATAAGACACTATGATGGCCCAATATTTCTAGTTTATAATTACTCAACTGCTGTTAATTTTAAATATAATTGTTTAAAATGTACATAATATCAGAACTATATTACAAACATGTAATATGATATATTATCAACGAATTGGAAATGTTCATATTTATGTAATATTAAAGTTTTTTTTATTAAAGTCTTTTTTATTAAAACAGAAATTTGCTGTCAGAAATTTTCCATAAATAGGTGAAATTTGTTCAGTTCTGTAATATTATTGTTGATGTAATTACATACATTTCTAAATTTATCTATAAAGGATTTATTTTGAAATGAATGAACGGCGGAGCCGAGTTGAGTCCCAAATATTTTAATCCGTCATAATGAGGACCGAGTTGAGTCCGGGGTGAGGGTCGAGTTGAGTCCGGCGTAGGCTTATGTCGTTAAAAGATTAACAACCTACCAACCTACCTGTTTTTAAAATTTTCGGGGACGTTTAATTTCATTGCTGAAATATTAGACACGAAGAAAACTTAAATTATATTTCACTTGAATTGCATAATTTACAAAAAAATGCTATGCAACTTTTATGAGCTGCTTTTGTTTATGAAATATACCCTGTTTCGAAAAAGTAAATTTTTCGTAATTTTCCTTACATATAGTGACGGTTTCCTGTCATGTGCGGAGATTGTGATATTGATATCCGTTTAAAACAGCAGAAGGTTTACCTTTAATAGTCTCAGTCAGATTCAGAGCTGTGTAAAATGGATCACCCGATCTACTTCAAATGAAAATGCAAAATAGGTTCCAACCACCTTAACAAATTTGACGTTATTTTAGGGACAAAAGTGAAATGATAATAAAACAATAAAATAATAAAATATAATAAAAATAATAATTTATTGATTCCGTTCATTTGCATCGAATAAGAATAAGTCAAAACATAATAAATATATGATTATACTTATAGATATATTAATATTAACTAATTTATACCTATACAGATTTTTACAAAAATTATTCACATTTTAAAATGATTACCAACCACTTTTATAAATTCTAAATTATTAATTACACCATTTTTTAGTTGTTCTATTTTTACATCTAAAAATCTTTGATTTTCTAATGCAGAAGAAAATTTGTAACAGGTATAAATATACAACATCGTAAGGGCAGGTAGTTAAATAATCCCTTTTATGGCATAAGCTGACCCCGGACTCAACTCGGACATCTATTTTTGGGAACCCGGATTAAAACAGGTCAACCGGACTCAACTCGGATCTGCCCGAATGAATATTACAATCAAAATATTTTATTAGTATTATTACATAAAATATGTACTAACAATAAGTCTCATTATTTTGATGAATTATCACAGATATTAATATGCAAGCTGTAATTTTACATAAATTAAAAATACGTAATTTTAGATTATGTATAGGTATGTGATGCAATTTGCAGAAAGTAAGCAATATTACATAATTATTACTTACTTTATATGATTATTATAAATTACGTAAAAATAATATAGAATTTTGAGATAGAAATACAGAATATTTATAGTAAAATTAAATTATAGATTTTTTTATAATAAAATTTTACTAATACAGTAAGACTCCACTTAATGCTGATCCGCTTAGCGCTGTTTCGGTTTAACGCGGTTTTTTTTTTGGAATAGTGTATTTAGCTGAATTTAGCCACTATAACGGAAATTGTGGTCCAACGTTATACATTAGTGTTGTGCAGATCATATTACCTAGAGATGCATATACGTAACATCGCGGTTGACAACACACACACATACACATACACATGCTGGCTGTGCTGTAGTTGCGATGTTTAGCGATAATTAACTAGGCAACTGAAAATTTAGTTAGGAAATAAAACGACTTTAAGTTATAGTTCTGTATTAATATTATTTATTAATAACAATAATATTGATAAAAAATTTATAAGTGTATTTGTGAAATTAATATAATAATATTCTAGAATTGAGATTTTTTCTAAAAATTTACTCAATCATTGATCAATGATTTGACCAATGTCCAAAGACACCTGATGCAGGTGTTATCATCAGACTGCTTTTTATGTTAAGTAAATTAAAAAATTACAATATTGTATATAGGTCTTGGATGCTAGCCAGAAGTGAAAATAAAATGTGCCAAAATTATGTGCTTTTTATGTGGCTATTTTTGTGCACAAAAATAAAATAAAACTTCCGTTTTCGCCTAAACTTAACCTAGCCTAACCTAAATCTAACCTAGTTTCAAACCGGAAGTTCTAGTTTTTTTTTAGGACAAAAGTTTTGAGTTTGGCACATAAATATTCACATAAAAGGCAAAAAATTTTGGCATATTTTATTTTCACTTTTGGCATTCTTAAGGCCTACAATACTAACAAACTCCTAAAGAGCGAAACACGTGCCTATTGTTAAACTGGCCCAGTCATTGATGCATAGATTAAAATAGCCAATTCAATGATTGAGTAACTTGTGAAATTTTTAGCGAACAGTCTCAATTTCGGGATATTATTTATTAATAGTCGATCTTTATTAGGGAAAATAATGCAAATGACATCATTTAGAGTAAATAAACAGAAAATAAAAACAAGTTACTGACCAACAAAATACAAGTAATTAGATTATAAAATATAATATAATGAATTTAATTAATTAATTTAAAAAAAATTTAATTAATTAAAAAAATATTAATTAAGTTAATTAATGAAATTAGTTTAATGAAATTTTTGTTTATTTTAATTGTGTTATAGTTCAAATATGTTCCGATGAAAAACTAAAGTCTGTTTTTAATTAATTTGACATTTTGCCCATATTTATATAATAGCAGCAAGCTACTTTTTAGCATACCTAATTACGAAAATTACACACACACACACACACACACGCACACACACGCACACACACAATAATTACATGTCCAGTAGTCGCAATGTTAAAAAAAACTATGTTCAGTTGTTTAGTTTGAGCTGTATCTGTATTGTTGTTCATGTAATATTTAATAAATATTTAAATTATTATTTAAATTTAATATTTAAATTAATAAATGATTTCAACTTAATAAATGTGCAATTTAATATATTTTTTTGTAATAACCATAGTATAAGAAATATTGTTAATGATTATACTTGATTTTGTAATACATATTTTGTAAATTGATTGTAAAGGTGTAATTGGGTTGATAAATACCTGTATTTTTCCAGTATAAATAAATTATTATTATTATTATTATTATTATTTTTTTTTTTTTTTTAATATATAGCCGCGCAACTTCTATGGTCATTTGCGGCATATTATTATTATTATTATTATTATTATTATTATTATTATTATTATTAATATACTATATAGAACCATATATGTGCACTGTGCAGGTATAAACACGGACAACTATTAGAGTTTTTAACAATATATAACACAGTAACATATAATAACATAATAATACAAAGAGAGTCTGGTGATGAACAAAGTAGATACATGTTTATTTATTTTGGTAAAGGTAGAGAATTACATGGACGTACATACATACATACATACATACACAATCACGCCATGTACCCAAAAGGGTGTAGCACAAACTCTTTTTATCATCCCGAAATCAGTCGCCTCCAAACATTCCTATCCAAACAATCAACTTTCGCTTTATCCACATTCATAATTCCTCTCATACATGCTATTTTATTCTTACTACTTGGAAACTTTCGCTCACGCAAAACACTCTCAATCATACCACTCCAACTACTCATTGGACGTCCACGCAATCGTATACCATCAAAATCATTCAAATAAATCTTTTTAACCAAACGTTCATTAAACATTCGCTCAACATGTCCGAACCATTTTAACTGACTAACACCAACTTTTGCTACAACATTTTTTTCAATTTCACACTCATCATACACTAATGTATTTCGTACCCGATCTCTCCTATTTACACCACATACCCCACGTAAAAATCTCATTTCTACAGCAATCATTTTTCGTTTATGCTTTTGCAACCAAACCCAACATTCACAACCATACATCAATGTAGGCACCAAAATTGCATTATATATACTCAAACGGGCTTTTTTGGAAACATTTACATCCCTAGCAAAAGTTTCCAAAGCACGCAAAACCTTACAACCAGCATTTACTCTCCTTTCAATTTCACGATCAAAAGGGCCATCTTTAGACAGCAAACTACCCAAAGACACAAATTCATCTATCTGCTTTAAACGTACACCATCAATATATACATTACATTCAGTCATCAAGTTACCCTTTTCAAAAACTAAAACTGTGCACTTATCAACATTCAACACAAGATTCATATCTTTACCAACAACATTAATTCTATCAATCATCCTTCTCAGTTGTTCCTCAGATATAGGTGTATATCAAAGATAAAATAATAGAAATTATATAATATATATATATATATATATATATATATTATTTAAAATTTCAAAGTTGCTCCCCGCCCCGCCCACAGAAATTGGGGGGTTGGCGGGAATTTAGTACTAGCGGATGCCCCCCTTTGAGATATTAAAGTTTAGATTCGACAAATTTTCTGTCCGATGCGTATTTTTCGAAATATAACAAATTCCAGGTTAAATGAATCACCCGGTATACTAGCTTTCCCGTCGCGCGTTGCTGCGAAACTGCGAAAAAATTCAGTATTTGAATAGTATTTGAAAAATTGCGTTCGGCGAAACTTGCTATTATGCTGCTCCCAAGCGGAGGAGTTTGGCAAAACGGAACCCCATTGATCAGCTATCGACCGGGGTTAAAAAATATAAAATGCTATTAAAAAGTAGCGGTTGGTGGTAGGAGGGTAAAAATTTAGGACTAAACGAATTTTTTAATGGCACACCACAAAAAAATAACCAAAAAAAAATTTGTCCAAAAAATGAAAAAAAAATTTACAGAATTTTTTCAGATTTTTTTGAGCAAATTTTGAAACAATCCCAAGAGTGCAGCTTATGTTTAACTTTAAATATCTCGAAAAATAGTGACTTTATCGTTACGAAGGAAGAGTATGTTTTTACACAGAAAGTATTGGAGAATCGAAAAATTTTACTAAAATGACAATTCCGCCAGTGGCGTAGAATTTAGGAAGGATCAACCTCTCACTTGCCCCTGTTGTACGCCAATGACAGTAGCCAAAATCTTTTATTTAACAAAATTTAGTATGGTGTACGGTACCTACACTTCCTACCTAGTATGATAAGGATAAGTCAAATAGTTTTAAAGTATTGGGCAAAAATTGTTTTTAAATTTTTAAATAAACACCCTGTAGCTCAATAAGGAGCCACATTTTATCTAAGTTATTTGCGTTAAATCTTCATATTCTGAGCCCAGGATACTCCAGTTAAAATATTTCCAATTACTAATAAATCAACTTGTATATATATTCAAAATTCTTTATGTCGGGATAACAGTCTATTTTGCGAGAAAAGGAATTAAATAATACACATAATCTCGATTATAAGTTGGTACGTTCGTTTATTGTTTCTTTTCCAATATTTCGAACCCAAATTTTGGTTCTTCTTCAGGGAGTTTCACAACTACAATAACAATATAAGGTAATATAATACATGAAAATTTACAACATAAACATGTAAAAATCCACCTAATCTACTTACTTTGAACTTTTATTCGTATAATGGTAAACATATAGTCGTTTATTGAATGAACCAATTCGAAATACCAATTGTAACATGTATGATATTTATTTAAATGTTTTTGTTCAGAGTTTATGACACAGTTATCCTTTTTCTTTTTGATATTCTATCAAAAAGAAAAAAGCATATATATACAGAGTGGTCCAGAATTATGTACCGTAATTGCTAGAGCTGATAGTACTTTCAAAAATAAGGGTACTTTTTTATATACACTTTTTTCCAAAACTCAATAATAAGGGAGATACAACCCTGTAAAGGGATAAAATAAAAACCATTTTTTTGGTGCAGATGCACCAATTAAATGGTCTCTTCGGACTTGTGATCTAAATCTAATGGATTTTACTGTACGGAGTTATTTGAAATAAAACTTGTATAACACTCCAATTAATACATATGAGTTGAGAGACAAAATCGAGCAAGAATTTACAAACTTACAAAACAATGCAGTAACATTAAATGGAATAATAATGCGTTTACTAAATAAAAGAATTAGATTGTGTCTGTATACAACAAAATGGTGGACATTTTGAACATCTGCTGTAAAACATTATTTTGGTGACTAATTAATATTAGTATTGTATGATTATTCTTTTGAAAGTTGTAAGTTTTCATTAAGTTTGATTAAAGTGTTAAGTGTTAAAAAATGGTTTTTATTTCACCCCTTTACAGGATTGTGTCTCCCTTCTTATTGAGTTTCGGAAAAAAGTGTATATAGAAAATTACCCTTATTTTTGAACATACTATCAGCTGTAGCAATTACGGTACATAATTCTGGACCACCTGTATATGTCAGAGCATGAAGTACAATATTCTATTCAAGTATATTTCTAGAACTTTTATATTCCTGAAAAATTATTACCATTCTGTGTTTATTGTACATACTATTTAAAAAAAATTTCAATGTCTATTAAATTAAACTGCATTTCAGTCTGCAAATATATTTGTCTCGCGAATAAATCAGTCTGTATATAACAAAAACCGTTTAACTTGAGCATCGAAATAACTGTATATCTGCAGTTTGGATGTGTGTACGGGTAACTGTTGTGAGAGTCTAGGGACTTTTTACTATCACAACGTGTAAAATATGGAAAGTTGGCAACATTGTTTGATGATTCAAGATTGAACGGGGATTTCTTCTTCTGTTTCTGTTTTTTTAGTTTTGTTTTTTTGTTTTGTCTAGCGGAGTGCAACATTGGTGGATGTTATCCTTTTTTTTTTCATCTTCAAGATGAAAAACGATTTTCTCTCACTTCTTGCAGAGCTTGTGAAAGAAAATTATTCTTCTCTCAATAAATGTTTTATATTGCGTGTTGTGTGTTATACGATATTATATATATATATATATATATATATATATATATATATATAACCAAAATGGTAAGGCACAAACACACTTTCCACTATCTCGAAATCAGTCTCCTCCAAACATCCCTATATCCAAACAAGCAACTTTAACTTCATCCACATTCGTAATTCCTCTCATTAATATTATTGCGAATATTATAATAGCGAATCAGTATCGGTATACTAATAACAAATATCTTTAAAGCTAGGTATGTTGCATTTTGATTATACAAATATAATTGTTAATTCTACTAAAATTTCACAACATTTGCTAAAATTGTTTTAACCATTAAATACAAGACTTGGAAATGTTCTAATATTGGTAAATAACTCTAAACAAATTCAAAGCCCTATCAACATTTCTCCTGGTTACTAATTTGTTTTAATATTCGTTTTATTCTCGTCAGAAATACTGCTTTTAACATTTTAATAGGAAAGTTTTTGTTCATCTATATACCTAATATATACGTTAGATTTTTTTTTTATTTATATCTATGTTGTCTGTTATTGTACACTGTAAAAAATGTATGTAATTTTACATATTTTGTGATTGTAATTTTTCATAAAAATCTAATATTACGTAAATTATCACAGTTAAAATTACAAAATGTTTTTATTTTTACTGTTAAAACCTATGTTAAATAACATAAATTTAAGATATGTTTTGTTTACCAGTGTAGACTCCGTTATTATATTCATCCAACAAAACTTAAGTTAAAATAAGACTTGCATATTCTCTCTGTAGAGAAAGAGAAGGCATTTTCTTTGATTTAATTTTAATTGGGAATTTAAGGCGTACTTTAATAGCACGGTTTTGTTTCCAAACGCGCGAACAATAATCGAATTGAGAGGAGGAATATACTTAATTTCAAACAGGTTCGCGTGTTTTATTGCGAATAGTTTATAGTAATTAATTCGATGATGTGAGTTTATCTCGGACGATGATATTAGAGAATTAAATTTATTTAAGTGGTTATTGTATTCAGTTCAGTTGTATTAAATATTTTCAAGAATGATTTTAAATTGTCAAGTAATTAAACGTAGTATATATATATAATTTGTACATATTGTTTTTGATTTGAGGATTCTATTTTTATCGCAAAGGTAAACGTGTTTTGAATTTAAGAAAAATAGTAGTAAAATTGTACTATAAAAAATCTGTAATTTTATTTTGCTATAAATATTCTGTATTTATATCTTAAAATAAGTATAATATAAAAAAACTTTTTTAAAAACCACGCTTATTTAAATGCACTAAAAAGAGGAAAAATTTTTATCTGTCATTTACATTATTCAATTGTTATTTGAACATAAAAATAGTTCATGTGACAGATGTCATTAGTTGTATTAAAAAAATAAATATAAGCGTGTCATATCTTGTAATTGGTTTTTTTTTATATAATATTGTGTTGTCTCCTGAAATGAAACTACATGCAAAATTTCAGTTAGATCAAATGATAGGAAGTGGTCTAAAAATTGGTTACAAAATTTGACCGTGACTGACCGCGACAACAGAGTGAGTTAATATAAGCGTGGTAATATTGTAATTTTTACATAATTCATAATAATCAAGCAAGTAACAAAAGCCGGCCGGTATAGCCGAGTGGTTTAAAACGTGTGTCTGACACTACTCGTACCTGTGCGGGCCCGGGTTCAAATCCCGCTTGGGGCATGGATGTTTGTGTTGTCTTTGTTTCGTCTAAACAGACTTTGAAAAAGTGATTAAAATTGGCTGGTTGATCGGCAAAGCATCAAAACCATTTATGTAAATAAAAAAAAAAAGTGCTCGTGCTTTTGGTCGAGGGACTTAAGCGCATTTTTGGCGGGCGGATCAGTGTTTTTATGAGCTAGTCACAAAATTGTGAAAAATGAAAACATCTGTAACGTTTATAAAAATATTCAAATTCAAAAATTCACATGATTTTATCATTAATTAACTTATTTTGCATTGGCTGAGTGCTTTTAAACTATTCGATGCGCCAATAACTCGACAGCACCGAAGTAATGCAAAAAATTGGAACTCTCAGCGATGTTTAGTTTAAAAGTTTTTCTGGAGCCGACCGACCGACCGAACAAAGCGTATTATTGAGCTTCCTTTCTGAAAACAAAAATCCGCTAAAAAAATCACCTAATAATTATGTAAAATTGTTTTACTTTCTGCAAAATTTCATTACGTAATTAACGTAAAATTATATATTGTTGATATAACTTCTTAAATTATGTAAAATAATTATAGTATGTATATTAATATTTGTAATAATTTATGAAAATAATGAAACTTCATACTTTTGTAATATTACTAATAAAAGTGTAATTTAATTATTTCAAAATACATCCTTTATATAAATTTAGAAATGTGTGTAATTATACCAACAATACTAAACAATTTTAGCTATTTATAAAAAATTCCCGACAACTACTGAATTTCTATAAATTTACTAAAAAAGACTTTACTAAAAACAAACTGTAAACATAATATGTACTTTTCACTCTCGTTGTAATATATAATATTACACAATGTTTATACTAGTCTCGGATATGTATGTTTTAAACAATTATAATTAATATTAACATAGTTTGTAGGTAAAATTATGTAATATTTTTTTTGAGTGTAGCTGAAATACTTGTTACAGAATCTTGCTGGGTGTAATGTCTGTGCTTAACTTAAATTGTACAAAGAAATCTGAAAAAAGAAGAGGCGAATCATCTATTGTTCAGACACAACTTTTCTAACTATGTCTCTTCGGTAATCACTATTTGTTTGTGTTATTACATTTACGCAATAACATTATATATATATATATATATATATATATATATATATATATATATATATATATATATATAAGTGAGAAATATTGGTTGTAAATAATAAATGTGAAAGTATATCAAACATTTATTATTTACAACCAATATTTCTCACGTATATTAATTAAAAGTTGTTCACGGCGGCACAAACTTTTAAATATTCTTCATCTTTCATATGTATGAACGTACGTAACGAAATCGATAAAATACGTTAACTTTACTTACGGCTCTATTAATAATTATGAATAAAAGCATGTCCTGAAATGATTAAGTTTCTGTCACTGAGCCTGGTGTCAACTCGGTAGCTCAGTTGGTTAGAGTACCCACTCGGCAAGTGAAGTGTCTCTGCTGGTTCGATCCCAGGTCGAGGTAATATGAATTTTTTTATTTTTAGTTTATCAGTTATTCCATGCTTATATTTGATATACTTTTACATATTATACTGGGTGTTCCATTTTAATCCGCCACTTGCAATAACTTTAAAATCGTGCATCGGACAAAAAAATGTTCCGAATAAAAAGTAAATGGTTTCGAGGGGGACATCTGATGCAGAAACCCTTGCTCCTCTTGAACCCCCTGGGGGAGGGAACGGGGGGCAACTTTGAAATCTTAAATAAAACTCCCTATTTTTATTGCAAATTCGGATAGAATATTAAAAAGTATGTAAATTTTATTTTGTAATTTTTTTTTATCTTTGATAGATGGCGCCGCAAACAGCATTTATTTCTCAGTTTATCAGTCTTCAATTTGAAAAAAAAGTTGTAATTAAGTACGATGTTCAAGTTTTTTTCAGTTCTTTAGGAAGAGGGGGAGGGTCAAAGGTCACTGAATCAAATACCCTCTCAAAACCATTAACTTAAATATATTCCCTTCGAAACCATTACTTAAAGTTAATGGTTTCGAGGGGGATATCTGATGCAATAACCTTTGCCCCCCCTCCACCCCCAGAACTAAAAAAAACTTGAATATCGTACTTAGTTACACCTTTTTTTTCAAATTGAAGACTAATAAACTGAGAAAAAAAATGTTTTTTACAGCGCCATCTATCAAAGATTAAAAAAAGTCTCAAAATAAAATTTACATATTTTTTAATGGTCTATCCGAATTTGCAATAAAAAATAGGAGGTTCTGTTTAAGATTTTAAAGTTGCTTCCCGTTTTTGCCCCATAGGGGGTCCAAGAGGAGCAAGGGTCCCTGCATCAGATGTCGCCCTCAAAACCATTTACTTTTTATCCGGAACATTTTTTGTCCGATGCACGATTTTACAGTTATTGCAAGTGGCGGATTAAAATATATATATATATATATATATATATATATATATATATATATATCACTGGCGGATCTATAGGGGGGGTAAAGGGTGTAACTACCCCCCCTAAGAATTCTAAGATTATTAAAATATGTATATAAAAAGCTAATTAAATTAAAAAATATATAAATATGTTTTGAAATCTAAATGTATCTATAATGCTTTTTTTTGAATTTTATAATAATGCTTCACGTATTGACAAATTGTCATAATAGAATTATTTTGAATCGTTATGTAAAAATATCGTAAAATTTAACATTATTTTGTTATTTCTTTGCCGACATTCATTCGGCTGTAAAACCCTGCCATAAATTTGCCAGACGCCAGATCCTTTTTGCTAGCTTGTTTGTCAGCTAGGTATCTGCTATTGTGTCACCAATAAAAGTAACACATCTGGAAGCAATTTCCTCTGTTTTGCGCAATTATGTATTTCTCTATTAAGTATAGTTAACTATTGCTGGGAATCTTTAGAAAAATTATATTATTTAAATAGTAGTCGCAAACAGGAGACTGCTTCAGATTCAATTATAAGTAGGTATTCAAAAATATGCATTTTGTCACAACAGCCTAAAGTTTTATTGCTTTGGGTAATGTTTATTTATTTTCGCTTGTTCTCTTTAAGTCTGGTCACTCCACCCACCCCTCTATGGAAAATTGACCAATTAGATTATCTTGCTGGAGTAATAATTTTTGTCTGCTATTGTGTCACCAATAAAAGTAACACATCTGGAAACAATTTCCTCTGTTTTGCGCAATTATGTATTTCTCTATTAAGTATAGTTAACTATTGCTGGGAATCTTTAGAAAAATTATATTATTTAAATAGTAGTCGCAAACAGGAGACTGCTTCAGATTCAATTATAAGTAGGTATTCAAAAATATGCATTTTGTCACAACAGCCTAAAGTTTTATTGCTTTGGGAAATGTTTATTTATTTTCGCTTGTTCTCTTTAAGTCTGGTCACTCCACCCACCCCTCTATGGAAAATTGACCAATTAGATTATCTTGCTGGAGTAATAATTTTTGTCTATAAAAAGGTGATAGATTTTAGAGATCCATCACTTATTATCAGTCATTCTCTTGTTCGCCAAGTTGAGTTGAAACTAATTTTCTTCAATAACCCTCGTTGCCTCGTTTGCAAATTTTAAGTTTTTATTTAAATTGTGAGTGACTTAGTTTTATTTATATATACATTTAGTGGACGTCTAGATTACTCATCAACCTCCTCTTCGCCATATTATATATATATATATATATATATATATATATATATATATATATATATTGATTCGTAATTCGTAATCAATAATCAACATCAGTGCATCAGTCTACGTTGTTGTTTTTAACACTTGTAAATGTAAGTAAACCATTTTAATTTTATATTCTATTGCAAATTACAATATTTTAATTGTGTATTGATCATGCTCATAAATTATCATTAAATTGGATTTAAATATTAAACCGGCTTTATAACAACGCTAAGTAAGAATCTACGCAAAGTTCGCAACGCAACTTTATCAACTAACCAATCAAAATACTTTTTCATATTCACTTATATTTTTTTGTTTGACTAAATTGTTTCTTTCAATTGTAATTCAAATTCTTCAAACTCAAATATTAAAATGCAAAATATCGCTTAATAGAATGTTAACATTAAAAACTTTATAATATACCTCCATAAAGATATTTATTTTATTATTTTATTATTCAATTATATAAAGATATTATAAGTTTTAGATGAACTTAATAGCAAACATAAAAATAAGAATTATTTATTTTAATAATTAATTTTCTTTTGTTTTTTTTTTAATAATAAATGTAACATATTTTTGTGAATCGCGTTATATCTTTTATATCTTGTCATTAATAATAAAAAAAATTGTGAAAAATTATATTAGGTATAGTTAACAATTTATTATTTATTTTTTAATAACGTATGCAAGTAATTTCTGTTATACATAAATTTATTTAATACATTTTAAGTTACATTAAAATTTTAATACAAACATCTTAATACATTTGAATAATTATATTTGTTAATAAAGTTTAGTAAAATTGTTTACAAAATAAGTTCTTGAAAACTAAATTCATCAAATGAAAAATTGACATTTTCTATTTTTATTTATATTATTTCCAAAATGTATCACAAAGTTACGGCTAATCAAGTTAATTTTTTTTTTATTTTAATTATATATAATTTTTGTTCAGAAAATTTTTTTATTGCATAGAAAAAAAATACAATATAATGAAACAATTTAGTCAAACAGAAAAATATAAGTAAATATGAAAAAGTGTTTTGATTGGTTAGTTGATTACGTTTTTTTCTTGCGTTTTATTATAAATGTCTTGCGTTTTCTGTGTTTCTTCTCGGATTGCGGTCTTTGCGTTGCTTCTTACTTTGCGTTGTTATAAATCCGGCTTTACTGATGATAAATAATTATTATTATATGCTGCTATTGAACATCATTTTAATATTTAAAATGCGCAAAACACGGAAATGTATTAAATTTAATTCACAAACACAAAATAGACTAATTTCAATTTATAGAATTTATAAACGAATATTTTACATTATTATAAATAAATAAAATTCGGAATTTAACAGTGTTTCATTTACATGAGATTCATTTATAAATTATTGATATTATATTTTCACATCTTAAATATTTATTATATTTAAGTATATAATTTTATTTTATTTCAAATTATTAAGTAGGTATATGATTTAAATGATTAATATATTACAGCATTTAATAAAATTACTTAAAATTATATTATTATTATTTTAATATAAATATGACAATTTAATTATTCTAGTATAATAATGAAAATTCAATTTCACTTTCAGATAGATTAAAACAATCGCTATATCAATTGATTTGATAATCTGAAATAATGAGTAGGAAAAGAATCCACGGTACGCTCGACACTTTTATATTTAAAAAACATAAAAGTAATGAATCTGAAGAAAAAGACGATCTAGCATCAACCTCTCAACAGTGTCAACCAGGAACATCAACTTCTTTTTGTCATGCAGACAATATTCCAACGTCAGAGGCATTTGAACAACAATCAACATTAACTACCACAGAAAATGATTGTTTATATATTGATATTGGGCAATTCACAATTCAAAACATTACAGAGCTTGATAAATTCAGAATATTGTCATGTAAATGGACACCAGAAATTAATTATAAATACCCACATTCAGTACATACAAAAAACAAGAAAGAAATTAAATGTTTTTTATCGCAGAAACATTTAAATAATTTTAAGTGGATTTTAATATCTGAAAGTCAACAAGGGATATTTTGTAAATATTGTTTTCTTTTTGCTAGTTTTGGAGGTGTAAATAAACAGGTTCGCTTACAAAAACTTGTTTCGGTTCCATTAAAAATTTTTTCTAAACTTCTCGGCAAAGATGGCGATTTAATTCAGCACGATACTCACAAATATCATAAGGAGGCTTTTCTGGCAGCAACCAATTTTATAAAAACATACACCTGCCCAGAAAAAGATGTCAGGAATTTAATTGTAACCGAGCGTCAGAAAAAAGTTAAAGAAAATAGAGAAAGACTAACACCAATAATAGAAACAATTATCTTTCTTGCGCGTCAAAATATTCCCTATAGAGGTCATCGCGATGACGGACAATTATTGAATACGAATAATTCAGTTATAAACGAAGGAAATTTTCGAGAATTGCTGCGATTTCGTGTTCAAGTTGGAGACGATAAATTAAAATACCATCTCGAAAATAGTTCATCTTCTGCAACTTACATTAGTAAAACGACCCAGAACGAAATAATTGAATATTGTAGTCAACAAATACAGACATCCATAAAAGTAAGAATTTTTAAAAGTAAATTTTATAGTATTATTTTTGATGAAACAACGGATGCAAGTCATTCTTCTCAAATGACTGTGGTGCTGCGATATGTATTCGATGATGAGATTAGGGAAGATTTTTTCACTTTTATTAATTGTCATACAGATAATTATTCTGATTTAACATGTGAGCCTATTCTAACTGGCGATATATTAGCGCAAACAGTTCTTCGTATATTATCTAAGGCGGGTTTAAATTTAAATAATTGCGTTGGTATAGGTACTGATGGTTGCAATGTAATGCTAGGGGAAAATAACGGCGCCGTCGTTAAATTACAAAAATCTTTAACAAACGCAAGCAGATGTCCGTGTTACAACCATGCGCTAAATTTATCGATATCAAAATCATCATCAATATAATCTGTAAGAAACACAGTCAATACAATAAAAGAAATAATTAAATTTTTTAAGGCCTCATCTAAGCGAAATGCTGTTTTAAAATTTGTAAATGGTGAACAGCTGATCAGCTTATGCGAAACACGGTGGTCTGAAAGACATGATTCTGTATTGCGATTTAAATCTAGTATACGTAAAATCATTGAAGCTTTTGAATTAATTTCCTCTTGGAAAGAACGCGAATCATCACTAAAAGCAACACTATTACAAAGTGCAATATCAGAACCTTTATTTATAATTTCAGTTTACGCTTTAGCTGATATATTAACTACTACCTTCCCGTTAAGTACCATTCTTTAAAAAAAAACATTGGATAAAGAACTGGCAAAAACAATGGTAAATAATACCATTGAAATTTTAAAGAATAAGCGAGAAAATGTTGACCAAGTTTTCAATATTATTTTCTTGAATGTATTGGAATTATTGAAAACTCTGGAAATCGAAATAAGAATGCCACGAATTACGAGCAGGCAGGTTCATCGACCAAATACGCAGGCTAATGATCCAGAAGTATATTATAAAATAAATGTATTTATTCCTTTATTAGATAGTATACTTCTAGATATACAATCAAGATTTTCAGAAAACACATTAAATGTTTTTGACTTAAATATAGTGGTTCCTATTAATTTATTGAAAAAGACGAAAGAAGAAATTAAATCCGCTATTATTAATATCATGACATATATTAAGGGTATTGATATAGAATCAGATTTCGACATTAACGTTCAAAAAATGATTCTGACATCCGAAATCGATTTTTGGCTCTTAAAATGGAAAAAAGCCAGTGAAAATGGAAAAAATATACCCGATAGTGCTTTTCAAGCCTATAATGAATGCGATAAAGAAGTGTATCCAACTATAAAAATCATTTTGCAAATACTGTGTACTCTACCTGTAAGTGTCGCTTCCGGTGAACGAAGTTTTTCAGCATTAAAACGATTAAAAACATGGTTAAGGACGACAATGGGCCAGGAGCGTGTACAAGGATTGGCTCTTCTACATGTGCATAGAGATGCAAATATAAATATTGAAACGATAATTGATTCTTTTGCCAAAGATAAAAATCGAAAATTAGATTTATTGTTATAAATTTTGATTATTTTGCTAGTTTTGTAACAAGAGTTTTTAGAATAAGTTTATTAATATTTGGTCTTATATTATAAAAAGGTATATTTACTTTTATTGTTTTTTATATAATTTTTAATTCATTATACTCGAAGCAGCAGAGTATTTAAGCATGTATTATGCGTTATATTTTGTTTTATAATATGTATATCTTTATCTTTTAAATTATTAATTCGTTATATTATAGTCGATTTCTATTTCGTCCAAAAACAACAATATAAAATTAAATTGTTTATATTTTTATAAGTTTATTATAATAAATAAATGAATATAAAATATTTGTGAAATTCTTTATTACCCCCCCTAACATTTGTTGCTGGATCCGCCCTCGATATATATATATATATATATATATATATATATATATATATATATATATATATAGGATATACAGGTAACCCTCCTATAACACGATAGATAGATTCCAAGAGAACGGCGTGTTATGTGAAACCGTGTTATATGAAACCCAGAGCCAATAGAAAAAGGGAGTTAGATTCCAAAAATTAAATTACATTTGTACATATATTTTTTAAGATACATGGAAATAACTTCAATTTAACTAAAAATGTACCTAAAAGGTAAAAAGTTTTTTTTGTCATTTTTATAGTAGACGCGAAAAACGAAAAATTACATAGTTTTTTTGATTTTTATGGCGGCATAAGTTAACTAACATTACTAGCTCTTTAGAGCTATTTTAAGAATATAGTCGTTCATTTGAAATTGAGACAGTTATAGACACATTATGTTAGCACATGCAGGTGATTATAAACTTACTACTGTTTGCTTCTTATGTAAAGACAGGTAACAGTTAAACCAAAAGTCGTAGTTGACAAAAACTTCTTTAATAACAAACTTTTTTTTTAAATAGCTGGTGCGCTTATTAAATGTATATATATATACTGGGTGTCCCATTTTAATCCGCCACCTGCAATAACTTTAAAATCGTGCATCGGACCAAAAAATGTTTCGAATAAAAAGTAAATGGTTTCGAGGGGGACATCTGATGCAGAGACCCTTGCCCCCTCCGGAGCCCCTAGGGGGCGGTAAAGGGGGGCAACTTTGAAATCTTAAATGAAACACCCTATTTTTTATTGTAGATTCTGATAGGCCATTAAAAAGTATGTAAATTTTATTTTAAGACTTTTTGTTTATCTTTGATAGATGGCGCTGCAAACAGCATTTTTTTTCTCAGTTTATCAGGTTTCAATTTGATAAAAAAGGTGTAACTAAGTACACTATTCAAGTTCTTTTCAGTTCTTTGGAAAGAGGGAGGGCAAGGGTCACTGAATCAGATATCCCCTCAAAACCATTAGCTTAAAGTTATACTCCTCGAAACCATCAACTTAAAGTTAATGGTTTCGAGGAAGATATTTGATGCAGTGACCCTTGCCCCCCCATCTTCCCAAAGAACTGAAAAAATCTTGAATATCGTACTTAGTTACACCTTTTTTTTTCAAATTGAAGATTGATAAACTGAGAAAAAAAAAGCTGTTTGCAGCGCCATCTATCAAAGATAAAAAAAGTCTTAAAATAAAATTTACATACTTTTTAATGGCCTATCAAAATCTACAATAAAAAGTAGGGTGTTCCATTTAAGATTTCAAAGTTGCCCCCCTTTCCCGCCCCCCAGGGGGTCCAAAGGGGGCAAGGGTCTCTGCATCAGATGTCCCCCTCAAAACCATTTACTTTTTATCCGAAACATTTTTTTGTCCGATGCACGATTTTAAAGTTATTGCAGGTGGCGGATTAAAATGGGACACCCAGTATATATATATATATATATATATATATATATATATATATATATGTACATACACGTTACTACAAGTAAAAACCTGAAAACTGCGTTGTAAGTAGAAACGTGTTAAAACGAAACCGTGTTGTAGGAGACCGTGTAGTAGGAAGGTTAGCTGTATATACACACTAAGAAATTTTTTACCAAATTCTACACCAAAAATATTCTATATAGGTCCACCCGCGCTAGTGTAAATATTACCAGTGTCAGGTTTGGTAAAAATGTTCACGCATATGTAGTAAAATATTTCACGAACATATGGTTGTACATTTACAAGTAATTGTGTAAATTTTACAATATTTTTGGAAAATTTTTACCATAATTGAGTGTTAAATTTAACACTATTTTTATTGAAATATACACTTAACTTATTTTAATTTTACCAAAAACAAAGTAAATATGTACACAATTTTTTGTAATAAATTAACTCGTATGTGTGTTAAATTTTCACATATTGGTGAATAAAATTAACACCGTAAAAAGGTCTTCTACAAATTTTTGTGTAATAATTAACCAAATTCATTGAATGTAATACACCGGAACGTGTATATTTTATATATTTTGTTTTGTAAAATTTAACACAAAAGGGTGTAAGGATTTTTCGCAGAAGATTTTGTTGGTGGAAACGCAGATTTCACATTTCAATTGACTATACACAGCAATGGTGTAATAATATACTTGGTATTTAGATTTACCTAGACAAAATTAAAAATTTATGTATATAAATATTTATATATATATATATATATATATATATAGACACTTAGACATATATATATATAGACACTTGGTATATATGAAGCGCTGTGTATCTCCATTACAAATGTGAAGTCTTTGCTACCGCAACAAAAGCTTCTATGAATATGACTGTATCTGAAATAAAATAACATAAAATATTTTAAAAATCATTTATTTATCAAAGAATGACATAAAAAATATTCTAAAAAATTTTAATAATTAAATTAAATTATATAATTTAATGTAAGTGTAATATTTGTTGTTATATTTGCAAATTTCTGAAGGTTCTCTATAATATAAATGTTGAAAATCTACTATATTATATTGAACTATTTTAAGTTAAATATGAAGGAATTCTTAATAGAAATTAAATTAAAACATATTCAATAGTTCTATTTAGATAAACGTGTTAATAATTCACTCATTTTTGGAGTAAATTTAATATTTTGGTCTTCAATTTTATAAAAGTACGTCAAATGCTTGTAACGATGAACCATTTATTGGAATAGCTTGTCCATCAATTATTAAAGAATAATAATCAATCGCTGAAATGTTAGGGCCTTTTGCAATGAGAAATGGTTGCTTCGCCTTTCTGTAGGCAATGTATTCTTTTAAAGGAATATTAGTCTGAAAAACAAGAATCAGTTAATAAATTTCATTGAATACAATAAAATTTAAATTTAATGCAAAAGAATATATAAAACTTACTTCACAAAATACAATCAAATTATTAACATTTGATAGTTGTTTCTCTTTAACTACTTTAATTCTACTTTTCGCTGTAGGAGGCAGCATGTGAAACAGAGCAAATATTACACGTGTGTAAATGTCCCAACCTAAAAAATGCAAATAAAGAAAAGTAAATGTATATAATTTTTTTTAATGTTAAAACTATACCAGCAACAGTTTCCTCTGACAATACTCTATCATCTGTATTCTCAATCACATTTCGGTAAATTATAGGAACTTCATTGCTAATTTCTTGCAGTTTTATAGCAAAATTTTCATTAACTTCTGGATATAGTAAATTGAAATCTTGATTAATCTAAAAATAAAAGAATCAAATTATATAATATAATGTATAATATATATATATATATATATATATATATATATATATATGTATATATATATATATATATATATATATATATATATATGTATATATATATGTATATATATATATATATATATGTATATATATATATATATATATATATATATATATATATATACAAAATTACTATAAATTATACCAGTCCAGGTGTATCGAAGAACCTCGGAAACAATTGAAATATGCTTTCTGGATTTATTAGTTTTCGGTAATTAAATGTCATTTTTATTTTTTCAAACATTAATTCTTCTTGTTCCGGAAATATAGCATTCTTTAAAAAATATTACATATTTAGTATAATTATAATTTTATAATTTATAATATACATGAACTTACCCAGAGTAACAAAGTCTTTGCAGTCTGTGTGTTCCGCAATTACCATCCATTTAATTTGAATGTAATCATTTTTTTTATCTTCTTATATAATATATTAGATGTTAACACAACGCACACTCACAATACAGTAAACCAGCCATCTTATAAACTCCCGAGATACGCATCGTACAAGATCAACTTGCAAAGACCAAATACACTTTTGCGTGTACAGTATTTCGTATACCAATTTCAGTGATACAATACACCAATAGCTAATGGTAAATGTTATCATTATTGTGTACATGCATGATATATACACTGAAGATTGTATTATTACTAATAAATGTGTAAAATAGACTTAATTTTCATAATTATTTGTAAAAACACAAAATTGTACACCGAACGTTTTATACCAAAATCAAAAATTTACCAAAAATGATATTTTACGAATTTTAGTGTTGGTTTTTACACTGAAGCAATGTACCACTCCATTTGGTAACTTTACCACTCCAAAATTTCTTAGTGTGTACGTACTTTTGCTGTTGTATTATAAAGAAAAACTTGGTCGCAACGTAATTAGACTGAATTTAACGACGGAAAGCATGTGAGGGAAATGTAAGAGACAGAGAGAGAAACAGAGAGAGAGACAGAGAGAGAGAGAGACAGAGAGAGAGAGAGAGAAAGAAATACATGGTTGATATCATTCTGATTACGATTTTATCTTTTTCCGATGGAACTCTATTTTCTTATCTCGGGCATTGTTAACTTTTCCAGCTAGCCCCCGAACTTCAACTTCACAACACAAGAACTTCCATTTCCCAGTTGTATATTGCGCTTCGACAAGGTTGTGTCTAATATAACTTCAAAATTTGATATTTTTGACGACAACAAATGGGAGGAACGTTGTTTTGAAAACAGTTTTTATATTGATACAAAATTCTAAATAATTTTTTTTTTTAATTAAATTTTGCCGTATACCGTACACAGTGTTGGAATTTATCTTAATAATTTTTCCTAGATAATATATCTAGATAAAAATGGATATCTTTTATCTTATTTAAATAAATTTAAAATTTAATTAAATTAACTTTCTTATAATCTATTGTAGAATTATTTATTAGTTTTTTGCTGGAAAAAAAAATATTTTCAAAAGTATTTTTTTTTTTTTTTTTTTTCGAGTTTAATCAATGTCTTTGTAATTATACATAAATACACAGTTTTTTTAATCGTGTTGTGTAATTTTAAAATCAAATGCTAGTTTTATAATAGTTATTCAAAAAAATCTGCTATTGCCACCACAGAACCAACCATTATCGTATTTATATTTATTTTATTGCATGAAATGATTGTAAAAAAATATTGCAAAATCAGAGAAAAATATTAGTAAAATTATACTTTAAATATTTTACCTCAAAACTGTGTAATTTTGTACATAATTCGTAATAATCACATAAAGTACGTAATAAGTATGTAAAATTGTTTTACTTTCTGCAAGATTGCATCACATACTTAATACAATATTACATATTGTTGGTATAACTTTGTAAATTATGTAAAATTACAGCATGCATATTAATATCTGTAATAATTTTTAAGTACATCCTTTATGTAATTATCCAAATGTATGTAATTATATCAACAATAATATTATAGAACTAAACAAATTTTACCTATTTACGGAAAATTTCCGACAGCAAATTTACTATAGTTCTGTAAATTTACTAAAAGAAACTAACCAAAAAAATACATATCATATTATATAATACAAGCTGTGGTTTTTTTTACCGAAAAACTCAGCTCAGATCAGCAAATATCAATAACCTTGAAATAATAGCTGTTTTATTTATCGTCTCGTAACTGAGCTCGAAGTGAGTGAATTGCTTCCCCCCTTATCGATACTGAGTTTGATATTTAGTTACTGTTCAGCTGAGATTCAAGTGAGCGCCCATGCGCAATTAAAATTTTCTTAGTTTCAGATTTGATAACGTGTTTGATACGTTGATATTTATATTTGAATATTTAATTTTGAAATCAAACAATAGATATCCGACGAGTTGCAATAAATTATCAACGCAAACAATCCAAATACATCTAATAGTTTAGGTTATATAATATGTGGAACTTAGATTTTAAACGTCACTTTCAAATAAACTGTTTTATTTATCAATACAACTCACTCAGCAAAACTCAGCTCAGCTCATTTACTGATCTGAGTGGAATGTAAAAAAAAAACACAGCTATAGTTTTGATATTATTCTATATTTCTTAAACAATTATGTTATTAAATTAACAGAAGTTGAGTATAATTATATACAAAGAAATACTGGGGGCATCATAGTGTCTCATGGTTTACAGGTAAAATTACATATTTTTTTTTAGACTATAGGTAACATATAAGCAACTTATTGCTACGTATTCCTATTTATTTTAATGTCACTTTTTGATCACGAGTGTTCAGTTTTTACATAAATAATTTAAACAGAATTTAATCCTAAAATAGTTTTTATTTTAATATAATGAGTTCTGAAAATTATTTTAATATGTTGATCTAATTAGATTAAAAAAAAATTAATTAAAAAAATCCTATGTGATGCAAAATTTATTGGTCACAACTGTAAATGCTTTATCTTATTCTGTTGTATCTAGCCATCAGCTCACAAAATACCTAGTAGTCGAATGGCTCAGGATGACCAGACGGACAAAAAAAGCAGTTATCACATATCTGACCGCGCGGGTGCTTCACGACTGACAATAAATACAGACTGCTGTCGCAGTAGCAGGATACATGTGGTTGTAAAATTTTGATATTTTTTTCAAAAGAAGTTCGGGAGCAACATTATTCAAAAATTAATTTTTTTAAATATTATTCATAAAGAAAGAATCTATCATGAAAATTTGTTTTAAATCATACAAACAGTAAGCTTAAAATAAATTTTCAATAGTTTTCCCCGGAAAATTAGCAACATTGTATAATGTAAACAATATAAACAATGTAAATAATAAAATTAAAACTAGGAAACCCGTGACCCTTAAAGAGTCACGTTTGAAGTCGAAAATAGTAACAAACACAACATAAAGACACAGTTTATAAATATAAAAAAATGAAGGGCGCGTGCACGCGCGCGCCCCGTAGAAAGTATTACGTAAATATTCCATCTTCCTTCTCTTGGCATTTTTATTGCCGTTTCTATTAGATTTTGCTAGTTTGGGCATGATACAAAATTTTTATAATACAACAATATCAATGAAATGTACTTTTTACTCTTATTTTAATGAAAAAAATGTAAGTAAATGCACTGATATATATAAAAAAAATGTACTTGCAATATATTGTGACAGCTGTTTATTTATTTATTTCATTCATTTTTTTTCATAGCTATCTAAGTTTATTTTTGACATTTGCATTATAAACATAGTTTTTCAAATTTTTGAGAACCAAGATGAAATCGTAGAAAGATGAAACTTGCCTATTCTCAAATAGGGAATGAACCAATTAAAAGGACACCACTCCCATCAAAATCGGTTCAGGAGTTTAGGAGGAGATGCGGAAGAAACATATATACAAACATACAAACATACAAACATTTGTCAATAAATTAGAGAGATGAATTAAATTTTAAAATTTAATAATTTTTTCTCGGAAATTTGGAAATACTGTATTTTGTTAAAATTATATAATTTATATGGGCATTGAGAGAATCTTTTGTGAAAATTTTATTAAAATCGGTTAAATAAAATGGCCATAATAATTTTTTTAAATTTTAGTAAGTTTTTTCTCGGAAAGTTGACAACACTGTATATTAATAAAATAATATAATTTATCTGGATGCCAGAGTATCTTCTTTAGATGTTTGATTAAAATCGGACAAATGATGTAGCCATAATGAAGTTTTGAAAACTTTAGTAATTTTTTCTCCGAAAGTTACCAACACTGTATTTAAATAAAATTATATATGTTTTATGGATATTTAAAAAACATTTTCTGAAAATTTTATGAAAATGGGATAAATAATGTAGCCAAAATTAATTTTTAAAAATTTTAGTAATTTTTTATCGTAAAGTTGGCATTACTGGAAAAATGGAAATACATGACCATCTTGAGTACTAGATAAACCTATCTTGAAAATTTCATTAAAATCATTTGAACCGTGTATTAGGAGTTGCAGTCAAAAATTTTGACTGACAATCGAGCGACCGAGAGAGCTCTCTCTCTCTCACTATTCGTCGGCTAAAATGTCTTTTTGCTTTCGCGTACACTGTAAAAAAATGGAATATATATTTATGTATTTTATTTAACTATTAACAGTAAAATAGCAGCATTTTATAATTTTTACTGTGATAAATGACGTAATATTATATTTTCTCTGTAAAAAAAATACATTTATGGAATATGTAAATTTATATCAATTTTTTTACAGTGTATCTGTATTAACGAATTTAAACCCCACCCGAATTATATCCGAAAAAAGAAAGAGTTTAAAATAGTCTATTTAATACTTTTTGAAACATGGTTTCTCTGATAATTGAATTATTTTTTCAGTTTCAGAATTTTTTACTATTTGACGTTAAAAGAAATAAGGTTTTTTTTATTTAGTTGTTTACAGAAACATTTAAATTAGACCTGTTTTTGTCTACAATGTAAAAAAATCTAAAATATATATATATTTAAAAATATTTACATAACTATTAACAGTAAGAAAGCAGCATTTTGTAATTTGTACTGCGATAATTAACCTAATATATATATATATATATATATATATATATACAGCCTGTTTCAGAGTAAGCGCCTTATTTTTTTTTAGCCACACTATGGGTACTACTTTCAAAATATTTGGCAGTAATATGTTTCAGGATATTCTCTACACGATGGTGATATCAGATTTTCAATTGGACGAATCATTTCAAAATGGCGACGTTCAACTTTTTTTTTTAAATGGGATGCAATAATTTTTTTTTTATTATTGAGATCCTAAAAACATTCTTTTTACGATAGTATTTCGTTTTCTTTAAAAATTCATTTCTTTCCCTATCAAAAAGCAATTTAACATTTTAATCTAGTAGCGCATGAACGTTTTACACCCGATGTTATTTTTGTCCAAATATCAAGTAGCGGTAGACAAACTAGTAGTCAAACGTCAAACACCACCATTGGACGATGTTTCAATTTATGTATTGAAAAAAAAGGAAAATATTTCGAGCATTTTTTGTAAATACCTAATTTTTATTTGATGTAAATTTTTAATTTTGAGTTTCAAAAAGTTGATGTAGATGACAAAATAAAGTTTCATTGTTTCTTTTACGTCTACCGCTACTTGATATTTGGACAAAAATAACATAACATGCGCTACTAGATTAAAATGTTAGTTTGCTTTTTGATAGGGAAAGAAATGAATTTTTAAGAAAAACGAAATACTATCGTAAAAAGAATGTTTTTAGGATCTCAATAATAATAAAAAAATTATGGCATCCCATTTTAAAAAAAAAAAGTTGAACGTCGCCATTTTAAAATGATTCGTCCAATTGAAAATCTGATATCACCATCGTGTAGAGAATGTCCTGAAACATATTACTGCCAAATATTTTGAAAGTAGTACCCATAGTGTGGCTAAAAAAAAATAAGGCGCTTACTCTGAAACAGGCTGTATATATATATATATATATATATATATATATATATATATATATATATATATAATATATATTATATATTATTTTAAAAAAAATATATATTATATATTTTTTTTCAAAATACATTTATAAAACATTAATTTTTTTACAGTGTAGGAAAGAATTCTATGAAAAGGTTGGTTTGGTTGATTGAATTAAATATAGTTTAAAAGCAAATATTTTAATACGTATTTTCTTATTGTTTCAGGTAAGAAAAATTCCCAGTGGTGTAATATTTAATTTGAAGATCATGTAAATAGATGTTTCTATATTAATTTATCTATAGATTAAATAAAATGGTCAATACAGGTCTAAATCATTCAGATGTTATTACATTTTTCATAAGGTTAAGATATTTTTATATTTCTAACTCTAAGCCAGTCAAGTCTTACCACAAATCTGAAACGCAAGCGCGCGTATTATATTGCCTGGTGAGATGATGCTGCTAATCACAATAATCACATTAAATGCACATCAATCAACGTATTATCTCCTTCTCATCTCTTAATTTGCACTCTAGCGGTTCCATCCCTTTTCCAATTCCTTGAGCAACAAAAACATTACCACGTGCAAGCAGACAGATCCTAACTTTTATAATTTAGGGCTAGAAGATTTTGGCCCCGCTGTTTCTTTTGTTATGTTAAATTATTTTGATTTTTTTTAAATTTAATAACATGTAAATTGAATTTACTTTAATTCGACAAGTTTCTATAACAAAAATATTAAAATATTTAATGTATTTTAAAATTTAATAATTTTCGTTTAAGGGGGGAAATACATGTAAAAAATTTTTTTTTTGATTTTGCTGATATAATTGCTTATACATCGAAGATTTATCCAGCAAAATATCTAACCAATCAGAAATGTATTTACCGAGAAAAAGGCATTTTTCTACCTGCGCCTCGGTAGCCGCTTTGGCTAACGGGCAACTTTAAATAAGTTTTTCTCGAATCTTTTTTTTACAAATGGCGGGCGTGATAAGTCGAACTATTTTCATACAAATGAGTTGAAACTTTGTGTGTTTAAAAGGAAATAGAATTTTATTCTATATGAAATTCTGATATAACGAAAATATTAACATTAAATTATTTTTAGGGGTGTCTAAAGAAAAAAAAAATGCTGAAAATTTGACTTTTTTTTTCACAATGAGTTAAAATGATAAAATATCCATTTTTTTTGTAGTTTTCGTAATTCACATAGAACAAAATATATCAGAGAATCATGATCAGTGACTAAAAATCAAAAAAAAAATTATTTCCGGCTCCAGGAATTCCCGCCAATCGACCGGGCAAAGCGAACGCGACATCAATTAAGATTGGTTTCAAGATCACCCAGAGGTCACAGAAAGTTAAAGAAATTCATAAGTGTAGTTGATTATATGTCACATAGAATAAAAGAAACTACAGCATTGTAGCTTGTTTCATTCAGCCAAAAAAAATTTCTAAAAAACCTTATTTTTTTTAGGTCGTTACATGTATTTCCCCCCTTAAGTAAGTGTTTCCAGAGAGGCTTGTTTGAGTGTTGTTTTGGTGCCTACACTGACTTGTGTAGGGTTTGACTACAGAGACATAAAAGAAAAATTATTGTTGTGAAAATGAGATAGGATTATGTAGTGTAACTAGAATAATCGTGTACGAAATAAATTACTATATAAAGATAAATATTAAATATGTTTCAATACTTAATCAGTTTCTTTATATTTTATTTTTATAAATAAATAAATTATAGGGACTAACATATTCTTCTACATTAAATGTCAATTAAAAATACATATCTTTTGTTCATAAAAATATTTTACTTGTACTTGTTTGTATGCATATGATTATTGTGCTTAGTATAGATATGTGACCAAGACGAAGCCGAGGTCAAACAATCTAGACAAAACATTTAAAGACCTTCCTATTCCGAGTGACGTACACGATATTTTCTTTTTTCTTTATATTTGTTACGTGATTTGTGAGAATTAATCCTTCTTTGGTCGAATATACAATTTCTGAAAAAATAGGCAGTATACATTCCATTTCTTGCACTACAGCTCACATTTTCAATAATCAAATTAAAATTCAAGCAAAAATGAACAAATGCAATTGTCAATTAACTTTGTCTAAATAGTTTTAAATGTCACTTGACGTTGTAGTTATGTTTGCTCCTGTCAACAGTTGTGTATGTAGTAACTAATACACGCTATATAATAATGTCATTATGAAACATTATAACCATTTTCTACATAGGCAATATTAACGTAATATTAATACAATGATACGTTTGAAAAAAAAATACTTTTTTTATAATTCTTTTAAAAAAAAAAGAACAAACATAACGTTTTCCACTTAAGCCAATTTAAGTAACAATGGTATCTAAAGACCGTTAATGTAGCATCGTGGTGTGACCGCAAGAAAATTGCAAGCTCCATACTTAGCAGGAATGATTAAACATCTCTGCAGGATTACGCATGGAAGCTTAAGCTATGATCTATCGTTAATGTAAACTGGTCCGTCCCGCGGATTAAAGATCTGATACTGGTTGTGCTAAGAAGGGAAGAAGACACAAATACTGCTTTAACTATACCACACCCCCAGCTCCCAACCAAAACAGTTTAAGATAAAATGATATTAATACGCCACGCCGTATTTATATGCTAATTTTATAATATGCCCTCTCCCCCCGGCAAGGAATGGATAAACCCGTTTTAAGACGATGGAAAATATGAATTTTTTATGTGTATTTATGGAAGGACAATTTTGCTTTGGTTATGATCTTCTACTCAAGGGTTTATTATGAAAGCGAAATAGGTGTCATTATATTTATATGTTTAGTGTTATTGTTATTCGCGACCGAAGAATTTTAACAGTTTTGACAAATTTCAAATGTTTAATGGTGTTTTGAGGTGTATTGTACAGTTTAAAATGAAAATTCGTTTTATGGCTAATTGTTTATACAGGGTGTTTCATTGGTAAACGGAAATACTTAAACGGTGAATAGAGGTCACCGCGGCGGTTCTAGAAATACTTTAATTATTGAACCTGACGATCTTTGTAACCGAGATACGTTTTATCGATTTTGCTTATTTTTTCCTGGGGTCATATTTGGTACACATGTTTTTCATTTAGAGCTCAAATTCACAAGAAAAAGAAAGCAATTGTGATCTTGAAAATTTAAGTAACAATGATATCTAAAGACCGTTAATGTGGCAACGTGGTGTGACCGTAAGAAAAGTACAAGCTACATACTTAGCAGGAATGATTAAACATCTCTTCAGGATTACGCCTTGACCTTGAAAATCCATATGCATATTTGGAAAGCACACAAAAAACTAAATTAAAATGTGCACTTTAAATTTTTGCGCAGAAAACTAAACTACTCACATTTTGAACTTAAAGTAAAGTTTTTAAGAACATAGAGCCACAAAAGTGGTTATTATTAACTTGTAATAATAAATTATAAAAACTTTTGAATTCATACTCATTTTAAAATTACTAAATAATTAATAACTACATTGGTTTCAATTTTTTTTAAAATAAATGGGGTATTTCTAGAACCGCCTCGGTGATCTCTGTTCACTGTTTAAGTATTTCCGTTTACCAATGAAACACCCTGTATAAAACAACGATAATGTACACTCTAAAAGACATGTAATTTTATCTACAAATTATGAGACACTATATGATGCCCAGTATTTTTACGTATAATTACTCAACTGCTGTTAATTTTAAACATAATTGTTTAAGAAAAACATAATATCAGAACTATTACAAACATTGTTTAATAAGATATATTACCAACGGAATGGAAATGTACATGTGTTGTAAGGTTACAGTATTATTACTATTTTTTTTATATGTATCATTTTCATGTTTATTAGAATAAAAAAATATAAAAACATAACATATTTAAACAATTTTTGGATGTAAGGTGTTGGGCCTATTGTGTAATTTTCCACTGGTCTAATTTTTAATCCAGTCCAAACCTGTACGTGATTATGTAAGCCATAAACGCCAACAGCATGGGCGATTCGATTACAATTTAACAAAGCTGCTTTATGTTTTTATAGCCGTATTGTATTTATACTATATACAAACTAACAATATGTGCATTTATCACGAGAAAATAATACGTATTTAAAAAATGTACACTGTAAAAAATTAATGTAATTTTACAAAAAGCAAATGTTGTAATTTTATTTTTTAATGTTTTGTGAATGTAATCATAGTAAAATTACAAAATGTTGTTACTTTTACTGTTGAAACCTATGTAAAATTACATAAATATAATATAAATTTTTTACAGTGCATATCTCATACATATTAATAGTGTTTTACGTAAAACTTTAATGTTTATGTGTTTAAAGTGAAGTTGTAAATAAACAAATAATTATTTAAAAAATAAAAAAAAAATATACTACGTTTTTAACACGGACTAAAAATTATAAAATAATTTCTTTTAGCCCACCCATACAGATTTATAATCACCATAGAGAAAAACGTGGTGCAACGAGACAGCTACTTCCTGTACTTCTGTATCTATTGGATGCTCCCGACGTTTTTTCTATGGAAGTTATAAATCTGTTTGGGGCTAGGAGAAATTTTTTTATATATTTTAGTCTGTGTTAAAAACGTAGTATATTATTATTTTTTATTTAATTAATTATTTTTCTTTCTTTAGTCTTGTTTAATTTTAACGTCATTAATTAATTTTATTAATTAAAATTATGTAATTAATTAATTAACTTTAATTTAATATTTTTAATATTATTAATTAATTTGTTTCTACTAGATTGATAGAACATAAAATTCAATTCGTCTAAATCATCCAGATAAATTTACTATTGCTGAATGTGCTTTAGAATATCTTTATGATGTAAAATTCGAAGATACAATAAAAATTGCTAGACCAATCCAATATTAACAAGTTAATAAAAGAAAGCAATACAAAATTATAAATAAAATTTGGTTTCCATTAATTAAAATATCTATAAAATTGTATATGATCTAGTTACTTATCTAGTAATTTATTGCTACTTATATCTATTATTTACTTTAATGTTATTTATAAATTTTTAACCTAATAAAGACGAGCGTTTAGTTTGGTCGAAACGTATGCAATCGAACAGTTTAGCAGTTGATAAACATAACTTTATAACCACAAATAAGTTTACGTCTGCTGAGTCGCTGAGTGTGACCCACTGGTTTTACTATTCGGTTTATTCCTCTTTAGGAATGCTGATTTTAACGTATTAATAGGAAACGTACATTCTAATCGAAAATTTCCGCTTTAGTTTTGTTTGAACTATATTATATCTGTTATATTCCTGTATTGTATTCTGCGTATTATATTCGTCTAACAAACTAAAGTATTTCTCTAATTTAATTTACAGGAGCGAATTTAAGCGAATTTCTGCTTAATTACGGTTTTGTTCCAATGCCAAACAATAATCGAATTAAGATGAATATTTTCAACTACTGTGCTCATTCTATTGAATACTTTTAAATAATAATAATTGGATGATTTTATTATTATTTATAATATTAGAAAATCTAATTATTTATGTGATTGTATTCAGTTATTGTATTGAAATTGTTAAAGAAGGATTTTAAATGAACAAGTAATTAAACCCTGTATATCTATAATATTATACGAGTATCTTAATACATGATATTTATGATATTTTAAACAATTAATGTAGTAGAATATTTTTTTTTTACGAAAAGAATTATTAAATTATTTATATTTATATTTTATATGAAATTATTCAATTTCTGAAATTAAAACTGAGTGTTTTTATTTTATTTCATTTATTACAATCATTCAAATAAATCTTTTTAACTAAACGTTCATTAGACATTCACTCCATATGTTCGAACTATTTTAACTGACTAACACCAACTTTTGCTACAACATTTTTTTCAATTTTTCACTCATCATACACTAAACTATTTCGTACCCGATCTCTCCTATTTATACCACATACCCCACGTAAAAATCTCATTTCCACAGCAGTCATTGTCCGTTTATGTTTTTGCAACCAAACCCAACATTCACTACCATACATCAACGTAGGCACCAAAACTGTATTGTGTATACTCAAACGGGTTTCTTTGGAAACATTTACATTCCTAGCAAAAGTTCCCAAAGCATCCAAAACCTTACAACCAGCATTTACTCTCCTTTCAATATCACGATCAAAACGGCCATAATAATTATTTCAATTAAAAAAAATACTATACCACGTTTTTATAACGGTCTAAAAAGTATAAAATAATTTCTCCTACTCATAGAGATTTATAATTTCATACAAATTTGTGACCTCCATATATATTGTTTTGCAAAATTTGTGATTGTGAATTATTTTAATAGCTATGACAATACTTGTGTAAGATTTAAAATGAAATACGTAGGGCGCATGCAATAGATAACAGTAAAGAGAGTGTAATGAGTAGTTGTCGTTACGACCCACGTTATTTATTTTAAATCTTACAAGTGTATTATCATAGCTATTAAAAACCTATAATCACAAATTTTCCGAGCAACCTGTATTGGGGGTTAGGAATTTATATGGGGCTAGGAGAAATTATTTTATATTTTTTAGTCCGTTTTACACACATAGTATTTTTTATTTATTTATTTAGTTTTTTTTTTTCTGCTTTCTAGTCTTGTGAGTGTGTGTGTGTGTGTGTGTGCGTTTTGTATTTTGTGTATTGATTTCTATAGTTTCTGTATTTAATATTTTTTTTGCTACATACACGAATGTACGATATTCGTGAATATAGCACAAGTCTCTAGCTCATCAGGGAATTAGTTTAAAATCGAAATTGTAAAATTTATACCGAACAGACAAACAAACAAACAGACAGACAAGAAAGCGAATTAATAAAAACGTATTAAAAAAACACATAACTTGCTTATACAATTTAATTCAATTCTATTGTTAGAAGGTATTTTCATAGCGTTGGACGACCAAACACACAAAAAACTACATACAATCGTATTGTACAAAGGTATAGAGGAGAGAGAGAGACAAAACTTATATTTAATTAAACCGAAAGCAACAGAAGACCATAAACAGCGGTATTAATTTAGTTGCATTTTAGTATACATTTTGCTTCAACTACGGGAAACGTGCGGGTGTGTGTATTAAACTGTAGCAATATCTTTTCTAAAGGCAGTGCTTCTCAAACAATGCACACCACAAAATATTACCTAAATCTCTTTACTAAAACTTTCCACTTACATGTTTATTAATTAAAATAATTATATTTATATATATATATATATATATATATATAATTTCAAATAATTTTTATTTATATTAATTTTTTCTAATTTTTGGCATAAAAGTTGTAATAATTACATAATGGTTTTAACATTTCAGAACTTATTACATAAAATAAAACAGCTATAGATTCATATTCTGCATTAAAATTTAATTTATAATAGAAGTTTCGACGAAACTCAATGTTTGTCTTCATCAGGAAAACTGATACAAATGACAATGAAAAATAACATACATACATACACAATCACGCCATGTACCCAAAAGGGAGTGGCACAAACTTTTTTTATCATCTTGAAATCAGTCTCCGCCAAACATCCCTATCCAAACAAGCAACTTTTTCGCTTTTATTCCCACTATTTGGAAACTTTTGCTCACGCAAAACACTCTTGAGCGAATGTCTAATAAACGTTTGGGTTAAAAAGATTTCTATAAATACTTTTGAAAGTATACGTTTGCAGGGGGCCGTGAGATGAGTAGTTGGAGTGGTATATGATTGAGAGAGTGGCTTACGTGAACGAAAGTTTTCAAATGTAGCAATAGAAAGGTACTTAGCTATTATGTAGCTATTTTTTTTTTCTTTATTTTACTGAATTTTTTCAGATTTTTTTTGAGCAAATTCAGTAAAATGGGGAAAGAAAATTAGCTATACGTAATATCTAAGTAACTTTTTTTCTCTAACTCATACTGATTTAGCAGGAGAAATTATTGAAAATTCTAAAAAACATTTAAGAAAAATTCTAGCGCCCAAACGGCACATGCTAGCAAATTAAAACTAAAACCAAATTATAGAACTTTTTATTCCCTATCGAAAAGTATTATAAGTATTTCTCCGAATCTTACTTCAGAAAGAAGTATTCTGCATATTATCGGTGTTCCATGTTATTGCCCTATATCAACCTGGCGAACGAACACCTTGTGTGTATATATATATATATATATATATATATATATATATATATATATATATATATATGAATTATTGATAAATCGTTTTAAATACACTTATACACTAATTGCAGCAATAAAACTAATGCAGTATAATTTTCCTTTTTTATCAAAAATATCTGTCGTTCCTTTTTCATGGTAAATAAAAAATAAATACGATCAAGATTAAAATCGTATGAATAAACCTATCGAACCACTTTGACATTAATATATAAATAGAAAAAAAAGTTTTAAAAATCGGTTAAATACTACAACTAACATGGCAACATACAGATTTATAACTCCCATAGAGATTCCTGACCCTCATACAAATTGTTATAAAAATTTGTGATTGTGATTTGTTAAGAGCTAAGACAACATTTGTGTACGATTTAAAACGAAAAACGTGGGGCGCAACTATTGTCTCTTACATGAGCCCCAGTTTTTCTTTTTAAATCTTACAATATTGTCGTAGCTATTACAAAATTTCACATTCACAATCGTAAATTTTTAGAAGAATCTGTATGGTGTTAGGTTATAAATCTGTATGGGACTAGGAGAAATTATTTTATACTTTTCAGTTCGTTTTAAAAAAGTGGTACATTAAACTTATTTTTATTTAAATAATTATTTTGCGCTTTTTAGTTGTTTTCTGTAGTTTCTGTATTTTGAAAAATAATATTTGCTAAATATATGAATGTAAAAAATTTGTGAATATGGTATAAAAAATTAATATATCTAATATTAATAATTTTTTAATTAATATTGCTTTGTCATTCGCAGTTCTGAGCTATGTTTAAAATTTCAAGTCTCTAACTCATCGGGAAGTTAGTTGAAAATCGATGACAAAATTTATACAACAAACAAAATGACAGACAGACAAGAAAGCGAGTTCATAAAAACATGTTAATAAAAATATTTAATTCTTTCGAGTATTAAGAATATCTTTCCGAAAATTTTTATTAAAATTCGGAAAAATATAATTATAATAAAATTTGAATAATTTTTTTTTTTTAGAGTTTTAAAGAAACATCTAGAATTTTTTTAAATTAACTGCAATAATATTATTAAATTGAATAAGCACATTACAGAAATATGCTAAATAATAACTTAAAACTGAACGTCATATTGTCACATATTAAAACTAGACATATAAATCTATAAAAATAAAAAATACAGAATATTAATAATAAAATGAAATTACAGATTCTCCCCAAATTAAATAAACAAAATTTAATTCATGGTGTAAAAAACATGCCTAAAAATTTAATCTGTACTTTTGATATAGTTTTAGAAATAAAAATATATTTAACCAATCCACAAGAAAAACAAGATTAAAAGTATATGGGTAAATCCATATATAAACCACATTGACATTATCACATAAATGATAAAGAAATAGGAATAACTTTTTCTTATGCCATAACAAATTTTAAAAAATATACGTCATTTTTTTTCGATAAGTTGGTAACACTGTATTTTGTTAAAATTGCATGCGGGTACTAGGAGAATTTTTTGTGAAAATTTGATTAAAATCGATTAAATAACGTGGTCATTATAAATTTTTAAAAAATTTTGTAATTTTTTTCTCGGATAGTTGGCAACACTGTACTTTATTAAAATTTCGAAATTTATGTGAGCACTAGAAAAATATTCTCTGAAAATTTTAACAAAATCGGATATATACAATGTAGCCACAATAAATTTTTAAAAATTTTAGTAATTTTTTTCATGAAAAGTTGCCATTACTGAAAAAATCCAAAACTACATAACCATCTTGGGCACTAGACAAATTTATCCTGAAAATTTTATTAAAATCGGTTGAACCGTCTAGGAGGCCACAAAATTTTGACTGACGGCCAAGCGAGCGACCGATTCGCGTGTGGACTGACGACGTACATTCATACACCCACATAAACTAAGTTCGGATTCGTTTGATCTAGAGGCTATATGAAGGATTTCTATAAAAAAAAATCGTTTTTTTTAGAAATGTTGCAGACACCGTACCAAATGCTATACCTCTTTTCCTCGCAGTCAAAGTGGTAAAAAATGAAAGTAAAACTTTTCTAATACATACGTATTTTGTTCGAAAATTTATATAAATCAACTTTTAATGATTAAGTATGAAGCGAGCGCTAATCAAAAGTTTTCAAATTAGTTTTCTAATTGGCTGTCTGCACACCCCACCAACTCGATGAAATGCATTGCGAAAATTTTACACCCTACGCTAATTAGCATTAAACCTTACAACTTTTTTTTGTTTTTTATTTCTTATCGTTCTTTTCAGGCAATTTATACTCTTATATTTATATTTAATTAGTATATTATGATAATGTAATGGCTAAATAAATTTACTACAAGGGTTTATAAAAGTCTATAGATATGTAGATATTAAATTGATATTAAAGTGTATACGAAAATTCAGGCTGGGACAACTTGGTTTACCATTGTTTAACCGTATTTATAAGTTTATGGCTTATTGCCGCACTCCACAAATTTTCTTACTTATTTTTGATAATTGCAAATTATTTATAATATATTTGTCTGTGTGTATACAAAAAATTTGGTCCCTACAACAAAATTTTTAGAAGTTATTGTGTTATATGCTTTGTTATATGAATTTCTAGGAAATTATAGAAATTATTCTTTTAATCTTTTAAATATTATCAGAACAAATATTTATAATTACCTTTTTATATTGCAAATAATAGAAAACAAATCTGAGAATACTTTTCATGTATAAATTAAATTATTTATGTTTATTTATTAGAGATAAGTATGGATTTTAATTTAATTACTCTTTAAATATACTCATTTTGTGAAAAACAAAAGCTACACGAATAGTTCAAGTCAAACGAATCTCTACTTTTCGTAGTATTGCGTTTGTTTTCGAAACACGATCTTCTCAAATTCATCTAATAATAATAAAAATAGTTCAGCTCAGTGATAGATGGCCACCGCAGCTTTCTTTAGATCTCTCGCACAGCACGATGCTCGCGAAAAAAATTATGGCAGTAAGCGTATATTGATAATATTTGAAATTCAAACTGTGTCCCATATTTGATCTTTCCTATTTTGCACTTCCACTTCCAACTTAACAGTCAGAAATACTCTGCCGCAAAAATTCATAAAACATAATTTAAATCTCGATATCTTCAGATCTTCAGATTTATTTCCCCAACTTCCATCTTTTTATTTTTTTTCTATTTGAGATAAATGCGTATTAGTTCGTCTTTGTTAGAGTTTTCAAATTTTGAAATGATTTCAGAGAGGTTTATTGTTTTTATGTTATTATGCATTTAATTTCGAATTCTAAAATTGAACTGATATTTTGCTGATTTTTAAATTAATTTTTTTTTAAGTTATATTAAATATGTGTCTGGTTAAATTTGGTGGTATATGTTTTATTATAATAAAAACAATATATATATATATATATATATAATGAAATTTAGGATCACAACTAGGAAATTATATTGTGAGTAATTTTTTTATGAAATAGTAGTCGAATTGGTAAGATGTTAAATTAAATTTTCATTCTAGATTCAATGTCAAGCTTTCGGTGGTGATTTCCACCTTCTTCAGGACTTGCTCTTATTTTGAAAAAAATTGAAACAGTAAACTACATGAATAATGAAGATGCAACAATAATGCGATAAAAAATGAAATACAAAGTACAGGATGGGCAAATTTGGACGTTTTCATAAGGAAACTCGGAAACTATAAAAGTTATGGAAAAATGGGTCGCGCATCTTCGATCGCTTTTTTTTAGAGAAACTCAATTATAAAAACAAAAATTAGCTATTGCCTTTTGTTTTCGAATTGTGGCGAAAAGTTCGCTTTTTCCGTATTTTGATGGTTTTTTTAAATTAGACAAAAATAATTTTCACATTTTTAAGGCACTTTTTTTAGTAGAATAAAATGGTCTTAACGGATATTATAAATTTTCGTTAATTCTCAGGTTATAACATAAAATTGTGTTTTTTTTAAATACAAGTCATACTCGGGTCTGACTTAGTTAAATAGAGAATTTTTTTCTCTTTTCAATGATATATATCATGTAGTGTTGAAAATGGTCAAAACTGCCATTTTTTTAAATAAAATTTTATTATTGATTCGTCATACACATTAAATATAAAATAACAAAAGTTTAAAATTACATTAAATGTTCAAATTGGTATTCATTATTATTAACACATAAATCATACCGCTTTGCAATACTGCAAGCATCATTTTTTATATGAATACTGGAAATTAAATTAAGACATTCTATAAAATTTTGTCTTAGTTCGACGATATTGTCATTCGTGTTTTTATATAAATTATCTTTAATATATCCCCAAATATAAAACTCCATAAGTGTAAGTTCGGGTGGTCGTGGTGGCCACGTAACTGTGCTGGGATCCCAAACTGAAGTTACTATCAGTTAAGCTAAGCTAAATCATAGCGTACGCTACGCTTAAACTAGCTGCAGCGGCAATTTATTTTACATCCGCTATCGTCTTCGGCCGATTTCGGAAGGTTACTACCTAAGTTAAAAACATGTGATTTTTTTTAAGGGTTTTCTATTTGAACTCACTACCGGGATTATTTCATCAATATTTGACAAACATAAGGAAAATTTTTACATTATTTAAAGTAAAAATTTTATGATTTTAGAACTGTTATAAATAAATTGACAAATGTATATATAAACAACCTTTTTTCCTCTTAAAAATATTTTTATATTTTAGGCATATTTTTACAACTAGAATTTAGACTTTCATTTTATTATTTTATTATGAAACAGATGTGCAAATATTGCAGACTCAGTTTTTCAAACGGTTTACATTTTATTTTATTTTTGCCGGAATCTAATTTCAAAATTACAGAACAAATAAAAAACTATTTCATTAAAAATTAATAAAATATTATTCAGCAATTATTTGATAATATTTAAGATAATACTAAGATAAAATTTTTATCTTAGTTAAATATATATATATATATATATATATATATATATATATATATATATATATATATATATAAACAGAATTAAACTTCACGAAGGCACATACAAGAATGATCACCCTCTGAATGTCACAGTTTTGGTGAAAAAAAAAATTTTTTCTCAGTTTTTCTCTATCTTTATTTAGCACGTAGGTTAAAACGAGATAAATGACTTAGCGGGTAGATTTTTTCAGCGCTACAATAGCGTATCACTTAGCATCTTAACGGGCGTTCAGAGTACCGACTTTGCTAAATTTTACTTAAAGCAAGAGTGGGGGATGGTTAGCGTAGCGAAGCGGGTGTTTGGGATCCCAGCACAAGGTCCGTTATTTTATATCCAGCTATTTCCTCAATGAATATCTAGCAATCCCGAAACCCTTCTCGTCTTATGTGGTGGCGCACCATCTTGCTGGAAGAATAAGTTTCTTCTTTCTGCCAATGGTAAATTGTCCATAGCATTTCCAATAATATGCTCGTTTATAATTTCGAAATAACGATCACCATTAAAATGTTATCTGTACATGTGGTACGTTAAAACACGGTTACCAAGTATTACACACCAAACGCTAAGACCAATCCTTCCTTGATTTCAGACATCAACGGTACGGTTAGGGTTCACATCGGACCAATAATGCTTATTTTGTCTGTTTAAAAGTCCGGCGCTGCTGCTGTGAGCTTTATCTGTCCAAATCACTTTTTTATAGAACAATGGGTCTTGTTGAACTTTTTGACTATTCCAATTGCAAAATTCAATACGTCTCCGATGATCCGTTGACTGCAGATAATGTTGCTTTCTAATCTTATAAGGACTGAATTTGTATTTCTTTAAAATACCCAAAGCTCTACGTCTGCAGATCCCAGATTCAACTTCTATTTGACGACTAGAAATTGACCGATTTGCAACCGCGCATCCAATTACATTGATGGCAGTTTTCTCAGCATTTTCAATATCGTAATTTTTAGGTTTTGGTTTGCTAAATGACCCATGGTTGATGATATTTTTTTTCCATTTTGCAAAAATAGATTTATGCGGTTGTCTTCTTTCTGGATAGCGATTAAAATATAGTTCGGATGCATTAACACAATTGTTATCACTTAGAATAAAGCATTCTAACATATTATATTTTTCGTAGTTTTCATAAACCATTTTCACCTTTTAGTCGTAATGATATAATAATAAACATACAACAATGGTTTTACCAAAATGGAAGCTACTATAAATAACGAATCAATAATAAATTTTATTTTATTTCAAAAATGTCAATTTTTACTATTTTCAACCCTACATGATGTATATCGTTGAAAAGAGAAAAAAAATCTCTATTTAACTAAGTCAGAGCCGACTATGACTTCTATTTAAAAAAACACAACTTTATGTTATAACCCGAGAATTAACGGAGATTTATAATATCCGTTAAGACCATTTCATTCTACTAAATAAAGTGCCTTAATAATGTGAAAATTATTTTCATCTAATTTAAAAAACCATCGAGATATCGCCATTTATCAAAGTACGGGAAAAACGAACTTTTCGCCATAACTCGAAAACAAGAGACGATAGCTAATTTTTGTTTTCATAATTGAGTTTCTCTCAAAAAAAACGATCGAGGATGCGCGGTCCATTTTTCCATAGCTCTTATAGTTTCCGAGTTTTCCTATAAAAACATCCAAATTTGCCCACCCTGTACATAAAGTCATAAATTAAATGCAGTGTTTTTTGACTTTTGAACAAATAAATGTTCGTATAAATATTTTGTCATTTCAAACTAATTCTTATTCTTTTTATTTTTGTAGCAACATAAGGGATATATATATAAATATATTTCCGAAATTCAATACATTTATTTCCATTATTCGCACTTATCTCGTTTGAATCATACTTCTTCTGTATTTTTCTTTGATCTTTTGTCATATGTATAACCTAATGATTTTATATATCGATGCAATGTTGATATTGACATTTTGGGTAGATCTTGATTTTTAACGGCCTGCATAATAGTTCGTAAAGACGGTAAAGTATTATCAGTATGTATAGAAGAGATGATATCTTTAAGTTTTTTCCGATCGTTTTCATATAATAATTGAGAACGTTTCCTTCTTTTCCTTACAATAGGTGCAATTTTACCAGTTGTTTCCATTTCTTTGATTATTTTCCACAGTGTTTTTTTACCAATGTCCATTTCACGTGCTGCATTATCAACACAAGTGGTTTTCGAATAACTTTCCTCCTGACGATAACGATTGTAAATCTTATACGCTCGTAATTTTTGTTCACGAAGCAAAGGTTTGCCACTCTTATGTTTCTCAACATCGAGAAATTCAATCGGATATGATTCCTTACCGAAATGCGGGTCAGATTTTATTATTGCATCACATTCTACTACCACATCAGATTCTACTGATATATCAGAGTCTACTGATTCATCAGATTCTGCAGCTACATCAGATTCTATTGGCGTATCCGATTCCATTAATGCATCAGATTTTTTTGACATATTAGATTCTATCAGTGCATCAGATTTTGCTTGTAAATTGGTTTCCGTCTGATTATTATTATTATAAATCTGTTCTTTAACTGGTTTCGGTGTAAAATTTGTATTTATAGTACCTTGAGGTCCGGCAGAAAGTTTAAATAATTTATTACCGATTTTTATAAAGAATTGTTTCTCTTGATTTAAAAATTCTTGTTCAGGAATATCTATTACTACAATATCCGACCTTATTGGCATATTAGTCTTGGATTGTAAATCGGTAATTCCAGAAATATTTGGTGCAATATTTAATTCAAATGGTAAAAATGGTTTTGGCATTATTGGTCTAACGGTTTGAGCAGATTTTAATTTTGTGATTTCTATATTTGGATTTGATTTAGATACTATTTCTGAACTAGAATTGGAGTTTAATAATAATTCACGTAATATGCACTGATTATCATTTGAGTCGCGAGCGACTTTCAAATTTGGTAAAGAATTTAGGTTTGAACTCGTTTCTGATTGTAAATCGAGTCGTATATTTTCGATAATATTAACTTTTTCCACTTTAACTAGCTGAAGTGGTTTCAAATTCGTATTAACAGTCAAATTTTCAATTTGAGAAGAGTTTGATGAAATATTTAACTTTTTAGAGGAATTTAATTCTATGTTATTATTTTCACTATTAATTGTTCGAGGAGATTTTACTTGTATGTTTGATTTTAATTCATTATTCGATGTTAATTTATTTTGTGATTTTTCTTGTGCACTATCATTGTTTGATTGTCCAACATGTGTTTGTTGTGGTTTCAGTAATTTCTCATATTTTTTTAGGATTATTTCTCAATTATGCGATATAATCACATTTTGCGCAATTTGTTTTAACGATAAAACTCGTCTTTGTTTCATATCAGATTTTAATTTTAATTGTTTTAAAATAGTATGATCCGAATTTAATGTAAATTTTACTATTTTATCTCCTCTTGTAATAATTATTTCCTTTGAATCACAATTTTGATTCAATTGAAATGTAGATGTTGACAAACAATCATTCATTGATGTGGAATGTGTATTATATTCAACAGGAAATATAGTCGGTATAGCTGGTAATTTTAATTTTCTGTATAACGAAGATGCGTCAAAACAATTTTCATCAAAATGTTCTGAACAAACAAAACTAGTTTGATGAGGAGTCCAGTCTTTTCTCCTAATAGCATCAATCCAAACTTGTCGCAAATCCTCATCCGTAGGAAACTTGTGAAACGAAATTCTTGTTTTCATTTCTTTTTCTAATTGATGTGCGGCTTTTTTTCCTGTTCGATTGGAACACCCTACAACGCAACATATCACCATGATGAAATATGAATAAAGTTCTTATTTTCCACAAACAGTTATATGAAAAACTATCAATAATCATAAATACAAAATCGTAAACAGTTAAAACGTCAAATAAATAGCTTAATAGCTGAAGGCAATGGCTGATTATTATGTGAGATGTAGGGAAAAACCCTCGCTTGTAATGATCATAAATTAAAATTGAAAATAAATAATTAAACAAAATTAGTAAGTCTGTTTGTAAAATAATAAATATGTAAAATTGTACTCAATATTAAAATGTAACGAATAAAACAAAACTATCAGAATTATAACTATTTAGCTGTGTATCTTGTTTCTTAAAGTATATATATATATTAGGGTGCATCGAAAAAAATCGAAATTGCTGACTAGGGTCTCAAACGATAGTTTTTCATCTAAAAACATGCGGAACACCATAAATCTGGTAAAAAAAAATTTTTTAGAGGGCGCGCGAGGCTCTCAAAAATGGCATTTTTAGCATTTTTTTCAGTTTTGAGGCTATATCTCCTCAGGAAATGGTCAAAAATGCCTTACTCCTTGCTAAAAAAAAATTAAAAAAATATATATAATTAAGAAAAGCAAACCAGAAAATAATATCTTATTACTTTAAAAAACCGCAAATTGCCGAAAAAATGAAAAGTGACAAAAAAGTGCTTTTTAAGTTAAGTATAGTGCATCAGCATATTATCTCCATATCTGTCGCATGTAATCACATTGTAGGGTCTGGTTCTGGGTATAATATATCCAAAATTCAGCCATTTTTGACCATATCCTGAGGAGATATAGCCTCAAAACTGAAAAAAGTGTTAAAAATGGCATATTTGAAGGCCTCGGGCGCCCTCTAAAAAAATTTTTTTACCGGATTTTTGGTGTTTCGCAATTTTTTAGATGAAAAACTATCGTTTGAGTCCCTAGCCAGCAATTTCGATTTTTTTCGATGCACCCTAATATATATATATATATATATATATATAGGTATATATATATATATATATATATATATATATATATATATATATATATATATATATATATATATATATACAGTATGTCTCCGGATTGAGTTCACTATAGGTGTAATCGGTAAAAAATTTAAGAATTTCATTTTTATGGTTTGGGATTCCGCCCTGCTTTGTCTGAAAACAATTTTAAGCATATTTTAAGCATAGTTTTCTAAAAATCAAGGCGGCCATGAAAAATGTAAAAAACTATTTTATGTTTAGGTAAAATGCCTTTTTGGTCAATAATACGGCATAATTTTCTTATGAAAAGATTTTCAGAATTTGAAATTATGACTATATGCAAAATTTGTGTTATGTTTTGTTATGGATTGGATTGGAAGACATGGTCCAATACATTGGCCAGCGAGATCGCCGGATTTGATCCCATTCGATTTTTTTTTGTGGGGTTATTTAAAACAAGAGTTTATAAATTTGTTTTTAATTATAACATCAAATTATTAAAATAAAAAATTAGAGATGTGATAGATGAAATTAACCCAATCATCATAGCAAAAGTATATGACTAGTTTAGAGTTAGGGTAGAAAAATGTGCAGATATTGGAGGAAGTCAAATAGAGTAATTGTTATTTTATTTCTTTTGTTAATAAAATACAATCTTACAAACTTATGTTTTTATGTTTGTTTTTTTTTTATTTAAAATAATAACAATTAAATGTTTCTTTGCGACTATTGCGATTTTTCGTTAAATAACACAAAAATCGGATTTAATGAAAGTTAGCCGATCTTTTTGAAATTTTGCACATAGTCATAATTTCAAATTCTGAACAATTTTTTTTAAGAACATAACGCCGTATTATTGACCACAAAGGCACTTTACCTGAATATAAAATAGTTTTTTACATTTTTCATGGCCGCCTTGATTTTTAGAAGACAAGCAACTTTAGCTTAATCCATATTTATTATTCCTCTTAGAATACATGTATTTCTATTTCTACTACTTGAAAACTTTCACTCACACAAGCCACTCTGTCAATCATGCCACTCCAATTACTCATTTGACGTCCACGCAAACGGATAGTTTATTTTATTTTAGTATATTTTATTTTAATATAAATGAAAAATTTTTACCATGTTAAATATGTTTTAATAAAAGTATTTTATATTTGTCGAATAATATTGGTATTTTTATTTAAATAATTTTATTTTAAATATATAGTATTTTGTATTTCAATACTTTCTAAAAATATTTTACACAGAGTTGTAGAACATGTACCTATAATATAATGTAGAATACATTACTAGAAGCAAAACATAAACAGGAAACGTTAAGGCTATACGGATATAATCAAGTTTAATCTAGGTACATAGAATACTTAATAGAGGAACGTGCTACTGTAATTCTCTTACTGTTCGTGTGATTTTTGAAGCTTTCATCTTATTACAATACATCTTTAGATCTGTTAGACAGAGCTTAAAAGGTTCGACAGATTTAATTGAAACTATAGAAAATGATTACGTATTATAACCTATATTTGTTATATTACAACTTTATTAAATCATAATTAGAATTTTAATAAGTTTTAACTAAAAAATTTACCCGGCTAGTGTTTTGAGTATTTTATTTGTATATTTAGTATATAAATTTGTAAGACATATTGTATATATGATTTTGAAAGGCATTGCATATACAGGGTGTAACAGAATAACTATTCCTAATTTTCAGAAATGATAGAGTGCACTTAGAGAAACATTTTTTATTAATAAACTAGTGGCCGAAAATTTCTCGGTGTCAAGATACACTAGATATCGTTAAAAACAATTTTAATTATTACGTCAAAGAGTAGTTAAGTTAAGAAACATTTTATTAGAAATAATAGTGCATTAAACTTTATAAAAATTGTTCGAAGTTACGACCACCATTTTCGATACACAAGTTGTAACTATGTACAGGGTGGGCAAATTTGGACGTTTTCATAGGGGAACTCTGAAACTATAAGAGATATGGAAAAATGGACCGCGCATCCTCTATCGCTTTTTTTGAAAGAAACTCAATTATGAAAACAAAAATTAGCAATCGTCTTTTGTTTTCGAGTTATGGCGAAATGTTCGCTTTTTCCGTATTTTGGTAAATGGCGGTATCTCGATGGTTTTTTAAATTAGATGAAAAAATTTTCACATTCATAAGGCACTTTTTTGAGTAGAATGAAATGGTCTTAACGGATATTATAAATCTCCGTGAATTCTCGGGTTATAACATAAAGTTGTGTTTTTTACAATCGACTGCCGAAAAAAAAAAAAAAAAATTCCGGACACTAGTTTATTAATAAAAAATGTTTCTTTATGTGCCCTCTATCATTTTTGAAAATTAGGAATAGTTATTCTGTTACACCCTGTATATATATATATATATATATATATATATATATATATATATACTCAAATACAATCATAAAGGAATAATCTGAAAATGAAAAAATCTTATCGCCTCAACCTGGGATCGAACCAGGGTCCTTTCCTTCCTTAAATGATATATCTATCAACTAACCAGATTAATGAATTATATATATATATATATATATATATATATATATATATATTTAATGAATTTAAGATCACGACTAGGAAAAATTATATAGGTGAATATTTTAATGAGATAATAGTCGATTAGTAAGTTGTTAAATCAAATTCTCATTTTAGATTCTTTTTCGAGTTTTCGGTGGTATTTATATATATATATATATATATATATATATATATATATATATATATATATATATATATATAGATATATATATATATATATATATATATATAGATATATATATATATATATATATATATATATATAGATATATATATATATATATATATATATATATATATAAATATTATGGTGGTTCTTATTTTGGCAAAGTCGGAAATTTGTTGCTCCCACCCGCCAAAATTATTCCAAATAAATAAAAATATATGTCCATACCCTTCCCAAACCTGTCAGATGATATTAACCCGTGCCTGTTGAAGGCTCAAAATTTGCATTTAGCTTAAATAAGGAAATCGCCTTTTTAGACATTTTGGGATATAACTTTTATTGTATTTACTTTAAAAATATTTCAAAATAATCATCAAAAAGCTAATGAAATATGCTTTTAGTATTCCAAAATTCATGCCATTCCGATGATTATTAACGGAGTGGTGTAAATTTAAAAAATATGATTTTTGACTTAGAAAAAGCTATAATGATTAATAATCCTTAATCATTATAGCTTTTTTCTTTAATATCTGTAATAATTCATCAAAATAATGAGACATAATTACATATTTTGCGTAATAATACTAATGAAATATTTTAAGTGTAATTCCTTTATTTTAAAATAGATCCTTTATGATAAATTTAGTATTGTATGTAATTATACCAATAATAATATTACAAAACTAAACAAATTTTACCTATTTATGGAAAATTCCTGAGAACATATTTATTATTTTCTGATGTTCCGTAAATTTACTAAAAAAAAGAAAAACTGTAATATTACATACATATGTACGTTTCCATTCCGTTAGTAATATATCATATCACATAGAGTTGGTAAAAGTTCTAATATTATGTATTTTTAAACAATTATGTTAAAATTACAACAGTTTCTACCAAACGATGCATTCTAGAATAATGGTTTTTTCACTCTATTATAGTACTCATTATTCCGCATTTTACCATATCATGCTTATTTTTCTACACCTCATTGTTTTAAATTAATTAAAACCAAAATATCAAAAAAAAAACTAGCGCCCAAACGTGCCATGCTAGGAAATTGAATCTAAAACCAAATTATGTAACTTTTTCCCTATCAAAAAGTATTCTAAGTATTTCTCCGAATTTTACTTCAGAAAGAAGTATTCTGCATATTATCGATATTCTATGTTATTGTTATTGTCTTATATCAACTTGGCGACCGAACACCCTGTATATATACAGTGGAACCTCGCTTAGCGAGCACCTCGCTAAACGAGTAATTTGCATAACGAGTAAAATAAATTGTAAAAAAATTACTCGCTTAACGAGCGACGTTTCGAATAACGAGTGACGTGGGTAGGAGTATCCCCAAATTGTACGATGGAACTTTCCGTGCCATTGCTACATTTTTCTGTGTATAGAACAAAATGTATAAAAAACAAATGTCTCTAGACAGCCTTCTAGTAAAAAGAAATTAGGTATGTTTCTAATTATTTCGATTTTTTTTTTTCGTTTTATGCAAATTGAATTTTCATTCTAGGTTGGCTCAGTCCGCAATAGAAGAAAAGATGAAGATGAATCACGCTTCTTAACAATTTATATGTAATTTTCTTTGAATAAACGTTACACACAACGTTTTTTTGAGTATTTTTTTTTAATTTTATTTTTTGAGTATTTTTTGGCATGGAACGCATTATCGTATTTTACATTAATTTATTTGATAAAAATTGTTTCGCTGAACGAGTGTTTCGCGTTACGAGTAAGACTGTTGAACGAATCATGTTCGTTATGCGAGAAACATATATATTTATATATATTCCGTCCAATTAAACCGAATTTTTTTAACAGTATTATCATTACTGCACTTTTTTTTCAAATACATCCTGCTGCTTCATTCTCTTTACTCCTGCTGCAATCCTGTTGCATCATACCCTGCAGCTTAGCCAAATATCTAACAGTGCAAGGCAGAGGATCAAAGTAAACTTATACAGCTCTAACTCCCCCAGAATGAGTCTCTTTTTATCTTCCCTTTCTCTCTCATCTGATTTTGATGTTTCAACAAATTCCCAATTGAATCAAAGCACTACACTATTCTGCTTTGTTGTTGGGTGGGTATATCTGTTTGTTCAATACAAACACACACGGAATTTACAATGGGGATTCAGTAAAACAGAGATTAGTTTTGACAAAACAGAAAGGAAAAGATGTTATGTTAATATTCTTCTTCTTCTTATTTGCCATCAGAATACTTTAGAAAAGTTTGCAAGTTTGTATGTGTTTCTGTATGCGTTTGAATTGTTTTTTATTCTTTTTAGTGAATTTTATTCGTAATGTGATTATGTGCTTGTTTTGTAGGGGATACTATTGTACGAAATATAAAAAGATTTTTTTTTATTTTTAACTTTGTATTTTTCTTTGTATACAGCGTAAAAAAAATTTGTGAAATTTCAGGAAAATACTAGTAAAATTTTACTATATAAAATCGTCTAATTTTGTTCTGTATTTGTACCACAAAATTTTGTAATTTTTATATACTTCATAATAATCATATAATGTAAGTAAAAGTAAATTTTTATGTAAATTACATCACATATATATACATTACATTACACATATATATATATATATATATATATATATATATATATATATATATATTGTTGCTATAACTTTTTAAACTACGTAAAATTACAGCTTGCATATTAATATCTGTAATAATTTATAAAAATAATGAGGCTTAGTACATATATTTTGTGTAATTATTCCTTTATGGTAAATTTAGAAATGTATGTAATTATTTTAATAATATTATTACAGAACTACACAAATTTTACTTATTTATCAAAAAATCTTGATAACAAATTTACCGAAGTTCAGTACATTTACTAAAAGACTGTAATATATATATATATATATATATAATATATATGTACTTTTCCATTTCGTTTGTACTATATCATATTACGTATAATGTTTGTAATAGTTTTGATATTATACATATATATATATATTTTTAAACAAATACCTATTAAAATTAACTGCAGTTGAGTATAATTATATACCTAGAAATACTGGGCATCATATTGTCTCAGGGTATGTATAGGTAAAATTACTTAATTTGTTTATTAGAGAGTAGAAATTTTAAAATTTGAAATGTTGGAGTCAACTTTTTCCGGTGCACCACAGTGGTAAAAATAAAAAAATAAATGCAAAAAAAATTAATAAAAATACGTCAAAAACATTACAATATTTTTACCATTTTTTTTTATTCAGCCTTACAATTTTTACCATTTACCATTTTATACAATATCCAATCACTAAATATATGTGAATTTTTTTTAATTCAAAAAGAAATAATTTTCAATCATCATTAATGTGTATATCTCCAATAAAACTGTTTTTCTCAATAACCAAATAAAAAAAAAAACCAAGTTATTGATAAGAATTATATACAAGATATAATTTTTATTTCCTGTCTTTTTTCTTTTTTTTTATCTTTCTCTCTCTCTCTTTCTTTATTATTAAGTAATAGCGGTTTATTCATGGTATTTATTTTGTTCAATAATTTATTAGTATAGCTTTTGTTTTTATTGTTTATAATCATAAACATAGTAAAAAGTCTTTCTGAACTCATTATATTATCAGTTGTATCAGTTTTCCTGATAAAAATGAGCGTTGAATTTCGTCGAAACGTTGATTATAAATACAAAAAAATAATTACAAAACTTGGAATCTAAAACAGTTTTATTTTACTGTTTATCTTTTGGGTCAATTTAATTTTTTTGAATTGTATTATTTTTTAAATTAAATACTAATAAAATAATAATTATTAATAATTTTATTGTACATGTATGTACAATTTATTATACCAACAATAATATTAACAGAACTAAGTAAATTTTACCTATTTATGGGAAATTCCTGACAGCAAATTTCTGTAAATTTACTAAAAGAGACTTTACTAAAAAAATTATTTCAAACAGTTTTACGCAATAATTTATTTCTTTCAATAAAAGATTGCGTAAACTGAAACAAGTTGATGTTAGTCAGAGTGAACAAGTTTCGGTCATGTTGAGCAATTGTTTAATAAAAGAGTATTTAAAAATTTAAAGCAGGCCTATGATCATTCGAAATGACATTCAGACCAAAAATTGACATCTCTGATTGAAGGTGCAAAGTCAAAACTGATGGACTGATGAATGAATTGACGGATTTCCAAATATTTTAAATTCAAGCTTCAATCACGGGAAGTAGAGGAGTGGGGGGGGGACAGATTGAGAGTCTGAATGCTTTTTCCAGTCGCCCAAGAAGTCTTATAAAATAACCGCTAATCTCTTTCTTACGAACTAACATTGAATCTGTTTCGTAACTGTATATATTATATATATTCTACGGTGTTAACCTCTTAAAAAAGATTTTTGGTCCATACGATAGTAATTTTTATCTAGTCAGCTAATAAAGCATTGCGTTGCTGGGATCTCAATTTGTCTCAGTTGATCTCAGACTGTCAGCTTGACTGCAAAATGTACGGGGGCTTTGTGATTGAAGTCAGGAATAACAATCGGATTTTTCAGTCAGACTATCATTCCTAATTGACCGTGTAAAGTCCCTGCTTAAGAAAGATATTTTAGGTGTATATCTGTCTGATGAGTAGATGGGATGGTATGTATGAAAGAGTGGTTTACGTGTGCAAATAAATTCAAGTTGGTAGGACATGTATAACAAAGTATCAATATGTATGTGAATGAAGCAAAAGTTACTTATCAGAATAGAAATGTTTAGCGGAATATAATAATAGTATAATGGAAATGAATTAGTTTTGGGTACATAATGTAATTATAAATATATATATTTCCTGTAATCGCAGCAGTATATACGATAAAGAATACAAATTATGAATACTTTATAATGATTGAAAATTGTCAATTATATCGCCTACGTTGTTAGCTCAGATGGTTGGAGCATCCAGCCGGAAACTGGAAGGTCCTGGGTTCGATTCCCAGACGATGTAGTTGACAAATTTTTAATTTAATTTTCAATTAATAATTGATGTTTATTCACTTTAAACTATGCTATATAGCAACGGTGAGCAAATGCGGCTCCGAGAGCCGCATGCGGCTCTTCACTGAGTCCAGTGCGGCTCCCATTAAAGATTTAGAGGATGAGTGACATATTTACAACACATTAGTAAATATATTTTTATGATATAGATTTCTGTTATATTTCATTTTTATTATATTTAAATTTTACTACTAAAATTTTGAAATAATTATTTTCTTTTTCATTGTTATATTTTTATGTTCATATGTTATAATGATATTTTTTCTATGTCTTTATATTGTGACTTGTGAAAATATGCAATTATATTAAATAAAAAAAAATTTAGTTTGTGTATGGCTCTTTATAGAATATTAAAAACCGGATTGCGGCTCCCTTAGGCCTCATGTGTGCCCACCCCTGCTATATAGCTTTACGGTGTTAAACATAAACTTTAATTGCATATATATATATATATATATATATATATATATATATATATATATATAACAATCATCAATAATTAACGAAATCCAATAAAATTTATTAAATATTTTCAATCATAAAAATTTCCAAAACTAGGATTTGCTTCTAATGCTAAAAAAAAACCGCTGTAAATAATTTATGTTGAAAGCACACAGTGTCGAATGTTATTTTATTAAATCGTAAAGTTCTTTTGGGTGGCGCATAGAGAGCTTTTTATTTTAAAAAGCCGTCAATATGCGTGTAGTATGAGGGGGAAGAAAAGGAAATAGGAAACGGAAGTTGTACCAAGAGAGAAAGAGAGAGAGAGAGAGAGAGAGAGAGACTTATACGTGTTTTATACAATTTTAAATACTTTTAGTTTTTGCCAGTTTTGACACGGAATATACGTCAATGTTGTAATTTTCAAATGAAATGCTGCATTGCATTAATTTATCCATCGTATTAAAGTTAGTGCAGATTTTACTAGTATAATTTTAAATGCGGTTATTAAATGAGAAGTTTCATTTAAAAAAACTTAACTTTGTCAACTTTTTTTCTAGAAATAAATATATACATTGTAAAAAAATAGTAGTAAAAAATAATAGTAAAATTTTATTCAAAAAATTTTTTTTTAATTTTATTTTACTATAAATATTTTGTATTTCTACCTCAACAATCTGTAATTTTTACATAATTCTTAATAATCACCTAAAGTATGTAATAAGTATGTAAAATTCCTTACTTTCTCAAACTGCATCACATACTTAATGTAAAATTGCTTATTGTTGGTATAACTTCTTAAATTATGTATAATTACAGCTTGTATATTAATATTTCTAATAATTTATGAAAATAATGAGACTTAGTACATATTTTGTGAAAAATATTAATAAAATATTTTAAGTGTGATTCATTATATCCTTTATAGAAAATTTAGAAATGTATGTAATAATTATATCAACAATAATATTAAAGAACTAAACCAACTTTAGTTAATTAGGTATAATTAGTGACAGCAAATTTACTAAAATACTGTAATATTACAAATATATATATATATATATATATATATATATATATATATACTTTTTCGTCCTGTTGGTAATATCATATTACATAATATTTATTATGTTAAATTTAACAGCAGTTGAGTGATTCTACCGAGAAATATTTGCCATTATATTGTCTGATGTTTTTTAGAGTGTATATTCTGGAATAGGAATGCTCAGTAATCAGTATTACAAAATATACTTATTACTATTTTGACTGCAAGGAAAATGTGGTATAGTGATCGGTCCGGTGTCTGTAACATTTTCAAAAAAAAAAAGAAAAAAAAATTGTATAGAAATCATTCTTATAGATCAGACGAATTAACGAATCCGCTTTGTCAGCTCGCTCGCTCGCTCGCTCTGTCGTCAGTTAAAATTTTCAATTATACCGTTCAACTGATTTTCATAAAATTTTCACGCTAGGCGGTCATGTGGTTTTATATTTTCCCAGTTATGTCAATTTTCCGTGAAAAAAATTACTAAATTTTTTAAAATTTCTCGTTGTTGCATTATTTATCCGATTTTGATCAAAATTTTAGAAAATATTTTTCTAGTGTCCATAAAAATTATATAATCTTAATTAAATTCAGTTTTTTCAACTTTCTGAGAAAAATGAAATAGTGAATTTTTTAAAAATTTATTACGGCCACACAAATTATATAATTTTAATACAATACAGTGCTGCCAACTTTTCGAGAAAAGAATTTTAAAAATTTATTATGGCTACATTATTTCCGACTTTAATAAAATTTTTACAATAGATATTCCCTCATGGCCAAATAAATAATATAATTTTAACAAAATACAATGTTGTCATGTTTCCGAGAAAAATATTACTAAAATTTTAACTGATATACTGATATACTTACAGCAATTAAAATTAAAATTAAACAAGACTTAAACCTAAAGCTTATTAATTTAAATTTAATCTTTTCTGTAAGATTCTTTACTATATTAATAAAATTGTACACTGTAAAAAATATATCTTAAATTTATATAATTTTACATAAGTTTCAACTGTAAAAATAATAACATTTTCTAATTTTACTGTGATAATTTACGTAATATTACATTTTTTATAAAAATTTATATTCAAAAAACATGTAAAATTACATAAATTACAAAAATTTGTTACAGGGGAAAATTTTTTCAAATAATTATAAATTATTATATATATATATATATATATATATATATATATATATATATATATGTATATATATATATATATATATATATATATATATATATATATTTAGTACAATATGTTCTTAATTTGTTTAGATATAAAATTTTGTAATAAGTTTGAAGAAAAACCGTTTTATAAACAAAAAAAAACTAAGTAAAACAATATTTTAATATTTAAAAGGCAAAACATTAAAGTCTGCTTGAAATTTTAAGGGCTGCCACCCATGAAAAGGCACACACAAAACAAGCACCGGAAAGTATAAAGGAAAAAAGTTTGCGTCTCTAATTCTAATTAATTCGTGCTGTTAAAGTAATACAATATTTTCTTTGTCGTGGTCTCAACTTTCCACAGTAGGAGGAGAGAAAGAGAGACAGAGAGAGAGAGAGAGAGAGGAAATGAAAGAGAGTAAGGTAAGCTTATGTCTTATACATGAAGCGAGTTTAAAGTTTATCCGAGAGAATATATAATTGCAATTAAAACTTTAAGTCATTTTTGTAAGAACTTAATAACAAAAAATTAATATAAAAAATAAATTTTCAACAATCTAATCTGTGAATGATTAGTTTTTAAAAATGAGGCAATAAAGTAATTTACAGTAAATGTTATACTTTCGAAACATTTTTTTCTAATTTAGCAATTAATTTTGTAAAGTTTAACTAATTAATTTAACCTAAAATGATAACACGTGATAAAAAAATTAAATAAATTATTGGTACTCGTATGTACCACATCTTCATATTAATTATAAAATATTATATTATTTATGTAATTTATTTGCATTATTTTACATTTTTCTTTTATTTATTACATAGCTAATGATCGCCATGTTATAATGATCAAAACGTTCAAAAAACAAATATAAATAAATTATTATATATTTATTAAATGATTCGTTATTGCTTTGAAACTTTTCAAATTTAAATTATTTATTTGTAGGAAAAAAAATTAATAATGGTAATTACGCTTGCAGTGATAGATTTAATTAGAACATAAATTTAAAAAAATAATCAAATTTTAAAAATAATTTTATGTTTATTATGTTTATACGTTTTCTTAAATAACATTTCATGTTTAATTTAAGTCTTTCCATACTTTCAAAAATTAAATTTGACAAATTAATTTATTTTTATTGACAAACCCATATACTCCAAAATAAAATTTATTTTCTCTCTCTCCATTCCATTTCTATATCAGAAACAATTTTTTCATCTTAATAATAAATAACTCACTACATGTCTTAATATGTCATTTCCACCTTTAAACCGTTCAATTAATGGGAGATTAGAAGATTAGAACTATATAGATCACTTTGACATTTCTCGGAAAGTTGGTAATACAATATTTTTATTAAAATTATATTATATATATACCGGGTGATTTATTTAACCTGGAATTTGTTATATTTCGAAAACTACGCATCGGACAGAAAAATTTGCCGAATCCAAACTTTAATATCTCAAAGGGGGGCATAGGCTAGTATTAAATTCCCGCCACCCCCCCGGCCCCTGTGGGCGGGGCGGGGGGCAACTTTAAAATCTTAAATAGGAACCCCTATTTTTTATTACAGATTCGGATTCTACGATAAAAACTACGTACACTTTGTCCAAAAAAAATTTTCGATTCTTGACAGATGGCGCTGTAATCGCAAAGAATAGATTTAACCTGGAATTTGTTATATTTCGAAAAATACGCATCGGACAGAAAAATTTGCCAAATCCAAACTTTAATATTTCAAAGGAGGGCATCCGTTAGTGCTAAATTTAAGCGACCCTCCCCCCCTTGTGGGCGGGGCGGGGGGCAACTTTAAATTTTTAAATAGGGACCCCTATTTTTTATTACAGATTCGGATTTTACGATAAAAACTACATACATTTTGTCCGAAAAAAATTTTTTGATGACAGATGGCGCTGTAATCGCAAGAAATTTTTAAGATTTCAAAGTTGCCCCTCGCCCCGCCCACAGGGGTAAAAGGTGGCGAGAATTCAGTACTAACGGATACCCCCTTTGAGATATTAAAGTTTGGATTCCGCAAATTTTTCTGTCCGATGCGTATTTTTCGAAATATAACAAATTCCAGGTTAAATCCTTTTTTTGCGATTACAGCGCCATCTGTCAAGAATCAAAAAATTTTTTTGGACTAAATGTACGTAGTTTTTATCGTAGAATCCGAATCTGTGATAAAAAATAGGGGTTCCTATTTAAGATTTCAAAGTTGCCCCTCGCCCCGCCCACAGGGGTTGGGGGGTTGGCGGGAATTCGGTACTAACGGATGCCCCTCTTTGAGATATTAAAGTTTGGATTCGGCAAATTTTTTTGTCCGATGCGTATTTTTCAAAATATAACAAATTCCAGGTTAAATGAATCACCCGGTATATATATATATATATATATATATATATATATATATATATATATATATATATATATCAGAGCCGAGTTAAATACTTCTAAAAAGTACTTAAGTATTAAGTACCAGTAGTACTTTAAGTACTCTAAGTACTTCATAAAAAGTACTTGGAGTACTTTCTGCAAACAAAAATTAATATATAGCAACAAAATTTTATTCAAAACAACTTTTCTAATAACTTTTTTTCATGTTTTAAAAAATAATGTTAAAATGACAAAGTTTTTGCAACAAATCATAAATTTTTCATATCTGTGGTATGGGATAAATCAACACAACAATTTATAATTATAATTATAAACTTTTATAAATTAATATTTCCATAATACATATACCACAAAGTTATAAAATAAAACATATATATATATATATATATATATATATATATATATATATATATATATATATATATATATATATATATATATGTTTATATATATATATATGTTTATATATATATATATATATATATATGTTTATATATATATATATATATATATGTTTATATATATATATATATATATATATATATATATATATATATATATATATATATATTGGGACACATCGGGGACTAGAGCATTTTGGCCCAATTAAGCGGCTGCCCCAATTAAGCGAATTTTACATAAAATTAAACAATCCATATTTTTCTTTCAATAATTTTATTTTATAAATTCTTGGACAAAACTATAAACTACATATAACCGAAAAATTTAAACTTTTAAGAAAAAATAATAATAAATTCCAAAATAAAATAATAAATAGTTACATACATTTTTAATTCAATGCAAAAATATGGCAAGTGTAGTCTGTCTTTTGTTTTTGTAACATTTCACTTCAACAAAATCAGCACAAGTATTCAGTGAATCTTGTGAATCAAAAAGATATGAAACGTATTATATTAAATTTTTTGTAAATATTTTTTCTTGTAAATATTTGTAACATAATATGTAGTGATCTTAAATTTACTGGCCCAATTAAGCGGAATGTTGTCCCAATTAAACATGTAAATTTACTGTTGGTTTCTTGGTTTAGTTTCTGTTCTTTGAGATTTGGCCCAAATAAGCGGCTGCCCCAATTAAGCGGAATCGACTGTATATATATATATATATATATATATATATATATATATATATATATATATATATATATATATATATGTTTATAATATCTATATATATATATATAATAGTTTTAAAGTTAAATTTTAGGTAAATTATATAGGGTGCTGAAAAATATCGGTTTTAAATGTGGGAATAATTTTATGATTATGAGTTTTGTTATGTGCAAAGTAAAATAAAAATAGCGAATTACAGAAAAATAATGGTAAAATTTTACTACAAAAAATTTGTATTTCTACCTCAAAAGTCTGTATTATTTTATACCTAATTCATAACAATCATGTAAAGTAAGTAAAAATGACCAAATAAGAATGTAAAATTTCTTACTTTCTGCAAATTATATTACATACTTAATGTAGAATTACATATTGTTGACATAATTTCTTAAATTATATAAAATTAGAGCTTGAATATTAATATCTGTAATAATTTATCAAAATTAAGTGAAATTCATTCATTTCAAAATATGTCCTTTATAGATAAATTTAGAAATTTATAAAATTATACTAACCATCATATTACAGAGCTGAACAAGTTTTACCTATTTATGGAAAATTCCCGACAGCAAATTTATTGAAGTACTGTATATTTACTGAAAGAGACTTTATTAAACAACTGTAATATTACATACATATACAGGCTGTTAGGTAAACATGCGGCAGAAATTCAAGGGGTTATTTCTTGGTCTATTCTAAGAATATTTTGTCCTCTGATGATTTTTGAAAAACCCCTTTGTTTCGAAGATACAGGGTGAATAAAATTTGCCACAGTAACAACATTTTATTATCAAAAAGTACATGTAAAGTGGCTCAATCTACAATAAATGTTCGAAATGACTTCTTCCAGCCCCCGAATACAAACATTCAATCTTCTCGTCATTGATTGCCGAACTCTTTCTAACACACCAGGGTCGTTTCTAATTGAGTCGCTGGATGCAATAACGACTTAAGAGCACTTAGGTCGTTTTTCCGGAATACATAATTTTGGAAAGTACACATCCATGTCTATTCAGTCATCAAAACTCCGAGTAATTTGCGATTAAAAATTTGAAAAATTGGAGCAGGTTAATTGCACACCGCGGTTAAAAACCCCAAATTTGAATAACCAAATTGCACGCCGGTCAACCGCAACTGTTGGCTTAGGGTAGGTTAGGTTGTTAATTATGTTATTATTCAATAGAGGGTATTCACCTCAGACCGGCGTGCAATTTAGCTATGCAAAATTTCGGTAAGGAATTAAAACCCAACCGACGCGTGCAATTTGTATGTACCCTGAAAAATACGTATCCATTTCTATTTTATATTCATATTTCCATTTGTGAGAACTTTGTAACTTTGTATATTTGTATATATTTATATGTGTTTAAGTGATTATATGGAAAAATGATCTAATTCAAGGCGTGATAATTTATCTCCCATCTTTAAAAGTTATATTATACAACCGTTTTGGTTGTCCCCAAACTCTTTTGAGATGTTGATCATTCATTATTTCAATTATAATATATTCAAGTTTACAAATAGTTACAATAATATAAGGATAAAACGTTTAAACGTTAATTTGGTACAAAAACTTAAGTGCACTTAAGTCGTTATTGCACCCAGCGACTCAATTGAGTTACACCCAGCAATTAGCCGATTTCGCAAATCGTACTTGATAAACTCAGTGGCTTTTCAAAAATCATCAAAGGACAAAATATTCTTAGAATAGGCCAACGAATAACCCCTTGAATATTTGCCGCATGTTTACCTAACACCCTGTATACTTATCCATCTTGTTGGTATAATATCATATTTCATAATGTTTGTAATAATCACGCGGTATATGTTCTATTTCACTTTGGTTGCAAATGGTATGTCTATTCGATGAACGGAACTCATCGAATATAACTACTATACGAGTATAGTCGTGGCACGAAATGAGTGATAAATACCGCCGCCATTCATACCATTCAGCCCGCGTGCACACGTCTGACATATTTGTGCGATCTTAAAATGGAAATTCCTACATGAACGACACACGCACTAGCATTTTAACACCCACTTGTAAACACTCTATCCCCAAAATATTTGGGTCTTTTACCATTTCACTGTTGAATATTAAAAACGATATTGGAGATCTAACAATGCTAATGAATTATGAATTTTAAATAGTATTGTTATTTTTATCACTTTGACTGCAAGGAAAAAGTGGTAGAGTGTTTTGTACGGTGTCCGTAACATTTTCAAAAAAAAAATAAAAAATTATAGAAATCTTTTATATAGTCTCTAGATCAGACGAATCTGAACTTAGTTTATGTGGGTGTATGGATTTGCGTCGTCAGCTCGCTCGCTCGGTCGTAAGTCAAAATTTTGTGGCCGCAGCTCCTCCTAGCCTAGGCGGTTCAACCGATTTTAATGAAATTTTCAGGATAAATTTGTCAAGTACCCAGGTTGGTTATGTGCTTTTGTTTTTTTTAGTGATGCCAACTAGAACATTTTATTAAAGAAAACATAAACTCTTTTACTTTTAACATTTTTTTTGCTACACTCTGTATATAGGTTAGGAAAAGTTAAATAAAAAAAAAAGGGGTATGGCTGTATTTTTTTTCAAGTTTGCATATGTGAACTATACATACATATATCGAAAATACACTAAATCTAAATGATATAATGCGAACGGAAAAGATATTTACACCCGCGGCACAAAGTTGTTTTTTAATGCAAGGCCATATTTTCTTGTTACTTGAAGTACATAAATTTTTGGATGTTTGCTCCCAAAACTTGAATGGAGTAAATTACGAGAACGGAAAATGTTATTAAATATGTGTAGTATTTTTCGTGTCAATTCACAGTGTAAATAAATACAAACTTTGTGAAACACTAATTATATACAAAATGTACAATATATATATATATATATATATATATATATATATATATATATATATAATATAATAAAAGTGAAAAATAATGGTTGTAAAGAACAAATATGAGAGTATATCAAATATAAGCTCAGTGGTAGAGTGTCCACCCGGCAAGTGGAGAGTCCCTGGTTCGATCCCAGGTCGAGGTGATATGAGTTTTTTCATTTTTAGTTTAATAGTTATTTTATGCTTATATTTGATATACTCTTATAATATATATATATATATATATATATATATATATATATTTGCTTAAACTACCATTTATTTAATTTAATAAACTAATTAAATTATTATTTAATTTTTTAAATAAAGAAAATGCATATATATATACAGGCTGTTCTTTCGCCAAGTTAATATAAGACAATAACATGGGATATCGATAATATACAAAATACTTCTTTCTGAAGTAAAATTCGGAGAAATACTCAGAATACTTTTTGATAGAGAATAAAAAGTTATATAATCTAGTTTTAGTTTTAATTTGATATCATATGCCGTTTGGGCGCTAGAATTTTTATTTTTTTTATTTTTTGGTTTTTATTTTTTTTTTTAAATTATAAGATGTAGGAAAATAAGCATAATATGGAAAAATACGGAATAATGAGTACTATAATTTAGTGAAGAAACTATTGTTCTATGATAAGTCGTTTAGTAGAAAAAAGTAAAAACTAAATTTTTGAAAATTTCTCGAGGGGTATCCTTGGGAACTACCTTAAATATTTTTATTTACATAATTATTTCTTTTATAAAAAATATAAAAATATACATCGGCCATAAACCTATTAAATCAATTTAACTATTATTTACTTTTTATGCAGTATCTGTTTTTTTTTTTCAGAATAGTTTAATAAAACGACAATCGATTTCATCAACCTTTTTTCAATGCTCAAACGATGGAAAAAGCATTAAAGCTTATATGTCCAGTCCGTCTATCATATAGATAAGTCTTCACAGCCAACGTTATCGCGTACTCCTGCACAAAAACTCAACTCAACTCGGACTTCCGTTCAGCTCAACCCACTGAAATGGATAAGAGAAACGAGAAATAAGATATTTTCACGCGGCTTTAGATTCCCTCCGGTTTTTTGTTCGTAAACGAAATGTCTAAAGTGGATTAATGTTTGTCCGAACTTTGTGCGCGCACACGATTAAAAACTTTAAAAAAAATTGTTGCAAGAACACGCAATAAAGATTATTTATTTTTCCGTTTTGACGGGTTTGTTTCTAACCGAAACTCTTCGATTTTTCTATTTCAGCTATCTCTGTTTTTTTTTTGATGCAGGTATTATTGTCTGGCTGGCTTCTAAGCCAAGTAAATGAAACGATTTTGTTGAGAATCAATAAATACTACCAACGCTATCTAGATAATAATTCAATAAGCATTTATAATAACATTGAACAAATAAATGTCTGTAAATGTATCTGTGGAATTAATATATCAATACTCAAAATGTTGAGATTTTTATTTTTTTCAAAAATTTAACACGCTGATTCAGTGATTGAGTAACTCGTTTTACAAAAACATTTGTAAAATAACATATATATAACTAAAGCTTTTTCTGTCGTCTTTACACGTGTTATGTTTAATTTATTTTTTCATTTGTAATGTAAATATTATTGGAAATCATTTTTTTACTCTTGTAATTATGTACTGTTATATGGTAATTTAATTTCCTTGCCAACAATATATGCGCCTTAGAATATATTTATTCAATTATTTTTTTATTTAAAAAAAAATAATGAAAAAGTTGTCGCTGCGATTTAAGCCCCATTCAGACTGCCGTTTTAGTTATTGCAGTAGTTATAGTCGTAGTTGTAAGCATAAGAAAATACATGTAAGCTTATGGGAATACAATGCGCATGCGTGGTTATTGCAGTAAGACATAGCAGTAGTTGTAAGCAGCCAAACATTTGAACAGGCCAAACTTTCTAGTTAAAATTTTACATAGTTGTAAGAATTCGCCAATCAGAGTTGAGTGAAAAGAGATAGCACTATTTTTTATTTAGAAACGTCAAACAAATGTCAAACAAACGTCAAATTCATAAAATATATTTAAATGGCGACTTTAGAAAGCAAAATTAATCAAATAATATTTAATTATTATTAATATTATTATTATTATATTATTATTATTATTACTATTTAATTATTTTATTTATTTTTTTGTGTCATTGCAGTACGCATGCGTATGTAAAAATTTCACTAGCATCACAAGCCAGTGTGAATGGTCAAGTATGCTTACAACTATTACTACGGCAAAAGCAAAAACTACAACCGCAGTCTGAATGAGACTTTACAATTGAAAATAACAATTTCGGCATCAATTATACAAAATTTTATATGGCAAAAGCTATTTTGAACGCAATAAAAACTAATATTCTTTTGTCGCATCTAATACCAAAAGATTCTCATAAATTTTTGCTCTATTTTCTCAATATATTTTTTCAAATCAAGAAAATATCGATATTCTTTCAAAATTCAGTATACGGCGCTCGACTGTCTTTTCACAGAACAATAAAAAAGAAACTTTTTATCCAGAAAATGTCATACTGTGTTCCTCTTCATCCATTGTTTTTTACTATTCCATTATTTTCTCTATCCATTTAAAGTTGTTCACAGCAGCCTGCCTGGCCGCAAATGTCACGACTGTTGCTGCTGGTTTCCCGAATAAGAAATGCCCTTAAACCATCTGTTTCTCTTCTTTTTTTTCGTTTATATTTTGTTCCTTTTGAAATGTTTTTCTCTTGTACAGTGTTTTATTCTTCGTATCATCATTTTGCAATCGAAGCAATCGAGATGAACAGATGAACTCAAACAATTGAACTGTTGATTAACTTCTATTGTATTGTATTTGAAGCCATCAGGATAATATTTGGCACGAACCTAGACATTTTTGTTTTGAAGAAATATCACTATTCATTGGCTATGAGTAAAGATATAACCCAAATCCTATAATATCTTTTGTCAAAATATGCACTTGTAAGAAATATTTGAAGATAATCCGTACTTTTTCTGGGTCACAAAGTAAACCAACTACAAAGGCGAATTGCGATAATTACATTTAAAACTTTGTTTCAACTCTCCAATATCTACTTTCAAGAATCAACAATTTTGCGCGCGTTTGTCGCAGAACTGCGAGAATAAATTGCGTGCGACACAATAAGCTTACGCGATAAACAGACTAATTAACTTTCTATCTTATTTGTATATTTTTTAAATTGAAATTTGAAATACATCACTATCATCAAGAAACATTAGTTAGTGTAATTTAAAATGAAGTATTTGTTAATTAACCATAAAAATATCTATGAAAGTGTAATATCTTTGTGACTAACTTTGAGAAAAAAATTAAATGAATTTCAACAGAACAATTTCAGTTAAGAACACATCGCTCTACTATCAACACGAGATATTATAAGTTACTATCAAAATAGTTTTGAAATTTTAACTTTAAATGTGTCTTACAGAAAGTATAAAAATTAACCTGTAAAACCATATGGCCAGTTTTTAAGTTTTTTATTTTTTAAAGCACTATAATCGTCATGATGTGCAGGAAAAATTTTACACGTTTTTTTTGAAAATCTGTATTCCCTAAAATTAGTTGAACTTATAAATTCCAAATGTTTTAAAAAATTCAAAAATAAATTACTTAATAAATTTCATTTAATCAGCTGACTAAACACAAAAAACGCTTGGTTCTATTTTGTCTACGTGCAATAAAACTGTCTGCACATGCAATAGACGGTCGTTTTGTCGGCGCATCTTGCAAATGTTGTATGTACACTTTTATTGATTTATTATTATTCTCTGCACACCCTGCCTGATAACCCACCGCACGCCACTGATATATATATATATATATATATATATATATATATATATATATATATATATATATATATATATATATATATATACAGGATGTAACAGAATAACTATTTCTGATTTTCAGAAATGATAGAGGGCACATAAAAAAACATTTTTTATTAATAAACTAGTGTCCGAATTTTTTTTTTTCTTTTCTTTTTTTTGGCAGTCGACTGTACATTGTTACAACTTGTGTATCGAAAATGGTGGTCGTAACTTCGAACAATTTAAAAAAAAAAAATTTTTTATAAAGTTTAATGCTCTATTATTTCTAATAAAATGTTCCATAACTTAACTACTTCTTGATGTTTTGATTAAGATTGTTTTTAACGATATCTAGTGTACATATATATATATATATATATATATATATATAAATAATATATAATATATATAAAAATATTAGCTAACGCTGAGAAAGGAATGTGAAATATATCACAATGTGAAATATGTAAAATCACATCGAAAGCTTGGCAAAAAATCTTATATGAGAATTTGATTTAAAACATCTAACCTTTGACTATATATATATATATATATATATATATATATATATATATATATATATATATATATATATATATATAATATAAAATAACATCTTTCACACTCTTTAATTAATAAAATTACTTACTGATTTGTTTCTGTTTTGTTTGTTTATTATTTATGTCATTTGTATATATTTTTTCTTGATGATGATATAAGAATGTTATATCGGAACGTTAAATTTTAACATAAAATTAAACCGAAATGCTTTTTTTTTTAATATACATAAGTAGTTTTTATTATTTTATATCTTTTTATTTTCAGTTTTCATTAATTATTAAGATTTTGAGTCATTACGCAGCATTGAAAATTTTATAAGTTTGTGGCTTCTCACAAAATTGCATTGTAAATATTCGAAATTTATATATTATAAGGAATTCTCCATAAACAGGTATAACTTGTTAGTTATGTATTATTATTGTTGGTATAATTAACATACATTTCAAAATTTATCTATAAAGGATGTATTTTGAAATGAATGAATGACACTTAAAATATTTTATTAGTATTATTACACAAAATATATGTACTAAGTCTCATTAATTTGACGAATTATTACAGATATTAATATGCAAGCTGTAATTTTATATAATTTAAGAAGTTATACCAACAACATTTAATTCTACATTAAATATATGATGTAATTTGCAAAAATTAAGCAATTTTATATATTTATTAGGTTATTTTTACTTACTTTATGTATTTATTATGAATTATGTACGAAATTAAAGAATTTTTAAATAGAAAAAAAAATATTTATATGTAAAATAAAATTACATAATATTTATAGTAAAATTTTACCATTATTTTTTTGTAAATTCGCTAAATTTTTTTTTACAATGTAGCGAATAGTTAGTAGAAAAGTATATATTAATTTATTTTCAGTGTTTTCGTTTAAAAACATTGTGAAAATTCAAAATGCATTTTCCATGTTATATTTATTTTTATTTTTTTTTAAGTTTTTAATTAAAATATTTTTCCGTATTGTTGTTTTCAAATATTTTTGTCATATTATTTGCATATAGATGTACATTTTTTTAATAAAAAGTTTTGTATTATTCTGTGTATCAATATTTTCACATTATTTTCGATTATTGGTTTTTAGTTGTCCAATATTAAAACTACAATATCATCGTATGTACGTATTAATTTTATAATTAAATTTTAATTTAAATATATTTAATGCTTTTTCAAAATTTGTTTTAATATCTAATGTATTTATATAATGTACCATGATAAACAATGTATTTAGAAGTATTGGATAATGGTATAAGTTTGTTTGAAACTTTTTATATTTAGGCAAGCCACACACCAAGGAAACGTGAAAGAAACATGTTTCACAAAATAACAACACATTGTTTTAAATTGGAATCCGCACATCAGCAAAATACATTTCATGCGTGGTGATAAGAGAAACAAATGCTGTAGAAACATGTTGCATAAAATATAGCCTGTTCTATATTTTTGTTTCACGTTTCGCGTGGTTTTAATGACTGTGCATGAAAATTAATTTCTTATTATTTAAAGACGCGTAGCTTCTAAATCGAAAGTGCTATTATAAAATGATGCAAATAAAAGTTGTGAGAAATTTTATTGTCTATAATTTTTTTTTTCTATACAATTTTTTGATAAAATAATATACAGACATACGTGATAATAATAGTAATATGTAATATTTCATTTAAAAAAATGTATTTTGTAGTTGCTACAGATAATATTACTTATTTTTTTTTGTATGTATTGTTCTTTCGATGTACTAGACCAGACTAGACCTTCGCGGTGCCACGGTCTATGACTTTGTTAAATTTTTCTAAGTTTAACTTTTAAATAAAATTTTATAATTTTTATTAATCATAAATTTATAAATTTAGGCTTTACGACAAGCAGAAGTAATTGCAAATTTTTATTAATTTATAATTATTTTTTAACACAATTTTATTAACTCTGTTTCTTGTCTGTTTTTTTTTGTTTATCTGTTTGGTACAAATTTTGCAATCGATTTTAAACTTACTTTCCAATGAGCTACAGACTTGAAACTTTAGATATAGCTCAGAATTGGATGACAATGCTATATTAACTAATTAATAAATTAATTATTTAATTAATAATATCAAAAGTATTAATTTTTATCTTATGTTAATTCACGAATTCCGAACATTCGTGTATTTAGCAAATTTTTTTGTTTCTTTTCATAATATAGAAACTAGAGAAAACAATTACAGAAATATATAAAACACAAGATTAACAAGATTAGAAGTATATGGGTTAACCCATATATAAACCACTTTGACATTTCTCGGAAAGTTGGCAACACAATATTTTTAATAAAATTATAATATATTTGGGCACTAGGAGAAACTTTCCTGAAAATTTGATCAAAATCGAATAAATAACGTAGCCACAATAAATTTTTAAAAATTTTAGTAATTTTTTTTTCGGAAAGTTGGCATCACTGGATATTAATAAAATTATATAATTAATGGGAGCATTAGGAAAATCTTTTCTAAAAATTTCATCGAAATCGAATAAATAATGTAGATACAATGAATTTTTAAAAATTTTTGTAATTTTTTTCTCGGAAAATTGGCATCACTAGAAAAAAATAAAATTACAAAACCATCTTGGGTACTGGACAAATTTATTCTGAAAATTTCATTACAATCAGTTGAACTGTCTAGGAGGAGTTGCAATCACAAAATTTTGACTTACGACCGAGCAAGTGAGCGAGCGAGCGAGCTGACTACGCACATCCATACACCCACATAAACTAAGTTCGGATTCGTCATCCAGAGGCTATATGAAGGATTTCTATACATTTTTTTTTTTTGAAAATGTTACAGACACCCTACCAAACGCTATACCACTTTTTCTTGCAGTCAAAGTGGTAAAAAGCAGAAAATAGTTATTTAAATAAAAAAATATAATAATTCTTAATTTAGTCTAAAAAGTATAAAATAATTTGTCCTTGTCCCATACAGATTTATAACTCTCCATACAAATTCCTGATCCCCATACAGATTGTCCTGAAAATATCTGACTGTAAATTTTTTTTAATAGCTATTACAATCCTTAAGTAAGATTTAAAACAAAAAACATAAGACACAACGACAGCTACTCCCTACACTCTTTACAATTTTTTATTTCATGCGCGCACCACGTTTTTCATTTTAACTATTAAAAATTTACAATCACATATTTTCAGGACAATCTGTATGGAGTCAGGAATCTGTACGGAGTGCTACGAGAAATTATTTTATACTTTTTATTTAACTAATTATATATGATTATATTATATATTCTTTTAAAAACAGTTGCTTTGTATATTGTGTATATAAAACACATAATTATTAGTAACCGTCCATAAAAGCTAGTTAAGCAGAAATAGTCATTCGAGAATCCAGCTTGTGTAAATTAATTTAATTTTTAATTAAATTAATTTTCCATTTCAATATTTTCTACTTCAATTGATTTCATTAAAAAAAATACTACACTATAAAATAAATTATGTAATTTTACCCACAAACCACGTGACACTATGATGCCCAGTATGTCTAAGTATAATTACTTAACTGCTGTTAATTTTAAACATAATTGTTTAAAAATGCAATAATATTAGTACTATTACAAACATTATAGTAATATGATATACAGGGTGATTTATTACGACGGGGAAAATCCACACCGGATGATTCCTATGAGTAATCTAAATAAAATACTTTAAATAAACATATGTCCGAAAATGCTTTCTAACGGAATTAAAGCCGTTAGATGTTTATTACATGTAACATCAATCGCATTAGCCTTATTTATTAAATCAGGAACAAAAAATACAAAAACAATTATTAAAGTACTAATTTAAAGCATGAACGTCTGGGATTAAACTCAAAGTAAGTGATTCAGTGGCCGTCTGCCTGGAAATCTGCGCTGATATTCTCTTGATGCTTGTAACGCATTTCCATCACAAAATCCATAAATAAAAATTATATCAGCATGCTCATGTACTGTGAACTCATCCATTATTAATTTAATGTTGATGTCAGAGAAAATTATTGTGACAGATAGATTTTTTTTCGTTGTTTTTTTTTTCTGATATAATAAATAAAGCTAACGCGATTGATGTTATATGTAATAAACTTCTAACGGCTACAGTTCCGTTAGAAAGCATTATCGGACATATGTTTATTTAAAGTTTTTCATTTAGATTACTCATAGGAATCATTCGGTGTAGTTTTTCCCCGACGTCATAAATCACCATGTATTACCAACGGAATGGAAAAGTACATATGTATATAACATTACATAAAAATAGATAGATAGATTAATAAATAGATGGATTTTAGTGTGGGAATACTGTGCGAGAGGTTTTTATATTATTTAATTTTATTTGATTTTTGACATTTTTCAGAAGACTAAATTCAATATTTCATCATCAAAAAAAAAACGTTAATTTTTTTCAAAGCTATTTACTAATTTATATTTTTGTTAATGTGATATTTTTAGGTATTTTATTTTGTACATGGAACGTTATTAATTAATTAATTAATTAGTTAATATTACATTGTCACATCAGTTAGCTGAGCTAAAGTTTCAAAGCCTCTAGCTCATTGGGAAGTTAGTTTAAAACCGATTGCAAAATTTGTACCGAATAATGTTTTATTTTATATTCCAATAACATTAATCTTTAATTGATTATTGACTGTTTTTAGTAAAAAAAAAAATTATCGCACATTATTTAGTTTATAATTTAACATACAAACAAACAGGAAAAAAGCAAGTTAATAAGAACGAATAAAAATATTTGACCCATGAAAAAAACATATGATATACCTATGAATATAGTACCTATGAAAATAATAGTTTACCTATGTATTAAATAATTAATCTATGGTTAGGTTAGGGTATATTAGGTTAGGTTAGTTTAGGTTAAAGGTAAAAATATAAAATTTCATAGATAATATTTGACTTATTCATAGATCATATAATTAGCATCCAATAAGAACGTGTTAAAAATAAAAATCTTCTAATATTTCGTAGAATAGTATTCCTTACAAATAAAGACACAATCACATTACGAAAATAATTCTTCAAAAAAAATACTCAAACATAAACAGAAACACATACAAAAACTTCCAAACTTTTCAAAAGTATTCTGATGACAGAAAAAGAAAAAGAATACTTAAATAAACATCTTTTTCCTTTCTGTTTTGTCAAAACTAATTTCTGTTTTATAGAATCTTCATTGTAAATTCCGTGTGTGTGTGTGGGTGTGTGTCAAACAACAAATATATACCCACCCAACAACAAAGCAGAGTAGTGCTGTCCTCTGATTTAACTGAGAATTTGTTGAAACGTCAAAATCAGATGAGAGAGAGAGAGAAAATGAAAAAAGATTACTCGGGAGGTGGGGGGAGTTAAAGCTCTCTTTATGTTTACTTTGATCCTCTCTCTTGTACTGTTTGTGTGTATGCTCAACACTCCCTTCTACTATTAGCTATATGGTTAACCTGCAGGACATGATGCAGGACTGCAGCAGGAGTAAAGAGAACGAAGCACCAGGATGAGTTTATAAAAAGTCTTGTGCTGTAGTCATAATGCGGATTTTTTTTTTTGAGGGAATATATGTAGTGTTTTTTATTATATAGAGTGCATTGTCAAAAATTATGTAATTTTAAATGTTTTGTAAATATAATTTTTCATAAAAAAATGTAATGTTTCGTAAATTATCACAGTGAAATTATAAAAGGCTGTTATTTTTTACTGTTAAAACTTATGTAAATTTACATAAATTTAAAATATATTTTTTACAGGGTGGCCAAAACCTGGCAAACCGGGATCCTGGAAAAGTCAGGGAAATTTATTTGATTTCAAGGAAAAAAATTGTTTAGCGATTTCACAAAATTACAAACACAATTTTTGTGCTAATTTGTATTTTTATTGTTAATAATATCACGGCAAAAATTAATGAATTTCACTTTTACTATATATTAAAATTATTCTTATCCCAATTTTTTTCACACACACCTATACTTAGAAATCTCTACTTATGTGATTCACATTACTTAGAAATTTACATTTGTGTAATAATAAAAGTCAAGAAAAAATTAAAAAAAAAAAATCTGGAGAACAGAGAAAAGTCAGGGTAACCGATTTTCAAAAAGTTTTGATCACCCTGAAGTTGCCATTGCGCAGTCGCGCACATTCTATTGGGGGCAACCATTCTCTTTTCTCCCTTTCGGGGTGTTTAGTATGGTTCCGTACGTCGCGACGCCGGCGTTAGTATCGTGCGCGTTTAATACGAGCAAAATTTTGTAACTTAGAAAACGCATTTCGAAGCAATCGCAGATTGTGTATCTCGCCCCGCATTGTGTGCGTTTGTGTGTACGAATGTGTACAAAAATACTGTGCCTATTAATTTTTCCCATATAATTGTGCCCGGCAGGCGTCAGCAATTGTTACGATATAATTGCTATTTGGGCGATAATAAATACGTAATAATAATACAGTGCAATGTGATCTAGTGATTTCAGTGTATGTGTGTGTGTGTTTCTGTGTGGGGTGGTCTTCAGCTGGTGTGATAGTTGAACAATTGGAAAAATATTTTAGCTACTAAACTAATAACATCTATTTGAGGTAATAATACTAATAATACTATACTATTTTTGTAATAATTACATTATATCACAAATGTATATTGTATATACTTACCTCCACGGAGGTTGTTGTACAATATTATGTACCTCTAAAAGTGAAATAAAGGATAATAATTATAATTTTGTAATATTTGCATTATATCACGAATGTCTGTTGTACATACTTGCCTTCACGGAGGCCGTTGTACAATGTTGTGTACCTCTAGAGATGAAGTGAAGGATAATAATGATAATCTTTATTAAATAGCACATAATGGCTACATATTATACAAAAACATATACATATACATATATATTTACAAAAACATAATACAATATTATTATACAAAAATATACAATAACAGTATAAAAATATATCATAACATTATAGAAATTGCAAGTTTATCCTATTAACAACAAAGAAATCCTAAGTTTCATTATTCTATTCTAATTACTTTATTGTTTGTTATCAGCAATATTATTGTTATATTATTTGTTTGGTTTTATTTTCTATGTTTGAAACTAGGATGTGACATCAAACATAATGAAAATTTGGTAATTTATCAATATATTCTAAAAAAAATTATGTAAAATAACCTACAAACCATGAGACACTATGATGCCCAGTATTTCTAAGTACCTATATAATTACTCAACTGCTGTAATTCTTTAAAAATACATAATATCAGAACTATTACAAACATTACATGTAATATGATATATTGCCACCAACGGGATAGAAAAATGTAAAAATTACACAGTTATGAGATAGAAATTCAGAATATTTATAAGTAAAATTAAATAACAGATTTTTTTATAGTAAAATTTTACTACTACTTTTTGGTAATTTCGCTAATTTTTTTTACAGTGTAAATTTAAAATTGCTGTGCCAACAAATAATTTTATAAATATACTGTATAGAATAAACAAAAATATATTCCAAGACCTTTCTTATAATCAGCAACCGGTGTACAGTTTTGTTTATTCAAATTTGTAATTTTCGACCGTGGCGTGCAGTTTATCTGCTCCGATTGAACTTGGTATTTATTGTCGTGTTACACGCGCGCCCTCTCGCCACTGACTGTTATTGGTGTTGTGTCTGCACGTGTATGAAACGTGTATGACTTAGATAGGGGAGCTATTCCGTTAACGTTTATAACTGGACTGGGAACAGTTGGAAATAAATAATCGATATTTTCTTTAGGGCCCCCCTCTAAAACCTACCCCAACCCCCGGCTTGTATTACGACAGTAGCTTATTTCGTTATATTTTGTTATAGTGTTGAAAACGAGAGAAACGGAAATATGTAATAAAATGGAATTATACTAAATATGTTAAGTTTTTGCACTCGGTAACAACGTATTATAAACAATTACAGGTAAAACAGCCTAACATTTCTAGATGATTTGTCATTAAAATGAACTAATTTCAAATTAGTTACAAATGGCGATAAACGTAGGACTCGAGTTCGAATCCCGGAAAAGCCAACAAATTTCTTTCAACTTGTAACTATCTATCTTTGTGCTACTTAAAATGACAATCTGTACTTTTGAGTAAATTTAGCATTTATTTGAAATGGATCCTTGTTTAAGTCTCGATGCTAACATTCTTTTTAAGTTACATTTTGGCCATCGAACTGGACTCGGCGAGGTGTCAACGTAAACATAATTAATTAGTTCACTGTGCAATCGAACTTTGAACGTTATTTCAATACGAGTATATGTTGAAATTGCTGACAGTAGCTCAAAGTTAGATACATTAAAAATGCTCTGCGTTAGTTACGATTGTAACGAAAAATCATTTAAAAATGTTGGACTGTTTTAACTGTAATTGTATATCGAATTATACGTTTTTTTATTTTGTTTTTGTTTTTATAGTTGATATATCAAAATATGTTTTAATTTATATTTTCAGTATTTAGTTTATTTCTTATACGCAGTATTTCTAACATTAAAGAATAATTGCAATAATTAATAAATGTGCCAAAATAAAAAATATACATTAAAAAAAAATTATGTAATTTTACCTACGAATCATGAGGCACGCCCAGTATTTTTAGGTATATAATTACTCAACTGCTCTGTAATTTTATTCATAATTGTTTTGAAAATACATATAATAACAGAACTATTACAAACATTATATATAATATGATATATTACTGACCAATGCATGTAATATTACAGTTTTTTTTAGTAAAGAACTTTAGTAAATTTGCTATTAGAAATTTTCCAAAAATAATTAATAATATTTTAGTTCTGTGATATTGTTATTGGTATAAATGAATGAATTACATTTAAAATATTTTGTTAGAATTCCTACACCAAATATACCTTATTTTGATGAATTATTACAAAGATATTAATATACAAGCTCTAATTTCAAATAGCTTAAGAACTTAGGTACGTGAAGCTGGAACAACCATTTTAGCACAATCAACCGAAACCTATCAGAAAATTTAATACTCATTTATTACTAATTCCTTACGTAAAAAAAAAATTATTGCCCTTGTTTTTTAAAAAATACAAGGGGTTGTGCTAGCTTAACCGTGAAGCTAGCAGAACCATAAGCACAACCACGAAAAAAAATATAAACCTATCTGAAAATTTAGTACTCATTTATTACTAATTTATTACGCAAAAGGCAAATTTATTACCCTTGTTTTTTAAAAAATACAAAAATACCGTGAAGCTAGCACAACCACAAAAAAAAATATATAAACTCTTCACATACCATACTACTAATTAATTATTAGTTAATTACTAATTAATTACTAAGTAATTACTAATGTATAATGACTGTGAAATTGAAAAAAATGTTGTAGCAAATGTTGGTGTTAGTCAGTTAAGATGGTTCGGGCATGTTGAGCGAATGTCTAATGAACGTTTGGTTAAAAAGATTTATTTGAATGATTTTGATGGTATACGTTTGCATGGACGTCCGATGAGTAGTTGGAGTGGTAGATGATTGAGAGAGTGGCTTGCGTGCAGCGGAAGTTTCCAAATAGTAGGAATAAAAGAGCATGCGATGAGGAAGGAATTATGAATGTGGATGAAGCGAAAGTTGCTTGTTTGGATAGGAATGTTTGGAGGCGACTGATTTCGGTATGATGAAAAGAGTTTGTGCCACACCCTTTTGGGTACATGGCGTGATAGTGTATGTATGTATGTATGTATGTACTAATTAATTATTAATTAATTTCTAGGTAATTACCCATTAATTATTTATTATTTACTAAAAAATAATTCCGTAGCATTTTTAAATTTGATTACAGCGTTTAACAAAATTTTAATTAGTAATCATAATAATAATAGACAAATACATCCAAAGTTTTCAGTATTGTTTGCAAGCTTAATGAAATCGATCGTGCAAAATCAGTGATTGTGCTGAAGTAATCAATTCGGAACCCAATTATTATTTTGGTTACCAAATGATCGATTCCTACCCTTCAAAGTATATTTCGAGTGGTTGTGCTGGAATAATAAATTAAAAAGTCAACTTTTCCCACCGAATGATCGACTACTGCACTTCAAAATACAGTACTTTTGCACTTGACGTTAACAAAACTAACAAAACAATCAAACTTCCTGTATGTGCGTAATGCATCCCTTTCTTTGTTATTTAACAACATCATTAGAGTTACAAAAAATTGGCGCAGTAATTAAATATATTTTCTAATTAGTTAATAATTCTAATTAGTAATTTCTTATTATTTATAGCGCAGTTTTTTCCGATTCAACCGATTTCATATAGTTGACATATTAAAAGAATGATTCTGACACATTACGGGTAGTCAGAAAAAATCTACGTTGTAAGTCATTGATGATCTAAAACTAGTCTCACATTATAATGAAGTTTTTTCCTCGCTCAATCGGATTTCATATATTACACATTGACACATTAATGTGTCAAACTCACACACACATATATTGAACATATATTGAAATTAATTAATAATTAATTAGTAATTAATTAGTACATACATACATACACAATCACGCTATGTACCCAAAAGGATGTGGCACAAACTCTTTTCATCATCCCGAAATTAGTCGCCTCCAAACATTCCTATCCAAATCATTCAAATAAATCTCTTTAACCAAACGTTTATTAGACATTCGCTCAACATGTCCGAACCATCTTAACTGACTAACACCAACTTTTGCTACAACATTTTTTTCAATTTTCACACTAATCATACACTAGTAATTACTTAGTAATTAATTAGTAATTAACTAGTAATTAATTAGTAGTATGGTATGTGAGGAGTTTATATTTTTTTTGTGGTTGTGCTAGCTTCGCGGTCAAGCTAGCACAACCCCTTGTATTTTTTAAAAAACAAGGATAATAAATTTGCCTTTTGCGTAATAAATTAGTAATAAATGAGTACTAAATTTTCTGATAGGTTTATATTTTTGGTTCGTGGTTGTGCTTATGGTTGTGCTAGCTTCACGGTCAAGCTAGCACAACCCCTTGTATTTTTTAAAAAACAAGGGTAATATTTATTTTTTTACGTAATAAATTAGTAATAAATGAGTACTAAATTTTCTGATAGGTTTCGGTTGATTGTGCTAAAATGGTAGGTCCGGGAAGTTAGCGAAGCCACTTTCACCAAACAAAAAATAAAATATTGCTTAATTTGTCGTAAATTAGTCGTAATTTTGTCGTAAAATCAAAAAATTTGTCGCGCTGTTTTTTAAAAAATTATTGATGGCTTCGCTAACTTCCCGAAAAAGTTAGCGAAGCCACCCGTCAAAATTAAAAAAAATATTAATATAATGAACCACGTATGTAGATTAAAATTTATCGTAAATAAATCGTAAACGAATAAGAGTAATTTTGTAACGAAATTATTATTACTTGCAAATACAGAAATAATAAACTTAATAAATGTGTATGCGTACAATGCATATATGGATAGGGTATGTACAACAAAATAAAATTGAACAACAATTTTAGTAACGATTAATTTACGAAAATTTAATATCTAATAATTAACGTAAAAAAAATATTTTTTATCTTCTAAATTAGGTGGCCAGCCAAATTACAACGAGAAATTGGCACGGCCACTCTTCGAATAGTTAGTCGAAGATCACAGTGCTTAAATAACGCTTATTTAAAGAGCAAAATGTAACTTTTTGGTATATATTTTTTTAAAAACAACAGCTTATAGAAAATTAATAATATAGTTATTAACATAAAAAATAAATAAACAAATTAGTGAGTAAGATTAGGCCATAGATTAACTATATCGCTATTGCTTGAAATGAAATTTACTCTTTGGACAAAATAAAATGCATGGATATGATTAGTTTTTTTTTTTATAAAAATTTGTACGTTAATTTTTTTTAGTATTGGAGCTATCGATTATTCTGAATTGGCGGCATACAGTGTATGCATACAGTGCTAACTTGGAATAAATTCAGTAAATCACAGATCTATTTTATTTTTTAAAATGCTTGGACACGTCAATTAATATTTTAAGTTCAGGTATTTTTAATGAAAAAAAATTAGTATATATTGTGTTCCAAATTTGAGATACAACGTGATTACTAATTTGTTTAAATGGCAACAATATTTTTTTATTGCGTACTTTTTTTATTTTTGCAATGTTGAACACGCAACATTCTCGGAAGACATGTAGAATCTATGTTTGTAATAAATATAATAAATAAAATATAATAAATAAATATATTATAAATAAATTGTAATAACCAAAAAATGTTTTCAATCAATTCAATGTTAAATGCGAATGCATATTTAAATAAATAATATACAAAACAATAATTTAACAACAATAAAATAGATAAATTAAAAATATGTATATGATATGTACATGATATTTTAGTTAAGTAGTCTGGCCGATTTTCGGGATACGAGTAATGTCAAATACAAATAAGTTTCTATTTTAGTTAACATAAATATGAAATCATAAAATTATTCTATAAGTATATTATATAATAAATACGATTATATACGTAATTACGTACGTATAGCGGAGGTTGCGGCTATATGTTAAGAATTCAAATGGTTCGCCGCGCGCTAATTCGTGAATTAAATTCACAAGTTTATTATTCGAAAAATGGTACAAAATATAAAAAAAAAATTAAATAAAAAACCTTTTTTAGACATTATTCTAAAATTCTGTCACATATTATACCTACTTATTTCTTAAGGCCGAAAAGTTTGCAACTGCAAGAAAAATTTGCCTTCACACTGAAAAAAACCTTACTCACTAATTTGTTTATTTATTTTTTATGTTAATAACTATATTATTAATTTTCTATAAGCTGTTGTTTTTAAAAAATATATACCAAAAAGTTACATTTTGCTCTTTAACTAAGCGTTATTTAAGCACTGTGATCTTCGACTAACTATTCGAAGAGTGGCCGTGCCAATTTCTCGTTGTAATTTGGCTGGCCACCTAATTTAGAAGATAAAAAATAATTTTTTCACGTTAATTATTAGATATTAAATTTTCGTAAATTAATCGTTACTAAAATTGTTGTTCGATTTTATTTTGTTGTACATACTCTATCCATATATGCATTGTACGCATACACATTCATTAAGTTTATTGTTTCTGTATTTGCAAGTAATAATAATTTCGTTACAAAATTACTCTTATTCGTTTACGATTTATTTACGTTAAATTTTAATCTACATCCGTGGTTCATTATATTAATATTTTTTTAATTTTGACGAGTGGCTTCGCTAACTTTTTCGGGAAGTTAGCGAAGCCATCAATAATTTTTTAAAAAACAGCGCGACAAATTTTTTGATTTTACGACAAAATTACGACTAATTTACGACAAATTAAGCAATATTTTATTTTTTGTTTGGTGAAAGTGGCTTCGCTAACTTCCCGGACTTTAAAATGGTTGTTCCAGCTTCACGCACCTTAAGAACTTATACCAAACAATATGTAATTCTACATTAAGTACAAGTTATGCAATTTGCAAAAAGTAAGCACTTTTACATACTTATTACTGACTTTATGTGATTATTATGAATTGTGTACAAAATTACATAAATTGTAAAGTTAATTAGCGGAGTGCCTTTGCTTGGTTGCACTTTGTACAATAATCTACTTAAAATTGACCTAATTTAAAGATAATAGAACGCTTCTAAATCAATATTATTAACATTTATTATTATTATAAGTACAAAGTAAAACTGGTGTAAAAATTCGTTGTCAGTATGTGACGAAAAAAATATTGTGAAGAAAAAATTGCCTGATATTGCACCTAATATTAAGACCAGATTGTAAAAAAAGAAAAAGTGTTAACATGCAACCAAATAGAGATAACAAAATTGCAATTAAAAATCTAAAACTAGTAAGCTAAATGATATTGCACAATAACGCAATCTCCTTTCTAAGGCACACACTATAAAAAAAAAGCGAAATTACAGAAAAATGATATGTAGTAAAATCTTACTTTAAAAAAAAATGCTAGAGAAGGTCACTCTACGGCTGTTATTGGCTTGTGTTATGCAACCCGCACAACTTACACGTAATACAGTAGGTCACCAGACTAACATTGCATTTTTTTTCTAATTAATTCGAACATTATTTTTTCATTGTTTATTATTATTATTATTATTTATCGCGGTTACTAAATTCACCCCGTTGAGCGTGTCCTTATTAATTATAAACTAATTATTATAAAATTAATTAAATTTTTTGCGATAAATGCCAAGCGAAGTAAATTTGGTACGTACACTATAAAAAGATTTTCGGTATTTTTACAATAAAAGTTATGGGTAACAAAGATGCTCTGGATTATTATGTCCCAAAAGTCTGGACACCGTATCCAAATATCTCGAGAAATAAACATCAAATTAAAAACCAAAATATACGTTTTCAATATTTTTAAAAAATCTATCTAATGATACTACACTCGATGTAGTAGTTTTTTTTTTTTTTCAGATTTAATAAATAAGGCTAACGCGATTGATGTTACATGTAATAAACTTCTAACGGCTACAGTTCCGTTAGAAAGAATTTTCGGTCATATGTTTATTTGAAGTTTTTTAATTAGATTACTCATAGGAATCATTTGGTGTAGTTTTTTCCCGACGTCATAAATCACCCTATATATATATATATATATATATATATATATATATATATATATATATGTATATATATATATATATATATATATATATATGTATATATATATATATATATATATATGTATATATATATATATATATATATATATATATATATATATATATATATTTAGTACATTCTCTAGATGAAATGCCAATATACTATAGTAGTTATACAATCGTTCAATTATCTTTTGGCTTGGCCCCCATATACATGTGTGTGTATGTGAAGCGTGGAAGACCTGAAACGAAGATAATGAAAATTTAACACTGAATTAATTAATACATCCAATATGGCAGAGGCAGAGATTAATTTGTTAAGGGGTGAGGGGGGTAATGTTATTCTCAAACTAAATATTAAATTGAATTTTGCTTTTAGCTAATATTCTTGTTTATCAACTGCATTTATACATATTGGACGCGGAAAAGTTCGGAGATTAAATTTTCACAAAATGACGATACATATTAAAATTATATAACTGCTGTAAATTTGAAAGTTACTAAGTACGTTGAATTATCCATGACTGTCAAAAAAAGTACACTCGGCAAAAAATAACACATTACTTAAAATCTGAAAAATTACCGATTTTCAAATAAGTATAACTCGGCCAATTTTGAACTGAGTTGACTGTAATTTTCTGTACGAAAAATTTGAGGTCTTTAAGGTCATGTAAGATATGTCCCATTTGAACTATTCCGCTCCCCACCACATCCCGCAGAAAAAAACTTTTTTTGAATTTAAAAATTGTCGAATTTTGACAGCATTATATATATATATATATAAATATATATATATATATATATATATATATATATATATATATATAACCAAGCGGGAGTAAAAATTCAAACATTTGTACGTAAATTCCGCTTAAATTCATGGACTTGCGATGCTTTGGCGCAAAGTTATGGTTTTTTTTTAAATTTATTTTGCATTTTGCTAATTCGAAGTTCTGACAAATTTTGACCATTTAGACCATTTTAATGACCAAACAAATGTGTTCAATGCTAAAACAGTGAAAGTTCGAAATTATGAAGAATTTTGCACATTGCTCAAAATAATAGGGTAAAAGAGTAAAAATTTTAGAGGGTAATTGAATTTGTAGCCCTATTAGTGCAAAAAATTGCCCTGCTCTTGTGTATTTTAAAATATTTGACATTTTAGCTTAATGGATGGGCAAAAAATACGAAAAATAAGGGTAAATAACTGCCTTTTTACACTTTTCTGGGACAATAAAGTACTCTTTTGAATTTATTTATTTAGGATAATCATATTTACCCTTTTAAGGGAATGGACTTATATAGGAACTAATAAAAGTATTTTTTTTCGAACAGTGCAGAATCAACTTGCAGAAAAAAAATCGCAAAATGCAGGGTAAATTTTGAAATATCTTAACTTTGCGCCAAAGCATCGCAAGTCTTTAAAATTAAGGAGATTTTACGTTGTAGTGTTTGAATTTTTAATTAAAAAAAAAAATTGTAAACTATACATGTTGTCAAAGTTCGAAAGAATTGTTCAAATGGGACATATATTACATGACCTTAAATTTCGTTCAAAATTGGTCGAGTTATACCTATTTGAATATCCGTAATTTTTCTGATTTTTCAAGTGGCAGGTTTTTCTTTGCCGAGTGTAGATGCTACTATCCTACATTTATTTTTTTTGATCTATTTATCAGAGAATATAAACATATATTTTTGAAGAACCTTAACAAAAAGCTGTTGTGTGAAAATAAGAGCAAGAAATTTTTTTATCCGTGTTTTTTTCTCTGGAGAAAAGGAATCACAAACTCAAAAAAGAAAAAGAAAAACTTTAACAGATTTTTATTATATAGTCCGAGATAACAAACGCTAGATTTCTTTATATACAGGGTGCTAGGTAAACATGCGGCAAAAATTCAAGGGGTTATTACTTGGCCTATTCTAAGAATATTTTGACCTCTGATAATTTTTGAAAAACCCCTTTGGTTCGAAGATACAAGGTGAAGAAAATTTGCGACAGTAACAACATTTTATTATCGAAAAGTACATATAAAGTTGCTCAATCTACAATAAATGTTCGAAATGACTTTTTCCAGCCCCGAAAACAAACATTCAATCTTCTCGTCATTGACTGCCGAATTCTTTCAAACACACCAGGTTCGTTTCTAATTGAGTTACAGTTCACTGGAGTAAACTCAGTGGCATTTTCAGTGGGTTTCTCAAAAATTATCATAGGATAAAATATTCTTAGAATAGGCCAAGGAATAACCCCTTAAATTTTTGCCGCATGTTTACTTAACACCCTGTATAACAATAAACGTTTTTGTACAATCTAAAAATTAATTATATAATTTTACCCTACAAACCATGAGACAATATGATGCCCAATATTTCTAGCTATATAATCACTAAACTGGTATTAATTTTAAACATACATAGATACATACACAATCACGCCATGTACCTAAAAGGGTGTGGCACAAACTCTTTTCATCATCCCGAAATCAGTCGCCTCCAAATATTCCTATCCAAACAAACAACTTTCGTTTCATCCACATTCATAATTTCTCTCATACATGCTCATTTATTCCTACTACTTGGAAACTTTTGCTCACGCAAGCCACTCTCTCAATCATACCACTCCAACTACTCATCGGACGTTTACGCAAATGTATACCATCAAAATCATTCAAATAAATCTTTTTAACCAAACGTTCATTAGACATTTGCTCAACATGTCCGAACCGTCTTAACTGACTAACACCAACTTTTGTTACAACATTTTTTTCAATTTCACACTCATTGTACACTAATCTATTTCGTACCCGATCCTTCCTATTTACACCACATACCCCACGTAAAAATCTCATTTCCACAGCAGTCATTTTCCATTTATGCTTTTGCAACCAAACTCAACATTCACTACCATACATCAACGTAAGCATTAAAACTGCATATATACTCAGACGGGCTTCTTTGGAAACATTTACATTCCTAGCAAAAGTTCCCAATGCACTCAAAATTTTACAACCAGCATTTACTCTCCCTTCAATTTCACGAACAAAACGGCCATCTCTAGACAACAAACTACCCAAGTACACAACCAAACCCAACATTGACTACTATACATCAACATAGGCACCCAAACATAATTAAACATAATTGTTTTAATATAATATATAATATCAGAACATTTGAAACATTATGGTAATATGACCATATTACCAACGGGATGGAAAAGTACATATGTATGTAATATTACAGTTTCATTTAGTTTAGTTTTAGTAAATTTACAGAACTTCAGTAAATTTGCTCTCAGAAAATTTTGATAAATAGTTATAATTTTGTTTAGGTTCTGTAATATTATTATTGGTATTATTACATACATTTCTAAATTAACCATAAAAAATGTATTTTAAACTGAATGGATTACAGTTAAAATATATTATTAGTATATTATTAAACAAAATAATTTTGATAAATTATTACAGATATTAATATACAAGCTATAATATTACATAATTTATGAAGTAATACCAACAATATCTGCATTAAATATATGTGATGCAATTTTGCAAGACAGTAAGTAATTTCACATACTTTATATGATTATTATGAATTATGTACAAAATTACAGAATTTTGAGGTATAAATGCACAGAATATATGTAAGTAAAATAAAATTACAGATTTTTATAGTAAAATATTACCATTAGTTTTCTGTAATTTTACTATTTATTTATTTGTATACATTGTAAATTCAATTCCAAAATCAAAATTTTAGTTAAATAACCAATCTTAATAATCCAGCTTAGTAAATATAAGACATAGAAAATCTAGTTTTGAAATGCGTTGTGAATCGGTGATCGTATTGTCATTTAAATATACAATCTTAATTAATTAACTATTATCTTATTTGATTATATCAATCAAAATTTTATTTATTGAATAGATTATAATTTTAATTAATTAATTCTAATCTTATTGTTTATTTAACCACTTAACCAACATATTATCTATCGGAACTATTTGTTTGGTCTGTCTGGGCCTACGTCTCGACATTCGCATTTACAGCAGAGGATTAAGATCTCAAATCCTAAATATTATCCAACCAACCCCGTACGAGGTCGCTAACATAGGATTTAAATTAACCCCATGGCGCACTCCGAAACGAACTTTGCACACGTGTAGAGACAGAACGAAGGGTTGGAAAGAGAAGTTTTGAATATCAGATTAAACATACATATATAGATATGTACACTGTAAAAAATTAATGTAAATTTACATATTCTATTAATATAATTTAAACAAAAAATTTATTATTACTTAAACTGTAAAAAAAAAACATATCTTAAATGTATGTAATTTTACATAGGTTTTAATATGATAATTTTATTATGATAATTTACGTAATTTTACATTTTTTTATGAAAAATTACATTTAAAAACATGTAAAATTACATAAATATTTTGTAAAATTACATAAATTTTTTATAGTGTATATAGTCACAGAAAAAATGTCAAAATACTGTCATTTTACTGTGAAACAGTGTGTAATAAATTAGTTACAAATTGAAAAAATGTATTGATTTTGCCGGGATTCAAACTCGGGTCCTTCGTTTTTTGCGGACGACACTCTAACCAACTGAGCTACAAAACTACCTGTGCGATTTCAATACAAATTTTCAAATTTAACCGGCTGGCGGGTTAGTGCACGATGATAATATTAAGTAGTTTTTATACTAAATATGTTAAGATTTAAACACTCGGTGATGACGTTATAAAGAATTATAGTTAACAATCCAACGTTTCTAAACGATTTGATCATCAAAATGAACTAATTTAAATTAATTACAAATTGAAAAAATGAATTGATTTCGCCGGGATTCGAACTCGGGTCCTTCGTCTTTCGCGGACGACACTCTAACCAACTGAGCTACGAAATCACTGTGCGATTTTAATACAAATTTACAAATTTAACCGGCTGGCGGGTTAGCGCACGAATCGATTGTATTGATGTCAATCAATACAGCCGATTCGTGCATTAACCCGCAGCTAACCAGCATGAGTTAGAGAAAAAAGTTACTTAGCTATTATATAGCTATTTTTTTGTTTTATTTTACTGAATTTATTCAGATTTTTTTTAGCAAATTTTGAAAAATGGGTACCCCTTGAGAAATTTTCAAAAATTCAGGTTTTTTTTTTTTTTTACTAAACTAATTATTCTCGAATAATGGTTTCTACACTCAATTACAGTACTCATTATTCCGCATTTTTTCGTATCATGTTTATTTTCCTGCACCTCATAGTTTTTGAGAAAAAAAATAAACACCAAAAAATTAAAAAAAAAAATTCTAGCGCCCAAACGGCAGATGCTATCAAATTAAAACTAAAACCAAATTATACAACTTGTTATTGTCTATCAAAAAGTATTCTAAGTATTTCTCCGAAATTAACTCGAAAAAGAAGTATATCGCAAATTATCGAAATTGCATGTTAAACGCCCTTACGAACTCAACGAACGAACACTTGGTATATATGTATATATATATATATATATATATATATATATATATATATATATATTGTTTAAAAATAAAATTGAAATAGTTTTTTTTTTTAAGTTTAAAATAATATTTAATATTTTTATTTCATTAAATATCAATTTCGAAATAATGGCATATTTTTAAAACTAGTGTTTCTTTTTATTTAAAGCAAAAAAGAAATTGAACGAAAACCAGCAGCAAAAAATAACCTTCTAGCAATTTGTATACATGAGCCGAAGGACCATCCTAGCATCTGTTAAAAGTGCAAGGAACCCTTTATTACTCTCCCATCGCAACATTCGGACCTAAAGCAGGAGTCGAACCCGCGCTTTTTATTTTTGCGTTTACGGTCAACGATCGTATCGGGGGTGTGTTCGTATGGCACAAGAGCCGTTTGTCTGGCGAAACCCACGTTGGGGCATTTTCTAACAGTCCCCGGCTATAAACCGGACTATAATCCTCCCTGCTGACGACGCGTTGCCTCAAATCTAAATTTGCTCCCAACGCACGGGGAGGTCGGATAAAAATTGTGCTGCGTGATTTCACCTATGCCAGACTACGGAATTGGTATTGAATTGGTAGATTTAAGATAGATTTTTGAGGTTACGGTTAATTTTATGTGTTAGAATAGAAGCTTGGTTTTATATTCGGAAAATGTTTGAAAGAATTTTAAATAGGCAGTGGAGAAATAGAGATGATATATTTTGTTGTTTTTCCTCAAGTTTTTTTTCGGTATGGTGCAATGTGTATGTGCATGGTATCATTGTGTATTTTGAAAATTTCTATAAAAATGTTGTTATAAATTAAGAAAATTATAATAATAATTTTAACTAAAAATACATGCTCTTCTATTCCTACTACTTGGAAACTTCTGTTCACGCAAATTATTCTCTCAATCATACCCACTCCAACTACTCATTGGACGTCCACTTGCAAACGTATACCTTCAAAATCATTCATATAAATCTCTTTTAATCAAACGTTCATTAGACATTCGCACAAGATGTCAGAACCATCTTACACTGACTAACACAATTATAATTTTGCTACAACTTTATTTTGTCAATTTCAAACTCATCATACACTAACTTATTTCGTATCTCCGATTCCCCCTAGTTACACCTAGTTATATAATTTTTAGTACGTAAGAAATTAAATATATACATTGTCAATATAGAAATAAAATTTAAATTTCTTTAAGTTAAAATATCATTTAAGCTAGAGATCTTTAAATTTAAATGTGATAACTACACAGTAAGAAAACGTCTGTGAATTTACATATTTTTTTTATAGTAAAAATTATATAATCTTCTCTCTAACGCAAATTTGCAACATTTATTCTGTAAATTTCATAAAACTATTAAAACTAAAATATTACATAAAATATATTAGCAGATTTACATATTTTTTGGTATATTTACACGAAAGTTTACAATGTAAATTTGTGCTGCAACAGATAATATTATATATATATATATATATATATATATATATATATATATATATGTATTTCCATATTGCTTGTATAGTACTAAAATTATAATTGTAATTATGTTCTAATAGCATTTTACAGAATAATTTAAATAATATTACAGATAGTATTTAGTAATATTACAGCTTCTGTAGAATTATATTTTATATAAAATTTTACAATATGACAGATATTTTTGTTAATTTTGACTTTTTATAGTAAAATTACATAAAAAAATTTACAGTGTAAAGCTAACCCAAATTACACTGTTTACAATTATTACAATTATTACAGATATTAATATGAAAACTGTCATTTTACATATTATGAGAAGTTATACAAACAATATGTACATTAAGTATATGTAATGCATTTTTGAAGAAAGTAAACAATTTTACATACTTATAACTCACTTTTATGTGATTATATGTACAATATGATAAAATTTTGAGGTAGAAATACCGAACATTTATAAGTAAAATGAATTACAGATTTTTGATAGTAAAATTTTACTGTTATTTTTCTGTAATTTCGATATGATTTTTTACAGTGTGGTTACGCTTAGAAATGAATGTTCAGATTTGCTTTAAGTTAAAGTCTCATTTAAGCTAGCGATCTTTAAATTTAAATGTAATTAATTGTAAATAAACTTCAAATAACATACCTCTTTAATAATATATATATATATATATATATATATATATATATATATGCCGCATCGGGTTTCCTGGATTGGCTCCGCGTTGTATGTTGTCGATTTTGGTGACGACGTTTCGGCACAGTCTCATGTGCCATCTTCAGGTCTTTTCTGTAGTGCTCTTTTTCTGCTTCGAGTTAGACGTCTAATTAACTAATATATATATATATATATATATATATATATATATATATATATATAAGGCGACCAATCGTCCTCATTTAGGGAGGACAGTCCCTCTTTTGTAGGTTCTGTTCTTTCTCGAAAAGTGTCCTCCTACCTGTCCTCCTTTTCGATATTTTAAAACTAATCTGTTAATATCTGTATTCAGAGATGCCACTTACCGTAAAATTCAATATGAAAAATATTTCTTGCTCCGAAATTTCCAATATATTGTTAGAAAATAATATATTGGCAAAAATTATTCATTCGTTTAATTAAAAAATTAAAAGGGATGTAAGCATAATTAGTGTATTTTTGTTTGAATTAATAAAATGTTTCATTTATTTACGTTGTATTTTTTTCTTAAACTTTTCGTCCTCCTTTTCATTTAAAAAAGTTGGTCACCTTAATATATATATATATATATATATATATATATATATATATATATATATATATATATATATAGAGTGTCTTTAAAACAAAAAAAAATCCAGTAATGCTAAAATCAATAATTTTACACCGAAACAACCTCAGAAATAATATTTTTTGCTTGTTTTTACGAAAGTAACATCAATTTTTGAAAATCGCGTCTTAATACACAGACGATATAAGCGAATAATGTATTTACACACGGTTTCCGAAAATTTCATTTGTATAGAGGAACTTGTTACTTACGTAAAAACAAGCAAAAAATATTATTTCTGATGTTGTTTCAATGTAAAATTATCGATTTTAGCCCCAACTGGAAAATTTTTTGTTTTAACGGACACTCTAATTTATATTTACAACTATATAACTAACAAAGTTGAATTTTCAAACATAACAATGACAAACAACAACAATCGCTTATGTTCTTTTTTTATGTTCTTCCATCAATATTTCTCTTTCAGTTTATGTGTAATTATGTGGTGCAACCAAGTTGGGGTAACCGCTGTTAAAACCCGGTGCACCGTAACCGCAAGGAGGTCCGGGAAGTTAGCGAAGCCACTTTCACCAAACAAAAAATAAAATATTGATTAATTTGTCGTAAATTAGTCGTAATTTTGTCGTGAAATCAAAAAATTTGTCGCGCCCTATTTTAAAAAAATATTGATGGCTTCGCTAACTTCCCGAAAAAGTTATCAAAGCCATCCTTCAAAATTAAAAAAATATTAATAAAATGAACCGCGGATGTAGCTTATAATTTATCGTAAATAAATCGTAAACGAATAAGAGTAATTTTGTAACGAAATTATTATTACTTGCAAATACAGAAATAATAAACTTAATGAATGTGTATGCGTACAATGCATATATGGATAGAGCATGTACAACAAAATAAAATCGAACAACAATTTTAGTAACGATTAATTTACGAAAATTTAATATCTAATAATTAACGTGAAAAAATTATTTTTCATCTTCTAAATTAGGTGGCCAGCCAAATTACAACGAGAAATTGACACGGCCTCTCCTCGAATAGTTAGTCGAAGATCACAGTGCTTAAATAACGCTTATTTAAAGAGAAAAATGTAACTTTTTGGTATATATTTTTTGAAAACAACAGCTTATAGAAAATTAATAATATGGTTATTAACATAAAAAATAAATAAACAAATTAGTGAGTAAGATTTTTTTCAATGTGAAGGCAAATTTTTTTTACAGTTGCAAACTTTTCGGCCTTAAGAAATAAGTAGTATAATATGCGACAGAATTGTAAATAGGATGAGGCTATTTATACATACGGTATGTATACGCAATTGGCTATTTATACATACAGTATGTATACGCAATTGGCTATTTATACATACAGTATGTATACGAAATTGGCTATTTATACATATAGTTTGTATACGCAATTTGCTATTTATACATACAGTATGTGTATACAACTGGCTATTTATACATACTTTATGTATATGCAATTGGCTATTTACAGATTTACATATACTGATTGTATGTGCTATTATTAAAATTAATATTTTGATAATAACTACACAATTATAAATAATTATAGTTTTATTTATTAAAATTTATTTACAATATTGTTCAATAAAGAATAAAGTAATACATATACTATAAAGTATCATTAAATCGGAGAAATAAATATAAAGTAAAATAAATATAAATCAAAATAAAGTAATAAATATATTATTTTTTATTCTGTATTTTAATTATTTTTTTTTGTAAAAGGCTATTTATACATACGGTATGTATACGCAATTGGCTATTTATACATACCAAAAAAAAAACCTAAACCAACCTACTAACCTAACCTACCCTAAATAGCCAATTGTGTAAAAATACTGTATGTATAAATAGCCAATTGCGTATACATACCGTAAGTATAGCCACTTTCTATAACTTAACTCTTATCAAACTACTAAACCTACAAAATGAATATAATTGCACGGCAGACGGCACCCACAGCTACTTTACTGTCCCCAGCAGAAAAGTTCATTTTAATACAGTATTACAGGGGTGTTAGGTTTAGCTGAATGCGTGGTTTTGGCGTTGCTAACTTGTACACATGCTGTATGTATAAATAGCCAATTGCGTATACATTGCATATACATATTTTAATTATTTTTTTTTGTAAAAGGCTATTTATACATACGGTATGTATACGCAATTGGCTATTTATACATACCAAAAAAAAAACCTAAACCAACCTACTAACCTAACCTACCCTAAATAGCCAATTGTGTAAAAATACTGTATGTATAAATAGCCAATTGCGTATACATACCGTAAGTATAGCCACTTTCTATAACTTAACTCTTATCAAACTACTAAACCTACAAAATGAATATAATTGCACGGCAGACGGCACCCACAGCTACTTTACTGTCCCCAGCAGAAAAGTTCATTTTAATACAGTATTACAGGGGTGTTAGGTTTAGCTGAATGCGTGGTTTTGGCGTTGCTAACTTGTACACATGCTGTATGTATAAATAGCCAATTGCGTATACATACTGTATGTATAAATAGCCAATTGTGTATACATACTGTATGTATAAATAGCCACTTTTTTTTAAATAAGCGTTATTTAAGCACTGTGATCTTCGACTAACTATTCGAAGAGTGGCCGTGCCAATTTCTCGTTGTAAATTGGCTGGCCACCTAATTTAGAAGATAAAAAATAATTTTTTCACGTTAATTATTAGATATTAAATTTTCGTAAATTAATCGTTACTAAAATTGTTGTTCGATTTTATTTTGTTGTACATGCTCTATCCATATATGCATTGTACGCATACACATTCATTAAGTTTATTATTTCTGTATTTGCAAATAATAATAATTTCGTTACAAAATTACTCTTATTCGTTTACGATTTATTTACGTTAAATTATAAGCTACATCCGCGGTTCATTTTATTAATATTTTTTTAATTTTGAAGGATGGCTTCGCTAACTTTTTCGGGAAGTTAGCGAAGCCATCAAAAAATTTTTAAAATAGGGCGCGACAAATTTTTTGATTTCACGACAAAATTACGACTAATTTACGACAAATTAATCAATATTTTATTTTTTGTTTGGTGAAAGTGGCTTCGCTAACTTCCCGGACCTACCGCAAGGTTTATTTATCTATCCCTTTGTTAATACTTCAGCGTATTCCCCTTTGGACATTTCGTCGTTTGCTTTCCTCTGCTCTTTCCTCTTTTGCTTGCAATATCAAACATTTCGTCTTGTCTTCAGATTTAAGACGATCTATATATCCTTATTACTTCCAAGACAACTCAAAAATAATACATTGTAATAAAAATATAGCAAATTTACAGAAAAATAGTAGAAAATATTAGTATAAAAATCTGTAATTTTATTTTACCATAAAAACTCGGTATTTTTATTTCAAAATTCTGTAATTTTGCACATAATTTATAATAATCACATAAAGTAAATAATAAGTATATCTAAAATTGCTTACTTTCTACAAAATTCCATCACATACTTAATGTGTAGAATTACATATTGTTAGTATAACTTATTAAATTATATGTAAAATTATAGTTTGCATATTAATATCTGTAATAATTCATCAAAATAATGAGACCTAGTACATATTTTCTGTCATAATAATAATAAAATATTTTAAGAGTAATTCATTCATTTCAAAATACATCCTTCAGAAATGTATGCAATTATACCAACGATATTATTAACAAAACTAAACAATGTTTACCTATTTATAGAAAATTTCTGACAGAAAATTTACTGAATTTTTGTTAATTTACTAAAAGAGACTACTAAAAAACTGTAATATTACATACATATGTACTTTTCCATTTCGATGTTAATATATCATATTACACATAATATTTGTAGCAGTTCTGATATTATATGTATTTGTTAAACGAATTATGTTTAAAATGAATAGCAGTTGAGTATAATTATAACCTGGAAATACTGGGCATCATAGTGTCTCATGGTTTATAGGTAAAATTACATATTATTTTATTTACTTAAAAAAAATCGGTTCCAGAAAGTTTTGTGTAAACAATTTTTTCTTTCTCCGATGTTTTGTTTCGTTTACTTTTTATTAAACTTTTCATCATAGTTTCGTTAAGGGCTGTTTATGAAATTATCTATGGTAAAAAAACTATTTTGCATGTTTTTCTGTTTAAACTTGCAAATGTGTGTGACTGTGTGTGTTTATAACTTTATTAGCAACTTTATTATAGTAATGTCAAAAGATAAACTTTTGTTCTTGGGTCCTGAACCTGCGTTATGATTAATTCTAATGTTATTAAATTCCTTATCAGGTTCGTTATTGTTTTTAGCAATGACGCGTTTCGACTTTTCAGTCATCTTCAGATTTTCTGAGTTTGGTCTATGTTGTGGCTCGAGTGAACGGTTTGTGTGATTTGTGTTGTGGTTTTTATATTTTTCCAAGGAACGTGATTGCTTCTGATTGGCTGTTACTGTATTAGTTTGCATGTTGTTTTTTATTGGCTATTGGTTTAAATATTGTGTTGGATTGACTATTAATTTGGACATTTATGATTTTATTTTTTATTTTGGCTTTGTATATTTCTAAATTTTTTAAAATATTTAATTTTAGTCCTTTGTTATTTATTTTTCTTACTTTTATTATGTCTTCTATCTTTCCGGTAGCGTGTTGGTTTTTAAAAAGATGGTTAGCATAATTGGAATCTGATTTATTATATTTGAAGGAATGAATGTGTTCTTTGTATCTGTTTGATAATTGGTGGAAAAATATATAGTGAAAAAAAATTGGTGGGAGAAAAGTATTGGTGGAAATAATGTAGTGAAAAAAATGGGGTTCAATCTATAAAAGAAATTATATTTTTTAAATTTTCTTACAAAAAAATAATTTTTTTCTTAATTTATATGCATATACTGTTACATCCGGAAACTTGCAAATTTTATTTACTTACACTTAAAGGAAAAATCTAGAAAGCTAGAATTTGCACAACTAAAAACTAAATAAATAAAAATAACTTTTTCAAATTAAGAACCTACCAATTCAGTTGGACACTTAAACCATTCTCTTCTATGTTTACTTGTCTTTTGTTTAATTTACCGGTTTATTTTCGTGCGCGAACAATTATCTAAGAAACAATTGTGGCATCCCCAGTGAAACTGTGTACGCTTATCTCTCTAAAGCTCCACTCCACGTACAACATTGGAGGGTTTTGTTGAACTTGATATTTATCATTGTGCCTGTCCCCCTCCTGCCATGGTTCTCTTGTCACGAACGCCCCTGACTGGTTGCCTATGACAAGGGGGGGAGCTATTCCGACATGTTTATTACCGGATTGGGAACGGTTGGAAATAAATTGGTGATATTTTGGGGGGGGGGGGGGGCATTTACGTTAAGACAGTGGCGTACAGTTGTTTTTTTTAATAGTGATGAGAACGAGATGAGAGGAATGTAATAAATGGTATTATTATGTTGAAGAAGATAAATAAATTTTATTATTTTTCTCGCTTCCATAGTTGAAATATCAAAATATAGCCAAGAATCTTTCAAGATTCATTACATTAAAATATAAAGCTTTAGGATTAAGTTCAGTATAATTTTTGGTTAAAATTTGGTGCTTTGATATATGTCATGAATCAGGAAAAAATATATAAATGTCACAAACAATAAATAAACAAAACATAGAAACAAGTTACCAGATAACAAAATACCAGGTAACTAGATTATAAAATTTTTATATTTTATTAATTAAAGGAGAAGTGAAATTTTTCAAGTATTAAAATTAATAGAGCATGTAGGAAAGAAGCATCATAAAATTGGATGAAGTTCAGTTAGGGCTTCTTCAATTTTTGATGGAATGTTGTTTTATGTTCTGTCGTTAGTATATTTTTGGCATTCTGTTAATATATGTTCAACCGTTTGGTGTTTGTTACATTCTTCACAAATTATCGGCGTTTTTTTGTTAAATATGTAGCTCTATGTGTATGTTATATTCTTAGCCTTGTTAGTATAATTTGTTCTTTTCTGCAGTTTCCAGTTTTCCATATTTTAGTGTTTTGTTTTATTTATCACAGTTTGTTTTCAGTTTTCTTATGCCATTCTTCTCTGCATTTTTCGTCGAGTGTGTTTCTAATTGTTGCTTTGAAATATTCTATCTGAATTGCTATATCTATTTTTGGCAATTTTGTTGCTTCTTTGGTTTCTATATCAACTTTTTTGTTTCCAGCTATACCTATGTGTGATGGAACCTACACTAATACAACTTCAGTATTTAGTTTGTATATTTCTTCACGAATTTGTTGTATCATATTATTTTTGGAGTACATAGTTTGACTAACCTGTAGTACACTAAGAAAGACTGTGAAAATAATATATTTTTTGTTCTCTTTGTGTTTTTGGATTTCTTCAATGCTGTTCATGATATGATATATTTCTGCATTAAATATGCTGAAGTTGTTTGGTAGGTGGTATTTTAATATTTGATTGTTATTCCAATACACTTCTGATCCTGTTTTTTTTTTCTATTTTTGAGGTATCCTTATATATGTGGTAGTAGTTTTGGTATTGGTGACATATTTTGTTGAACAATTTTTTATATATTTCTGGATGTGTTTCACTTCTTATAAACATCTTATTTAGCTTCTTACGAACACATTCTATTTCAACCGAGCACGACTTTCGACGATTTTTAACGAATTTATCCGAACCATTATAAACTTTTTCAGTCACTTTCAAATTTAGATTGTAAATGTTTAAATTTAACCACACAATTTTCGAAAAATGTTTGGAAAATTATCACCCTTAAGTATATTGTTCAATAAAATGTGGATATAAGTTCAAAAGAAAATTTGAACAAACTATAAAATTAAAATAACTGTTAGATAGATGACTGAAATGAATAATTTGAAAAAACATATTTTACAAATTTATAAGAATATTATTTAAATGAAAAAAAAAATTATACCACGTTTTGAAACGGACTATATAGTATAAAATAATTTCTTCTAGCGCCATACAGATTCCTGACCCCATACAAATTGTCCTGAAAATTTGTGATTACAAATTTTTAATAGCTACGACAAGATTTAAAACAAAAAACGTGGGGTGCAACAACATCTACTCGCTACAGTGTTTACTAATTATTTATTACATGCGCAACACGTTTTTTTGTTTTAAATTTGACAAGTATTGGTTATAGCTATTAAAAAAATTTACAATCACAAATTTGTGTGGGGGTAAGGAATCTGTATGGGTCCGTGTTAAAAACGTGGTATATTAAATTAATAAGAAAAGCAATAGAGATTTATAAAGAAAAAAATAACATGAGTAACTGTGTAGGGTCATTGATCAAATAAAATTTGTCTTCCATTAATTAAAACATCTATAAATTTTATGATCTTGTTACTTGTATGTTACCTAGTAACTTGTTGCTATATACTGTTATTTACTTTAAATATCATTGGTAAATTTTTGACGAGCGTTCAGTTTTGTCGAAACATCATTTTTATAAAATAATTGAACAGAATCTAATCGTAAAACTGTTTTCATTTTAACTAGAGAAATATTACAAAAAGGAGAATTTATTTCGCTCAAATCTATAGTAGTGACTTTTAGAGAGAGAGAGATTGTGTCAGAAATATTGGACTGGCTCACAAGCGTAGTTGAAGTTTGAACCGGTAGTTAATACCCGGGCTGACTCCATACCGGTACAATGAACAGACACCCGGTACGGGAGAGTTTCTCGTGATATCTAAACGGAACTAGTGAAACGGAACCGGTAGATGTAACGGGGGGGGGGCACATAAACGGATGCATTTGCAATGCTCGATAGCAACCAACAACGCTTCTAGTATAGTTAAGGGAGGAAAGGAGGATTGAATTTTAACCAACATTTTCGCAAATGAAATTTTGCATTTCCGAACCAAAAACGAAATAAGAATTTCTCTATTTGATTATGTTTTGTTATGTATACACACTGTAAAAAGTTTTTCTGTAATTTTACAATAAAAGTTAGAACAATATGTATATTATTGCACATAAATTATAGTTACAATACTAAGAAATTAATGTAAAACTATATAAAATATGTAAAACTTGTGTGACACAAAATTTTATTAATTGCCTAACGTTTAAAATTGTACGATTTATCTTTTTTTTTTTATTATTGGCTTTGGTTGCGAGTCCATTAACCAGCTATTTTGATATGATTTTTATATTTTTCATGTTCAAATAACACTTACTTAAATATTTTGTTATAAGATTTATCTTGATCTAGAGCATTTAAGTTTTTTTATAATTGATATTTAACTAAATTTGCATGTGCATTTTTATAAATATTATGCATACATACATACATACACAATCACGCCATGTACTCAACAGGGTGTAGCACAAACTCGTTTTATCATTCCGTAATCAGTCTCCTCCAAACATTCCTATCCAAACAGGCAACTTTAGCTTCATCCACATTCATAATTCTTTTCATACATGCTCTTTTATTTTTAGTACTTTGAAACTTTCGCTCACGTAAAACACTCTCAATCATACCACTCCAACTACTCATCGGATGTTCACGCAAACATATACCATCAAAATTATTCAAATAAATCTTTATAACCAAACGTTCATTAGACATTCGCTCAACATATCCGAACCATCTTAACTGACTAACACCAACTTTTACTACAACATTTTTTTCAAGTTCACACTCATCATACACTAATCTATTTCGTACCCTATCTCTCCTATTTACCTATACAATGTCATATTACGCATAACTACATAAATATAATTAACAATTGTAATATTATAAACACAACTGTAAAATTTATTAAATTATTTATTGTAAATTTCAATAAAAATTTGTAAAATTACAGAAACATTATGAAATATAATTTAGCTTGTATATATAAGTAATAGTATCTGTAACAACTACAAAATCCATGTTTTTTTTTAATAAAATACATATTACTAGTATTATATCACATGTGTCTGTATGTAAATTTGTTTTTTTGTTCTATACATAACCATAAATTATGAAGTAAAGTCATTTTGTATGTAATATATTTTATTTATTTGCGATCGGTTACTTGCACATCCTTATTTTTATTTTATTTTTTTTGGGTTTTTGAATAAAATAATCAATTTGTTTTACGTCTAGAAACTGTATAGCTTTTGAAATATTGTTTTTGAAAATTGTATTATATTTTAAATTTCAATATGACTTGAACATTTCATGAAAAACATGCATTTTTCTTCTTCTAATAAACAAAATAATAACAAAAATTATTGACAACTGTTTGAAATTTTAAAATATTTTTTATATTGAAGTATTCAAATTACTGAAAATTTTGAGATATGTATGCAAAATCAAGCATTTTCTTGCAAATGAACGAATCGCTTTTTTATGCCTTTTGGCTATGAACATACCTCCACACAAACGCCTAATTTGGAACATTGTTACATAAAAAAACTTATTTAAATCAATTATTTAAGATTTAATTAACTTTTGTTATTGATACTGTATTTATAATCTAATGTCCTTTCTTTTGTTATAGGTAAGAATTTATCTATATTTGCAACCGTTTGGATTTTAATTACTCTAATTGAAAGTATAATTAAGTAAGTAGGTAGATATTTCAAGAAAATTTTGGAAAATTATTTAAATTAAAAAAAAATTATAATATACCACTTTTTAAAGTGGATTAAAAAGTATAAAATAATTTCTCGTAGAAAACTCACCATATATAATTATAACCTTATACAGATTCCTGACCCCATACAGATTGTTTTGAAAATTTGTGATTATGGCAATACTTGTAAGATTAAATCTGACGCAATTATTGTCATAGCTATTAAAAATTTACAATCACAGATTTTTCAGGAGAATCTCTATGGGGGTTAGGAATCTGTACGGGTGACTAGGAGACATTATTTTATACTTTTTAGTTCGCTTTCAAAACGTGGTATATTAATAATTTTTTTATTTAAATAATTATTTTCTGTTTTTTAGTACTGTGTGTGTGTGTTCTGTATTTTCTGTAGTTGTTTTATGTAGTTACTGTATTTTGAAACAAAAAAATATTTGCTAAATACACGAATGTACGGAATTCGTAAATATGGCACAAAAAAAAATAATACTCCCAATATTATTAAATGATTAATTAATTAAGAGAGCATTCTTGGTTGGAACTTTTAAAAAATCAATTTCTTTTTTTGCATAATTTCAAAACTACATTCATGTAGAATAAGTGGCTGAAAGGCCGATGTGATTCGGAAAGTATTTCGGCCACTAAGGCCAATTGTACACCTATTTAGATAATAGAATTTTTCTGAAGATATCTAACAGCGGTTGTCTCACTCTGTGATATCTGTATAATATATCGAAGAGAATAATTGTAAAGTGTCGGAGAAATTTCGGTACAACCATAAAATGTTGTTGACGAACAAAAAACCGATTATTACAGTCGAAACCATTGCTAAAACTTTAATTGCGTTTTTATCAAAACCACTTTTTGTTACTCTAACATGGATTCTGGCCAAACGTTTCAACCGATTGATTTCGGACTAAGTGTATAAAAAACTAGACAAAATTTACTGGATCCTGAACCTAAATTCTGCCAAAAAAGTTTCAATTACTATTTTTAATTACGGGTCAAACACGGAAAAACAGGTGAAAAAAGAGTCATTTTTTTCAAGCGATCGCCAGCTTGTTAAATTTTAACCAATTTTGTTGAAGTTAGGTTCAGGATCCTTGGAATTTAAAGTAGGTTTCAGAACTTTTTGGTTTTTTTTATTTCATGTGACTAATAACGGCCCGACGACTGTCACAGTGGACCATTGTTCCGGTTGAATTCATTCAATATGGCCGCCGTTGCGGTAATGTTTGTGTAAATTTTTTGTTTGAAAAAATTGTCGATTATTAAGAAAGAATAGAGAAATTTAACTGTAACAACCGCATGTTTTAGTTGTCTCACAAAAAAATTCCTAAACTAACCCAGTTTTCAGACTTCCAACTATGCCCTCTTATTTAGTATTACATTGTCATCCGCAGTTCTGAGCTATGTTTATAGTTTCAAGTGTCTTGGTCATCGAGAAGTTAGTATAAAATCGATTACAAAATTTATACCGAACAGACAAACGGACAGACAAGAGAGCGAGTTAATAAAAACATGTTAAAAAAAGACATTTGTTTACAATGTGTTATATTAGTTTTCACAAAAATATTTCAATACTATGCCCTATACCGTTTTAAGAACACCCTTAAAAAAATTATGTAATTTTACCTACAAACCATAAGACATTATGATGCCCAGTATTTCTAGTCATAATTAATTAACTGCTGTTTATTTTGACATAATTGTTCTAGAAATACATATAATCAGAACTATTATTTTGCTGTAAAAATTTTCTATAAATTAGCTACAATTTATTTAGTTCTGTAATATTATTATTGAAATAATTACATACATTTACATAATTTAAAAATTTATACCGACAATATGTAATTCTACATTAAGGGGGCTTTTACTGTTTTTTTTCGAAAAAATCCATTTTTTTTTTTAATTAAATATTTTTGGCGTTGAAAACTGTTTTTTTACAGTAAATTTTTGTGCATTTACGACGTGTATATTTATTACAAAGAACTAATTAAACATTAGTTATTTTTTAGATAAACAAAAGTATTGATTCTGCCGGGGGTCAAACACGGGACGTTTGGATTTTGCGGCCATAGTTCTACCACTGCCACTGAACTACAGTCTACAGAGTTCTCTGGCAAAGTCAATATTTTTATTTATCATTATTGACTCTCTCATGCCCAGTCAATAATGATAAAGAAAAATATTGACTTTGCCATAGGACTCTGTAGTTCAGTGGTAGAACTATGGCCGCGAAAGCCAGAGGTCCCGGGTTTGACCCCCGGCAGAATCAATACTTTTCTTTATCTAAAAAATAACTATTGTTTAATTAGTTCTTTGTAATAAATATACACGGTGTAAATGCACAAAGATTTTTTTATTGTATTTTTAATTCCTTGAAGTGTCTAGTATTCACCCCTGGAACCGTTTTTTCGAATTCGAAACGGAAATATTTTTTTTTCTGATCTATGGTCCTGGGATCGCAGACTAACCTTAAGTTTCATAAAAGTTTTCTCGAAATCAGATTTTTAAAGTCGCGCGGTAACGTAACTCAAATTTTTTTTAACCGATTCGAATGATTTTTGGCTGAAATTATAGCTAATTAAATTCTCGAGGAACCAAACTAGGATCTTTTCAATCGATAAGTAATAAATATTTTTTAGGCTCTTTAAAGTCGAAAAAAACACCCGAAAAAATGCAATTTTTATTAAAATGGTCGCCATTTTGTTAATTATTGACCGATTGACTAAAGGCCCCATACATCTGCAAACAAATTGCGCAACAGAAGCTGTTGTGCAAACAATTGTATAGTGTATGCCGTTGTTTGACGTGTTGCGCAACGAGTTGCAGAAGTTCAAACATGTTTGAATTTAATTGCTTCCTTTTTCTGTTTTTTACACCATCATCCGAAGCAATAGAAATTATGATCGCTAAACAGGCTGCATCCTCAGACAGCAGGTTTTGTACGTACAGGACAAAAGCAACTGGAGTTTGTATAAAATTGCGTATAATGTATGGGCGTTCTTGTTTGCACAACGACTTGTTGTGCAATATCAGTTTGCGCAATTTGTTTGCAGGTGTATGGGGCCTTAGTCTTCGATAATCTTATATATTTTAAGGTTTGGGATTTGTTTTTGATTTAGGGTGATCTGGGTGACCGCGGGAATACCGCGCGTGGACGCCTGCACGGAAATTTTTGTTTGCATTTTTGTCCCTGCAAGCCGGACAGTTGGAGATTCGGAGCCAGAAAAAAAGAGATTTGTAGTTTAAATATCAATAAACAAAGTGCTCAAAACGTGGCTTCGATATCTCTTACCCAGCCAGAGAAAAAAATGTTAAAAACATGCATTTTTAGGCCTCAAAAATGTAAGAGCCCCCTTAAGTATGTGATGTAATTTTGCAGAAAGTAAGAAATGTTACATACTCATTACTTACTTCATGTGGTTATTATTAATTATGTACAAAATAATACAGAAATTTAAGGTAAGAATACAGAATATTTATAGTAAAATGAAATTACAGATATTTTATAGTAAAATTGTACTATTACTTATCTGTAATTTTGCTATTTTGCTTTTACAGTGCTGAATAGGTCAGATGTTATACAGTTTAGCAATTTCTTAGAGTTGCTATTTTATATTTACTAATGCAAAGTAAATTTTTTTTCTCGCCACAAATTCACAAAAACAAAACAAATCTGATATTTTCATGTTTTATTTATAATTAATTCCCAAACAAAAATATAATTATCCCTTTCAATAATAATAATCACATCAAATTTTCGCTACTGCACTGTAAATTTTTTTATCGAAATTATAAAAAAATAGTATCAAAATTTTACTATAAAAAATCTGTAATTTTATTTTACTATAAATATTCTGTATTTCTACTAGAAAATTCTGTACTTTTTAGATAAATCATAATAATCATATAAAATAAGTAAAGGTCACTTAATAAGTATGAAAAATGGCCTATTTTTTTGCAAATTACATCATATATTTAATTTAGAATTACATATTTTTGGTATAACTTCTTAAATTATGTAAAATTACAGCTTGTTTATCAATATCTGTAATAATTCATCAAAATAATAAGACAGTACATATTTTGTGTAATAATATTAAAAAAAAATTTAAGTGTAATTCATTTATTTCAAAATACATCTTTTATATATACATTTAGAAATGGTAATTTTATCAGCAATGATATTACAAAACGAAAGAAATTATAGTTATTTATGGAAAATATCTGACAGCAAATTTACTGATGGTCTGTAAATTTACTAAAAGAGACTTTACTAAAAAAAAAAACTTTAATATTACATACATATGTACTTTTCGCTAGGTGCAATAACGACTTAAATGCACTTAAGTTTGTGTACCAGTTTTATAATTAAATCTATAGAAACACTGGACATGATAGTGTCTTTTGGTTTGTAGGTAAAATTATATAGTTGTTTTTCTTCTTAAGAGTGTGGGCAGCCCCACCACTAGCTCACATGTTGCATTTAACCAAAACAATGTGTATGTGTACATAGCATAAACGCACAGTGGTACGAAATGCCGCAAACGCGGTCATAATATGAAAAGACGGTTCAACTCACGTGAAATTGCGTACATAAGGGTTTTCAAGGTCGGTGATTAACGTTAGTTCACACGGTTCTAATTGCTATATTCAGACACGTAGCTCAAATACAAAACATGTTGAAATTAATATTGAATTTATTCGTTTAATACAACTTATTTATTGTAACTGACTGTTCTGAAAATTCCATAATGAATGTTGAATTAATAATTCAATAATTAATTTAATATTATTAATTGATTTATATAAAATAAAAAATAGTATATTTTTTAACTGGCTCTATTTTTTATCGAGCCGATCTTAAAGGTACCGAAAAAATACCTGAGATATAATATCCTCTTTCGGTGTCTCGAAGAAAAAACGGATTTCGTTTATATTTGTCTGAGTTATCGCGATTTTGGTTTTATAAAACACGCGATTTCAATCGGAAAAACGCGCTCTTACAAAGTTTGTTTTATTTTTTTTCTATTGTTTGGAATGTTGAATAAAAATAAAATAAATATGAGATAATGTAGAATTTTATGCTCTACAATGTGGTTTTCAGATTAAAGATTTTGGCACTTTTGACATATTTTATGAAAAACAAAATTTCTGAATAAAGTACGAAACGAATGAATGAAAGCGGTTACGTTTGGACCGGATTAGCTGCTCAGGTATAAACTGTAGACCCTTTTCACCGGTGGAATTCCGGACCCTAGTTAATAGTATTGCCAAAATGATAGTTCAAAATACTGAACTAAAAACTTTTTTTTTTCAATTTTGACCGAGTTTTCGGTATTTCGTACCACTGTGAAACGGTATAAATGGAGTTAGAGAGAGACAGAGAGAGCTCGAAGACCAAATCACAAAAGCTCTCTGGGTTAGAGTTAATTCAAGAGCATATATTGTATGTAAATCTGGGCAGCTGGTTAGGTTAGGTTAGCCGCATTTAAGCGAAACGGGAAACAAAACGGCATAGAACGGTAATCGGTAATTTATGAAACCGGCAATTTTGGTGCGAGGTGTGGTAGTAGAAGGGTGGTGTGATTCAATAGGACTTTGTTGGTTGTTCTCTTGGTTAGTTTTTGTGCGCGATGGACACAATATTAAATTGAGCAATTAATTGTTCCATTCGCACATAACTGTTTACCTATTGTTAATTGTTTAATTGTTCATAAAGTGCTATTTATATTGTGTATTGAATTATGCATATTGTTATTTCATGATGTAGCTAAAAATTTATTTTATATTATTTTTATTTATGCACGATAATAATATTTAAGACATTAGTTTTTTTTGATTAAATTTAACTAAAACTTCTGTATGATTTGTTTTTCCATTTTTATACACTTGCAATTAACAAATTCAAATTAACTATTATAGCAAGCGCTTATAGAATTCACTCATAAAGGGTAATTTAAAAATACTCCACAATTGATTTGGACGACGATTTATCACTTATTAATAGATACCGGAGCACATAAATTCCACGCGGCGCGGGCGGGCGAAAATCTCAAGTTTGAATAACGAAACTGCACACCGCGCCGGTTCAACGTCTAAACGACCCCAGCGGATTATCGGATTATAAAGAGGTCTTGGAATGTTTTACTTTATTCTATAGCATATTTTTTCAATTATTTGATACAGCAATTTTCAATGTAAACTTGAAATTACTATCATATTGTCTTATGAATAATAAAGCAAGATTATAAATTAATATAACCAAAGATTTATTATGTAAATAGACAATAGATTAGGTTAGGTATATGATCCTATAGCAATGGTATATTAAATAAAAAAAAATTATGTGGAGAACATAGTTTTATTGTTCGCTGTAACTTACATAATAATAATAAATACATATACAAATTATTGACACGCGATGGTGGTCCGATTTTTATCTGATTTTATGTTACAATCTTAATCCCTTAAATACCCTATGCAAAATTTCGGTAAGAGAATAACAACCAGCCACCGCGTGCAATTAATATGTACCTATATACCAGTACCAAAAACGGTGTTACATAAACTTCTTCTATTATGCCAAAATTAGGTTCAAATAATGTAACCACAATAACATTTTTTCTCACAAATTCTGAAAATTTCATTAAAACCGATTGAACCGTCTAGGAGGAGTTGCGATCACAACTGACAATGCACAAACATACACTCATGTAAACTAAGTTTGTTGATTTGTCATCTAGAAGCTTTATGAAGGATTTCTATATAATTTTTTTGTTTTTTACCATTTTGACTACAAGGAAAAGTGGTATAGCGTTTGGTACGGTGTCTGTAATATTTTCAAAAAAAAAAAAAACTTGTATAGAAATCCTTCATATAGCCTCTAGATAACGAATTCAAACTTATTTTATGTGGGTGTATGGATGTGCGTCGTCAGCTCGCTCGGTCGTAAGTCAAAATTTTGTGATCGCAACTCCTAGTAGACGGTTCAACCGATTTTAGTGAAATTTTTAAGATTAATTTGTCTAGTACCCAAAATGGTCATGTGGTTTTATTTTTTTCCAGTGAAAAAAATACTAAAACTCCAGAAAAAAATTACTAAAGTTTTTAAAAATTTATTGTGGCTACATTATTTATCCGATTTTGATCAAATTTTCGGAAAAGAGGTTCCTGATGCTCCCATTAATTATATAATTTTATTAATATCCAGTGTTGCCAACTTTCCGTGAAAAAATTACTAAAATTTTAAAAATTTATTATGGCCATGTTATTTAACCGATTTTACTCAAATTTTTACAAAAGATTTTCCTAGTATTCATATAATTTACGTAATTTTAACAAAATACAGTGTTGCCAACTTATCGAGAAAAAAATCACAAATTTTTAAAAAAATTCATTGTGGCTACATTATTTATTCGATTTTAAACAAATTTTCGGAAAAGATTTCTTTAATGCCCCTATTAATTATATAATTTTATTAATATTTAGTATTGCCAACTTTCCGAGAAAAAAATTACTAAATTTTTAAAAAATTTATTATGACCACTATTTAACGGATTTTAATCAAATTTTCATCAAAAATTCTCCTAGTGCCTAAATAAATTATGCAATTTTAATACAATATAGTGTTGCCAACTTATCGAGAAAAAAAATCACAATTTTTAAAAAAAATTTATTGTGGCTACATTATTTATTCGATTTTGATCAAATTTTCAGGAAAGTTTTTCCTAGTGCCCACATAAATTATAATTTTATTAAAGATATTGTGTGACCAACTCTCCGAAAAATGTCAAAGTAATCTATATATGGGTTTACCCAAATACTTCTAATCTTGTTTGAAAATGTTACCGGACACCGTACCGATCACTATAGCACATTTTCCTTGCAATCAAAGTAGTATAAATGATTAACATATAAGTTTTAATCATTTCTATCAATACGAAGTACAAGTGACTTTTTCTACATCCGCATTCATAACATTACTTTGTCATATCTTCTCTTTTATTTCTTACCACTTCAAAATATATTTTCAAAATTTTATTCACATTTATATTCTTTTAACCAAACGTTCGTTCGATATTCGCTCAAGGTATAATCCAACTATTTTGAACAAAATTCAACCGAGAGTTGAAAATCAATACAAATATTATAGTTTTTAATACAAAAATCTTCGATTTATTACTGATTAACTACATTGTAAAAAGTTTGTGCATATTTACAAATTCTGTTTTATCCTGAGATGTATGAAAACTGCTACCCTGAAATACACACACATTCTGGATTCACTTAAGAAGTAATCCTTATTTAATAACACAAAAAAAAACATTACAATAGTAAACTTTTAACACAAATTTTTGATGATTTAGCATATAAGATGAGGCAAGCCTTTTCCAACAACATGCTTACAATACAACTTTACTACGACTGTTTTTCCCAAAGAAAGACATTATTTGTTCGAATGCAGTGTCTGTTTTTCACATATTCTATAAATGTATTCTTTACAAAAAAATGTAATATTACATTAATTATCACAGTAAAAATTACAAAATGCTGCTATTTTACTGTCAAGAGTTATGTAAAATTACATAAATTTTACATTATTTTATAATAAAACATTGCAAAATTATTGAATATAAATAGAAGCAGAAAATATAAATTTCGCTTAGACAATATTTTGTTTTTTATCAGCATATTCAATTTAATTATAATTTACGGAAATATGGAACAATAATGACCGACACATAATTAAAACGATAACAATTTAATGAGGGTTGGGCGGGGGGTATTAAAGGGTGGCAGCCAAACATAAAAACTAATTAACTGACTTACCCAGGCCGCTTAAATATCTCGAACTTTATCTTCTAATAAACGTTAATTTACTGTTTTAATAGCGCAAGGTATAAATAAAAGCGAGGGGGGGGGGGTTGATGTTATATAAAATTTAACGCCTATTCCGTAATTTAGAAAGGGTAGCAATAAGTGCTATTTTAATATTGCGAATATTAAGTGCTTCAGAGGAAATAATTTTTAACTGAAACACAATATTAAAATGAAGGGATACACAAGTCGTCTATTTGTTTTCCAGGAAAGCCCCCTAGAGACAGAATATTCCAGGATACCATGTCGTAAAATATAATTTTAATCTTTCTACATTTTTTTGGAAAGTGCAAATATTCATTTAAGTATCGGAATATTAGAATTTTTCTTTTGTTATAATAATTTGTTTTAATTCTACTTTAATGTTATTGTTTTTTTTTAATTTTATTTATTCGTTAGGTAGTTATATAGGTTATAGCAGAATTACATTGTAAAAAGTGTAATTTTAATTTATGTAATATTACAGAGTTTTTTATTGTAAAATGGCAGTATTTGTAGTGTGATTATTTACGTAAAATTATATTTTTATGTTAAAATTACATTAATAAAATACCTATATGAAATTTACATTAATTTTTTACACTGTGCGTTTTGTTTAATTTTATTTAATATTTTTGATTTGGTTTTCGTTATACATTGAGGAAAATGTTTCTCTGATATTACATACACAATCATTTTATGTACCCAAGAGGGTGGGTCAAATATCTCGAGAACGAAAGGTTGGATTAACACGATTGCAAGGGAAGGTTGTTTTTGACACAATTATCTACCGAATTATGTCGTAAAAAACCAACCCACCTCTCCTAAGGGGGTGAACGTAAGGGTAGTTTTAAAATTTTAAATGGAAACCCCCAATTTTTTTTTATTTTTGGATTCCTTGACAAATTTTTTGTATGGCCCCAAAATTTCACATCCAACCCTCGCCGCCCCTCCAAAGGGGATGAAAAAAATTAAGAAAATGATTGAAATAAAAATGATACTGAACAGTTTAAATGCTCAACTAAATCCACAACAAAAATAAACATGTCAAAAGAAACATGTAACCCCACCCAAAATTTCACCCCCCAACCCTTGCCACCTCTACACAGGGAATGAAAAAAATGAAGAAAATGATTGAACGATTTTTGTAAACAAAAGTGAAACTGTCACTGAATATTTTAATTTTAATATTCATTTTTATTTTTATTTCAATAATTTTCTTCATTTTTTTCCTCCCCTGTGTAGAGGTGGCGGGGGTTGGGGGTGAAATTTTGGGTGGGGTTACATGTTTCTTTTGACATGTTTATTTTCGTTGTGGATTTAGATGAGCATTTAAACTGTTCAGTATCATTTTTATTTCAATCATTTTCTTCATTTTTTTCATCCCCTGTGGAGGGGTGGCGAGGGTTGGGTGTGAAATTTTGGGGCCATACACTGAATTTGTCAAGGAATGCAAAAATGAAAAAAAATTGGGGGTTTCTATTTAAAATTTTAAAACTACCCTTACGTTCACCCTCTTAGGAGGAGTGGGGGTAGTTTTTTACAACAGAATTCGGTAGATAATTGTGTCAAAAACAACGTTCCTTTGCAATCGTCTTAATCCAACCTTTCGTTCTCGAGATATTTGACCCAGTCCAGACTTTTCGGACACCAAGTATATATATATATATATATATATATATACATATATATATATATATATACATATATATATATATATATATATATATATATACATATATATATATATATATAGATATATATATATATACATATATAGACAAATAGTATAGAAAATTTGAGTTTAAAATTTTATTAAATACCAATAAACAGTGTATCAAAAATCAAATTTAAAAATTTTAATAATAAATTTTTTGATAGTTGTCAAAAATGTGGAAGACAGACTTTAGAGTACATAAATATATGTATATTTGCTCATATACATTTATTACCACTGGTATAGCGTTTCGTACGGTGTCTGTAACATTTTCAAAAAAAAAAAATTTGTATAGAAATCCTTCATATAGCCTAGATGACGATTCCGAACTTAGTTTATGTGGGTGTATGGATGTGTGTCGTCAGCTCGCTCGCTCGCTCGGTCGTCAGTCAAAATTTTGTGATCGCAACTCCTCCTAGACGAGGAACAACCGATTTCAATGAAATTTGCAGGATAAATTTGACTAGCACCCAAGATGGTCATGTGGTTTTATTTTTTTCCAGTGATGCCAACTTTCCGAGAAAAAAATTACTAAAGTTTTTAAAAATTTATATTGGCTACGATATTTATCCGCTTTTGATCAAATTTTCAGAAAAAAATTTCCTAATGCTCCCATTAATTATATAATTTTATTAATATCCAGTGTTGCCAAATTTCCGAAAAAAAATTACTAAAATTTAAAAAAAATTTATTGTGGCCACGTTATTTAACCGATTTTACTTAAATTTTCACAAAAAAATTTCCTACTATTCATATAATTTATGTAATTTTAACAAAATACATGTTGCCAACTTTCCGAGAAAAAAATTACTAAAATTTTTAAAAATTTATTATGACCACTTTATTTAACCGATTTTAATCAAATTTTTATAAAAGATTCTTTTAGGGCTTAAAAAAATTATGCAATTTTAACAAAATACAGTGTTGCTAACTTATCGAGAAGAAAAAATTTCAAAATTTTTTAAAAATTTATTGTTGCTACATTATTTTTTAGATTTTGATCAAATTTTCAGAAAAGTTTCTCCTACTGGCCACATAAATTATAATTTTATAAAAATATTGTGTTACCAACTTTCTGAGAAATGTGAAAATAGTCTATATATGGGTTTAGCCATATACTTCTAATCGTATTAATATTTATACTAAGTAGGTACATTTATTGTATTTTTTATTTTCCCACTAAAAAATAGTCTTATTCTTAAAAATCTGTTTACTATTTTATCAAAATAGATATATACATACATACATACATAGACAATCCCGTCATGTACCCAAAAAAAGTGTGGTACAAACTCTTTCCACTAACCTAAAATCAGCTTTCTCCAAACATTTTTATCCAGACAAACTAATCTAGCTTCATCCACATTTATCTAACCTATCTCATACATTCTCTTCTATTTCTATACTATTCGAAAATTTCTGCTCACGCAAGCCACTCTCTACTCCAATTCCTCCAACTACTCATCGGGCACCCATTGGCAAACGTATAGCTTCAAAATCATTCATATAAATCTCTTTCACCAAACGTTTATTAGGCATTAGCTTAAAATGAGCCGAACCATCTTAGATGACTAACACTGCAACTTTTGCTACAACATTTTTCTTTTATTTCACACAAATCATACACTTATACACTATTCCGTAACCGAGTCCTCTTTATTATCCTACATATTCCACGTAAAAATCTCATTTTCACAGCATTATTAATAATTTACATATAAAAACGAGACAAACGCAATTTGCTGTTAGCTTTTAAAATGTTATCTTAATTTTATCCTAAACTATGTACTTTAGACCGTCCCATAACCTAACCTACTCTTTTTATATTCTGGTGTTATTTCTTTCTTTTTTCTAGCTCCAGTAAGATCGTCCACTGTTTTGTTTGTTTATCATCCGAATTATTTCAATTTAATTCGAATGATTTCAACTTAATTCGAGATATCGATTATTTTTTATTCGAATTATTTTTTTCACTAATTTATTATATAACAATATTGGAAATACAAATATCATAATATTATAATATAATAAACGCATATTCAAAATAAAATAATAGTAATAATTATACAATTTATTTTAAAAATATGCTTGAACTATTTTCGACTGTACAACTGTTTTTGATATAATTTATAGAGTATTTAGAAAAGAGCCGTCATTATAATTTTATCATCATTAAAAACTTTCCAAATCAAATATATCCAGTACTGTTTGCAATACTACTCTGCCAATTGCAAGAAATTAAATCGAAAATGAGATGCAATTAAAAACACCGGAAAACAATTATTCCATTAATAAATAACTCACATATGTACATACATACATACGCTATTATACAAAACAATAGAAATACATTTTCAACGGACGCGCATTTATATTCGCAGATAGATTATATTTGAATTTTTGAAAATGCATCTTTAATTAATGGGTCATTACAATTAGTATTTGGTATACATACACAATCAAGCCATATGCCCAAATCTCATATACCACAATCTCTTTCCACTATTCCGAAATCAGTTTTCTCCAAATGTCCCTATACTATGCTCTCTCTATTCTAACTATTTGAAAACTTTCGCTCACGTGAACCATTTTCTCAATTATACACCACTACAACTACTAATCGGACGTCCACAAAAACATTGGCTAAATACACGAATGTATGGAATTTGTGAAGATGGCACAATTAATTAATTAATAAATTAATTAGTTAATATTGCATTGTTATTCGCAGTTCTAAACAATGTTTCTAAGTTTCAAGTCTCTAGCTCATCGAGAAGTTAATTTAAAATCGAAATTGCAAAATTTGTACCGAACAAACAAACAAAAACACAAACAAACAGAAAAGAAAGCGAGATAATATAAACATGATAATGTTAAAAAAAAAAATTAAAAACCTTATAGATAGTTTTTATTGCTGTAAGTTTTTAAAATATAATAATTAAAATATACAAAATAACATTTTTTCAAGACTCTTGATGTCTATATTCGTAATAAATATTTTTGAAAAAAGGTTTCAATATATATATATATATATATATATATATATATATATATATATATATATATATATATATAATATTAAGTTAATTTTCTTTTGTCAGGTATGCAGTCATTAATTTAAGGAAAGGAATTAATTAATAAACATATTCCTCTTATGAAGTTGTTAATATTATTTTATTGCTTAATTGTCATCGATATTTAGAACCGGTTTGTATTTTTTATAACATAATAAGGTCCATTTTTACTTATGTAATGTGTTGGTGTTATAAATTAACTTAATTACTATCAAACACAGTCGAAGAATCGAATATTAGGGTGTTTCGAAAAAATCGAAACAGCTGGTTCGGCGCTAAAATCAAAGATTTTAGTCTAATATAGACGGATACGAGCCCATTTGGCATTTAAAAAATATTTAGAGGGTCCACCGAGCTCTCAAAAATGCCATTTTTAGTCCTTTTTGCAGATAATTGCCCAAAAACTTGTCTTACAGGCATTGGACCAAGTCGTGCTTGTGATATTTTGTGCCCAGATGAATAAAACAAGTTAAACATGCGGATAATGGGTTTGCGTTAAGTCTAGGTGAGTTAAAAAAAAATTAAATCACGTTTTTTTTTTACGTTTTTAAATGTTTTTTTTTTCAACTTTATTGTTAAAAAATTGATCTTAGCGTCATCTATATATATATATATATATATATATATATATATATATATATATATATATATATATTTATATGTATTATATCTTTCAATACAGAACAATATAAATCAATCAAAAATTTACAACACAGAAATATTCAGCTTTATTAAATTGAAATATTATTTTCAATTATTATGAATAGAGGCGGAAATCGCCTGATTGGAAAATTTTGAAATATATATATTATCGACGGGGCCTTCTTGAAGCGTCGCAACGCCGACGTATATTCAAAATAAGGCGCACTGCTAGCGCGCGATTGAATTGAACATGTCAATCATCTAAAATGAAATTACCCGATACTCGAATGAATTTCATTCGCTTACAGAAAAAGTTACTCTGATACAATCCAGAGAGGACACTTAGAAAAACCTCTTGCAAAACTCATATTTATATACTATATACAGGGTTTTCGTCTGGTAGAGAGCTATTATCAAATTGCCATGGAAAATTGACAGTAGTTGAAATAATTATTTCTCGAGTAAAATTTTGAGAAACGATCATTAGGAAAATAAATAAAAATATTATCGTACTGTGGCGAAAAATTAATAAAGTAAAATAATTTCTCTTGAACCATAAAATAATTAAAAGAAGCTGAATATTTATTTCCAATGCGAAGCTTTCATCATCAGTAGCAAAAGTTGAAAGCTAAAGTTCTAATCTGTGATCCAAGGTTACAAAGATAGAATACGTTGAGTATCTGTGTAAGCAACAATAAATCAATTATTAGGACTTTAGCTTTTAACATTTGCCACTGACGATGAAAGCTTAACTTTTGAAATATGTATTCAGCTTTTTTTAATTTTTTTATGGTTCAAGAGAAATTATTTTATTTTAAATTATTAGGAACATTTCAATATTAAAAAATATAAACGATCATTATTTTTACCACTTTGAGTGCAAGGAAAATATGGTACAGTTGTCGATACGGTGTCTGTAATAATTTTATATATTTATATATATATATATATATATATATATATATATATATATATATATATATAGGTGTAACAGAATAACTATTCCTAATTTTCAGAAATGATAGAGTTCACTTAGAGAAACATTTTTTATTAATAAACTAGTGTCCGGAAATTTCTCGGTGTCAAGATACACTAGATATTGTTGAAAACAATTTTAATTATTACAACATCAAAGAGTAGTTAAGTTAAGGAACATTTTATTAGAAATAATAGTGCATTAAACTTTATAAAAATTGTTCCAAGTTACGACCACCATTTTCGATACACAAGTTGTAACGATGTACAATCGACTGCCGAAAAAAAAAAGAATTCCGGACACTAGTTTATTAATAAAAAATGTTTCTTTATGTGCCTTCTATCATTTCTGAAAATTAGGAATAGTTATTCTGTTACACCCTGTATATTTATATATTGTATATAGAAATTCTTTATATAATTTCTAGGTTAGACGAATCCACAAAGTTAGTTTATGTAGGTGTGTGGATGTGCGTTGACAGCTCACTCGCTCGGTTGTTAGTCGAAATTTTGTGATCGCAACTTCTCCTAGACGGTTCAACGGATTTTAATGAAATTTAGCCGGATAAATTTGTCTAGTACCCAAGATAGTCATGCGGATTTGTTTTTTCCAATGATGCCAACTTTACGAGAGAAAAATTTCTAAAGTTTTTAAAAATGTATTGTGGCTACACTATATATCCGATTTTAATCAAATTTTTTAATAGATATCCCTAGCGTCTACATAAATTATATAATTTAAGTATATTACAATGTTGTCAACTCTCTAAGAAAAAATTCATATTATGAGCAGTTCACGAGAGATTCAGATGAATGCCTACATAAATTATATAAATGTAACAAAATAGAGTGTTGCCAACTTTCCGAGAAAAAAAACTAAATTTAAAAAAAATTATTATAGCCACTTTATTTAACCAATTTTAATAAAATTTTCACAAAATATTCTCCTAGTGCCCACATAAATTATATATTTTTACCAAAATACAGTGTTCACAAAATATAACAAAAAAAATTAATTTTGGCTTTACTATTTACATTATACATTTTCCGAAAAAAAATTTGAAACTTATTTTAAGCATACTGTTCGTACGATTTCAAACAAATTTTCAAGATAGATTCTTTTTTTTATGCATAATAATTATACAATTTAATTTTTGAATAATACTGCTGCCCGAAATTTTGGTGAACAAATATAAAAATTCGTATTCTTATTTCTTAACATATTTGTGATTATGTCAAAGTGATCTATATCTGGGTTTATCCATATACATATAATCTTGTTTATTTATTAAACATTATTTTATATAAATTATTACATATTATTAGTATTGCTATGACTATATTTAAAAATTGTATTTGATAATTATTAATTTGTAATTTGATAATTATTAAAAATAAAATAAATATAAATTATTTTATAACTGAGAAATAAACTTCGGATAGCTAGATAGTAAGTCAGCAATCTTATCATTGTACCAACATGGTAGAATAATTGAAATGTCTTAACATGTCATAAATAATAAAGTTGTTAAATAATTTATTTAAAATGTATTTTAAAAATAATGGTAAATAATTAAATGGTTTTATTGTATTTAATTATTGTTATTTTTCATTAATATGTATGAAAGAGGAATTATGAATATGATTTCGGGAAAATGGAAAGGAAAGTGAGTTTGTGTCACACCCTTTTGATTGTGCATGAATTCAATATCAATACAATTCAATATCAAAGAATCGATATCATTCTAACCAAGAATGACGAAATGAAATTCAATAAGGATATATACATATATATATATATATATATATATATATATATATATATATATATATAAATTCATAAGTACTTATATATATTCATGAAAAAGACGAAATATTCGCTTATTAAATATTTATATTATTATTCTACCTCGTGTTTTGAAGAGAAAACATGAGATGAATTCAGGATGAAATCAAGATTTTCATTCAATGGCTCAGGTTAGGTTGAGATGTTATTCACAATTTTATGAAATGAAATAACAAACAAACACACACACACACACACACACACACACACACACACACACACACAAATAAGATAAAAAAATACGGAGTATGCATTAGTGTACTTATGTCTTAAAATTAATTTCAAATATTATTGAGAATATTGTGAATTCTTTCTTTGAGAAATATTACTCAATAAAAAACCTTGTTTCTTTTGCGACTATTGGTTAATAATAAAAGATATTTTCTTTGATTGAAACGAATATGAATATCAATATATAAAAATTAGGGTGGCATTATAAATTATTTTTTTTTTCAGTAGAGTTAAAATCGATAATTTTACATTGAAAACATCAGAAATTATATTTTTTTCACGTTTTTAAAGATGTAACAAGTTCCTCTACACAACTACAATATTAGAAAAACGCCTGTTTTGGCCATGGTAAATAATTAAAAACATTTATTTTTAAATAAATGATAAATTACAATTAAAAAACATTTGAAACAACGTTTTTTTTAATTTTGTATAAATATAAGGTTGAAATGCAAAATAGTCCCTCCAGATGTTGCTGTATTCACAAATATTGAAAAAACCAGATTTGCGCATGCGTGAACATCGGAATGCGCATGCCTGGTGTGTATAAACCGGTGAAGCTCAAAATGTTTCATTAGTAATTTTATCGCGTTTTTTAACAAAATATCACTAAATATCAATTTCATCCGTTAAGACTTATGTTATGTTAAAAAGTCCGTTAGGTTAGGTTAGGGTAGGTTAGGTAGGTAGGTTGTAGGTAGGAGTTGTGTTTAATAGACCGTTAAGACACATATAAAATCACATTTTGTCACACATTTTGACAGTCACTGGTTTTCAATATTTCGGTCACTAACGTGAATACAGCAACATCTGGGGGACTATTTTGCATTTTTACTAAATATAATGTTTATATGAAATTTTGTTTATTATTTACTTTGACTTATACCGAAAGTGATATTAGTATTTTTCGGTTAGAGTGTTTGTAGTTTTTAGAGAAGCATCAAATAAAAGTCCGTTTGAGTATATACAATGCTGTTTTGGTGCCTACGTTGATGCATGGTAGCAGGGGCGAAGCAAGACCTTTGTGGGCCGGTGTGCCACTGGGATTAAGGGGCCCCTCTCTACTCCTTGTATTGTTTAAAATTTTAATGTTCTTTTGGTTCAATTTAGGTTCTAAATGTCATTTTAATTTTTTTAATTTGTTTCTGTTTGTGCCTTATTCGAAAAAAATTTTCAAATAAAAATTGTTTTATTTTTATGATACTCAAAATTAATTAAAATTATTTTTTGTTAAAATGCAATCTGTATTTTCAAAATTAATAAATTAAAGTGAAATGCCTAAAGAAAAAACTTGCCAGGAAATATATATGTATGTACCTAATAATGTTGGCTTAACCATAGACAAGGAATGTGTGAAGATTTTCGATTTAGTAGTTCAGAAGATAATTTTAGGATAAACGTTTTTAACGCTACGTTAGATATTATAATTGCGCAATTAAAAGATATATTTTCAAGTTATACGGAAATAAATAAATTATTTGGAGTAATTTTCCCAGAAAATTTAAAACAATTATCTGATGATAAAATAATTGATTTATGCCAACCTTTACTAGACAAATATACTGACGATTTAACCGCAGATTTTAAGACACAGATATTATCTTTTAGGAAAACTTTTAAAAAATAGTTACAAAATATTAATTCGTTATTTGAAGTAGGAGAATTAATATTTACAGAATATTCTATTCTTATTTCGGCATTTCCGAAACTTTGTACCGCTCTTATTTCGTTCTTAACATTCCCCGTATCAACTTCTAGCGCCGAAAGAACATTTTCAAAATTAAAACTTATTAAAACATATTTAAGAAACTCTATGGGGAGAAGCGCTTATCAAATTTGGCGATTTTGAGCATTGAAAATAAAAGAGCACGCAAATTAAATTTAAGTGAAATAATTAGCATTTTTGCTTCAATGAAAGCGAAAAAAGTTAAGTTTAGTTAAAGTTAATGAACTATGTTTGTAAACCTAAACTTTAAATTTGATTTGTACTGTATGTTTTTGTGTTTGTAAACTTAAAAGAATCTATAAAAATATATTTAAGTTACTATAATAAATTAATTTATATAATAAATGTATTTAATCCTATGAATGGTATTAATGAAAATAAGGCCCCATTGGGCATTTTGGTTCGTGGGTCCCTCTCGCTCATTGGTCCGTGTGCATCGCACTCCTTGCACCCCCGGTTGCTACGCCCCTGCATGGTAGTGCAAAAGCCTAAAAAACTACTGTGGAAATGTGATTTTTATGTGTGGGGTATGTGGTGAAACTAGAAGGAGCCGGGGGTATGCAATCGATTAGTGTATGATGAGTGTGAAATTAGAAATAAAAATATTGTAGCAAAAGTTGCTGTGTTAGAGTCAGTTAAGATGGATCGGACATTTTGAGCAAATTTCTAATGAAAATTTGGTTAAAATATTTATATGAATCATTTTGAAAGTATACGTTTGCATGGACGTCCGATGAGTAGTTGGAGTGGAGTATGATTAAGAGAGTGGCTTGCGTACAGCGAAAGTTTTCTTGTGGTAGGAATAGAAGAGCATGCTATGAGATAAGAACTACAAATGTGCCTGAAGCTAAATTTGCTTGTCTGGATAGAGGGATGTTTGAAGGAAACTGATTGCGAGATAAGTGAAAAGAGTTTGTGCCACACCCTTTTGGCGGACACTATCTGTCTAAAACTATTTGCTTTTAATGAACATTAACATTACATTTGTTTTACACTGTAAAAAATTAATGTAAATTTAACATATTCTATTAATGTAATTTTTACATAAAAATATAATAATTACAATAAAAATTACAAAATACTGGTATTTTACTGTGAAAAACTATGTAAAATTACATAAATTGAAATTACATTTTTTACTTATAATAGAAAAACATATCACACTTTCAATATAACCTAGCTACATTTGCATGAAATCTGAAAAAAAAAAATATAAAAGTTACAATAGAAAAACGTTATAATAAAATATATATACAAGGTGATACACGGGAACCGGACGTTTTTTAAATGGACTGTACTCATTGTCAGTTGATTTTCAAGGAAAACTGATTTTATTTTTATTAAAGTAAAGAACAACAACTGCCATTTTATTCACATATGAAAAATTATGTCACTCAGGTGGCTGCCATCCGGTTGAATGCAGGTTTCAAGACGTCGGCAGAAAGCATTCATGCATCGTTTTGTAGCAAAAACTTAAAAACTTTTTTTAAAATTTGCTCAAAAAAATCTGAAAAAATTCAGTAAAATAAAGAAAAAAATTAGCTACATAATAGCTAAGTAACTTTTTTCTCTACCTTATTCTGGTTTGGCAGGAAAAATTATTGAAAATTTGAAAATGTTTTATGGAATTTTAAATAATTTTTCCTGCAAAATCAGTATGAGTTGGAGAAAAAAAGTTACTTAGCTATTATATAGCTAATTTTTTTCTTTATTTTACTAAATTTTTTCAGATTTTTGGAGCAAATTTTGAAAAAAGTTTTTAATTTTTTTCTACTAAACGATGCATGAATGCTTTCTGCCGAAGACTTGAAACCTGCATTCAAACGGATGGCCGCCACCTGAGTGACATAATTTTTCATATGTGAATGAAATGTTGTACTTTACTTTAATAAAAATAAAATCAGTTTTCCTTGAAAATTAACTGAGTACAGTCCATTTAAAAAACGTCCGGTTCCCGTGTGTCACTTTCTATATTATCTATTTTAACTTCGTAAAATACATAATTAATTTCTTGAATAATAAAAAAAAAAACAATTATTACATTAAATCTTCTTACAATATTATTACGCAAATAATAACATTAAAACAAATTACAGATTTTTTTTTGTATAAAAGCATAAAAGGTATTAAAACAAATGCTAAAATTAATTAGTTTCATTTCTTAATTAATGCAATAGGTGCAGACTGAAACAAAAACAAACCATTGAGCATGTCTCAACTTTTTATATTCATTCTTCTCAATATTTTTTTCAATTTGAGTTCTTCTATAAGGCAGTGCCAATAATTATATGCGCAAAAGAAAATGATAATTGATTTATATTTCATTTCTTTTATGCACAAAATTTATAATGAAATTTAAATCCAAATTAGATTCTCACTAGCTTTTAGCAAGAAATTGAATCAAAGAATTTCCAAAAAATATTCGGACGATTACATTTTTTCAAAATTTTACTTTTGTTAATGGATTTTTATCAATATAATTTTTAATACAGAATAATTAATACCAATTATTAAATCACTAATTATGTTACCTAGTATAATTTATTTTAAATAATGAAGCAATTTTTAAAATAAATTTTTGTGTAAAGTATTTATTTTTAATAATTATTTTACGTTCAAGATTAGGCACAAGTTTAGAACTGATTTGATATTTTGAAATTTGATAACGAAATTTTGAACAAAATGTTTTATATTGTAGAAAGTTTTTTTGCTAATTTTACAATAAAAACTATGGGTAAAGAAGATGCCTTTGATTATTATGCATAATTAAAAAAAACAAAATGTAAAACTAATTTAATTTTTATGTAAAATATTTATATATATATTTTAATATATTATTACATAAAACAATATGTATTAATTGCAGATAAATAATAGTTGTAATACTATAAAATTAGTTGTGAAATTTTCACAAATATTACAACAAAAAACTTATTATGTTGCTTAGTAATTGATGTACAATTATATAAAAATAAGTAGTATTTTATATAATATATAAGTACAAATATATATATATATATATATATATATATATATATATAACTACATAAATAAAATTAACAATTGTAAAATTTTATACTTTTTAACTTTAACCTAGTTGATTATAATTTTATTAATTATAATTTTATAATTATAATTAATTAAGTTAATTAATTAATTTTCATTTAATATTTCTAATATTATTAATTAATTAGTTAATATTGCATTGTAATCCGCAGTTCTGAGAGCTATATTTAAAGTTTCAAATCTCTAGTTCATCGAGAAGGATGTTAGTATAAAATCGATTGTAAAATTTTTACCAAACAGACAAACAAACAAACAAACAGGCAGTTAATAAAAACGTGTTAGAAAAAAACAATATGTATCACTTATTATTTTTTATATAGAATCATATTAAATAAAATCAATAATTTAAAAATAAACAATGTTTTAATAATATTAAAAATAAAAATTATAAAATCCTCATTAGCAGTTAATGAACTGTATAATCGGATTGTCTACAAAAAAAAGTGATATATTTATCCAAAAGGTCATATAAACACGAATTAACAATATAGTTAATTCTATGTTAACATTCTATTAACAAAATTTCAACCCAGGACAAAACCCGAAGAATAATTTATCTATTTCGAACCAATCTAAACTTTAATACAATAAAAACCCGATATGAATATACATTATACAGTGTCCCCGGATGGAGCTATTATTTTTTATAAAAAGTTATTCTGCTTGTAGAATAAATAAGTTTACCATCAAAAAAACTAAGGTTAAATATACAGAATGTCCATAAATTAAAATAACATGAAAAGAGAAGTACACATAATCTTAGATTTTCTGATGGTAAACTGTTTTATTCAATAAGCAGAACTTTTTATAAAGAATGACTTTTGTCGTATTTTTCCTCTTGTTAACTCCATCCGGAGACACGCTGTATATACCCGAAGGTTGAATGAATTGATCTTTTATTTAATTTATAGATGAATTAATATAAAAATGTGTTATCTGATCTTCAAGTTATTATTATGTACATACATCATGTTTTTCAACACACTGGGAATTCTTTCTCATCTGAAACAATAAGAAAATGCATATTGTTAATATTTGCTTTCAAGACATATTTACTTCAATAACCAAAACAACTTTTTCGTACAATTTCTTCCTACTCAAAATATGTCTAATTTGAATGTTTCTGCGTGCAACTAAATAGATAAACACCTTATTTCTTTTAACGTCAAACAGTAAAAAATTCTGAAAGTAACAAGAGTAATTGAATTATCAGAAAAATCATTTTTCAAATAGATTATATTAGACTTTTTTTTACGACGGGTATAAAATTTGTTAATACAAGTACGCGGTAGCAAAAAACATTTTTTTTTTCGGATTATAGAGCTGTGTAACTTTCTCTGTTAATAGGTTGGCGTAAGAAATCGCTTGGTAAATTTGACAGTTATGGTCAGAAAGTCGTTCAAGTGAAACCAAAAAATAGTTTACTATTTTGTTACGAACGGATGTTGTCAAGAAATCGCTTTGTTAGTTATTGTTTCAGTCTTTTGTTTTTTTTTTTTGGAAAATAAGAAATACTGTTTAATACTCTTTATATTTGCTACCACTTCGACTGCAAGGAAAATGTGGTATAGGGATCGGTATAGTCTTCTTCACGAACATTTTCCTGACTTCTAAATTGGTACCATAAAATATAACAATAGAGGAACCCGCAAAGCGGTTTTCTTCAAAATATTGAAGCTGTAAAATTTTACCTGCTAAATAGCATTACAAGAATGTACATTATCGGACTGTATTACTGGAATCTGTGAAATTGTAATATTTCAGAGACGTACTACTATAATTGCTGCAGATATTTTTAAAATATTTAAGTCAATTGATTTAAAAATTAATGTTATTTTTACATACAATTTTGGAGATTATTATTATAAAAATTATTTGAATAGCAGATTTCCAAGACTACCCGACGGGTACTGCTTTCAGCCCGTTAACCCTTTTTACTAGTGGTGGGTTTCCCCTGGAGGCCTATTATCCACTTGTCAAAATGTTTATAGAAAATAAAAAAGCTTAAAATTAATCTGATATATTAATATCGTCGTCCGAAAAACTATCGTCAGATTCACTTACATGAATAATAAATGGTTGAATATGTGAACCACCGGTTGAAAATTTTCTTTCTTCTTTTATTACATGTTCTATGGAGTTTTTCCACTCCAATTGTGAAATTTTAGAGGTTTCAGTTCGTATCAACTCCACAACACTAGCACTTAAATTCGGTGACACATTATTTTTTCGAACAGATTTTTTTAATTGAGCCCATATCAGATCAATCGGGTTAAAAATGCAATAGTATGGGGGTAAACGCAAGACAGTATGGCCAGCATTTTTTGCTAAATCGTCTATAAAATATGATTTTGAAAAATACTGTTTTTTAATAATTTCCAACAAATACTTTTTCTGGAGAGTTTCCGGCAATGGTATATTTTTTTTATGTAAAAAATTTATCATATCGGCTTTTTTTGTTGCGGTAGTTGGAATTTTTTCCTTTTGCCTAGAGTGATAACTAGCGTTATCCATCACAATTACCGAATTAGTTGGAATATTTGGCAGTATCTGCTGACAAAACCATGTCTCAAATAAGGATGACGTCATGTCTTCATGATAATCAGCGGCGGAAGCTTTAATATTTTTTGCGGATAAAAGTAAACCATTTTGTACCCATCCATCTGTACTGCCAGCATGCAAAATAATTATCCGCTGCCCACGAGACGATGGTGCGTTCAATTTGCATTTGTCACTGTTGTCAACCCATCCTTTTTTGACAATATCATGGGAGTCGTACCACGTTTCGTCTAAGTAAATTATATTTCTGCCAGATCTCCGATAGACTTCAATTTTTCTTAAATATTCAATTCGCAGTGTCACAATTCGCGGATTTTCCATAATGGTCTTCCTTGTATCTAACATTTTATATTTAAATCCCATTACCATTAAAAAACGTCTGAGAGTACTCTGACTGTACATAAAATCGGCATCATTTTTTAATGCTAGCCACAGTGAATTTATTGTGAGCACAATATTTTGTGAATATGCGTCATGTATATGTCTTACAATTAAATCTTTTGTAAAATTATTTAATTTTACTGAACCGCAATCTTTCCTTGTTCGCTTCTTTGTTGACTTTCCGTTTTTTATAATGGACATAACAGTTTTTTTACACACTTTTGTTAAAGTTGCTGTTTTTAATAGAGCACTGTTTGCATCGAACTCTGCCAAAAGTCCCGAATACACATTTAGTACAATCTGTTGTCCATGTTCATGTAAATATGGTCTAAATGTATTTATTGAAATTTCATTTTCCTCACTATCACTAACAATATTTAAATTTTCATTTTCAGAACAAACATCACTCTCCCACGGTCTAAACATTTTATAAAAATGTTTTATTAAATTTCACTTTTACCTCTGTATACTGAAACGGTTATATCGGTAATGATTAAAATATTGAGTTATTGCCGTTATACTGTTATTATTTTATGTCCACGCCAATTTTCGTAAAATTTCGTTATAGTTGCAAAAGGGCATTTTATCTATTTCCAACAAATTAAGTACCGTTATACCGTTATTATTTCATGTCCTCACCAATTTTCGTAGAATTTCGTTATTATTGCAATAAGGCATGTAATGTATTTCAAACAAATTAAGTAGGTACGGTTCTTGTATCTGCATAAGTTGTAAATCACCTGTTTACCATTCGATAATCCTCAACCCATTATGCGTACGCTTATATGCATCTAAAGTTCACGTACACTTAGAGCTATTTTCGTTTGCTATACTTTTTCTTTTGTGTGGGTTCTGCATTGTTAAATTTATGGATCTTATTTAAACGTTAGGAATTTGAGCTTGAAAACTACTATACAGTGTTTTTTCAAAAATAAAAAAAAAAAATATATACAAATCTTTTATATAGCCTTTAATCAGACTGAAATTAGTTTATGTGGGTGTATGGGTGTGCGTTGTCAGCTAGTTCGTTGGTCATGTGGTTTTATTTTTTCCATTGATGACATATTTCCGAGAAAAAAATATTTAAAGTTTTTAAAAATTCATTATAGCCACATTATTTATCTGATTTTAATCAAAATTTTACAGAAGATAACCTAGCGTCTATAAAAATTACGTAATTTTTGTAAAATACAGTGTTGTCAACATTTCGAGGAAAGAAAATTACTAAAAATTTTAAAAATCTATTATGGCCACTTTATTTAACCGATTCTAAATTTTCACAATTATTTTCCTAGTGCCCACTAAATTATATAATTTTGACAAAATACAGTATTGCCAACTTTTCGAGAAAAAATTAATAAAATTTTTAAAATTTAATTTTTGCTTTACTATTTACATTGTTTATATTGTTTACATTATATAGTGTTGCTAATTTTTTGGGAAAATTATTGAAAATTTATTTTAGGTAAATTTTTTATGCATAATTATTATAAAATTTAATTTTTGAATAATGCTGTCCTTCTGAAATTTTAGTGAGAAAATATACAAAATTTATTTTTGTGATAATGTCAAAGTATCATATCAGGTTATATCAGGTTATATTGCAATTGAAATTTTATTGTTTTATATATATATATATATATATATATATATATATGTATATATTTATTTTGAATTTCTACTTTTATTTAAAAATATCATTAGCTATATTCAATTTGTAATTGTATGAAATGATTATGCTTATTGTAAGAGAATTTGTTGTAATTTTTAATATATATTTAAAGTATAATAATTACTAGCAAATAAAGCAATAAAATTCAGAATTTTTTATATAATTTTACAGATAATTTAACACCTAAATTAATAAATAACTAAACAAACTTTTTTTTTAGTTGTATCAATAAAAATAATTTTTTAAATTTTCAATTACCTTAATTTTAATGAAAATATTCTCAATTGATTTCTTTCACAGTTTCACTCAATTTAAAGTACGCTGTTTTGGTATCGAGAACTAAAAAGAATCCGAGATTTATGGATGTTATTAGACGAAAAAGTTTATGGAGATGCTATAACCCTTCCGCACACAAAAAGAAAAACCCTATTAAACGTACGTAATTAGGGAGCTACATATGTGCTTTTAATTACCTTTATTGTATTACAGTCCAATTGATATATTATACACTGTACAAAAAATATAGCAAAATTACAAAAAATAGCAGTAAAATTTTACTATAAAAAATTTGTAATTTTATTTTAATAATAATAAATTTAGGTTGATCCTACTGTATGAATTTTGAATGTTATTTGTTGGCAAAGAGGATCCCAAATTGTAACAAATTAAACTCAAGTTATAAGTTTGATGCGTATATTTCGTTGTACATAAATATTGGAGACTTTTCGGTATAATATCCGACCATCTTCAGTCCATTAATATAAAACATTTTTATAATATTATAACAAAAACATCATTATTTATCTAGAAATAAACAATCACTTTTTTAATTTATTTGTTATGCATAGATTGATTTACCTATTATGATATAAAAACTAACCTGTTGCTAACAAGTGTGTATCTACTTATTAAAATTATGTATTTAAAATCATTTTTTCACTATTAGCTGTATTCTTTTTACCAAAAATTAAACTCAGCTCAGTTGGCAAGTGAAGTGAGGTGAAACGAAGTGAATTGAGTTGAGTTGCTTTAAAAAGAATAAGATCTATGATATAAACTTAACCCTGCTTAACCCCTACTACTTAACTGAGTATCTCACTTCATTTTGAGATTATTTTGCGTGCAGCAGAATCGGTAAGGGGGGAAGGTAACCAACTCAGTTTGTCGTAGCTTAGTTTAGATAAAAAGAATAAGTACCTATTATCGGAGTTGATCTGAGTTTATTTGAAGTGAGCTGAGATCTCAGTAAATTTTAGGTAAAAAGAATACAGCTATTGTTTGAGCATGTGGAACGAATCATGTAGTTGTAAAAACCATTTTGTTTGCAAAGTTACTGTGAAGGTCAATCAGCTGATGTATTTGTGTCATTAGTAAACCCATCTGGTGTGTGGTGGTTGAACATGAATTCGTTAAATTTAATAATATTTAAATAACCTAGAAATACTGGGCATGATAACCGTGCGGTCGAAACTGCAGTAACAAAAATTGTTAAAACGTTGACTGCGGCACCGAAAAAGCATGTTTAGAAAATAAGCATGTTACATATTCCCGGGGATATGTACCAAGTCTGTCTCTCACTGCGGTACAGATCCCCGGGGATATGTATGCATGATCAACTTTAATTGCGCCTGGAGTATATAAAAAACTATTTTTAAAACTTTTAGTAGCATACATCTCTTAAAAATACCACAAACTTATTTACGTCCTTACCGTTTTTACTTCACGTTATTATTACATAAGAAATTACAGGATACACTAGAAAAAAAGTAAAAATTGATATTGCAAAAAAAAATTATTAATTCTCATTATGATCATGTTACATACAACAAAATAAACAAATATCCTTTACAATATTTCATTATATAATTTTAGGTATGTTTTTTATTGAAACACGACAAGCAATAGCCGGGTTGACTATCTCAATCCGCGCAATATCTTGCTATTCTTCTTACTTTTTTATCAGCCTCCCAGCTTGATAAAGTTTTTCGAAATTTTTCGTAACAACCTTTACATGTTCTTCTTTCTTTCTGCCTGGTCCTTCTGGTTTCACAAAAGTATGTGCCCGTTTCTTCGGTTGTTGTGCTTCTGGTTCCGTATTTGAAACAACCAGAGATTCTGCTAACTTTCGTCTAAATTCTGTGATACCCATTTTCGTATTGGAAATCATATTATAAACAACCTAACTATTTACCACTGTTGTTCCGAAAAGTATTTCAAACATAACTTTTCTGAAAAGGTAAAACATTACTTACATTGTCACAAAATTGAGTATTTTTGTTCTTACCTGTACCACTTTACACTCCTACGCAATGCTGAGTGATATGACGACATCTGGTCACTTACATCCACGCCTTTCTTTGCCTTATTTTAATCGATATCGCATTTCAATATCATTTATTGTACAGTACCCCGGGGTTATGTGCCGCATAGGAGTACTCATTTATTACTCCAGTGCGGAACAGTATCCCGGGGATATGTACCGATAAATTAACATATAAGGAAAGTTTGGCTAAAAACAATTATAACGCTATTTATTACATCTAAAAATTCCAAAAATTACACGAACTACATCATTCGTAAAATAGGAAAGTTTCATAAAAAATGCCGCCGTCTGTATGGAATAACTGATACTGGACCCGGGGATATGTAACGCAGTCAACGTGTTAATAAAATTCTGATATTTACAAAGTAATTGTTTGTTTTTATTTAAATATTTATAATGTATCACAAGTAAAGGCTAATCAAATTAAATAGAATTAAGTGATTTTATTTTTAAATATTGTTGACAATTTTAAAAGAAGAAAAAATTATTTTATATATGCGTTTTATCTGATTCTAATCAAATTGTTTTAATATCAACAAAAATAACTAAATTTAATTCTTTGCACAGTATTAATAACTTTGAAAGAAAAATAATAAACATATATTTTTAAAAATTTCAAACCAAAACCAAACAAAAGCTTTAACAATAACAAAAAGATGACCAATATTTATTGACTGCACTCTAAAAAAATTGATGAAATTTTACCTAGAAACTATGAGACACTACGTATAATTACTCAACTGTTGTTAATTTTAAACATAATTATTTAAAACATACATTTAATATCAGAACTATATTACAAACATTATGTAATATGATATTACCAACGAGATGGAAAGTACATAAGTATGTAATATTACAGTTTTTTTTTTTTTCAGTAAAATCGCTTTTAGTAAATTTACAAAATTTCAGTACATTTAAGCTACATTCACAACCTCCAAATTAGCAGTAGAATTTGTGGATATAATTATACATAAAACATAACGTAAATTAACCCCTCACACAGCATTCACAATGTATTACTTTGCCAATTAATTTACGGCAAAAATGTATGAATCCACCTGGAAAGAAAAGCTTGAAAAGTAAGAAGTCGGATACATAAATATCTGTAATTTGAAAAGTGACGTTTGACTTGTGTTTAACATAACCTAATATATTTACTACTTCATTATTTTATACTTGCATAACCTCGGAGTATGCGCAGTTTGACCGCAGCGCAGAATTAGTACATAAATTAACGTAAAAGCTTGGAGTTTGCAAGGTTCAGCGTTGCTTACTAATTGCAAGTCTGCGTTAAGTACTAATTTCGGTCAGTGTGAACGACTTCATGCGCTTACATATGCCAAACCTTTACGGTTAATTATAGCTACTAATCCTACTGCTAATTTGGAGGTTGTGAATGTAGCTTTACTGTTAGAAATTTTTCATAAATAGCTAAAATTTGTTTAGTTCTATAATATTATTGTTGGTATAATTACATACATTTCTAAATTTACCATAAAAGATATATTTTACAATTATTACAGATACTAATATGCAAGTTGTAATTTTATATAATTGAAGCAGTTATACCATCAATATGTAATTCTACACGAAGTATGAGGTATAATTTGCAGAAAGTAAGGAATTTTACATACTTATTACTAACTTTATGTGATTATTATGAATTATGTAGAAATAATAGAGAATTTTGAATTACAAATGTAGAATATTTAGAATAAAATTAAATTATAGTTTTTTATGGTAAAATTTTACTATTATTTCTTGGTATTTTTTTTTAGAACAGTGTGTATACATTATAATTACCAGCTGTACAATAAACTTCAAACACGTATCTTATTTTTCTGCAGAAAGAAGCTACTGCAGCAGTTAATTAATGCGTTGTTTGTGGCGGTGTGGCCATAGCGCAGAGAAAATACCCATAACCCATATCTTTCATGCTACTCTGCGCCGGCAGTCTGTTCTCATTATCATCCGTCAAGCACCCGCGGCGGTGACGCATGTGGTTCGCTGGCTTTTTTTGTCGGTCTGCTTAGCCGAGAAGCCATTCGATTGCACACAGTTTCCTCTGTCTGGGACGGGACATAGCAATTAATCCAATGTCCTGCTAATAAGTCTTGTTGTCGATTTGGTTAACATGGAGGATGATCGCGAGGGCGAGGTAAAGAGAAATCGAGAATGATAAATACTGATGCAGATTAAAGAAGTTATTAAGTATTTTGCGAGTTGATGGCGATATTATACAGGGTGATTTATAACGTCGAGGAAAAACTACACCGGATGATTCCTATGAGTAATCTAAATAAAAAAACTTCAAATAAACATACGTCAGAAAATGCTTTCTATGGGAACTGTAGCCGTTAGAAGTTTATTACATGTAAAATCAATCGCGTTAGCTTTATTTATTATATTAGGAAAAAACAACGTATTTGGTTTCAGCACGACGGTGCACCGCCTCATAGAGCAAGGGTAGTGACAACTTGGTTAAACGTTCATTTCCCTAGGAAATGGATTGGCTACGGAGGTTCGGTTGCCTGGCTGCCAAGGTCCCCAAATTTTTCAACCCACTGGGAACATATGAAAGAACTTGTTTACAAGGTGCCAATAGCAACCCGGGAGCAGTTGCTGGAACGAATACAGAATGCCGCAAATGAAATAAGAAATGACCCTGATGTGCTGGCTCGAGTTAGAAATTCACCCGTCCGACGTTGTTAAGCTTATATTATAGCCGAAGGTGGACACTTTGAACACTTACTTTGAGTTTAATCCCAGGCGTTCTTGCTTTAAATTAGTACCTTAATTATTGTTTTTTTTTCCTGATATAATAAATAAGGCTAACGTGATTGATGTTACATGTAATAAACTTCTAACGACTACAGTTCCGTTAGAAAGCATTTTCGGACATATGTTTATTTGTAGTTTTTTATTTAGATTATTCATAGGAATCATCCTGTGTAGTTTTTCTCCGACGTCATAAATCACCCTGTAAAATAAGATAAAGCATCTACAGTTGTGACCAAATGCTGCATTATATAGGATTATTTTAATTAATTATCTTAAAAAAAATTTAATTAGATCAACATAATAAAATATTTTTCAGATCTCAATGTATTAAAATAAAAACTGTTTAAGATTAGATTTTGTTTAATTATTTATATAAAAGTGACGTTTCGACCAAACTGAACGCTCGTCTTCATCAGGACAAAAAGTGACACTAAAATAAATAAGAATACGTAGCAACAAGTTGCTTATATTATGTTACCTACACTCTAAAAAAAAATTATTTAATTTTACATACAAATCATGAGAAACTATGATGTTCAGTATTTATAGGTAAAATTAATCAACTGCTGTTAATTTTAAACATAATTGTTTAACAAATGCGATAATATCAGAACTATTACCAACATTATGTAATATGATAATTATATTACCAACGGGAGTGGAAGAATCATATTAAACGTATTTAGTTAAAGTACCTTTTAGTAAATTTAGAGAACTTCAGTAAATTTGTTGTCGGAAATTTTCCATAAATAGTTAAAATTTGTTTAGTTCTATAATATTATTGTTGGTTAATTACATACATTTCTAAATTTATATAAATGATCTACTTTAAAATTATTACAGACATTAATATGCATGCTGTAATTTTGCATAATTTAATAAATTATACTAACAACATGTAATTCTACATTAAATATGTATATGTGATGCAATTTTGCGGAAATTAAGCAATTTTACATACATATTACTTACTGTATGTAATTATTATGAATTATGTACAACATTAACAAAATTTTGAGGTAAAAATACAGTATATTTATAGTAAAATTTTGCTATTATTTTCTGTAATTTTGCTATATGTTTTTACAGTGTAGTAATATCTTCTATTCCATAAAATAAAATAAATATGAATACGATAATGGTCGGCTCTGTGGTGGCAATAGCAGATTTTTTGACTAACTACTATGAGTGCAGCATTTAATTTTAAAACTATACAAACATGATAAAGCTCGATATAAAAAAAAAAATAAAATACTTGCAAATGTAATTTTTTTTTTTTTTTAAACAATATTAAATGATTATAAGAAAATTAATATAATTAATTTTTTTTGAGTAGTAATTGAAGTAATGGTGTCAAAAAATTAAGTCTAATTTATAATTGAGTTTTTATTTTGATTTCTGGCGACTAGTTTCGGTAAAATACCGTCTTCAGGCCAACGTCTGATAGCTACAATAAATTGAAATTCCACATGTGGTGAAAAATTGTTGCAGGTTATAAAATCGATTGTAATATGTTTGTAGTAAGGTAATTTGTAAATTTAAATAAATAAAATTACTTTTAAGTTGAAAAATTGATGAATTATATGAAATATTTAATTTAGATGTTAAATAGTAATATAAAAGTCTTGGAAAAACTTCTTGAGATTTTATTGCAACGAACGATAAACACATAGGTTGGTATTACAAGCCGCATACTAAATCGTTATTTTTGGGTGGTTTAGTTAAAATCATGACAACAATTTAATACAGCGCTTAAAACAGATCCTATTACAAGCCTTGTATTAAGGATATATTAGCTAATATCACGTATTAGAGAAAATACGTTTGGCAACGCTGCAAAACTAGTGACGCCAAAAGACATCTGTCAAAGTATTTATTAAATTTTGTTGAAAAAATATTTATTTATGTATAATTTAATCGAAAAATTAAAAGAATTGAAATGATGAATATTAAAAATAAAAAAAAACAATTAGATTTACTTAGAAAATAGAAATAAGTGTGAAATATTTGTTAATTTTTTATTTCCATTTGCTGTTGTTCAAAATACGTAAATACAAAAAAAAAATGTAAAATATTTCATATTTGTATTCAAATAACTAATTGTAATATCAAAATATAAATTAGACAACAAAAACTTTAATTATAATAGTTTTTCCTATATTTATTTTCTAAATAATGGAATAAGTAATAAATAATTGCAATTCCGGCGACATTATATTTGTTCGTTCATGTAATGGCACAAGCTGATCTTGAATCAGATTCAACAAAAAACTCATTGTATTCCTTATTGAAACGATATCTTAGTTTAAATTCCACTTTATTTAACGTTACGATAGGATTAATTTGCTTTTTAAAAATAATCGTACGTTTTCTACGATTATTTACTTGGCGAACCGCGCGAATTACACAATTTTTTTATAAAGTCAACCATTTTGACAGATAATACAGTGCTTAGTACAGCTTCTAGCTGTTTTAAATAATTGTTCTAAATAATTGAGAAACGACCTTTAAAACACCTAAAAACAAAACTTGTAATACGAATTTTTAGTATAAGCAAAAACACCCAAAAACAACAATCTTAGTATACCCAAATACGGAGCTTGTAATACCAGTCATAGTTTGTAATCTAATTAAATTAATTTATTTAAATAAAATAATATCAATTTTATCTATAGATATATTATCTAGGTAAAGTTATTTAGGATGTAATTTTGTATCAATATAAAAAACTTTTTTTGGACCCAACGTCTCTTCCGTTTCTTGTCGTCAAAAAATATCAAATTTAAAGTTACATTATACACAACTTTTCGACGCTATTTACTTCTTTTTCTTCCATAACTGGAAATTGAAGTTCGGGTTAGCTGGAAAATTTGACAATGTCTTAGATAAAAAAACCGGAATTCCATCGGAAAGAGATAAAATTATAATCAGTATGATATCAATCCTCTTTCTCTCTCTCAATCACATGCTTTGATTCGTTGAATTCACTCTAATTACATTTGCGACCACGTTTTTCTTTATAATACAATAGCAACAGTACGTATATATTGTTGTTGTATAAGTGTCGTAACACAAACAAAAACTTTTTGTTTGCACACTTTCATAAGGCGAAAATTTCATGAAATGAAATGAAGAAAGTGGTGCAATACTGTTTTTCATTGCCGGGTACAAATGCGGCCGTTGAGCGTTGCTTCTCTAAATAAATGATATCTGGACAGCGAAAAATCTCAGCTATCATTAGTGAAATAAGCATCAAAATAAATATTGAAAAAGTTTGATGATATCTTGAAGCAAATTGAAATAAACAAAGAATTACTACAAAAAGTACACAAATCAGAAAAATATTAAAACTAATTGATGGACTGGCTTGAGTGTGAGTGTGAATTTATGTATTAAAACTAATATTGAAATGATCTCTCATCTCTGTGTTTCATGTCAACTAAAGTTCCTATTATTTTATATTTTATATATTTCAAATACAAATATTATTTGTATGTTATTTATTTGATTATTTTTTGAAATTATTTTTATATGATTATTTATATGTATGTCATAACATAACTGACTTAAAATTAAAAAATAAAACTGAATTAAAATTTATAATTTTATTTTACTTTAGAAAAATTATTTATAATTCTGTTTTTGTATGTTGTACAATACATACAAGTACCTATTATACGAGGTCCAGAAATTTTTAAAGTGACCTATTTCCGAGAAGTTTTCTGTAGTGAGGGTATGCCTACTTTGTCCACTTTTTTAGTTTTAAAATTCTGGTAGTTAGAGAGTTGTGTGTCTGAACAATAGATGATTCGTCTCTTCCTTTTTTAGATTTATTTGTACAACTTGAGGCACATACATTACACCAGCGCTTCTGCGAAACGGCTTCTAGTTTCATCCTCATTTACTTAAGATATAAAGTAAAAGTTTCTAATATCATCATTCCAGATAAATCCATTATCTAATTAATTACTTTAAACTATTCTCAATGGAACGCGCGAACCAGTTTGAATATAAATATAGTCCTACTCTCAACTCGGTTATTGTTTGTGGTATTGAATACAAAACCGGGCCACAAAAGTCCACAAAAGAAAATACGCAAATCATTATCTTAACTGGTTGGATGAATAGGTACTATATAATACGGTGACTACAATACCAGACGGTACAGATATAGATCAAACAAAACTCTAGCGTATATATATATATATATATATATATATATATATATATATATATATATATATATATATATATACATATATATTTTTGGCTGGTTTTTATAGATAGTGTAATTATTTAAATGATGGTTTAAAAAATTGATACTTTAGATAACTAGTTTTTTGAGAAAATAATAAATTTAAATTTTTTTTAAAAATATGTATATGCAGTGTGTAAAATAATAAGGTTTTCTATAAGGAAAAAAATTAATATGAGTTTTAAGAGAAAAACTTATTCTTTATAAAAAAATTTGCTTTTATCAAAAGCCTTTATAGTCAAAGAAAAATCCAGTAATAACTTAAGATAAGATCAAAAACTTGATATTATGTCGAGTTGTTGATTTTAAATATTTAAAATCAGCAATTTGACATAATATTAAGTTTCTGATCTTATCTTAAGTGATTACTGGATTTTTCTTTGACTAAAGGGGTTTCGATACAGGCAAATTTTTTTATGAAGAATAAGTTTTTTTCCTAAAACTCAAATTAAATTTTATTTTCCTATAAGAAACCTCATCACTTTACACACTGTATAAAGATTATTTGAAAAAATGAATAATTGTTTATTTCGTTGAAATATTGAAAAAATTGTTCAAATCATGTATGAAAATGATGAAAATTTCTCTCTACAGCATTGTCGCAGTAAAATCCATAGATTTTCATCATTTTCATATATGATTTTGATATGTTTTTCAATATTGCAACGAAAAGAACAATTATTCATTTTTTCAAAGCAGTTTATGTTTTATATATACATATTTTTCAAAATTTCTAAGTGTGTTATTTTCTCAAACAAATTGTTATCTGAGGTACCAATTGAGGTACCAATTTTTTTTACACCATTATTTAAGTAGTTGGACTATCTTTAAAAACCAGCAAAAAAAAAATTGGGATTGCCATTTAAAAAACCTAATGATGACGTCATTGTGCAAAAATACATGACGTCATAAGTTAAATTTTTATGCCGTAAGATGGCTAATTAAAAAATAAACTTGTCCGAGCGTTTTTCTTCAAAACATTAAATAACGTAATTATGAATTTTGTTCCTTACTTTATCACCACACTGTATATTAGTATAGATATACGAAAACTTTCCTGTTAATATGTTAAAAGCAGCATTTCTGGAGAAAATAAAACAAATGAGTAACCGGGAGAAATGTTGATGGTTTTGAACTTGGTTTATAGTTATTTGCCAATATTAGAACATTCTCAAGTCTTGTATTTAGTAGTTGAAACAATTTTGGCAAATGTTGTGAGATTTCAGTGGAAATTAACTTAAGTTAATTTATATATTACCAAAATGCAACATAGTTTTACAGTTATATGTTATACTATAACGATACTAGTTCTTTGTGGCTTTCCGAATTACTTGTTAGTAATAATATTATTAATGAGAGGAATTATGAATGTGAATGAAGTTAAAGTTGCTTATTTGGATATAGGGATTTTTGGAGGAAACTGATTTCGAGATAGTGGAAAAAGTTTGTGCCACACCCTGTTTGGGTATATGGGGTAATTGTGTATGTATATATGTATTTTCCAACAGTCAGACAACCAATTACATGCAAAATACAAAAAAAATGTACATTAAATATATAATATTAAAGTAACTAATACATAAAATTAATGTTATACAACAAAAATTAAATACATATAATCTATAATAGGAGTAGTTTATATTATATTATTAATTATACATGGTGTATTATATATTAGGTTAAAGTATTTTGTTTTTAACTTAAATAGCCATTAATTTATATTGATGAACTAATTAAATCATTAGTTAATTTTTTAAATGAAGAAAAATGTATTGACTTTGCCGGTGTTTGAACCAGAGATTTTGCTTTCGCGGCAACTGTCGCTAACCAATTGCGCCTCAAGATCATAACGTCAAGGTAATGCATTTTTCTCTCTAATTTTGACTGGTCATAATTAACTCATCAATTTAATCCAGTCAAGTATCATCACATGATGTAGTGTCTATAAATCTAGCAATCTTTATATATATATATATATATATATATATATATATATATATATAGAAATGATATGAAATTATTACCGTGAATAATATGTAATGGATATGTTACGGGATTACGGTAAATGTAATTGATTATTAAAATGCAAACATCATCATTCAATCAATTTATTGTTTGGAACCAATATTTCGCCAATAGTTTTTTGGCTTCATCAGGGTTGACACTGAATAAAAGAGAAAGATACAAGAAAATTTACAATCACCCAAATTAAAATTCAAAATTACATTGTATGTTTGACAATAAAAATTATTAATGTATAACTTACATGTATGATATGAAATGTATGATATTATTGTAAAAATAAATAATTTTGGTTTTTATTATTCCATGTCTATTGCTAAAAAGTTTGTCTGTAGAATAAAATCTTTAAACTAGAAAATCGTTTCTTTGTAAAATATTAAAATAATAAATTAATAACAATAAAACAATTAAAATTATAGTCGTAGAATAAAAATATGAAATAAAACACAAAACACTGATTATTTTTATAAGATTATAAATTAAAATAAGCTATGAACTAAGAAATTTCTTATTAAGAAAATTTCAAAAAAACAGTTTGAATTTAAAAAACTAATCAAGAACCGAAAACAAGTTATAACAACTGCAAACACCTTTTTTTTGAAAATAAATCATAAACTAATCCATGCTGTATTGTATAAACGTAATGACATGAAGTTGTAATCAAACTATTAAAATAAATAAACTTAATATTATTAAAATTAATATAATATATATGACTTAAAGATAGACTGTTAAAAAAGCAAGGGTTTATTAAGATTGATTAAAAGTGATTTTTTTATGATCTAAAGTCATTAAGTTGGAATAAAACGTCAATGCGTTCCTCACGTCGTTTTTGTTATTAATAACCTCATTTTTATGTTTAGAGATATGATATGATTCTAAAGTCAGTCTTTTAAAATAATTACTTTCAATCTCTAATATTATCGGATTACCATAATCTGCACGATGTTTCGTTTTCCGTAAGTGTAAGGCCAGACTGCACATTTTATTGGTTTTGGTCTGGTCACTGCGATGTTGTGTCAAACGATGTTTTAGATTCTGAGATGAGGTTCCAATATAAATTTTTTTGCAGGAACACTGAATTGCGTAGACCGTGTTGATTATATTTGACGAAAGAGATTTATCTTTGACTTTCGTATGCAGAGTGGAGATGGTTTTTCTATTTTTTGCGGCAATTCTGATGTCTTTGTCTTTTTTAAAAAGAGCCGTAAGTCAATTATATCACAATTATATCAATTACATCAATTATATTACAAAACTAAAAATTTTTTACACCAACACCCTGAAATAATTATTATTAATGCAGACAAAGGGAACATAACTGTAGCGATGGATCGTGATTCGTACACCAAGATGAGCCTAGAACTTTTAAATGATACAAAATATTATAAAAAGGTCAAAACCGATTTGATCAGTTCTACTCAGACCAAGAGTAATAAAATTATAAAAGAGTTAAAGGATAAAGAATTTATTACTGAAACCAAAGCTAAAGAATTAACAACTTATAATAGCACTGTTGCTAAATTCTACGCCCTTCCTAAGGTGCATAAACAACCTCTAGCTTTACGGCCCATCATTGCAAACATCAATACTCCTACAGCTCCTCTTGGTAATTTATTAACACAGATTCTAACTGCGGCGTACGACCAAAATAACAGCTATTTTATAAAGGATTCATTCCAGCTATCTGAAAAGTTACAGGATATACAGCTTCCTGATGATTATGTACTTATTAGTTTAGATGTTGTCAGTCTTTTTACAAACATAGATTTAGACATAACTATTACAGCTATACGCAATAAATGGGACTTGATTACTATACACACTAACATACCAATTGACAATTTTATAGATATTATTACGTTCATATACAAATCCAATGTATTTTCTTTCAATGGAGAATTTTACCAACAACAACTTGGCTGTTCGATGGGCTCAACTATTAGCCCAATCATTGCACAATACGTTATGGATCTTGCTCTAGACATCTGCATTCCAAAACTGTCTTTTCACTTACCATTTATCTATAAATACGTTGATGATATTGTTACAGCAATTCCTAAAACAGGATATGAAGAAATACTTGACACTTTTAACAGCTATAATAATAACATCCAATTCACAATAGAAAAGGAAACTTCAAATTCTGTACCTTTCCTTGACACCAAAATTATAAGATCAACTGACCAAGTTATTAAATTAGATTGGTACAGAAAATCTATTCACTCTGGTCGATATCTTCATTTTTTGTCTAATCATAGCACCAGCACGAAAACTAACATCGTTCTAAATCTAAAAACACGAATTAATAAAATCAGTCACGTGTCATTAGTTAATAAAAACTTAAAGATAGCTGAAAACTTACTTGTGTCAAATGGTTATCCGGTACAAATGATTCGGAGACTTTTCTACAACAACAACCATCGTAGGACTCAGACTAATACGAATGATTTATCTAATGACAATCCCACCAAATATATTGCTCTCACCAACATCAAAACTCTTTCGAATAAGCTTACGGCTCTTTTTAAAAAAGACAAAGACATCAGAATTGCCGCAAAAAATAGAAAAACCATCTCCACTCTGCATACGAAAGTCAAAGATAAATCTCTTTCGTCAAATATAATCAACACGGTCTACGCAATTCAGTGTTCCTGCAAAAAAATTTATATTGGAACCTCATCTCAGAATCTAAAACATCGTTTGACACAACATCGCAGTGACCAGACCAAAACCAATAAAATGTGCAGTCTGGCCTTACACTTACGGAAAACGAAACATCGTGCAGATTATGGTAATCCGATAATATTAGAGATTGAAAGTAATTATTTTAAAAGACTGACTTTAGAATCATATCATATCTCTAAACATAAAAGTGAGGTTATTAATAACAAAAACGACGTGAGGAACGCATTGACGTTTTATTCCAACTTAATGACTTTAGATCATAAAAAAATCACTTTTAATCAATCTTAATAAACCCTTGCTTTTTTAACAGTCTATCTTTAAGTCATATATATTATATTAATTTTAATAATATTAAGTTTATTTATTTTAATAGTTTGATTACAACTTCATGTCATTACGTTTATACAATACAGCATGGATTAGTTTATGATTTATTTTCAAAAAAAAGGTGTTTGCAGTTGTTATAACTTGTTTTCGGTTCTTGGTTAGTTTTTTAAATTCAAACTGTTTTTTTGAAATTTTCTTAATAAGAAATTTCTTAGTTCATAGCTTATTTTAATTTATAATCTTATAAAAATAATCAGTGTTTTGTGTTTTATTTCATATTTTTATTCTACGACTATAATTTTAATTGTTTTATTGTTATTAATTTATTATTTTAATATTTTACAAAGAAACGATTTTCTAGTTTAAAGATTTTATTCTACAGACAAACTTTTTAGCAATAGACATGGAATAATAAAAACCAAAATTATTTATTTTTACAATAATATCATACATTTCATATCATACATGTAAGTTATACATTAATAATTTTTATTGTCAAACATACAATGTAATTTTGAATTTTAATTTGGGTGATTGTAAATTTTCTTGTATCTTTCTCTTTTATTCAGTGTCAACCCTGATGAAGCCAAAAAACTATTGGCGAAATATTGGTTCCAAACAATAAATTGATTGAATGATGATGTTTGCATTTTAATAATCAATTACATTTACCGTAATCCCGTAACATATCCATTATATATATATATATATATATATATATATATATATATATATATATATATATATATATATATATATATATATATATATATATATATATATATATATATATATATATATATATATATATATATATATTCAAAATTCTTTATGTCGGGATAACAGTCTATTTTGCGAGAAAAGGAATTAAATAATGCACATAATCTCGATTACAAGTTGTTACGTTCGTTTATTGTTTCTTTCCAATATTTCGAACCCAAATTTTGGTTCTTCTTCAGGGAGTTTCACAACTACAATAACAATATAAGCTAATATACTACACGAAAATTTACAAACAAAAACATGTAAAAATCCACCTAATCTACTTACTTTGAACTTTTATTCGTATAATGGTAACCATAAAGTCGTTTGTTGAATGAACCAATTCTAAATACTAATTGTAACATGTACAATTAGTATTTAGAATTGGTTCATTCAACAAACGACTTTATGGTTACCATTATACGAATAAAAGTTCAAAGTAAGTAGATTAGGTGAATTTTTACATGTTTTTGTTTGTAAATTTTCATGTAGTATATTAGCTTATATTGTTATTGTAGTTGTGAAACTCCCTGAAGAAGAACCAAAATTTGGGTTCGAAATATTGGAAAGAAACAATAAACGAACGTAACAACTTGTAATCGAGATTATGTGCATTATTTAATTCCTTTTCTCGCAAAATAGACTGTTATCCCGACATAAAGAATTTTGAATAGAATACATCGCAGTCGATAAAAATTAACATTATATATATATATATATATATATATATATATATATATATATATATATATATATATATATATGTATATACAGGGTGATTTATTAGTAATTGGAAATATTTTAACTGGAGTATCCTGGGCTCAGAATATGAAGATTTAACGCAAATTACTTTGATAAAATGTGGCTCCTTACTGAGCTACAGGGTGTTTCATTTAAAAATTTAGAAACGATTTTTGCCCAGTACTTAAAAACTATTTGACGTATCCTTATCATACTTGGCAGGAAGTGTAGGTACCGTACACCATACTACATTATGTTAAATAAAAAATTTTGGCTACTGCCAGTGGCGTACAACAGGGGCAAGTGAGAGGTTGATCCTTCCTAAATTCTACGCCACTGGCAGAATTGTTATTTTAGCACAATTTTTTGATTCTCCAATACTTTCTGTGTAAAAAACATACTCTTCCTTCATAACGATAAAGTAACTATTTTTCGAGATATTTAAAGTTATACATAAGCTGCACCCTTAGGATTTTTTCAAAATTTGCTCAAAAAAATCTGAAAAAATTCAGTAAAATAGAGAAAAAAATTAGCTACATAATAACTAAGTAACTTATTTCTCTAACTCATTCTGGATTGGCAGAAAAAATGATTGAATATAAAAAATTAAAATGCAAAAAATATTAATTTTCAATAATTTTTCCTGCCAAACCAGAATGAGTTACAGAAAATAGTTACTTAGTTATTATGTAGTTAATTTTTTTCTCTATTTTACTGATTTTTTTCAGATTTTTTTTGAGCAAATTTTGAAAAAATCCCAAGTTTGCAGCTTATGTGTAACTTTAAATATCTCGAAAAATAGTGACTTTATCGTTATGAAGGAAGAGTATGTTTTTTACACAAAAAGTATTGGAGAATCGAAAAATTGTGCTAAAATGACAATTCTGCCAGTGGCGTAGAATTTAGAAAGGATCAACCACTTACTTGCCCCTGTTGTACGCCACTGGCAGTAGCCAGAAACTTTTATTTAACATAATTTAGTATGGTGTATGGTACCTACACTTCCTGCCAAGTATGATAAGGATACGTTAAATAGTTTTAAAGTACTGGGCAAAAATTGTTTTTAAATTTTTAAATAAAACACCCTGTAGCTCAGTAAGGAGCCACATTTTATCTATGTGATTTGCGTTAAATCTTCATATTCTGAGCCCAGGATACTCCAGTTAAAATATTTCCAATTACTAATAAATCACCCTGTATATATTATATTCTTAATTACACATGGAGTATAATATATTTGGTTATAGTATTTGGTATTGCTCAAATCGCCATCAATATATTTTAATGAACTAATTAACTTACTAATAAATTAATCCTTTTCCGGGTTCAAACCCGGCATTTTTCTTCATTTAAAAATTTACTAATGATTTAATTAGTTCGTCAAAATAAATTAATGGCGATTTAAGCAAAAATAAATAACATATTACAATGAATTCGGTAATTTTACATAAAAACCTGGGGCAATTGATTTTATATCAATTTATTATGTAAATTTACAGACGTCGAAGGTAAATTTTTACATTATATAAATATAAAATACGTATATTCATCAAAATAAATTAATGGCGATTTAAGCAAAAAACCAAAATACTATAACCAAATAAAATATGATGTGCCCAGAACAAAATCGATGTTGAGCAAGAAGAAATTAAAATTTTTATGAGCGCAAAACTGATTCTAGTAGTATTGTTTGAGTAAAAATGAAACACCTGAAGTTCCGCGCAAGAATACAACAACTGAATAGGTCCGGGCAAAAACGAATTAGGCATTTATTTCGTTTTTGCGCGGACCTTACATTTTTGTCTCTATTTCTCTACTACAACAAACTACAAGTTGCAATGAAATTACAACTACAAGTATAGAAAGACACAAAAAAAGTTCAGAGTAAAAACGAATTAGACGTTTATCCTATTTTTACGAGTTTCTCTTCGTTGCTTTTTTGAATTCGATTTTGCTCGCGTGAATTTGAATGACGTTTTTTTTCATACTAAATATATTTTATTTGGTTTAGATCTTAGGGCGTCATATTATATAACATGTTTTTAGAGATACTTAATTTTCGGAAAATTTTAAACAACCACATTCAAGCATATTCAGAGCTTTCTATTTAATACAATGTAATCATATAAAAACAAAACAATGTACTCTTTCCTGTTTATTTTTTTTTATTATTATATTATTGCAGATGTTTCTGTCAATTCTATATTTCCAACGCTGTGTTTTCCTTCTTTCTAATTTTGTCTTTTCTTATTTTCTTTCTTGTGTGTGTGTGTGTGTGTGTGTATTTGTGAGTGACACGATTTTACGATAAAAAAAATCAAATCAAGCGAAAACAAAAGACGAGTTTATTGCGAGTGTAAACGTAAAAGAAACAATACAACGCCGTATCACACATAGTTGTGTCGTCGGTAGTATGTATACACTGTAAAATATAATAGCAAAATTACAGAAAAATTATAGTAAAATTTAACTATAAAAAAAATTTGTAAATATATTTTACTATAAATATTCTATATTTCTACCTCAAAATTATGTAATTATGTACATAATTTATAATAATCATATAATGTAAGTAATAAGTATGTAAAATTGCTGCAAATTGCATCACATACTTAATGTAAAATTATGTATTGTTGGTATAAATTCATAATTATGTAAAATTACAGCTTGCATATTAATATCTGTATAATTCATTGAAATAATGAGATTTAGTACACATTTGGTGTAATACATACATACACAATCACGCCATGTACCCAAAAGAGTGTGGCACAAACTTTTTTTGTCATCCCGAAATCAGTCGCTTCCAAACATTCCTATCCAAACAAGCAACTTTTGCTTCAACCACATTTATAATTCCTCTCATACATGCTCTTTTATTTCTACTACTTGTAAACTTTCGCTCACGCAAGCTACTCTCTCAATCATACCACTCCAACTAATCTTCGGACGTCCACGCAAACGTATACCATCAAAATCATTCAAATAAATATTTTTAACCAATCGTTCATTAGACATTCGCTCTACATGTCCGAATCATCTTAACTGTGTAACACCAACTTTTGCTACAACAATTTTTTTTTTTTGGTGTAATAATACTAATAAAATATTTTAAGTGTAATTCATTCATTTCAAAATATATCTTTTTTTTTAATTTAGAAATGTATGTAATTATACCAACAATAATATTACAAAACTAAACAAATTTTAGCAATTTATGGAAAATTCCGAACAGCATATTTACTGAAGTTCTGTATATTTACTAAAAACGACTTTACCAAAAAGTACTGTAATATTACATGCATTTTTTCACCAAACGTTCATTAGGCATTCGCTCAAGATGATCGAACCATCTTAACTAACTAACACAGTAACTTTTGCTACAACATTTTATTTCAATTTCACAGCTAATCATACACTAGTCTATTTCGTTCCTGAATCCTTATAATTACACCACATACCACACATAAATATCTCATTTTTATAGAAGTCATTTTTTTAATGCTTTTGCAGCTAAATCCAACATTCACTTTCATACATCGACGTAGGCACCAAAACACTGACAATTATGTAATATAAATGAGCTGGTTTATTTTGACAATATTTATCTAAGGCCGTCTGTTGCATTAGACTATTATATAATGTTTCAGTATTTTTGGAATTTTAAATTGGAAATGCATATTATGGCTACGAAAATAGGTTAATTTTGAATTACTACTAATATAAACAGTTTAAAATTAAATATACAGGGTCCGGCACAGAAACTTGCTGATTTGTAACGGTCGCCTTGTGGCGAAGAGCAACTTTCTGTGCCGCACCCTATACATGATATATTATAATTATAAGTACGTGAAATAAAAAAAAATTAAAAAAAAACACGAGAAATGCGTTTATTATTTTAGTTATTCTTAAGCTAAGTAAATAATCATCTGTAATTTACTAAAAATATATCGCCAGAATAAATTGGCTCATTGGCTAATTTTACAACTATTACAAGAACAAAATGCATTTTAATACTTGAAAAGAGTAGTCCAGCTCTTTCGAAAAAATACTCGGTAAAACTTTTTGTAAAAAGATAACTATTACAAGAAAAATCTCATTACTCGAAATTAGACCAAAAAAATAATCGTAAAAATTAATTTAAAAACACGAAAAAAAAAAAACAAAACTTAAGCAAACCACGATGAAATATAATCTTGAAACAACTTTATGTTTACGTAAGCAATTTTTTCGTTGTTTGTCTCCTCAAAGTTCATCCCCATATATAAGCTGTTGTTCATGTTCGTCTGGGTCCCAGTTCCCGTGGGAGACTAGAGGATTACCATCCCCTGACAAAAATCTTATGCATCGTAAACAGTTAAATTTGGTTTAATTTCGGACAGTCTGCGCATATTAAAATTTTATATATTTTTAATATATATATATATATATATATATATATATATATATATATCTATATTTATATTTAATATTTTATATATATATATATATATCTATATTTATATTTAATATTTTATATATATATATATATATATATATATATATATACTGTAATATTACGGCAATTATTATAGTAAAAATTACAAAATTCTGCTATTTTATATGCTAAATTACATATACATTAGGTACATTTTTTACAGTGTATGGTTCCAAAAAAATGTATAAAAATATTTACGTAATATATATTTGCTGTATTCGCTATAATCATACCACGTAAATTGTTTTTCCATGTTTTTAAGAATTTGCCTTGTTAAAATTTATCAACTCTATATAAAATTTATATAAAAATAAAAATTTAAATTGTGGGTAATTATATACAGCAAAATAATAAAATAATTATTTAATTAAATAAAAAAAACCAGGTTTTTAACACGGACTAAAAAGTATAAAATAATTTCTCCTAGTCCCTTACAGATTTGTAACCTCCTGTAAGTGATGAAATTTGCAGAAAGTAAACAATTTTACATGTACTTATGTGATTATTATGAATTGTGTAAAAAATTATAAAATTTTGAGGTAGAAATACAAAATATTTATTGTAAATTACAGATTTTTTATAGTAAAATTTTACTACTATTTTTCTGTAATTTAGCTATTTCTTTTGTTTACAGTGTATATATGAGGTATTTTAATAATATCTAATAACAAATAATTTGAATGTGAAATATAAACCGCTCCATTAAAATTCAAGGCACGTCACTGCTAATCAATATGAAAAAATAGGACATAGAAATAAATCGTATAAAACAATTTCTTTTGTTTACATTGCTAATGCAAACAATATATAAAAACAGCCATATAGATCAGCTAAAAGTTAGAAATAATTTTATTTTAATTGAACTCTTGCAATACTACTATAAATAAATAAAAAATATTGTCATTACTACACAATAAAGAAACAAAAAGTTTCAACCAAATTGGGAGGGCGTGGACGCAGATAGGCAAGCAATATTTATATAAATTTTTCGATGCAACAGTGCTTTTATATTATATATCAATATATATATATATATATATATATATATATATATATATATATATATCATATATACCGGAAAGGACGTATAAGCAATAAATTTAAAAATAAAAAAACTCCTGAAATAAATGCTTCGAAAAATAGAAATATGCGAGAGCTGAAAACAAATAAAAACAATTGAAACATAAAACAGAGGTCAATACAGGCTCAAATGTTTTAAATAAATGAAAAATCATAAAATAATTTACAACCCGATATATGATATACGTTGTATCACTGGTTTTGTTTTTTTATGTTATTGCAAAATCTATTGGAAATTTGAACTCATAATGCTTGTATGTGCGCAGTATGTGATTTTTTTTTTATTTTAAACATAAGGGATTAATATTTTTTATACATTTTACTCACATTTTTTTTTATTATTATTTTTTTTTTGACGAATGATAACTTTGAATTAGTTTTGGTATTATTAAATTTTTAATATATTTGCAATATTCAAAAATCAATTAATTGTTTTAAGTATTTATTTTATATAATTTTTAATAATTAGAGATAAAATGATTGATTTTATTGCAAAAATCGATAATTTATAGGAATTTCGGAATTTAGACATGTTCAAAAATGTCCATTTATACTTATGTTTATTAAAAAAAATTATGATGTTTTATGGAAAAATGTATATATATATATATATATATATATACAGTGCGATATTTTTATCTCTGAACATATGAACTAAATTACATATAAATTTTCTATGTTCAATTTAAAAAAAAACACATCAAACACATGGAGACATCCCTGATAGTTATGCAACTAATTTTACATAATGTGACAGTTATTTGAAAAAAATGAATTACTTTCAACAAAATATTTAGAATGCATTAAACTATTCGCATTATTTCAAGACATCTGTTTAAAAATGTATAGTATTATTTATTTATAAATTTAAGTGTTCTGCAATTTACAATAAATGACCATATTTTGTTAAATATTTTATTTTTTATTCAAATAAACATCTTATTACGTAAGATTGGTTAAGGATGTCTCCATGCGTTTGATGTTTTTTTTTTTAATTGAACATAAGAAATTTGTATGTAGTTTAGTTCATATGTTCAGAGATAAAAATATCGCACTGTCTATATATATATATATATATATATATATATATATATAATATATATATATATATATATATACATATATATATATATATATATATACATATATATATATATATATATATATATATATATACATTTATACATATATATATATATAACCTTTAAATTTCAAGGAAGTGTAAAACAATGTCAATATCAATAAAGATGGGTAAAAATATATTTAAGGGCAAAATCTTTGTGACTGTTACGTCATAAATGGTTATTTATCACCCATCGTACGTATCAGGAAATTTTATTACGTTACGGCTTCCAAATCGATCACATTGTGCGTTCGTCTTTTGTCGTTGCATACATATTTTTGAGCCACGTTAAAATTGTCTTGCAAAAGGAATCAATAGATTTTTTTTATTATTGAAAGAAATATAATTTTTATTGACGAAACATTTGGATCGGAAGGTTATTTTTCCCATCTAGGTCATAAAACAGCAACAAAATATTTTTAGCAAAAAAATGTAACAAATATTATTACATAAAAGGAGAAATAACTGCTATGGAATTTTGATATTAGTGTATGGTGAGTGTGAAATTGAAAAGAAATGTTGTAGCAAAAGTTGCCGTGTTAGTCAGTTACGATCCGGCTTGACCAGGTATACGTTTTTGCTAGTGGACGTCCAATATGTAGCTGGGGTGGTGTACGATTGAGAGAGTCGCTTGCGTGAGCGGAAGTTTCCAAATAGTAGAAATAGAAGAGCGTGCTATGAGAGAGGAATTATATAACGATGATAAACCGCAACAACTGTATTTAAAGAGTCTCTCGTTCTTAATCCAGTTTATCCAATTTATGTATTGCAACCAAGTTGGTCAACCGCTGTTAAACCCGGTACATCGATAATCGCAAGGTTTATTTAGCTCTGTTAAACACTTCAACGTATTCCTCAAGGCAATGTGAAACAACTATATTTAAAGTCATTTGCTTTTAGTTCTCGACCGTAAACCAAGATGTTTTAAAAATTTTATACAGGCTGGTCCAAAATAATGTACTGTAATTTCTAGAGCTGATAGTACGTTCAAAAATAAGAGTACCTTTTTATATACACTTTTTTCCAAAACTCAATAATAAGGGAGATACAACTCTGTAAATGGGTGAAATAAAAACCATATTTCAACACTTAACACTTTAATCAAACTTAATGAAAACTTACAACTTTCAAAAGAATAATCATACAATACTAATATTGATTAGTCACCAAAATAATGTTTTACAGCAGATGATCAAAATGTCCTCCATTTTGTTATATACACAATCAAATTTTTTTTATTTAGTGAACGCATATTATTCCATTTAATGTTACTGCATTGTTTTTTAAGTTTGTAAATTTTTACTCGATTTTGTCTCTCAACTCATTTAATGTATTAATTGGAATGTTATACACGTTTGATTTCAAATAACTCCATACAGTAATATTAGATTCAGATCACAAGTCCGAGGAGGCCATTTAATTGGTGCATCTGCACCGTTATTCAAAAGCGTCTGGAAGATATTAAAAAAAAAAATATTTTTATTTCACCTCTTTACCCTTATTTTTGAACGTACTATCAGCTCTAGCAATTGCGGTACATAATTCTGGACCATCCTGTATATTGTAAATATATCGAAAATTTGTCATACTACTAAATAATCTTACTAAATGATCCCACTACAAAATATTATATTGCAAAATATCTTTTTAGAGAAGAATTGCGCAAAATATTGATTAGACTAAACTTTATTTAATATTTACTCCTATATGGGTGCATTTTGTGTCGCAAATTTTTTTAATAACGCAGTGTTTTTATTCTATTAATAAATTTATGGACAGGCTATTTTAATAAAAATTTATCACATTTTTTTGTAAATTATTGCAATCTTGTATATTATTTATTCCTGACTATTTTACATTTTTTGAAATTACACATATATACTTACACAATCACGCCATGTACCCAAAAGGATGTGGCACAAACTCTTTCCATTACCCCGAAATCAGTTTCCTACAAACATCACTATATCCAAACAAGCAACTCTTACTACTTGAAAACTTCCCTTCACGCAAGGCACTTTCCCAATCATATCACTCCAACTACTCATCGGACGTCCACTGGCAAATGTATAGCTGCAAAATTGTTCATAGAAATTCTTTTTAATCAAACGTTCGTTAGACATTTACTCAAGATGAGCCGAACCACATCTTAACTGATTAACACGGAAACTTTTACTATAACATTTTTCTTTCAATTTCGCACTCATCATTCACTCATCTATTTCGTACCCTCCATTCCTTCTAATTATACCATATACCCCACGTAAAAATCTTATTTTCACAGCAATTATTTTTTTTCTGATATTATATATGTTTAGAACAATTCTGTTAAAATTTACAGCAGTTGAGTAATTATATTCTTAGAAATAAATACGGATAAAAATATTTGACCTATGAAAAAAATAGTACCTATACGGAATAGTACCTATGAAAATAATAGTTTAGTTATGTATTAAATAATTAATCTATGGTTACGTTAGGGTAGGTTAGGTTAGGTTAGGTTAGTTTAGGTTATAGGTAAAAATATAAAATTGTATAGGTAATATTTGAATTATTCATAGATCATAAAATTAGCATCCTAGAAATACTGAGCTTCATAGTGTTTCAAGGTTTGTACATGCAATTACATAATTTATTTGGATTGCAAAATTTGCCGCATCCAAGTTCATGATACTTCTTATATCTTACTTCGTATATTACATTCTAAATTTTAAAATTCAAAATTGAATATTTTTTAAACACAACAATGGAAAATTTTGTTCTCATCGTATTACTTTAATTTATCAACGGCTTTATTTCACATTTTTCCCATTTTTTTTTTGTTTTCATTTTCCAATTGCAAAAATGTTATAGTGGTGAGATATTTGCCATTTTTATAACTTGTAACAAAGCAATTTAAAATTAATTACACAAATTTTTACGCAACAACTGAATTCAATACTATACATAACAGTATCAGATTGAGGAATGCATACGAGTTTTAAAAATAACCACGACTAATTTTATCTAATTTTAATTTAAAAAAATACAATAACACAAAGAGCATGTAAAAGTATTTCTTCAATTAACAAAAACAAAAAAAAAACTGTTGTTAACTTGTTCTAAATTGTATACAAATTTAATTGAAATAATTATTTGTTATTATTTTTTTTTTAGAGGAATTTATCAAAATATTAATATCACATTACTACTGTCTAAGAACAAATTATGCAATTTCAGCTACAAACCTTGAGATACTATAATGCCCAGTAATAAGTATTATTACTCAACTACTGTTAATTTTAAACATAATTGTTCTAAAAATACATAATAACAGGACTATATTACAAACATTATTGTAATATGATGACATTACCAACGGGATGGAAAAGTACATATATATATATATATATATATATATATATATATATATATAATATTATAGTTTATTAGTAAATTTATAGAACCTGTCAAGAATTTTCGATAAATAGGTATAAATTGTTTAATTTTCTAATATTTTTATTGGTATAATTACATACATTTGGAAATTTACATAAAAGATGTATTTTACAACTATTACGGATATTAATTTTAAATAATTTAAGACAATATATAATTCTACATTAAATAAATGTGACGCAAGTTGCAGGAAGTAACCAATTTTACATACTTATTAGATTATTTTTACTTACTTTATATGATTCTTATGAATTTTATAGAAAATTATGGAATATTTAGGTAGAAATGGAGAATGTCTATAGTAAAATAAAATTACAAATTTTTAATACTGCATAGGTTTTCTGGCAGCAATAACAACAAAATTATATATAATTTTAATATCTTCTGTTTTGCCAGGATAATTTTCTTTATCAATATTTGGTTGTAAAATATTTAGATATTCGTCTGAAAATCTTCCTTTTAAATATGCTGGTATTTTCATCATATGGAACCATGTATCAACTAAATTTTCTGATTTTTCAAATTTTCTATTAATATTAAATTTATATGTATGTATATATCGCAGTCTTACCTTTATATTTAGTTAAATTTTCAAATACATAATAATCAGATTGGCCTTCACAAATTATAATTTGAAATCCAGTTTCAGTTAGTAATTCTTCCAAAACAATTGCAGCATTTTTAGATTCTTTGTGTATCCAAAGATGTTCCGAATTCGAAAAATATGGCGACCAAATATTAGATTTTGACATGTCTTTTAACGCTTCAGTATGATAATTTTGTGCCAGAAAATATATTAGCATATCGCCTCCTGGCTTTAATATATTATATACATTTTCAATTGCTAGTCTAGAAAATAGAATATTTATTTATGTAATTTCGATGATAATAATTAATTTATAATATCACTAAACAGCTAAAAATATTTAATTTTTACAAAAAATAATATTCATTTATTTTATATTTAAAATGGTTTATGTCTTACATCATTGAAAAGAGAAAATATCCGATTTTTGAAATAAAAAAATCATTACTAATTCTGTGGAATTATTTCCAGTCAAAAAAATAAATCAATATCTGAGTCATTCACAAGTCAAAGTGATTAACTACATATTTTTTAATTTAGTGCCAAAGTTTGATATGGCACTTTTTATATTTAACACTTTCTTTAATAATTTGGCTTAACACCGCTAAATGACACCAAAAAAATTAACAATCGAATAAAAAATAATAATTCCAGGAGTCATACATATACTTTAAGCAAAAACTTCCTCCTTTCTTGTTCATTATTTTTCTGTCTCTCATTTCACACTATTTATTTGAATTTATATTTTAAAACGAATATTATCAATTTAATTTACTTTTTGTTTATTGCAGTTAATCAATTTGGCAAATAGCAAATTTATAAATAAAATTTAAATATTATTTTAATATATTACCTTATGTCACTAACCCAATTGATACAATTAAACGAAAACAAATGATCAAATCTGTTATTGAAAGATTCGGGAATTTCTTTTGTTTCTATATCAAACTTCATCACTTCCAATTTCGGAAATGATTCTTTTGCGAATAATAAAGTTTCCTCCGAAACATCAACGCCCAATAATTTCGAATAATTTGATGGCAATAAAGGTTTCAATATATTCCATGTAATATTTCCTGTACCACAACCAACATCTATAATAGAATCCTTACCGTCAGAACGCCATTGTAATACATTTTTGTATTTATCTAGTACTTTTCGTGTAACTCCTTGTTGCATCATATTGTGTTGATTATATTGCTGTAGATTGTACATTGTACAAATATTGTTTTTAGATTAAATTTACCTAAATAAATACTAAAATTAAAGAATATAAATATAGAATTAAATCTATAAAAAAAAAATTTGCTACAGAATCAATTAATATAGACTTAATTAACGAGCTAATAAAATACGATTTTAAAACCTTCTTTTATAATAAAAAAAAAACATTTAAATATCTATCAGTTATATTTTTTTAGCAACTAATTTTATGTAACAAAATGATTAACAAAAATAACCAGAGCCGGCCTGAAAATAATATGTAGAAAAGTGAAGAAACATATTATATTTTTTATTTGACTTATATTATTAAATTGTCTTGCATATTCAATATTCAAAAATCAATCAAAGGGTTGTCAAGTTTCGTTGAAAATTATATTTTTATCTACAGAAATATGAAGTTTTCAACACACAATTAAAAATTTCCACTGCACATTTGGATTAAACGGGTACATTGCGTGATTGTGTATGTATGTATGTATGTATGTATGTATGTATATATATATATATATATATATATATATATATATATATATATACATACATACATACATACATATATATATACAGGCTGATTTGTAATTAATTGGAAATATTTTAACTGGAGTATCCTGGGCTCAGAATATGAAGATTTGACCCAAAACACTTAGATAAAATGTGGCTCCTTACTGAGCTACAGGGTGTTTTATTTAAAAATTTAAAAACGATTTTTGCCCAGTACTTAAAAACTATTTGACGTATCCTTATCATACTTGGCAGAAAGTGTAGGTACCGTACACCATACTAAATTATGTTAAACAAAAGTTTCTGGCTAGTGCCAGTGGCGTACAACAGGGGCAAGTGAGAGGTTGATCCTTCCTAAATTCTACGCCACTGGCGGAATTGTCATTTTAGCACAATTTTTCGATTCTCCAACACTTTCTGTGTAAAAAACATACTCTTTTTTCGTAACGATAAAGTCACTATTTTTCGAGATATTTAAAGTTAAACATAAGCTGCACCCTTGGGATTTTTTCAAAATTTGCTCAAAAAAATCTGAAAAAATTCAGTATAATAGAGAAGAAAATTACCTACATAATAACTAAGTAACTTTTTTCTCTAACTTATTCTGGTTTGGCAGGAAATTTTTGAGAAATTCAGAATTTTTTGAGCAAATTTTGAAAAAATCCCAAGGGTGCAGCTTATGTTTAACTTTAAATATCTCGAAAAATAGTGACTTTATCGTTACGAAGAAATAGTATGTTTTTTACACAGAAAGTGTTGGAGAATCGAAAAATTGTGCTAAAATGACAATTCCGCCAGTGGCGTAGAATTTAGGAAGGATCAACCTCTCACTTGCCCCTGTTGTACGCCACTGGCACTAGCCAGAAACTTTTGTTTAACATAATTTAGTATGGTGTACGGTACCTACACTTTCTGCCAAGTATGATAAGGATACGTCAAATAGTTTTTAAGTACTGGGCAAAAATCGTTTTTAAATTTTTAAATAAAACACCCTGTAGCTCAGTAAGGAGCCACATTTTATCTAAGTGTTTTGGGTCAAATCTTCATATTCTGAGCCCAGGATACTCCAGTTAAAATATTTCCAATTAATTACAAATCATCCTGTATATATATATATATATATATATATACATACATACATACATAGATATATATATATATATATATATATATATATATATACATACATACATACATATATATATATATATAAGTTAATTAAGAATAACTACCGTGAATATAAGTTGAGAAAATTTATATAACGGGATACGGTATATGATTGACTAGGTTATTAAAATGCTAGCATTTAATATCTATCAATTTATTACAAATCCTATATTTCGCCACACATTTGTGGCTTCTTCAGGGAAGCACTGAAATAATTTTTTAGAAAAACAAAAAATTATTACAATCGTTAAAACCAAAACAATACAGTTTAAATTAACATAGTATGTAAAAACTTACAAGTATGACCAGATATTTAATTGCTGTTGTAGTAAATGAATATTTTTAAAAATGGTATGCTTTTTTCTGTTTTCATTCTCATTCAATGTAAAACTCTTTTTTGTAATCCAAGTTAACACAAAACGAACAAATTAAAAAAAATTTTAAAATTATACACAGATAATTAACACTTATACAAGTCAATTTTTAAAATAATAAATAGAATAAATATAATAAATAGTTAAAAAACAATATAATAGTTATAAATTAAAAACAAATGTAATTTTATACGTTATACAAACAAAAAAACTGAAAAATATAAATAAATTTTACTGTTTTTTCAAAAACCAATTAAAATTCAAAATTAACAAACAAGTCGAATCCTAAAAAACAAGAAGAAAAAATTTGATTCATAATTGAAATTAAAAGTGTGCGCATGTCAAAACAAAAAAAAAAAATTTTTTTAAAAATTAAGTTGATAAAAACAATTATAAAATTTTGGCGCTGCTATGAAGTTGAACAGGTTACTAAGAAGAAAAAGTTTTTATCGACCGTATTGACGATTGATCAATGTTCATTATGTTGGCATATACGGAGATAGAGTTTCTGATATCAGATTTGTTATTAATTACATTCTGTCTGTTTTGAGTGATATGGTATGATTCAAGCCATAAACGCTTGAAATAATTGTTCTCCACATCCAGAATGTAAGGATTGTCATAATCAGGATGGTGTGATGAATTTCTTACATGTACTGCCAAAGCACATAACTTGTTAGTCTTATTTTGATCGCTTTTGTGCTGTGTCAGTCTGTTTTTTAGGTTCTGTAATGATGTGCCAATGTAAAATTTTTCACACGAACATTTAATAGCATAGATAGTGTTAATGGTGGCTAATTTGGACGTTTTATCCTTCACTTTTGTGTACAAGTTGCTTATAGTTTTACTGTTTTTATTAACAAATCTGATATTATCATCATCTTGAAACACTGATATGATTTTGCTCGATAATTGATTGATGTTTGTCAACGAAATATATGTTATTTTGTTGTTGCTATTTTCGTTATTGTTACTGATTGTAGTTGGTTGAGTATTGTTATTGTATAGCAAGGTATTTATCAAGCTTGCAGGGTAACCATTTTCAATAAAGAGTGTTTTGGCTATTTTTAAATTTTTATCCAATAACGACGTGTGGCTAATTTTAGTGATTCTAGTTTTCATGTTCAAAATTACATTCTTTTTTGTGTTAAAACTGTGATTGGATGCATAATGGATGTAGCGCCCTGAATGCAAAGATTTTCTATACCAATCTAAAGTAATAACTTGTTCGGTAGATCTAATCAACTTCGTATCCAGAAACGGTATTGATCTTTCAATCTCTTGTTCTATAGTAAATTGTATGTTAGTATTATAATTGTTGAATACTTGTAGAATTTCATCTAGTCCTGTTTTAGGTATAGCTGTTACAATATCGTCCACAAATTTGTAGATGAACGGCAAAGTAAAGGATAGATTGGAGACACAAGCATCTAAAACCATGTCCATCACGTATTGTGCAATAATAGGACTAATTTTAGAACCCATAGCACACCCTAAAATCTGATGAAAATATTCTCCGTTGAACATGAATATATTAGATTGATAGATGAAAGTTAAAATGTCAATAAATTTTTCCAATGGTATGTTCGTGTGAAGCGTGATAACATCCCATTTATTTCTTATAGCCGTTATTGTGATTTGCAAGTCAATGTTGGTAAATAAGCTAATAACATCCAGACTGATTAGTACATAATTCTCCGGTATCTTTTTGTTTTGTACAAGATCAGCGAATTGAAACGAATCTTTGACGAAATAATCATTGTTGTGATTATATGATTGTGCTAAGATTCTTGAAACCATGTTACAAAGCGGTTCTGAAGGAGTGTTTATATTTGCTATGATCGGTCTTAGAGCCAAATCCTGTTTGTGAACTTTTGGTAGGGCATAAAATTTTGCAACAGTGCTATTATATGTTGTTAATGTCTTGGCTTCTGTATCTGTAATATATTTCTTGTCTTTTAGATCTTTGACAATTTTGTTGGCTTTGATTTGGGTGGAGTTGGTCATATCTGTTCTGACTTTTTTATAATATTTATGATCATTTAATAATGCTATGCTCATTTCGTTGTAAGTATCTCTGTTCATAGCTACTGTAACATTACCTTTATCCGATGTCGTAATTAATAATTCGGGATGTTCGTTTAGAAATTTTTTTGTTTTGTAATATAATTCATTTAAATAATTATAAGTATATTTATTATTGTTAAGATAATTAGTAATTAAATTGGTAGTTTTTGCGCGAATTACATCTGAATCCAAAGAGGTTTTTGATATGGCCAATTCTGTCTCAGCCAGCAAGTGTTTAACATTAATTTCGGATTTGTTGATGTCGATGCCAAATTTGCCACCTAAAGCCAAAAATTGTGCTATTTCATCCGGGATTTGAACGTGCGAAATATTTTTGAACCATTGTTTAGGAATTGTCATGAAGTTTTGTTTTTGTTCAAGTTTAAGTTTATTGAATTTTTTAATATTTGAATTTTTTATATTGCGAAATGTGTTATTATATGTTGCTTTTTGTCTTTTAATAAATTCCTTGAAAGTGTTAAGTTGTTCCGGATTGTTAAACATATTTATTGCATTAGTTGTTGTTGTTAATTTTGTTTCCAATTCTTGTATTACAGTGTTAGTAATTCTGATTTCCAAATTGAGTATCTGTTGTTTAATATTATTGTTAAATTTTAGAATTTTTTTAATAGTTTTCTTATCCTCTATTCTCAATAAAGTCATAATTCCCTTAATGCCGTTTGTGATGTGATTCGGAAAAATGTTGTGTTTTTTACACTGAAGTAAAAATATCCTTCTGTTACGAAATGATGCTAATTTAGTTCGAATTGTTGCCCAGGTTTTATATAATGTGCTGTATTCACTGCCATAGGTGTTGAGCAGTAAGTTGAAAAATCCCATGATTGAGTAAGTTAATTAAGAATAACTACCGTGAATATAAGTTGAGAAAATTTATATAACGGGATACGGTATATGATTGACTAGGTTATTAAAATGCTAGCATTTAATATCTATCAATTTATTACAAATCCTATATTTCGCCACACATTTGTGGCTTCTTCAGGGAAGCACTGAAATAATTTTTTAGAAAAACAAAAAAATTATTACAATCGTTAAAACCAAAACAATACAGTTTAAATTAACATAGTATGTAAAAACTTACAAGTATGACCAGATATTTAATTGCTGTTGTAGTAAATGAATATTTTTAAAAATGGTATGCTTTTTTCTGTTTTCATTCTCATTCAATGTAAAACTCTTTTTTGTAATCCAAGTTAACACAAAACGAACAAATTAAAAAAAAATTTTAAAATTATACACAGATAATTAACACTTATACAAGTCAATTTTTAAAATAATAAATAGAATAAATATAATAAATAGTTAAAAAACAATATAATAGTTATAAATTAAAAACAAATGTAATTTTATACGTTATACAAACAAAAAAACTGAAAAATATAAATAAATTTTACTGTTTTTTCAAAAACCAATTAAAATTCAAAATTAACAAACAAGTCGAATCCTAAAAAACAAGAAGAAAAAATTGATTCATAATTGAAATTAAAAGTGTGCGCATGTCAAAACAAAAAAAAAAAAAATTTTTTTAAAAATTAAGTTGATAAAAACAATTATAAAATTTTGGCGCTGCTATGAAGTTGAACAGGTTACTAAGAAGAAAAAGTTTTTATCGACCGTATTGACGATTGATCAATGTTCATTATGTTGGCATATACGGAGATAGAGTTTCTGATATCAGATTTGTTATTAATTACATTCTGTCTGTTTTGAGTGATATGGTATGATTCAAGCCATAAACGCTTGAAATAATTGTTCTCCACATCCAGAATGTAAGGATTGTCATAATCAGGATGGTGTGATGAATTTCTTACATGTACTGCCAAAGCACATAACTTGTTAGTCTTATTTTGATCGCTTTTGTGCTGTGTCAGTCTGTTTTTTAGGTTCTGTAATGATGTGCCAATGTACCTGTGCCAAACCTGGGCAACAATTCGAACTAAATTAGCATCATTTCGTAACAGAAGGATATTTTTACTTCAGTGTAAAAAACACAACATTTTTCCGAATCACATCACAAACGGCATTAAGGGAATTATGACTTTATTGAGAATAGAGGATAAGAAAACTATTAAAAAAATTCTAAAATTTAACAATAATATTAAACAACAGATACTCAATTTGGAAATCAGAATTACTAACACTGTAATACAAGAATTGGAAACAAAATTAACAACAACAACTAATGCAATAAATATGTTTAACAATCCGGAACAACTTAACACTTTCAAGGAATTTATTAAAAGACAAAAAGCAACATATAATAACACATTTCGCAATATAAAAAATTCAAATATTAAAAAATTCAATAAACTTAAACTTGAACAAAAACAAAACTTCATGACAATTCCTAAACAATGGTTCAAAAATATTTCGCACGTTCAAATCCCGGATGAAATAGCACAATTTTTGGCTTTAGGTGGCAAATTTGGCATCGACATCAACAAATCCGAAATTAATGTTAAACACTTGCTGGCTGAGACAGAATTGGCCATATCAAAAACCTCTTTGGATTCAGATGTAATTCGCGCAAAAACTACCAATTTAATTACTAATTATCTTAACAATAATAAATATACTTATAATTATTTAAATGAATTATATTACAAAACAAAAAAATTTCTAAACGAACATCCCGAATTATTAATTACGACATCGGATAAAGGTAATGTTACAGTAGCTATGAACAGAGATACTTACAACGAAATGAGCATAGCATTATTAAATGATCATAAATATTATAAAAAAGTCAGAACAGATATGACCAACTCCACCCAAATCAAAGCCAACAAAATTGTCAAAGATCTAAAAGACAAGAAATATATTACAGATACAGAAGCCAAGACATTAACAACATATAATAGCACTGTTGCAAAATTTTATGCCCTACCAAAAGTTCACAAACAGGATTTGGCTCTAAGACCGATCATAGCAAATATAAACACTCCTTCAGAACCGCTTTGTAACATGGTTTCAAGAATCTTAGCACAATCATATAATCACAACAATGATTATTTCGTCAAAGATTCGTTTCAATTCGCTGATCTTGTACAAAACAAAAAGATACCGGAGAATTATGTACTAATCAGTCTGGATGTTATTAGCTTATTTACCAACATTGACTTGCAAATCACAATAACGGCTATAAGAAATAAATGGGATGTTATCACGCTTCACACGAACATACCATTGGAAAAATTTATTGACATTTTAACTTTCATCTATCAATCTAATATATTCATGTTCAACGGAGAATATTTTCATCAGATTTTAGGGTGTGCTATGGGTTCTAAAATTAGTCCTATTATTGCACAATACGTGATGGACATGGTTTTAGATGCTTGTGTCTCCAATCTATCCTTTACTTTGCCGTTCATCTACAAATTTGTGGACGATATTGTAACAGCTATACCTAAAACAGGACTAGATGAAATTCTACAAGTATTCAACAATTATAATACTAACATACAATTTACTATAGAACAAGAGATTGAAAGATCAATACCGTTTCTGGATACGAAGTTGATTAGATCTACCGAACAAGTTATTACTTTAGATTGGTATAGAAAATCTTTGCATTCAGGGCGCTACATCCATTATGCATCCAATCACAGTTTTAACACAAAAAAGAATGTAATTTTGAACATGAAAACTAGAATCACTAAAATTAGCCACACGTCGTTATTGGATAAAAATTTAAAAATAGCCAAAACACTCTTTATTGAAAATGGTTACCCTGCAAGCTTGATAAATACCTTGCTATACAATAACAATACTCAACCAACTACAATCAGTAACAATAACGAAAATAGCAACAACAAAATAACATATATTTCGTTGACAAACATCAATCAATTATCGAGCAAAATCATATCAGTGTTTCAAGATGATGATAATATCAGATTTGTTAATAAAAACAGTAAAACTATAAGCAACTTGTACACAAAAGTGAAGGATAAAACGTCCAAATTAGCCACCATTAACACTATCTATGCTATTAAATGTTCGTGTGAAAAATTTTACATTGGCACATCATTACAGAACCTAAAAAACAGACTGACACAGCACAAAAGCGATCAAAATAAGACTAACAAGTTATGTGCTTTGGCAGTACATGTAAGAAATTCATCACACCATCCTGATTATGACAATCCTTACATTCTGGATGTGGAGAACAATTATTTCAAGCGTTTATGGCTTGAATCATACCATATCACTCAAAACAGACAGAATGTAATTAATAACAAATCTGATATCAGAAACTCTATCTCCGTATATGCCAACATAATGAACATTGATCAATCGTCAATACGGTCGATAAAAACTTTTTCTTCTTAGTAACCTGTTCAACTTCATAGCAGCGCCAAAATTTTATAATTGTTTTTATCAACTTAATTTTTAAAAAAATTTTTTTTTTTTTTGTTTTGACATGCGCACACTTTTAATTTCAATTATGAATCAATTTTTTCTTCTTGTTTTTTAGGATTCGACTTGTTTGTTAATTTTGAATTTTAATTGGTTTTTGAAAAAACAGTAAAATTTATTTATATTTTTCAGTTTTTTTGTTTGTATAACGTATAAAATTACATTTGTTTTTAATTTATAACTATTATATTGTTTTTTAACTATTTATTATATTTATTCTATTTATTATTTTAAAAATTGACTTGTATAAGTGTTAATTATCTGTGTATAATTTTAAAATTTTTTTTAATTTGTTCGTTTTGTGTTAACTTGGATTACAAAAAAGAGTTTTACATTGAATGAGAATGAAAACAGAAAAAAGCATACCATTTTTAAAAATATTCATTTACTACAACAGCAATTAAATATCTGGTCATACTTGTAAGTTTTTACATACTATGTTAATTTAAACTGTATTGTTTTGGTTTTAACGATTGTAATAATTTTTTTGTTTTTCTAAAAAATTATTTCAGTGCTTCCCTGAAGAAGCCACAAATGTGTGGCGAAATATAGGATTTGTAATAAATTGATAGATATTAAATGCTAGCATTTTAATAACCTAGTCAATCATATACCGTATCCCGTTATATAAATTTTCTCAATATATATATATATATACATACATATATATATATATATATATATATATATATATATATATAAATATATATATATATATATATATATATATATATATATTTATTTGATTTATTTATTTCAGGTACGCAGACACAAAGAAATTAACAAACATATATGCGTTTCTACTTAAACAAAACAACATATAATAATTCATCGCGGCAATTTTTTAAATATATTAGTAATTAAATAATAAGAGAAAGAAGAACTAAGTGCAATAAGAATATAATTAAACATAACAGAACAAATTTCCTAATAACAAAAAAACTTAAGAAAACTAAAAATAACACGAATAATATAACTTAACCTCATAAAAAATTGACAGACAACAAAGACAAAGAAAAATAACACAAACGTATAAAATTTTAGCAAATTTAATTACAAAACAATTAAAATCAGTGTGAAATAAATAAATAAATATTGACGAATCTGTTATAACCAGAAGAGAACAGACATAATAGTTTTAATCTGTCTTATTGTTTTGTTTTTTGTATTTTAAATATATGACACCACATGGTTTTTTAATTAGTAAAAATAATGAACACACGAGTCAAATAAAAAAATATAAGTATCATTTATATATTATATGTATAATCGAAAGAAGTTTAAAGTTGTAAATGTAACAAAAATTTATTTATGTATACATGTAAGTTGTATTAATTTAATTGTATTTATAACTGTAAATCTAAAATAATGTAACAAAATTATATTCATTCCTAGTGCGAAATTCCTGAAGAAGAGTCAAACCCGACTCGAAATATTGAATGAAGCAATAAAAAAGTACAAATAACAACTATTAAAGAGGATTATGAGAAATTAATTGCCTTATCCTGTCAAAAAAGACTGCGTACCTGAAATAAATAAATCAAATAAAAATTTAAAATAATTTCAGTCGAAAAACAAAACAAATATTATATATATATATATATATATATATATATATATATATATATATATATATATCTAGAGTCGGCCCTGAAAATGCACAATGTATATAAAATAGATATTATATAATTGTCATTTTTTTAACGTAAAATTGCGAAAAAAAATTATCTATCAACAATTTATTATTTAGTTGTCGATGTTACGCAATTTATTTCAATTTAGATAAAACTTTATTCGTTAAAATAGTAACTGTTTTTCATAATACTTATCAGCTGTTTTAAACAAAAATATAATTAACAAGTGTGCAAATTTTTTATAAAAAAATATGCATTTTTTTCAATCTCAGTATATTATAAAATATTCAATTTTCTGTTGCTGTCTTGGTTACAATAAGATTATCGTTTTAAGACAATTAAATTAAATAAATAATATACTATTTCATCTTCACAATTATGCAAAACGTGCTTACTTCATTTTCTTCGCAATTATTTTTTTTATTACACTGCTAATAACCTTATTAAAAAAATAAAATAACTTTAGGTTTTAATTCTGTTATTTATTTATATAAAACGACGTTTCGACAAGGCTCAACGCTTAAAAATTTCTCAAGAAAAAAAAATTTGAATCACAAATTATCCTTGTATTGGTTCTGACACAAACGTACCGCATTTCTAAATGAAGTTAATTTTAATTCTGAATTTTTTCATGCTATAACTACCGCTTGAATAATCATAAATATTAAGCAATGAGAAATCTCCAGAAAACTGTTCCACTGCCCCTGTTATGCTTCGGCAATTATGAAAATTTCAAACTCAACGGCTTGCTAAGCGAGAATTGCTAAGCGAGAATTTTCAGCGTTTATTAAGTAGGGTTTTTCGGTTTAACTATAAATATTGTGTTTAAGACCATGCTACCCCCTGTAAGTATTATTATTTTATTGAAATGAGTTTTTACAATTACAAAAATAATAAATTTACAACGTTTCGGTAAAAAAACGAAACAAAATTAATGTAACAATAATGATTTTTTGGGCACTTTAAGGAATTTTATTTTATTTTAGGGAGAGAATGACATATCATGTTATTACAATGATCTTTGCCTAGCGGGCGAAATCAATTTTTTTTGACCCACTTTAATATATAGTATATATATATATATATATATATATATATATATATATATATATATAATATATAAGTGAGAATTAATGGTTGTAATGAAACAATATCAGAGTACATCAAATATAAGCATGAAATAACTATTAAACTGAAAATGAAAAAACTCATATCACCACGACCTGGGATCGAACCAGGGACTATCCACTTGCCGGGTGGACACTCTACCACTGAGCTACCGAGTTGACAGGGGGGCATCTTCCCAGACTCACCCTGTATATATATATATATATATATATATATATATATATACAGGGTGATTCAGACCACCCGTACCACCCAAATATCTCGCGTAAAACGGAACGAATCAAAAAAAGAAAAAATACGTCCAAAAAGATTTCAAAAATTCTATTAATTGACACCAAATTCAAATTTTCCGCCCACCCCCTGGGGGGTGGAGGGGGGGTAGCTTTGTAAATTTAAATGGGGACCCCCATTTTTTATTGCAGATTCGGATTCCTAGATTCAAATAAAGAAGGTTTTGTCCGAAAAATTTTTTTTGATTCTTGAAAGATGGCGCTCAAATCGCAAAAAACGCTACTTTTTATTTTGACGATTTTTAATAATAGATGTGAGCCATAATGTAAAAGGGTGTTGTCATTTTAAGACATTTACTGCTTTCAGTTAAACTTATTGATGCCCCCCGCCTCCCACCCCCTCTATCTCAGTTTATTACATAGATATATTATATTTTTGATTGCGATATTACACACACACACACACACCATCATACACACACACACACACACACACACAGGCGATTTTAACGATTTTACATGATTTTAAGCGCGCTTGTATTGATTTTACACGATTTATAGTGATAATGTCTTAAAATGACAACACCCTTTTACATTATGGCTCACATCTAATATTAAAAATCGTCAAAATAAAAAGTAGCGTTTTTTGCGATTTGAGCGCCATCTTTCAAGAATCAAAAAAAAATTTTCGGACAAAACCTTCTTTATTTGAATCTAGGAATCCGAATCTGCAATAAAAAATGGGGGTCCCTATTTAAATTTACAAAGCTACCCCCCCCTCCCCCCCCCAGGGGGTGGGCGGAAAATTTGAATTTGGTGTCAATTAATAGAATTTTTGAAATCTTTTTGGACGTATTTTTTCTTTTTTTGATTCGTTCCGTTTTACGCGAGATATTTGGGTGGTACGGGTGGTCTGAATCACCCTGTATATGTATATGTACTTTTTCATCCCGTTGGTAATATCATATTACGCATAATGTTAGTAATAGTTCTGATATTATGTATTTTTAAACGAATTCTGTTTAAAATAAACAGCAGTTGAGTATAATTATACATCTAAAAATTCTGGGCATCATAGTGTCTCAGGATTTGTAGGTAAAATTACTTAATATTTTTAGAGTGTTTGCTTGTGCTTGCATTAAATAATAATGTTTTGATTTTGTATATTGCAGATGAGACGTTCCGGTGCTCTGGTCGTCGTTTTTACCGTATTGTTTTTGGCGTCGTTTTTGGGTCTCGGCACAGCGACGCATTCTAAGGTAAGAGTTAATGAATGATAGGAGGCCATTTGTTTGTACACCTAGAACGATATAATGCAATAGAGAGAGAGAGAGTGGTTATCATTTGACTTTTGAAATGAGGAAGTTTAACCGTATAAATTTATTTTTTCTCAAATATATACCTATATATAAAATAACAACAAAAACTGATATTAAAATTTTTAATAATTGTTTTATTTACTTGTTATTGACAATTTTTGTAAGGGCATTACTGACGTCACAAGGCTATTGTGCACAAGCGCAAAAGAGAGTTAGTGAGATATAATTTTGAAAACGTATGTCGTAGAAAATGTTGATTTTTGTTGATTCAGTGACGCCCAGCCAATAGCTTGTATCGGTAACTATGGCAATACATGTGTATCTCATTCAAAAATCGACAAGAATTTTGTGAAGACATTACTGACGTCATCACGACATGTTTTTACATTATTTTTAGGATATCTGGGCATCTTTGAGAAAAATAATATATTAAACATAACTTTTTAGGCAATTTTCAACAAAATAAAAAAATAAAAAAAAAATACGCTAAACATCCCCATTAAATAAATAAAACATAAAAATAGATCATGAATCAAATTATACATTACGGTTTAATAAATTAAATATAAAAAAAAAAATTACTTATGTAAAAAAATTGAGTAAAATTTTTACTATAAAATATCTGTAATTTTTATTTTACTATAAATATTTGGTATTTCTACCTCAAAATTCTGTTATTTTATACATAATGAATAATAATCACTTAAAGTAAATAGAAATGACCAAACAAGTATATAAAATTGCTTACTTTCTTGCAAATTGCATCACATACTTAATGTAAAAATATACATATTGTTGGTATAACTTCTTAAATTATATAAAATTACAGCTTGCATATTAATATCTGTAATAATTTATCAAAATAATGAGACTTTTGTGTAATAATACAAATAAAATATTTTTAGTGTAATACATTCATTTCAAAATACATCGTTTATGTAAATTTAGAAATGTATGTAATTAAACGAACAATAATATTACTAAACAAATTTTACATAATTATAGAAAATTTACTGAAGTTCTGTAAATTTACTAAAAGAGACTTTACTAAATAAACTGTAATATTACATGCATATGTACGTTTTCACTCCCGTTCGTAATATTATATTACATGATATGTTTGTGTTAGTTCTGATATTACATATTTCTAGAACGATTCTGTTAAAATTATTAGCAGTTGAGTAATTATATACCTAAAAATACTAGGCATCATAGTGTCTTATGGTTTTTAGGTGAAATATTATAATTTTTTTAGAGTGCACAATTTTCCTCATCCAAGTTCTTGATACTTCTTATATCTTAATTCGCTTATTAAATTCCGAATTTTAAAATTCGAAATTGAATACCTTTTCAAACAAGCAATGAAAAATTTGTTCTTATCGTATTACTTTAATTTATCAACTGTTTTATTTCACATTTTTGCTTTTTCGTTGTATTTCCCAATTACAAAAATGTTATAATGGTAAGATATTTGCCATTTATAACTTGAAACAAAGCGATGTAAATTTAATTACACAAATTTTTACGCAAACCAGTGAATTCGATACTATACATACTCGTAACAGTATCAGATTGAGGAATGCACGAGTTTGAAAAATACCCACGACTGATTTTATCTAGTTTTAATTAAAAAAATACAATAACACGAGGAACATATAAAAGTATTTCTTCAATTAACAAAACAAAACAAAAAAAATATTTGTTAATTTGTTCAAAATTGAATAAAAATTTAATCGAAAAACAGAATTGTATTTTTTCTACTGTCAATAATTATTTATTACTGTTTTGTACTAAGATATCAAAATATTGATATTACACTACTATATTGCTTATAAAGAAGGTCATTATATAACTAGTACAATAATGTAAACATTATTATATAGTAGTAACCTACTATATATACAGGGTGTAACAGAATAACTATTCCTAATTTTAACTGGAGTATTTTGGGCTCAGAATATGAAGATTTAATGCAAATCACTGAGATAAAATGTGGCTCCTTACTGAGCTACAGGGTGTTTTATATAAAAATTTAAAAACGATTTTTGCCCAGTACTTTAAAACTATTTGACGTATCCTTATCATACTTGGCAGGAAATTTAGGTACCGTACACCATACTAAATTATGTTAAATAAAAGTTTCTGGCTACTGCCAGTGGCGTACAACAAGGGCAAGTGAGAGGTTGATCCTTCCTAAATTCTACGCCACTGGCGGAATTGTCATTTTAGCACAATTTTTCGATTCTCCAATATTTGCTGTGTAAAAAACATACCCTTCCTTTGTAACGATAAAGTCACTATTTTTCGAGATATTTAAAGTTAAACATAAGCTGCACCCTTGGAATTTTTTCAAAATTTGCTCAAAAAAATCTGAAAAAATTCAGTAAAATAGAGAAAAAAATTAGCTACATAATAAATAAGTAACTTTTTTCTCTAGCTCATTCTGATTTGGCTGTAAAAATTATTGAAAATAAAAAAAATAAAATGCAAAAAATATTAATTTTCAATAATTTTTCCAGCCAAACCAAAATGAGTTAAAGAAAAAGTTACTTAGATATTATGTAGCTAATTTTTTTCTCTATTTTACTGAATTTTTTCAGATTTTTTTTAGCAAATTTTGAAAAAATTCCAAGGGTGCAGCTTATGTTTAACTTTAAATATCTCGAAAAACAGTGACTTTATCGTTACAAAGAAAGAGTATGTTTTTTACACACCAAGTATTGGAGAATCGAAAAATTGTGCTAAAATGACAATTCCGCCAGTGGCGTAGAATTTAGGAAGGATCAACCTCTCACTTGCCCCTGTTGTACGCCACTGGCAGTAGCCAGAAACTTTTATTTAACATAATTTAGTATGGTGTACGGTACCTACATTTCCTGCCAAGTATGATAAGGATACGTCAAATAGTTTTAAAGTACTGGGCAAAAATCGTTTTTAAATTTTTATATAAAACACCCTGTAGCTCAGTAAGGAGCCACATTTTATCTCAGTGATTTGCATTAAATCTGCATATTCTGAGCCCAGGATATTCCAGTTAAAATTAGGAATAGTTATTCTGTTACACCCTGTATATACCAGGGGTGGGCACACATGAAGCCTAAGGGAGACGCAATCTGGTTTTTAATATTCTATAAAGAGCCATACACCAATTAATTTTTTTTATTTAATATACATACATACATACACAATCACGCCATGTACCCAGAAGGGTGTGGCACAAACTCTTTTCATTATTCCGAAATCAGTCGCCTACAAACACTCCCATCCAAACAAGCAACTTTCGCTTCATCCACATTCATAATTCCTCTCATACATGCTTTTCTATTCCTACTACTTGGAAACTTTTGCTCACGCAACTACTCATCGGACTACTCTCATTATAACATATAAACAATATAACAATGAAAAAGAAAATAATTAAGTATTTCAAAATTTTAGTAATAAAATTCAAATATAATAAAAATGAAATATAACAGAAATATATATCATAAAAATATATTTACTAATAAAATCTAAGGACAATCTTTGGTCAAATTTTTAAAATTTGATGTAAAATTAGTTAATGCTGTCCGCAGAAATTCTTTAAGATGTTGATTGGTCAACTAAATATGTCACCCATTCTCTAAAACTTTAATGGGAGCCGCACTTGACTCAGTGAAGATCCACATGCGGCTCTCGGAGCCGCATTTGCCCACCGTTGATATATACCAATGATGGCAGTACTCAACATGAGTTCACAGTCAAGTGTTATTTAATTTGATATCCTTAGCAGCCATATTAAAAATTATGTTGTGATAATTGGCAATATTTATTTCCGCTTGAATTTGACGATTGAAATATTGTTTGAAAAAATGCGATACACATACACATCGCCAGCGTTTGTTAGAAATTGCATATTTGGCCAAAGAAATACTAATTCCTCACAAATCACATAACAAATATACTGTTTTATGTGTGTTAAGGTTACTCGGTATGCACTTTTATTTATTTTCAGTTTAGTTTCATTTGGAACTCTTAAAAAATAGCATATATCACTTGGCTCAACACAATAAAGATCGTTTTTTGCTCCTCATACGAGTAACATAATATACTATAATTTTTTTATACCATTTAGATTAAAAGTACATAATTGAAATTTGTCCATTGACAATTTCTTTTAAAATAAAATGAAAACAATAATTTTTTTGTCCAAAAATTAATATGTACGTTTGTACTAAAACTTACAAATTTTTAATAATGTTTATGCTTTGTTTTTATTGAGAATTTTTCTATGAGAGTTTTTTCATATTATTTATTAAAATTAAGTTTTATAAAAATATCGAAATATTAAAAAAAAAATAATTAATATAATATTTTAAAACGGAACAGGAAACAAATTCAACATTTAACTCATAAGATCCAGTTTCTTCTTTTTAAATAAATTTTTGGTAAATAATAACATGATTATTTTACTATATAATTGTTTTATATAAAAAAATATCACAGATTTATTAGATTGATTGTTTAATATTAACAAACAATAATGACGCCAAAATTTAAATAACTTTTTTACATTTCCTTAAAAAATAGTCAAAGTTTTCGAATTACAGGCAACCCTCCTATAACACGGTAAATAGGTTCCAAGAAAACGACGTGTTATGTGAAACCGTGTTATATGAAACCCAGAGTCAATAGAAAAAAGGGTGTTAGGTTAGTTTTTTATTTCACCCCTTTACAGGGTTGTATCTCCCTTATTATTGAGTTTTGGAAAAAAATGTATATAAAAAGGTACCCTTATTTTTGAACTTACTATCAGCTTTAGCAATTACGGTACATAATTCTGGACCATTATGTATAAAGATGGTCAATTTGATCATAAAATGATAGAAGGGTTAATGATGGTTGTTAGATTTTAGGTGCTTTGGATACTTTTGCTAAAAATGTAAATATTTCCAAATAAGTCCTCCCCCCGTTTGAGTATATACAATGCTGTTTTGGTGCCTACGTTGTAATGTATGGTAGTGAATGTTGGGTTTGCCTGCAAAAGCATAAAAGAAAAATGACTGCTGTGGATATGAGATTTTTACATGGAGGATATGTGCTGTAACAAGGAGGAACCAGCGGCGGCGGTACGAAATATATTAGTGTATGATGAGTGTGAAATTGAAAGAAAAATGTAAAAAAGTTGCCATGTTAGTTAGTTAAAGTGGTTCGGACTTCTTGAGAAAATGTCTAATGAACGTTTGGTTAAAAAAAATTGTATAAATGATTTTGAAGTTATATACGCTTGCGTGGATGTCTGGTGAGTAGTTGGAGTGATGTATGCTTGAGAGAATGGCTTGCTAGAGCGGAAGTTTCCAAGTAGTAAGAATATAAACAAAATATAAATAAAAAAAAGATAAAAAAAATGTATGCATATAATTTTAAACTGGAATGCGTACATTCTCCAAATATTTGGTTAAATATAATTCAGTCCACGCAAAAAAAAATTAAATTAAAAATTCCATTTTAGGCTGTAGACTTTTTTGAAGATAATAATATACATTCGTACATACAGTTAATTTGTATAATAAATTTTTTAGCAAATTTTTCTGCTCAATTAATACAAAGCAAAAAATAAATAATTTTATGGAATATTATAAATTAATATTATATGTTGTTTCTTTTGTTTTTCAGAGATCCAGACACCATCATGATTCAGTCACTTCATTCCCCACTACGACAGAAGTCACTCCTTTATTGGATACAAGTGAGTATTTTTTTGTGTACAAATTAATATTATAATCTGACACGATAAAAGATATAAGATTTAAATCATCATTAATTTATTTTGATAAATTAATTAAATTATTAGTTAATTTTTAAATGAAAAATAATGCATTTCTCTTGCCGGAGTTCAAACTCGAGACCTCCTGCTTTTGCGGCAACTTTTACAGACAAGATAATGCATTTTCTCTATATTTTGACTGATCATGATAAACTCATGAATTCCAATCCAATCGATTACATCACATGATGTGTCTATAAATCTAGCAATGTTAGTTTATATTATACTTCTTAATTACACATGGCGTATTTGGTAGCGCATTTGCCGCAAAAGCGAAAGGTTTCGTGTTCAAACCTCGGCAAGACAATGGATTATTTTTCATTTAAAATTTATTTAAAAAAATATTTTTGAATTGTTTCACTTAACGTTGAACTTGAAACAAATATATATTTAAAAAAGTTGTTTTTTATACAATTTTACTCCTAGGCATGAAATTAAACTATAGAAATCATCAAAGAAAATCATAACACAGTATGAAGCCCAAAAATTAAATAAAATCTGGTTTCTTTTGTTTAATAATTTATAAGAATTTTTGTTAACGAGATACTAGTTTCGAAGTTACGCTTTGTTTATTTATTACAAATAATAAATAAACAAAGCGTAACTTCCAAACTAGTATCTTGTTAACAAAAATTCTTATAAATTATTAAACAAATATATTTTCAAATATTTATTTTCCTGATGATAATGCATGTCTGATTAATCTAAAGGTCAAATTTTAATAAAATAATATAAAACTTAAACCTAATACATTTTAAATTTATGAAATATTTGATTTTCTTTAAAAAACCTTAAAATTTTTAATTGTATCTTAATTTTTCATTTTCAGATTATTCCTTTATGATTATATTTGAGTATTAACTGTATTTAAATGATATATCTATCAACTAACCAGATTAATGAATTATATATATATATATATATATATATATATATATATATATATATATATTAGGTGATTATATATTAAGGTGGTTCTTGTTTTGGCAGTCGGAAATTTTTTGGTCCCACCCGCCAAAATTATTCCAAATAAATAAAAAAAAATGTCCATACACTTCCCAGACCTGTCAGATGATTTTAACCCGTGCCTGTTGAAGGCTCAAAATTTGCATTTATTTAAATGGGAAAATTACCTTTTTAGACATTTTGAGATATAACTTTTATTGTATTTACTTTAAAAATATTTCAAAATAATCACCAAAAACTAATAAAATATGCTTTTTGGTAGTCCAAAATTCATGTCATTCCGATAATTATTAACGGAGTGGTGTGAATTTGAAAAATATGATTTCTGACTCAGAAAAAAGTTATAATGATTAAGAATTATTAATCATTATAGCTTTTTTATATACAACCCGCTTTCCAAGTACGTGTTTCAGGCTGCAGTATCAGTAGGGGTCAAAAACATCTCCAGCACAGATAACTCTGGTTATTTTGTTTGTAAAGAATTGATTTATTTCATTTAAATATATTTATATTTATATATATATATATATATATATATATATATATTAATTTTTGATTTTTACTGTTTTATCGTAGATTTTTGTGTTTTTATATACCGGGTGTCCCATTATATTTTCCAGTATTTCAAGAGCTTATAACTTTTAAACGAATAAAGACAGATACATGCGATTTTGTGTGTGTGTGTGAGTGTGTGTGTGTTCACAATAATAATTCAGTGGAGGAAATATATTAGTGTAAAAATTAGTAATTTACCCCACCTCTTTGAGCGAGGCGGTGGCAACTTTGAAATCGTAAATGGGAACCCTATTTTTTATTGCAGTTTCGGAATCTTTGGCTAAAAGTACGTGAGATTTGTTTGTAACATTTTTTCGATTTATCATAGATGTAATCGACGAAACTTTTCAATTACTTGCTAAGAAAAAATAGCTATTATCGGATGCCAGGAACAGGCATCCGTTCAGGAATACTTGGTCTATGCGATTTCTTTCGTTTATGACTTATCAATGTGCTTGACCAAATCTATTTTCAAATTAATGTATTTTTGATATCATGAATCGAAAAAATATTACAAACAAATTTTACGTACTTTTAACCATAATATCAAAATCTGCAATAAAAAATAAGAGTTGCCCTCATCCCACCCCCAGAGGATGGGGTGGTGGTCTAATTTCCACACTAATGTATTTCCCGCGCTGAATGATTAGATTTTGATTATTAAATTTGTTTATTTTTCAAGATATTTAAAGTTTTCAAGTTAAAAAACTCATCCGGTATATATACTGGGTGTCCCATTTTAATCCGCCACCTGCAATAACTTTAAAATCGTGCATCGGACAAAAAAATGTTTCGGATAAAAAGTAAATGGTTTCGAGGGAGACATCTGATGCAGAGACCCTTGCCCCCTCCGGAGCCCCTGGGGGGCGGGAAAGGGGGGCAACTTTGAAATCTTAAATGGAACACCCTATTTTTTATTGTAGATTCTAATAGGCCATTAAAAAGTATGTAAATTTTATTTTAAGACTTTTTTGTTTATCTTTGATAGATGGCGCTGCAAACAGCATTTTTTTTCTCAGTTTATCAGTTTTTAATTTGAAAAAAAGGTGTAACTAAGTACGATATTCAAATTTTTTTCAGTTCTTTGAAAAGAAGGGGGGGGCAAGGGTCACTGAATCAGATATCCCGTCGAAACCATTAGCTTAAAGTTATACCCCTCGAAACCATTAACTTAAAGTTAATGGTTTCGAGGAAGATATTTGATGCAGTGACCCTTGCCCCCCCCCCTCTTTCCAAAGAACTGAAAAAAATCTTGAATATCGTACTTAGTTACACTTTTTTTTTCAAATTGAAGATTGATAAACTGAGAAAAAAAATGCTGTTTGTAGCGCCATCTATCAAAGATAAAAAAAAGTCTTGAAATAAAATTTACATACTTTTCAGTGGCCTATCAGAATCTACAATAAAAAATAGGGTGTTCCATTTAAAATTTCAAAGTTGCCCCCCTTTCCTGCCCCCCAGGGGGTTCAGAGGGGGCAAGGGTCTCTGCATCAGATGTCCCCCTCGAAACCATTTACTTTTTATCCGAAACATTTTTTTGTTCGATGCACGATTTTAAAGTTATTGCAGGTGGCGGATTAAAATGGGACACCCAGTATATATATATATATATATATATATATATATATATATATATATATATATATATAAACTTGATTTTCGGTGAAAAAAGATTGCCGATTTTTATTCAATATTTACATTATCATAACTTAATATTTAAAGCGACATTTTTCATACAAACAGAAGAGAACGTTTTGAATAATATAATAATATTTTTCGAGTATAACATTAGAATCAGATCAAAAAAACATATTTGGAAACGAAATAAAATATGCATACACAAATATTTAAAAGTAAAAAAAACTCGAACTGAAAAATTCTTCTAATAGGAATATTTTATTATTCATGGACTCTTGAAAATGTAGTAAAAATCAATTCAGCCACACTGGGTAATAAAAATTTTAAAGCGAATTTAATTTATTTCGACTTTGCTTTATTACGCGAGTCGATTGTTTTCAATCATTTGAAATTGCTTTTAATCAAATGCCAGTACGTCCAGGGCCGCACTAGCCTAAGACCACGAGAATTCTGGGCTCTTCGATAAAAGCAATAAAATTTTAAATAACAAATTGTATTTACATAACTATTTTATTTTTTACAATAAATTTTTGTGCATTTTACGCCGTGTATATTTACTACAAAAAACTAATTAGTTATTTTTTAGATATAGAAAAGTATTGACTCTGCCGGGGGTCGAACCCGGGACCTCTGGTTTTCGCGGCCATAGTTCTACAACTGAACTACAGAGTTTTTTGGCAAAGTCAATATTTTTCTTCATCATTATTGACTGGGCATGAGAATTTCATGATAAACCCCAGTCGAATAGATCATATGATGTGTACATTTAATATTCGCATTTTAGCACATGCTATTATTATTAATTTAATTAATAACTATTTTAGTTATTTTTATATATTATTCTGTTTACCATTTTTACTACCACTTTGACTGCAAGGAAAATTTGGTATAGTGATCGGTACGGTGTCTGTAACATTTTCACATAGCCTTCAGATGACAAATTCAAACTTAGTTTACGTGGGTGCATGTATGTGCTTTGTCAGCTCGCTCGGTCGTCAGTCAAAATTTTGTAATCGCAACTCCTGCTAGACGGTTCAACCAATTTTAATGAAATTTTATGATAGGTTTATTTAGTGCCCAAGATCAGGGCCGGATTAACCACTTTTTGGGCCCTAAGCAATTTCCATTTTAGGGGCTCCTTTCTCTAAAAGAAAGGGAGTAAGAAAGAAAGACGTGAAGAGAAAGAAACGTATTTCAAATATATATTTCTAAAGAGTTTCAATCAGAAATCAGAATATCTTTTTCCTACATTTGTTCGCTACAAAGTCTTTTAAAAGTAAAATAATGTGAAACTTAGCTCAGATAGCCAAACAAATAATTACGGTACTTTAATAATACTCAAATATGAAAACATGAATAATTGCATAAATAATGAATAGGCGTAAATAAAAATTAAGAAGTTTCCATAATCGATAATTTGTAGGAAAAGATAACACGTTTTCGACTTGAGCGACTCTCTAAATGTTAACCGATTTAGCTCAAATCCGACACTGTCATGTTTTTATATAGTGTAACATATACTAAAAGAAGAACAAGAAATTAGGAATTTCTTTTTTGGCACAGTCTAATATATATATATATGTATATATATATAATGTATATATATATATATATATATATATATAATATATATATATATATATATATATATATATATATATATATATATATATATATATATATATATATATATATACTATTATTCCATTAAAATATTCACCAATATAATTTTTCCTAGTCGTGATCTTAAATTCATTATATATATATATATATATATATATATATATATATATATATATATTAATCACGTAAATTAAAATATAGATCTTCTATTTGACTGAAACCAATGAAACTTATTTAAATTAATAATTACTATCTTTCATACATTTAAATTCAAAAAAATATCGACATTATTTTTATTACAGATCCCTGCCTAATACACTACTGCCCAAAGGGTCAAAAATGCATTGTATCAGATGGTGGCGTCGCAACGTGCGTCTGTCAGAGCAGTTGCGGCGAACGTCGGAAATTAGTATGCGGCTCCGACGGGCACATCTATCCGAATCATTGTGAACTGCATCGGGCCGCTTGCCTAGCCGATAAGTTGATTACTATTGAACGAGCCGTTCATTGTATTAAATATGGTACGTACGTAAATATTTTTTATAAGAATTTTTTCTTAATATGTTATTGTTCTATATTACAAATAATTTTATTAACTTATAAGTTGCATGTATCAAGTTGTAATTGTATAATTATAATATAATAATTATTTATTACGAGACTTACTTGCAACATGTGAAACTCATTGAACAATAGAAGTGTATTGTTATTCAAATAATTGCTTTTTTTACATTAATAACACAAATATTGTACAAAGCAAATAATGAAGTACATGAAGCAAATAATATTTTAATAATTGTATATTCTGGTATTGTAATTAAATTAATCAGGTACGTATATTCAAATGAAATGTATGAACACACATTATTCACAGATTGTTACAAAATAAACACAGACATTTTTACCACTTTGACTGCAAGGAAAAGTGGTATAGCGGTTGGTACCGTGTCCGTAACATTTTCAAAAAAAATAAAATTGTATTCATATAGCCTCTAGATCAGCGCTTCTCAACCTTTTTTGGCTTGAGTACCCATTGGCAGTTCATTATTTTAAATTGTACCCCTTATATTAGAAAAAAAAAATTAAAATATTAATACTCGCGAATTTTTTATTATTTTAAACTTGTTCAAACACTAAATAAATGGCAATAATGTGTCAAGGAGTATGCTCAGAATGTGTATTGATGAAAAGTAAAACATTTATTATAGTTACATATATTTTAATAAAAAACGACATAAATATAAACTAATATATTTTTTAATTATAAATTTCTCATTAATTTTAACTTAACTTATTACATTTAGTGAGATCCTTGAGCTTGCTTTGAGGCGCATAGTTTTTTGAAGTCAGGTTCGATTGATGCAAGGTATAATCTTAAATCTGGAGCTGCATTCAGCTTATTACGGTATTTGTTTTTAATAAAGAGATATGAAGAGAATGCTCTTTCCACCAGCACTGTACTTGTAAATGGTATCAAAACGTTAAGCGCTTTGACAGAAAGCTGTTCATATTCGGTGCTGATATGTGACCAAAAGTTAATAAGACATTTTCCTTTAAATTCGACTTTCAAAGTAGAGTCATTTGAAAGTTCAATTAAGTTCTCTTTTTCAGTGATTGATAATTTAGCTATTCGAAAGTATTCGTCATTGAAAGGATTTGAAATCCAACTGTTTCCTACATCAGGTTTGTCAAAATACTTCTCGAAATTTGATTTTAGCTCTTTTAAGTGTTCAGATATATCGTTGCTCAATTCTTTGGAGAGGAAAAGTTTATTCTCTGATAGGAAATTGTGCAAAGTTTCAAATACCTCCGGCTGACCGTTTTCAATACACGTTCTCCAAAAATTAATTTTATCCGAAACATTGAATATCGATATGGAGGTGTTTTGAAGTGCTAAATTTAGATTGTTTGTACGTAGGAAAATTTGTGATAAATACGCAAGCGTCTGAAGCCAATTACAGTCATGAAACTTGGGAGCAAGTTGAAAAGGATGTTCTTCGAAGAAAACCTGTACTTCATGTCTAAGCTCGAACAATCGGGTAAGGACCTTGCCTCGAGATAGCCACCTCACTTCTGTATGATATAGCAGCGTAGAATGAACACTATCAAAATTTTCACAAAGAACTTTAAAAATTCTCGAGTTGGTTGACCTTGACTTTATAAAATTAACCACTTTCGTAGCTTCGTCAAGAACAAGCTTCATTTGCACTGGAAGGTGCTTAGATGCCAAACTTTGCCTGTGGATGCAACAGTGACTCCAACTTACACTGGGAGCTATCTTCAAGACTCGACCGCGCAGGCCGGAATAAATACCTGACATAGACTTGCCACCATCGGTACAAAGCCCACAGCAATTAGACCAATTTATGCCTTTTTCTTGGAAATAATAATCGATAGCTTTGAATATATCCTCACCTGTTGTGTGTTCTGACAGAGCATGACAAAGTAAAAGGTTTTCTTCGACTTCGTTGTCTTTTAAATACCTCGCAATAACAAGCAAAATAGCAAAATTAGCAACATCCGTGCTTTCATCAACTTGTATAGCGAAAACCTTACTATTTTTAATTCTATCAACCACTGTTGCCTCAACATTATCAGACATATCCAAAATTCTTCGAGATATTGTACTGTTTGAAAGAGGAATATTTTTTATTTTTTGCACATGTTCTTCTCCAAGCATACACCGAACAGCATCTTTTATGCATGGTTGAATTAGATTCTCTGCAATTGTATGATTTTTACCACATGTAGCAATGCGGTAACTAATGCGGTAACTAGCTTCGGTCGCATTTTCGTTATCTTTATTAGCTGGCAGGATGTACGATGTCAAAACTGACATCTTCATATTTTGAGCCGCTAAGCGTTTAAAAAAATCATATTCTTTGTTTTTATAATTGGCATGTTTTGTTTGGAGATGACGTAAAAGCAGGGAGGGCTTCATACTGCCATTTGATAGCACCTCACCACATACTACACATTTGGGTTTAGGGCTGTCTTCACCTCCTGTATATGAAAATCCATATTTCATATATTCGTCGCAGTATTTCCTCTTTTTAGCTATCTGCAGAACGGGCGGCGCATTTTCTGTGGGTTGTATTTGTACTTGTGTTTTTGATGTGACTTGAGAAGTACTAACGAGTTCGTCACTTTCTAGTGTACGTTTATTGTTTTTTATTGTACCGGTTTTCAACCACTGATCCATATTTAATCCTAAATTTATTTAGAAATTAATTTAAGTTTAAAATTAAAATAATGTTAAAACTTACAGATTGGAAATAAAAGTGTTATTAATTAGTAATAAGAATTGTGTAATCGCAAAAAACGAGTATTAAATTTGTTACACTACAATAGACACGCTTTGGAACATTGGGTCCATTTGAATTCTAACCTAACACAAACCGTTGTTATATGATGATGCAACTCTGAGGATTGTGGGGGTTCTTTTGTTTTGCATGGGTCCACGGCCTGGCAGCACTGGCAAATTTACTGAATTTACCCAATTTACCTTCGGAAAGCCAAAAGACCGACGCGGGGCACACATAACTTTGAACAATATTTTGTGTATAAAAAGTGAGCCCCAAAACAATTTTCTTGTCCAATATTTGCCACCGCTTTAAAACTAAATTGAGGGGGAGTTATATTTTTAACATCCGGCATTACTAATTTTTTTTTCACGTACCCCTGAGCCATCAGACGCGTACCCCTAGGGGTACGCGTACCACGGGTTGAGAATCGCTGCTCTAGATGACAAATCTGAACTTACTTTATGTGAATGTATGGATGTGCGTCGTCAGCTCGCTCGCTCGGTCGCAAGTCAAAATTTTATGATCGCAGCTCCTTCTAAACGGTTCAACCGATTTTAATGAAATTTTTAGAATAAGTTTGTCTAATACCCAAGATGGTTATGTGGTTTTATTTTTTTCCAGTAATGCCAAATTTCCGAGAAAAAAATTACTAAAGTTTCTAAAAATTTATTGTGGATACATTATTTATCCGATTTTGATCAAATTTTTAGAAAAGATTTCCCTAATGCTCCCATTAATTATATAATTTTATTAATATCTAGTGTTACCAACTTTTTGAAAAAAAAATTACTAAAATTTTTAACAATTTAATATGGCCATGTTATTTAACCGATTTTACTCAAATTTTCACAAAAGATTCTCCTAGTATTCATATAATTTACGTAATTTTACAAAATACTTATCGAGAAAAAAATCACAAATATTTTCAAAAATTTATTGTGGCTACATTATTTATTCCATTTTGATCAAACTTTCAGAAAAGTTTTCCTTAATTCATTAATTACACAATTTTATTAATATCCAGTGTTTCTAACTTTCCGAGAAAAAAATTACTAAATTTTTAAAAAATTTATTATGACCATTATTTAACAGATTTTAATCAAATTTTCATAAAACATTTTTTTAGTGCCTAAATAAATTATGCAATTTCAATAAAATACAGTGTTGCGAACTTATCGAGAGAAAAAAATCACAATTTTTTTTTAAAATTTATTGTGGCTACATTATTTATTCCATTTTGATCAAACTTTCAGAAAAGTTTTCCTTAATGCTCCCATTAATTACACAATTTTATTAATATCCAGTGTTTCCAACTTTCCGAGAAAAAAATTACTAAATTTTTAAAAAATTTATTATGACCACTATTTAATTGATTTTAATCAAATTTTCATAAAAAATTCTCCTAGTGCCTAAATAAATTATGCAATTTTAATAAAATACAGTGTTTCGAACTTATCAAAAGAAAAAAATCACAAATTTTTTTAAAAATTTATTGTGGCTACATTATTTATTCGATTTTGATCAAATTTTCAGGAAAGTTTCTCTTAGTGCCCACATAAATTATAATTTTATTAAAGATATTGTGTTGCCAACTTTCCGAGATATGTCAAAGTGGTCTATATATGGGTTTACCCATACACTTCTAATCTTGTTTTAAAACTTTTGTTTGTTTGTCTGTTCGGTACAAAATTTGCATTCGATTTTAAACTAACTTCTCGATGAGCTAGACACTTGAAACTTTAAACATAGAGCTCAAAACTGCGGATGGCAATGCAATATTAACTAATTAATTAATTAATTAATAATTTTGTTAAAGTTAACGTTAAACAAAACTAAAAAGCAGAAAACAATTATTTAAATAAAAAAATTTCAATATACCACGTGTTTTTAACACGGACTAAAAAGTATAAAATAGTTTCTCCTAACCTCTCATACAGATTTATAACCATATAGAGAAAAACATGGGGCGCATGCAGAAATTATTTATAATTCAATAATTATAATTTAAAATTATAATTTTTAAATTAATTAACTAAAATACACCGTATAGTTTTATTTAATTATTTAAATTTAAAAAAAATAATATTAATTTTTATAGATTTCTTATATATTATGAAAACAAACAAAAATATTATAAATTACTTTTTATTTTCATAAATATTAAAAAAATGTTTTTTTTATGCGAAATCAATCTACCGACGTTATGCCGACATTTATATTTGTTAATATATATTATGTTATGTATTCATAATATACAAGAAGTGGTAGATGGATATTATTTAGTGTCGAATTATTTAAATGATTCTTTGCAAAATAAAAACAAAAATACATACATACATACATACATATTCACAATCACGCCATGTACCCAAAAGGGTATGGCACAAACTCTTTTTATCATCCCGAAATTAGTCGCCTCCAAACATTCTTATCCAAACAAGCAACTTACGCTTCAACCACATTTATAATTCCTCTCATACATGCTCTTTTATTTCTACTACTTGGAAACTTTCGCTCACGCAAAACACTCTTAATCATACCACTCCAACTACTCATCGGACGTCTACGCAAACGTATACCATCAAAATCATTCAAATAAATCTTTTTAACCAAACGTTCATTATACATCCGCTCAACATGCCCGAACCATCTTAACTGACTAACACCAACTTTTGCTACAACATTTTTTTCAATTTCATACATTAATCTATTTCGTACCCGTTCTCTCCTATTTACACCACAACAAAAATGTATGTTTTTTTTATCAAAAAATAGAGTTTTTATAAAAAAAAATGTATTATGTATTTTCTGTTTCAATATAAAAATGTCGTCTCTATAAATCTGTATGGGGCTAGGAGAAATTATTTTATATTTTTAGTTCGTGCTAAAATGCATGGTATATTAATTTTTTTTTTTAATTTAAATAATTATTTTTACTTTCAAATGTCCGAAACAAAAAATACAAGCATGAGAGTCAAACAAAATAAAATCATTAAAATTTAAACTTTTTAATTGAACGAATATATTTCAAAAACAGCTTTTCGATCAATTTAGCCCCCTCTCCCGCCCACAATCCATTACATCCGAGCATTTTGCACATTTGTGAAAAGCTATTAGGCACGTTCAATCAGAGAGAGTGTGTGCACATGAGAGCCGGCAGCTACTCAATCATATACCGAGTCAATTATTTCCTATCAACACAAATTTTGCAAATAAGACTAATCATTCGAGACCCCATAATACTGCCCTGTCTGTTCACGAAGTAATTAACATTAATTAATTGTTCGATGGTTTAATGATGGAGGCCGGACTGAGTATTGATGGATTGAAATCATCTAAACAAAATATTATTTAATACCAGGATAGCATTGATTTCAACCAATTGATTTAAATCACGATTTAAGTCAAACATATTTTACTAAAAAAATTATTGATATAAATCAAAGGTTTATTTATCAAGTATTAAAAATAAAGTTATAGGGAAAATATTTATTGAACCACATTTATAATTTTTATATTATAATTAAATAAAAAACATAGTACAACAATTTCTGATATTAAATAAATCTTTGGAAATGAACAAATGTTTCAGAATAGATTTTTAATCAGAATATCAAACTTAAGAGTTAACTTAAGAATTTAGTGCGGTTTTTTCGGTGCCCAAACAATTCCGCGTATTTTTGAATGCAGATTTGGTTATGTACTCATATGTAGGCCTCTTTACTTGCGTATTTGCTAGATAATTTGTATTTTTATATTTATATATTATTGATATTTTATTTATATTTATTATTTTGTGTAAAATTAGTCATGATTTTTGTTTGATTTTTTTGATTTTTTTTTTTCATGATTTTTATGCAACCTTGTTTGATACATACATACACAATCACGCCATGTTCCCAAAAGAATGTGGCAAAATCTCACTTTCTATTATCCCGATATCAGTTTCCTTCAAACATCCCTATCCACACAAGCAACTTTAGCTTCATCCACATTCATAATTCTTTTCACACATGCTCTTTTATTCCTACTACTTGGAAACCTTCGCTCACGCAAGCCATTCTCTCAATCATACCACTTCAACTACTCATCGGACGTCCACGTAAACGTATACTTTCAAAATCATTTATATTGATTCTTTTAAACACGTTTATTAAGCATTCGCTCAAGATGATCGAACTATCTTAACTGACTAACACGGCAATTTTTGCTACAACATTTTTCTTCAATTTCACACTTATCATACATTAATGACTGGAGATATATCTATGTTAAATACTTGAAAATTAACTAATTAATAAATTAATTACTTAAAGTAAATAAATATAATATACCGTAATGTTGCATAGGCATACATAAATACTTATACAAATTTTGCAAGTTAGTTCCACACATAAAATAAAAAATGTCTTAAATATATGTTAAAATATTTCAAGTTAAAATATTTCTGTTACGAAATATTCGTAAAACACATAAAAATAACATCAGTAAACTACCATTTTCAATGGACGGATTCATACTAAAAGTTAATCAAATTTCAAAAAAAAACTCAGTACAACCAGGTTTGCTTTACAAGTGTCCACAAACAGACAGAAACACTAACATCACGCTTAAATTAGTTGATTCATGTTATAAAAGTTTGATTTAATGCGCCTTTGTAAAATTCTAGAAAAGTCAAAATTAGTATTTTTACAATACATATCAGAACTTCGAACCGGAACTGAACAAAAAACCGGAAAAAAAACGTTGTTTTTTCTGCAACAATAACCGAAACTAAACCGAAAAAAAAATATCGGTTTATTTCGGTTTGATACATCGCATCGGTTGAAACATGCGAATCTTACTTTCTACGTTTTTTTTTTTTGCTTTTTATTTTCGGGGTCTCGTCGCGTAGTCCGTGGTTTGTTTTTTCTGGATGAATACTAAGTTATTGAAAATGAAAATAAAACTAGGGATCACTTTGAGGCAGGTGTACTTTTTGACAATAACTTTGCTTTTAATAATCTATAAATAGTTTAAATAAAAATACATTGGAAAATATTTTAATAAACAGAGGTATTTTTTATTTCTCTAATTATAAATAAAAATCTTGTATACAAGAATATGTTACGTTAACATATGTTATCTTATTATTATATAAATAAAACATACATACAAAATTATATAAGTTTCGAATAAAATTATATATCATTATCATATATTATATACATCTAATTATTATACCTTTAATTAATTAATTATTATTATTATTCATATTATATATTATTGTATCAATTTATGTAGTATTCATATCATAAAAATAGGAATAAAATGTTCTAAATTATGGTAGAAAATAAGTTTGTAATACAAATAAAAACCATTTAAAAAATTTAAAAATTAATCACTCGGAACTGAACCGGACACCGAAAAAAAAAACCTTATTTTTGCCGGAACGAAAACCGAAACTGAACCAATATATGTTTTTCTAATTGAAGAGGAATGAAATATATAACGTTTCAAAGCCCTGAATACAATACCACTCTTATTAAAAATATTTATAAGAGGCCTAATTCCGCTGACTCCTGGTATAGATTCGTATTTTTCACATTAATTTGATACATTGTACATACATATACAATCACGCCATGTACCCAAAACGGTGTGACACAATCTCTTTCCATTATCCCAAAATCAACCTCCTCTCTTCTATAAATAAAAATTGAAAATAAATTGTAATTGTAAATATCGTTTTATATAAATAAAATATTTTTTTCTTATTTAGGAAAAGCATGGGCACCAGAAATGGATACTTCGATCCAAAATGTCAAAACTAGTACCATACAAACGCCCACGAAAACCTTCGTAAATATAACTACAGTCAAAACTACAGATAGTACAATCGAAATGGTAAAATAAAATACTTTTTTTTCATCTTTTTCATAAATTGTATTTTTAGTAATCTTCTATTTTTATCTACAGTTAAGGACTACAGAACAAAATGACGATTTAGATACAGATTACGATCAAACTGAAAATGACACTGATAACGAAATCGATATAGATAATAAAGATGATTTATATTATAATAAGGAAGAATGCACTATGCAGGAATATGAAATTATGAAGGTAAATTCTTTATTATTGTTTTTTTAACAGTTTCAATTTTATATACTCATTTTAATAGAATCATTCAGCAGAAATAAAATAAAATTTTTTAAATGCGAATTAGAACTGTATGCTAATAATATATAATAAATAATAAGTAATATATGATATATATATATATATATATATATATATATATATATTTATATATATCATATGTGATATAATAATAATAATAGAAAATTTTATTTAGCAAAAAAGTGCTATATAAACAAAAGCATTTTATATATATTTAAAATACATAAAGTGTATAGTAAACTACGTTTTCTAAATAATTTTTTTTTTAATCCTAAACTTACACTCGTAATTTTGTACTTTTAATTTCAACAGATCACTTATTATAAACTAGTAACTTATTTTAGACTGAACGCCACTATTTAAAAAATTAGTGACGTACAGGGTGGCTTTTTGCCAGAGAGAAGATGTGTGGATCAATTGTTTGCTCTTTTTATGATTGTCGAAAAATCACTTGAAAAAAATGAAAAAGTGTTCTGTGGCTTTCTCGATTTAAAGAAAGCTTATAACAGTGTGTGTTCTTTGGGAAATCTTGTGGAATGTGCTATGCTAGTACGGTGTTAATGGTAATCTTTTAGGAGCAACTCAAGCTCTGTATGATGAAAGTGAAGCTGCTGTACAAGTTGATGATTGTTTAAGTGATTGGTTTCGTATAGATGTTGGCGTGAAACAGGGCTGTGTAATGGCTCCTTGGCTATTTAATTTATATATGGGTGTTCTTCTTCGGAAAGCTTTCTGTGGTAATGACGGTATACAAATAGGTGATTATGTTGTACCTGCTTTAGCGTATGCTGATGACGTGGTTATTTTGGCTGAATCTGAAGAGCAATAGAGAAGGATGATTGCAATAGAATTAATGTTGTTGGTAAAGTTATGAATCTTGTGTTGAATGTTGATAAGTGCAAAGTTTTAGTTTTTGAGAAGGGTGACTTGACGACTGAATGTAATGTATATATTGATGGTGCACGTTTAGAGCAGGTAGATGAATTTGTGTATTTGAGTAGTTTGTTGTCTAGAGATGGCCGTTTTGATCGTGAAATTGAAAGAAGAGTAAATGCTGGTTATAAGGTTTTGGGTGCTTTGGGAACTTTTGCTAGGAATGTAAATGTTACCAAAGAAGCCCGTTTGCGTATATACAATGCAGTTTTGGTGCCTACGTTGATGTATGGTAGTGAATGTTAGGTTTGATTGCAAAAGCATAAACGGAGAATTTCTGCTGTGGAAATGAGATTTTACGTGGGGTATGTGGTGTAAATAGGAGAAATCGGGTACAAAATAGATTAGTGTATGATGAGTGTGAAATTGAAAAAATGTTGTAGCAAAAGTTGGTGTTAGTCAGTTAAGATGGTTCGGACATGTTGAGCGAATGTGTAATGAACGTTTGGTTAAAATGATTTATTTTAATGATTTTTGATCGTATATGTTTGCGTAGACGTCCGATGAGTATTTGGAGTAGTATGATTGAGAGAGTGGCTTGCGTGAGCGAAAGTTTCCAAGTAGTAGGAATAAAAGATCATGTATGAGAGGAATTATAAATGTGGATGAAGCGAAAGTTGCTTGTTTGGATAGGAATGTTTGGAGGAGACTGATTACGGAATGATAAAAAGAGTTTGTGCCACACCCTGTTGGGTACATGGCGTGGTTGTGTATGTATGTATTTTTTAAGAACTTCTCAAAATGTAATCAATAAATTAATATGTAAAAATGATTGTTTCATAAGGAGGTGTATATACATTTCCCGGCCTAAAAAAAATTAACTAAATTTATGAATTGTTTTCTGCGAAACTATAAAAAGTATCAAACCGCGATTTTTTGTGGGTGAAAGAATAGACTTTGAGCTTCTTTCACGAATTTTTGGTTTTACTTTTGTTCAAAATCGTCCGAGTTTTAATCTTTTCTTCCAAACTCTGCAAAACCAGACGGTTGTGCGGTAACAATGATTACTTGAAACTAAAATCAAAAGGCACCTTTGAAGTATGATATACTATACCTGTTTTTTGACCCGAATGAATATTTGTGGAAAAAAATAGGCAAAAAAACCAGATAACATATCATAATTTAAAGGTGTCTTTTGATTTTTGTATCAGAGAAACAAGGAAGGGGTTATCATTGTTACCGCACGACCTTCTGGTTTGGCAGAGCTTCGAAGAGAGAGTTAGAACTCGGACGATTTCCAACAAAAATAAAAATAAAAATTTCAGCAAAAAATACAAAATCTATTCTTTTACTTCCAAGACACCGCGATTTTTTATCTTTTATAATTTCGCAAAAAAAAATTCATAAATTTAGTCATTTTTTTTTAGGCCGAGAAAGGTTTATACCCCTCTAAATCGCAAGCGAAATTAACAAGAAATAATAATATTATTAATAATAATGATAATAATTATATTAATAATACAAATAACAAAAGATAAAATGTGCTACTTGCAAAAATAAGTTTTTCGAAACTACTTAATTTGACGAAATTTTAATTAAAATGCATTTCAAAATTTCAAATTTTTGTTCATAATTTTCTTGTTGAAATATGACGTAATCTAGTAATAATAACAATATTATTTCAATAAATAATTGCAATGACACATATTAGAAAAAATTCATTAATAAATTTTGTATTTGTTTTATTTTTACTGCATACTTAAAAAAGAAGAATTTTTATTCCAAATATATTTTAATTTCAAACATAAATTTAATTTTATACAATGTTATAAAGTGTTGTTTACCTAATTCTAGAAGCAACAAAATATATAAACAAATCAGCTCTAGTAACTTTAAATTCTTATTTGTACGCATTTTGTTAATACAAAATGCGTACAAAATAAGAATTTAATTAATTTAATTAATATTAAGAAATTTGAATAATAATAAAAAATTTAAAAATATTTATGTAAAACAAAAATTAATGTTAATCAACTTGGGTAAAACTTTCTTTCAGAACTCATTGTATTAAAATAATAACTGTTTTAGGATTAGATATTTTATAAAACCACTTTTCGACAAAATTAAACGCTCGTTTTTATCAGGTCAAAATTTATCAATGATATTAAAGTACATAACAGTACATAGTAACGGGTGATTTATGACGTCGGGGAAAGACTACACCGGATGATTCCTATGAATAATCTAAATAAAAAACTTCAAAATTATTCATATAATTTCTTTTTAACCAAATATTCATTAGACATTCGCTCAAGATGTCCAAACCATCTTAACTGATTAACACCAACTTTTGCTTTTGTCATTGATTAAAAAATTTGACATGATGAAGACAAGCGTTCAGTTTCGTCGAAATGTCGTTTTTATAAAATAATTAAACAGAATCTAATCCTAAAAAATTTTAAATTTAATATAATGTTAATCAAATTACTAAATTTTTTATAAAAATAAAATGGAAAATCTGCAATCGCTTCTGATAAAAATCCAATATTTTAAACAAATTATTGTTCTAGGACAATTTATTACTATACAATCATGCCCGATTAATGTCCCAGGATAATCACAACAAGGACTATTTAGTATCGATAATGTTTTCCCATTACGATCAAAATAACAATGGAAATTTGGAAACAGAGGAACTTAACGAAGTATGTGTTTGTTATTCAACTAACTTCTCTTATTAAATCGAAAATAAATTAATGTATATTTAATATTATTTAATGGATTAAAATTGAAACACTAATTATCTGATTAATATTTTTTGATTAAAAATTTATACGTAGGATGATTTGCAATAATTTGAAAAATTATTGTTGTGGTATTTTTATACTAGTCATGTAGAACATTAAGGAAATTAATAAAATATACATTATAATTATTAAATGGATACATGGATTAAATGAATTAATGGAAGACACATAGAATCATAAAGTTTACATTTGATTAAAAATTAATTTACGCCAAATATTTTCAAACTCTAAAAAAAATTATGTAATTTTATTTACAAACCATGAAACCCTATGATGCCCAGTATTTCTAGGTATAATTACTCAACTACTGTAATTTTAAAATAATTCTTTAACAAATACATAATATCACAACTATTATAAACATTATAGTATGATATTATTACCAACGGAAGTGGAAAAGTACATATGTATATTATATTACACTTTTTTACTTCAAGTATATTTTAGTAAATTTACAGATCTTCAGTAAATTTGCTATCAGAAATATTCCATAAATAGGTAAAACTTGTTTAGTTCTGTAATATTACTGTTGGTATAATTACATACATTTCTAAATATATCTATAAAGGATGTATTTTGAAATGAATAAATTACACTTAAAGTATTTTATTAGTATTATTATACTTAAAATATATACTAAGTCTCATTATTTTGATGAATTATTACAAATAATTAATATGCAAACTTTAATTTTACATAATTTAATAAGTTATACCAGCAATATATAATTCTACATTAAGTATGTGATGCAATTTGCAAGAAAGTAAGCAATTAGGTTATATTTACTTACTTTATATGATTATTATGAATTATGTACAAAATTACATAAATTTGCATACATGCATACATACATACACAATCACACCATGTACCCAAAAGGGTGTGACACAAACTCTTTTCATCATCCCGAAATCAGTCGCCTCCAAACATTCTTATCCAAACAAGCAACTTTTGTTTTATCCACATTCATAATTTCTCTCATACATGCCCTTTTGTTCCTACTACTTGGAAACTTTCGCTCCCGGATGTCACTTTCTCAATCATACCACTCCAACTACTCATCGGACGTCCACGCAAACGTATACCAACAATATCATTCAAATAAATCTTTTTAATACAACGATCATTAGATATTTGCGCAACATGTCCGAACCATCTTAACTAACTCTAACACGGCAACTTTTGCTACAACATTTTTTTCAATTTCACACTCATCATACACTAAACTATTTCGTACTCGCCCTCTTCTATTTACACCACATACGCCACGTAAAAATCTCATTTCCACGTCAGTTATTTTCCGTTTATGTTTTTGCAACCAAACTTAACATTCACTACTATACATCAACGTAGACACCAAAATTGCATTATATATACTCAAACAGGCATCTTTGGAAACATTTACATTTCTAGCAATAGTTCCCAAAGCACCCTAACCTTACAACCAGCATTTACTCTCCTTTCAATTTCACGATCAAAACAGCCATTACTAGACAACAAACTACCCAAATACACACATTTGTCTACCTGCTCTAAACGTGCACCATCAATATATACATTACATTCAGTTGTCATAATTTTGAGTTAAAAATAGGGAATATATTTATGGTAAAATAAAATTACAAATTTTTTTTAGTAAAATTTTACTACACGTTTAATTAAAAAACTTTTTAATAATGAAAGGAATTGAAACCCTTATTTGAATATAAAGTTGTGAGACAGTCAGTACTGACTATCATAGTGGTCTATATATATATTTATATATATATATATATATATATATATATATGTGTATATATATATATATATATATATATGTGTATATATATATATATATATATATATATATATATATGTGTATATATATATATATATATATATATATATATATATATAGTTTAAAGTGAATAAACATCAATTATTAATTGAAATTAATAATTAATTGAATCGTCTGGGAATCGAATCCAGGATTTTTAAATTAATTTTCAATTAATAATTGATGTTTATTTACTTTAAACTATACTATATAGCGTTATGGCGTTAAACATTCACTTTATATATATATATATATATATATATATTAAGACTACTATGATATCTCATAAATGGTAAAAAATTAAAATATTTTTTTTCGCCAAAAGCACTGTTTAAGAATAACATTTTGTAATTATTTGTTTTTAAATTTCTTTTAAATTGTAAAAACAATAAGCTTAAAATAAATTTTGAATAGTATTTTCTGAAAAATTGACTATATAATAATAAAATTAACTAATTTTTTAAGCATTTAGAAATTCTGTTTAAATATTTAATTAAAACTGAATATAATCTAGCAAGAATAAAATATTAATATTTTTTTTTATAAAACTAAATAATAAAGCCAAAATAAAATATTTTTTATTTCAAAAATTGGCAACATTGTGCGAAATAAAATTATACATTTATTATGGATATTATGAATATTAAAATATTATCAAATTTTTTTCACCAAACATTTCTATTTAAAAAAATAATTTTTGTTTTATCTAAACCAAAATTAAATTCATTCATATTTAATTTTTTATATTCTTTATTTTTGTAAGAAATTTTTTTAACTTGCTGTCCTTCCTGTCTATTTGATTGTTTATTTATTTGTTTGTTCATCTCTTCGATAAAAATTTTGCAATCGATTTTAAATTAAATTTCTGATGAGCTAGAGATTTGAAACTTTAAATATAACTCAAAATGGGATGACAATGCAATATTAATTAATTAACGTTACATGTATATATTTTGGGCCATAATATTATAGAAATTACAAATTTTCCATTAATTGTCATTAAAAAAACCTAGTAATTCTTGCATTAAAATCGATAATTTTTACATTTTAATTTCATTTTAACTTAGATCGCAAGAGTGGAACATTTGGAAGCGTTAAGCAATGGTTGCACTTTAGCTTCTATGATCCTATATGATGACACAGATCATGATGGACGTTTAACGATAAATGAATTTTATCTGGCCTTCAGTAAGTTATACAGTAAGTAGACCCGCTACATGCTTCTTCTTGAACAAAATTATCAAATCGATTTATTTCGATATTATTAATTGCAATTGCAGTTTCGTTTCAAAAAAATACCACTTTCACTTTGTATATTAATGAAAATGTTTGATTGTTGTTTTAGGTGTATCTGTAGTTTCGTTAGATAAAGCCCTCGAAACGAATCATTTATCAGCACGTGTAGGCGATAATGTTGAAATTAAATGTGATGTTACGGGATCGCCTGTACCACCTATTGTATGGAGAAGAAATGGATTAGATTTAGCTAATCTTAATGAAGAAGAGGTGAATTACATTTAGATTTTAAATAAAATTAAGTGAAATAGTTCTAGTAGTTGGATTCCATTGGAAAATTGAAATCTTGGTTGGAATTGTAACTGAACAAAAAAAATGCATTGCTCATACAATGCGAATACGTTTAGTTTTGATACATACGTACATACACAATTTACCCAGAAGTGTGTGGCACAAACTTTTTCTATTATCTCGAAATCAGTTTTTTTTTAAACAAGCAACTTTAGCTTTATCAACATTTATAATTCCTCTCATAGCATGCTTTTCTATTTCTACTACTTGGACATTTCCGCTTTTGCAAGCCACTCTCTTAATCATACCACTCCAACTACTCATCAGACGTCCACTGGCAAACGTATAGCTTCAAATCATTCATATAATTTTTTTCAACCAAACGTATATTACGCTTTCGCTAAAAATGTTCGAACCATCTTAACTGATTAAACACGACAACTTTTGCTACAACATTTGTTTATTTTCAGAGCTCATCATACACTAATCTATTTTATACCCGATTCCTTTTAGTTACACCATATACTCCACATAAAAATCTCATTTCCGCGGCAGTGATTTAATTATGCTTTTGCTGCTAAACCTATTCATTCGCTACAATACATCAACCTAGACACCAAAACAGCATTATATATACTAAAACGAGCTGCTTTTTTAGGAAACATTTACATTCCAAAGCACCTAAAACCTTACAACCAGCATTAATTCTTCTATCAATTTTACGATCAAAACGACCATCCTTAAATAATAAACTATCCAAATACACTAATTCATCTACCTGCTCTAAACGTTCACCATCAACAAATACATTACATTCAGTCGCCCTTCTCAAAACCTAAAACTAATAACAATATATTAGAAATACAAACAATAGTATTTGGCTTGGTACCAATATAAAAGTCTCATTTGAATTCTAGCAGTCGAAACGGTATCGAATAAGTAAGGCAAACTCATTTGTTTTGCATTTATAGATTTATTATCACTCGTGGAAACTCTATTATTTGATCTATTGTATTTTTGAAATACGAACATGATTTTAATTTTCCCAAGGGATTCAGGCACTGGTTACAAATAATTTAGACTGCTGTTTCCGAAACAAACTTAGTACATTTTATTATCATTGTTTTTCCACTTACTTACTCAACCGTACAAGATATTAAAAAAAGTTTCAAATAAAAAAAAAAAAAATTTAAAACCATAACCACAGGGTGTCTAGCGGGCGAGAAATGCAGGAATACTACGAGAATTTAACAATGCGCAGGAAATATTTTTGGTACGGGATATTATAATCAAATTGAAAAAAAAAATCAACAAATACTTATTCCATTAGATTTTCGGATTCCTCGATTTAAGTTCGTGTCGCCATTTACATTCATATAGAATGAATTTAACCGACATAGCATCGATAACAACCTGACAAAGCCAGCATGGTGTGAATATAGTAACATAGTTCCGCAATCATATCGTACAGGTACAACTTGTTCCTTCATGTTTAGAGCAGGCAAGTTTGGATTTTGAGGAATTTCTTTACATTCAAAGCATTCGCTTTAACTGTAAAATGTCCGTTGATAAAGTAGAATTTTTCTAGGACATTTATGTAAAATTTCGATAATAGTTTCTAATCGAATTAATTTACAAAACATAGATTATAAACTTTAATAATTTCTCAATCAAAATTAATTAATACATAAGATTACAAATATAATTATGTCATGTAATTTTATGTGGCATAAAAATGTGTCATTGGACGTTCTGGAGTAAAAAAAAGTTGGTTATTGTTTTAAATTAATGTGCCGAGAATTTATTTAAAATCTACGGGAATTTTGTTTAGAAAACCCACTGGACACCCTGATCCAGGAATACCAAACATAACCTATGTTTCCATTATTTTAAAATTACTTTCGATTACCACCCCTTTTTAAGAAAACTCTAGTCTAGCTGGTTATTAAACTTTGTTTTTCAACTACAAAACTTATAATAAAAGGGTGGAACGGGTGGTCCAAAACACCCTGTATAGCTATTCCCATTTTAAAACATTGGGCGTCCTATTTATCACTGTTATTATTTGTGTTCTTTAAACGATATAATGGCATTCGCCATTATTCCACTGAAATTCTCATATAGTCCAGGGTTGTTGCGCACCTGGAAAACCTGGAAAAGTCAAGGAATATTAAAGCGCTGGAAAAGTCAGGGAAAATTAAAGCGCGAAAAAAGTCAGGGAATTTTATTAAAAACCTGGAAAAATATTTTCCGTAAAAACTTGTTTAATGGTTTTCTCACCAATATTTTATTATTTACATAATAAATAAAAATATTTAAATTGATTACATACATACATACATACATACACAATCACGCCATGTACTCAACAGACTGTGGCACAAACTCTTTTAATCATTCCATAATCAGTCTCCTCCAAACATTCCTATCCGAACAAGCAACTTTTGCTTCATCCACATTCATAATTGGACTGTTTGGAAACTTTCGCTCACGCAAAACACAGTCAATCATACCACTCCAACTACTCATCGGACGTCCACGCAAACGTATACCATCAAAATAATTCAAATAAATCTTTTTAACCAAACGTTCATTAGACATTCGCTCAACATGTCCGAACCATCTTAACTGACTAACACCAACTTTTTCCACAACATTTTTCTCAATTTCACACTCATCATACACTAATCTATTTCGTACCCGATCTCTCCTATTTACACCACATACCCACGTAAAAATCTCAAATAAAGTTATATAATGAAATTAAATGTGTTGTTACGAGTATTTCAAGAAACCATTTTAAAAAGTTTTATAATATTTTTTATTTTCTTTACTGAGGTGTAACTTAATGAATAACTTTAAACTTGAGAAATTTAAGTAAACGAAAATGTTTTAAACATCGTTTCCATGTAATGTTAATCGCTCCAAAAATGACCTGGAAAATAGATAATATAGTGCTGGAAAACCTGGAAAAGTCAGGGAATTTTGATATCTGAAAAGCGCAACAACCTAGCATTTATGTTGGCTTTATTCAATTAAAATTAACAATACTTGTTCTTTCATTGAAAGTTAAATAAAGTAAGAAATGAAATCGGAAATATATTTTACAGGTTCGCGTCTTCAGCGATAGCAGTCTGTATCTAACGCGAATTCAATTACAGCACGCCGGAAATTATACATGTCACGCACAACGAAATAAAGATGTCGTACAAACTCATGTTTTAACGGTATACAGTAAGTTTAACGCCCGCCGTTTAAATAATAATTCAATTTTGCCGCCTCGCCTGGCAAATGGAAATTTAAGTGTATTCGTTATTGTTCATTTTTTAGCAATACCGAATGTACGTGTCACTCCACGAATTCAATCGAAACGGCCCGGAGAAGATGCTATTATGCATTGTCATGTTGTTGGGGAACCATTTCCGAAGGTACATAAATTTCATTTTGAAAATAAGAACATTTTTAGACAAAGTTTGAAACTTGTTTTCATTATTCTGAAATTTATTAACATTTGTATTGTTTCTATAATTCTGCAATTTATTGTATTTCATATGTAAAAGTTCAAAAAACATTAATTAAATATTTAAGAATTTAAGTAATTATAGGCTTTGTTTATATTTACAATGAAATATTCAACATTTGTGCAATTTTTTTTGTTAACTTTAGCTATTTTTATCTAGTAAAATTATTTTTTTTTTAATTTTTATTATTGTATCTTAGTTAACCTTATTATTCAGAAAAATCGATTCTCTTAAAAAAAAACCAGTTGATTTTTCTGCGATTTTCCAAAATAATTATATTTTTGTCTCTATTTTGAAATATTATTAAGTTTAATGTGAAATGACAATATAATATTTTATCTAGATTGCATTATCATTAAAATTGTTTAATATATTTTGAATAATATAATTTTAATATTATTATATTATATAATTTTTTTATTTTAATATTTATTTTGTGCTATATCTATCTACATTACATAATTAATCAAATGTGAAAATAAAATTTAGTAAAAATCAAAGTAATTAAAATTGATTTAAATAATTGATTATTGATTAATTATTGATTAATTTATATCATGATTTATCACCATAAATTAATGTAGAATTATTTATTTTAAAAATTTAACTAAATCAATAGTCAGTTTTATTAATATATTAACATATTAACATTAACATTTATTTTCAGACCCTACTATTATGATAAATTTTTGTATATATATATATATATATATATATATATATATATATATATATATATATACATACAGCCTGTTTCAGAATAAGCGCCTTATTTTTTTTTAGCCACACTATGGATACTACTTTCAAAATATTTGGCAGTAATATGTTTCAGGACATTCTCTACACGATGGTGATATCAGATTTTCAATTGGACGAATCATTTCAAAAAGGCGACGTTCAACTTTTTTTTTAAAATGGGATGCCATAATTTTTTTATTATTATTGAGATCCTGAAAACATTCTTTTTACGATAGTATTTCGTTTTTCTTAAAAATTTATTTTTTTCCCTATCAAAAAGCAAACTAACATTTTAATCTAGTAGCGCATGTTATGTTATTTTTGTCCAAATATCAAGTAGCGGTAGACGCAAAAAAAAACAATTAAACTTTATTTTGTCATTTACATCAACTTTTTGAAACTCAAAATAAAAAATTTACATCAAATAAAAATTAGGTATTTACAAAAAATGCTCGAAATGTTTTCCTTCTTTTTCAGAACATAAATTGAAACGTCGTCCAATGGTGGTGTTTGACGTTTGACTACTAGTTTGTCTACCGCTACTTGATATTTGGACAAAAATAACATCGGGTGTAAAACATTCATGCGCTACTAGATTAAAATGTTAGTTTGCTTTTTGATAGGGAAAGAAATGAATTTTTAAAGAAAACGAAATACTATCGTAAAAAGAATGTTTTCAGGATCTCAATAACGAAAAAAAAATTATGGCATCCCATTTAAAAAAAAAAAGTTGAACGTCGCCATTTTGAAATGATTCGTCAAATTGAAAATCTGATTTCACCATCGTATAGAGAATGTCCTGAAACATATTACTGCCAAATATTTTGAAAGTAGTACCCATAGTGTGGCTAAAAAAAAATAAGGCGCTTACTCTGAAACAGGCTGTATATATATATATATATATATATATATATATATATATATGTATATATATATATATATATATATATATATATATGTATATATATATATATATATATATATGTATATATATATATATATATATATATATATATATATATATATATATGTATATATATATATATATATATGTATATATATATATATATATATATGTATATATATATATATATATATATATGTATATATATATATATATATATATATATATATATATATATATATATGTATATATATATATATATATATATATATATATATATATATATATATATATACCGGGTGTCTACTTTTTTTTTGTTACATAGGGAATACAATGCTAAAATTTTCATTTGGTGATAAATTTTCCCCTAATTATTATAGAACAAAAGTACAAATACAAAAGTTGTTTAGAATTCAAAAATGCATCAAATGATGCCAAATTTATCAATATAGGATGTTCTGATCAAGAATTAGAAGCAAATTAAAATTTCCATTTTTGCGCTCTTTACATCAAAGTGCCATGGAAATTAAACAAATAATTTCATTTCTTCTGGAGTTTGAGTTTGACAGATCGTATCGAATTTCCAGTAAAATACCATTTTACGCACTGAACTTTTTCATTTACCTTAAGTTTATTCATTATTTTCAATAATAATGATAATAATACAGAACGTAACAATAAAATAAATACGATCTGTCAAACTCAAACTCCAGAAGAAATGAAATTATTTGTTTAATTTCCATGGCACTTTGATGTAAAGAGCGCAAAAATGGAAATTTTAATTTGCTTCTAATTCTTGATCAGAACATCCTATATTGATAAATTTGGCATCATTTGATGCATTTTTGAATTCTAAACAACTTTTGTATTTGTACTTTTGTTCTATAATAATTAGGGGAAAATTTATCACCAAATGAAAATTTTAGCATTGTATTCCCTATGTAACAAAAAAAAAGTAGACACCCGGTATATATATATAGGATGATCCAGAATTATGTACCGTAAGTGCTAGAGCTGATAGTACGTTCAAAAATAAGGGTACCTTTCTATATAAACTTTTTTCCAAAATTCCTTATTATTGAGTTTTGGAAAAAAGTGTATATAAAAAAAGTACTGTAAAGGGGTGAAATAAAAACCAGTTTTTTTTTAATATCTTCCAGACGCTTTTGAATAACGGGTTCATATTTTAGGGGTGAGTATATAACATTAGAACAATTAAATTTATGTTACCACTTATTCCATCCCTTATAATTAAGGGGTAGTTTTGGGGGGTACGTGTGAGTTATTACGTCATATTTTTTAATTTACAATTATTTCAAAAAAATTCTTAAAAACATGATTCTCCAGACTATTCTACGCAAAAAAGATACACTTGTTACATTTCGATAAATATGTAATCGTAACAAAGTCTTTTAATAAGTAAAGTAGGCTTTCATCCCTTTACAGAGTTGTATCTTCCTTATTATTAAGTTTTGGAAAAAAGTGTATATAAAAAGGTACCCTTATGTTTGTACGTACTATCAGCTCTAGCAATTACGGTACATAATTCTGGACCAGCCTATATATATATATATATATATATATATATATATATATATATATAATGTTTTATACATTTTTTAATCTGTAGATTATGATATGAACAAGTATAAAAAAATTCAAACTTTTGTACTCCAACTTTTAATTCTTTGTAGACATTATTTTTTACATATTTATTATTTAAAGTCAATACTATTTTAATTTTTATCTAATAATAATATAGAAATATATTGAATTAACATTGTAAAGTTTTGTATTATTTAATAAAAGTTCAAAATTTCGATTCATTGGACATGAATCGAAATGTCGAATTTTTAATAAAATAATACATGACTTCAATATAAAGCATTTTAAATTTTATAATTTTCAAAATATTCTAAGATACATGATACGTATTAAAATAATTTTTAATTTTTTTCAGGTTGTCTGGTTGAAAAATGACGAAAATCTACATTTAGATTTACCACACAAATATCAGATTGTTGGCAATGGTACCGCATTAAAAATACATAATATTGAATTTGCTGATACCGGTGCTTACATGTGTCAGGCAACAAATATAGGTAAACAAAAATAAGTATAAGTATTTATTGTAAAATTTATGTAATTATTATTAATTTATTTTTAGGTGGAGTAACCAGAGATATCAGTTCACTTGTCGTACAAGACCAGCCAACACCAAGTAAGCATTTTAAATTATAACAAGATTAGAAGCATATGACAAGTAACTCTAGCTTTATCCACATTCATAAATCCTCTCTCATATATGCTCTTGGAAAATTTCGCTCACGCATGCCACTTTCTCAATCATACCATCTCCAACTACTCATCGGACGTCGACTGGCAAACGTATAGCTGCAAAATCATTCATATTAATTACATACAGATTATTATCTCATAATTTTTACTAAAATAAATTTCGAATAGTTTTTCCGAGAAATTGACAACATAAAATTATTTAATTCTTTTAAAAATTTAGAAATTTCGATTAAATATTTGATTAAAACTAGATAAAATGTCGCAAAATAAAATGTTAATATTTTTTTCAAAAAGTTTGGCAACACCGTGCAAAAATAAAATTATGTAATTATTACTGTAATTAGGAGAATATAATCTGACATTTTCATTAACATTGAAAAAATAACATAGCGAATTTGTGTATTTGGGTAGTTTGTTGTCTAGAGATGGCCGTTTTGATCGTGAAATTGAAAGGAGAGTAAATGCTGGTTGTAAGGTTTTGGGTGCTTTGGGAACTTTTCTTAGGAATGTAAATGTTTCCAAAGAAGCCCGTTTGAGTATATACAATGCAGTTTTGGTGCTTATGTTCATGTATAGAAGTAAATGTTGGGTTTGGTTGCAAAAGCGTAAAGGGAAAATGACTGCTGCGGAAATGAGATCTTTACGTGAGGTATGTGGTGTAAATAGGAGAGATCGGATACGAAATAGATTAGTGTATGATGAGTGTGAAATTGAAAAATATGTTGTAGCAAAAGTTGGTGTCAGTTAGTTAAGATGGTTCGGCCATGTTGAGCGAATGTCTAATGAACGTTTGGCTAAAAAGATTTATTTGAATGATTTTGATGGTATACGTTTGCGTAGTTGAGTAGTTGGAGTGGTATGATTGAGAGTGTTTTGCGTGAGCGAAAGTTTCCAAGTAATAGGAATAAAAGAGCATGTATGAGAGGAATTATGAATGTGGATGAAGCGAAAGTTACTTGTTTGGATAGGAATGTTTGGAGGCGACTGAAAAGAGTTTGTGCCACACCCTTTTGGGTACATGGCGTGATTGTGTATGTATGTATGTATGTATGCGAAAATAAAATATTAAATATTTGAACATTTTTTATTCCTCAAATTGACAGCATTGTGCAAATTAAAATTATGCTATTTGTTATGTCAGAAAATTTTATCCTGGAAATCTGATTTAAATCGGAAAAATTCAATTAATTTTTTTCTCCAAAATTTAGAAACATGGTTTAAAAATATTTTTTAAATTTTTATAAATACTATAGGTGATTATTTTTTAAAAATTAAATTAAATTCTGACAAATAGTATAAATAATTTTTTTTTGAAAGTTGGCAACACTGTATAATATATATTTATATAATTTTTGTAGGTATTAGGAGAATTGTCTCTGAAAATTTGATTATTCTCAAATAAATAGCGTAGCAAAAATAAAATGTAAAATTTTTTTGTATGTTTTTTCCTAGAACGTTGGCGTCACTAAACGACACTAAAATACATAATTTATGTAGGCGCTAATAGAATCTTATAAACATTTGATTAATCTTGGATAAATAATAAAGCCAAGATTAAATTTTAGTAATTTTTTGCTAGGAAAGTTGGCAACACTGCACTAGTACACTCCATTAGTAAAACTTTGTAATTTTTGTGGAATTCAGAAAAGATTTTTGTGAAAATTTCGTTAATCTCTGATAAATAATGCAGGACTTCGAACCGGAACTGAGCCGAAAACCGAGAAAAACGTTATTTTTGCTGGAACGTAAACCGAAACTGAATCGAAACAAATATTGGTTTATTTTGTTTCGATACATGTTGAAACACGGGCATTAACACACTCTTAGTTTCCACGTTATTTGTCTTTTTTTTTCTTCATTTTCGAGGTCTTGTAGCGTAGTCGCAAGTCCCAAGTCCGTCTGACGCAAAAGAGTATTTGGTTTGATTTTTGTGTAGATAAAATACTCAGTTATTTAAATTGAAAATGAAACTAGGGATCACTTTGAGACAGGTTTATTTTTACGATAATAACTTTGCTTTTAATATTCTTTAAATAGTTTACATGGAAATGCATTGGAAAATATTTTGATAAATAGAGGTATTTTTTTTTTCTAATTATAAATAAATAATAATAATAATAATAATAATAATAATATAATTTATTTGTTTTAAAAATATACAATTTTATACAAAGGAATGAATAATTTGAGTACAAAATATATATTTACATTCGATAATTGAGTGTGTCTATTTTAACAGTAGTTAATGACAATTAGAAGATCTGGAGAACTGGAAACCTGTCTGGAATTTAAATGAATTAGATATTTTCATATTTTAAAAAATTATCAAATAAAAATTTTAAAAATTTAATTATTCGTTTAGAATGAAAGCTCTTATTTTTAGCGCGTTGAGAGTGTAGTTATAAATATTATTTAATTTAGTTATAAAGTCTATATTAAGTAACTTTTTTTCTATTTCGACGTGGTGCCTGTTATGTACATAGTCGTTAATAAATTGTTTTCTGATTTCGTTGTATATTGGGCATGTAACAAAAAAATGAATTAAATTTTCGTTTTCTAGGGTGTTGCATAATGTGCATATAATGTCTGTCTGTATTTGGTATTTACAACCTTTTATGTATATGTTAATGTTGTTCTTATTTGTGAGACGTAATTGATTAATGCATCTTATTTTAGTAATCGCGATTTTGTATTTGAGGTATTCCCACTGAAATATAGTAATATCTGGAATGTGCACTGCCTATGTGTTCTAGTAGTGGCACTGCGAGCCGAAAGAGATAGGAGATACGTGGTATCTCTATCACTGTCTTACACTTCTGCGCATTTGAAATTCAAATGCGATTTCTTGCGGTAAAAATGCGACAATCTTATGTTGTTGCATATTAAATTGTAGCTAAATGCATCGGCTAAACGATACGTAATGAGATTTTTTTGGGGAATTCCTCTATAAAAGGTATTTTTATCATTTTTGATATATTAATTTGACATTTGACAGTTAGATTCTTTTTTTTCCATAGCTATCTAAGTTATCATGTAGTAGCAATGCTACGCCATTAGAAAGACAAAGACGCGAATACCACGTATCTCCTATCTCTCTCGGCTCGCATTTGAGCAGCCAGTGCGCGTTCCGGTTATTACTATATTTCAGTGGGTATTCCTCAGTTTCATAACCGGTTTTAAGAATCTTATATATGTTGCTGTAACTTGATGCTTGTAGTTTTTCTAGGTCTTCGTTTCTTTTGTATGTTTTATATGCTTCTATGATATTTTTCATTTCAAAATCTAACATGTACGGATCTTGCTCTATCCATAAGTTTTCGTAACCTATTTTGGTGAGTTCAATTTGTAATTGGGTAGTCCAGTTATACTTTTCATTGTTGTTTTCAAATTCTTGTAATTCCAGTAGTCTTTTGTATTGTAGTTTTGGGGGTCGGTGTTCTTCCATTAATAATATTTTTTTCCACCAATTTAAGTTTCTTTTGAGAACCTCTAATGCTACGTGACAGCTTCCAGTTTCGATTCGTATCATGTAGTCTAGTGTGTTTCTTGGTAAATGGAGTATATTTTTTTAGAAATTGTGTCTGAATTTTTTCAAGTTTGTCAAGGTAGCGTAAAGCCCATACTTCACTTGCATATAAAAGAGTTGGTAATACCACTGTGTTGAAAAGTTTCATTCTTGTTTCCCAAGATGATGTTTTTGTTTTTATTAGCGTCAGTATTACATTACCTGCAGCTACTCTTGCTTTAGTTATCATGTAGTTACTAGTTTCTAAGAAGATTCCTGAGGATGTCATTTGTATACCTAAGTAGGTATATTTTTTAACAACTTCTAATTTTTGCCCGTTTAAGAGGTAGAAATCAGGTAATTGGCGGGGTCTCCCTTTATGAAATTGAAGAATTTTTGTTTTTTCTGTGTTGATTTTTAAATTATTTTCTGTTGCATATTGTTCTAATGCCACTAATTTCCGTTTGACATCTACAGGTGACGTTGCAAAAATAACCAAATCATCGGCATAGAGTAAAAGTAGCAGATCTTTGTTATCTTTAATATGTATGCCGGTTAGATTGTGTTTTCTAAATTCTCCTTCTATATCTCTTATGTATATTGAGAACAGTAATGGAGAGAGAGTATCACCCTGCAAGACTCCTTTGGTGACTTTAATTTGCTTGCTGAGTTGTTGGTTTGATTTTATCTGTATGAAATTACTGTCATATAGATTCTTAATTATTCTAATTATTTTGCCACTAACTCCTTGTTCGTACATTTTTATCCAAAGTTTTTCATGGTTTAGCGAGTCAAAGGCTTTTTGGAAATCGACAAAGATTGCGTATACGTTACGTTTATGTAATCTTAAACATGTGTAAACTGACGTTGTTAACGAGAAAAGATTGTCTATACAGCTACGTTTTTGTCTAAACCCGGTTTGTGATTCTGGCAAGATTTTATTTTTTTCAGCCCAGTTATTTAATCTTTGCGATATAATATGAGTGAATAGTTTTGTACAAGTGTTCATTAAAGCTAATCCTCTATAATTGTTGGGGTCTTTTAAATCTCCTTTTTTCCATATGTGAAATATTTCTATAATACCCCATTTTTCAGGGATTTTCTCCTTGATCATAATATCGTTAAACAATGATAAAACGTATTGTTGGAATGATTCTGGTAATAGTTTCCAAATTTCATTTGGCAGTAGGTCATTACCTGGAGCTTTTTTAGTTTTTAAACATTTTATGCTTGATTTTAATTCGCTCATTAAAATTGTGCTGTCTAAGTAATCATAGCCTACATCGTAAAAGTTTATATTATTTTGAGGCTCTGGTTGATGTTGGTCGGTGTAGAATTTTTCCCACTTTATGATAGGAATTGGATCTTCTACAAATCTTTTTTTTTATGTATATTTTTTTACGGTTTTCCAGAATTCATTTGGGTTAGAAATATCGTTTATTTTATTTTTTATGTCTTGTTCGTATTGTTTTTTTGCTTCTGAGATTAGTAATTTATATTCTTTTTTTTTGTTAAATATTTTTGAATATTTTCTGCTGTTCTATTATTTTTCAAAATCTTGAGATTCTTTTTCGCTCTTTTTTTAGCTTCTGCACATGTTTTATTAAACCATGGTTTATTTTTATTATTAATATCGGTGTTTATAGTTTTAATTTGTATCATATTTGCGTTGTTTAACGTTTCTATTACTGTATTTATTAAACAATTATAGTTATTTTCGATTGTGCTGGACTCATTGTAGTTTAGTTTTAACGAGTTAAGTAATTCGGTAAATTTACTTGTTTTTTCTTCATTAAATTGTATGTATTGTTTATTCATTATTAACTTGTTATTCCATTTGTTTTTTTCATTGCTATTTAATATGAGTTTGCACGGAAAATGATCGGAAATAAGAATATCTTCATATACGTAAAAGTCTTTGATTATGTTTAACCCGGAATTGTTTACTATAGCTAGATCTATGGTGCTGCTGCCATTGTTACTTACATAGGTGAATTTCGCTGGGAAATCGTTACGGCTCCTACCGTTAATTATATTGAAGTTTGAATCTTCTAATAAAGTGTTCAGTTGTTTGCCTTTATTGTTAACAATTGTGTCGATTGATTCGCGTATGTGTAACAGGTTTGTGTTTTCGTAAATTAGTTCATCGTTGTGGTTTAAGTTTCCCACTCGGCAGTTAAAATCACCTGTTAGTATAATTGATTTGTGTAGGTTATTTTCTGTTATATCTTTAAGAGTTAAATCAAAAAGTTCTCTCAAAATATTAAAGTCCTTATTCGGTGAGAAGTAAATTACTGCCACAATTATATCTTCTGTTTTTGTTTTTATGTTTAAAAATATCCAGTTGCAAGACTGTTCTATTATATTTATATCACTAAAATTTTTATTAACGCATATAGCTAAGCCTCCGCTGGCTCTTCCTTTAGATTTATCTTTAATCGCGAGACTTTGAAATATATGATAATTTTTTAAAACTTTATTTAAAGTTTCATTTGTTTTATTCCAGATCCAGGTTTCACTAAAACATAAAATATCACTTTTAACTATATATTCTAATTCTATGTTATCTAATTTATATAAATTATTTGATCCTTGCATATTCCAGAAAAAAATATTATTTATTGAATTAAAATTACTTAACTTATTTTTTGCTGTATCGGTGTTCAGTTTTTTGAAGTAGAAGCTGGATTTGCTGAATTGACTTTGGGTCGAAGAAATTTTTCTATTGATGAGGGACCCTGTTGTTTTGGGGTGTTCTCTCTTACTGCACTACGAGTTCTTCTCGTCCTTTCTGTTAGAAGTTCGTGCCTCGATTTCGACGCTATTGGATTTGGTTTTTCAGTCTGTTTCCGAAAAGTGTAGTTGTCGCTACTGTTACTATAAGATTTTTCGGGAGCTGGATTTTTGTTTTCTTCGTTGCTGATTTCTTTTTCCTGTGAGATGACTTTAGTTGTTGCTAAGTATTTTTTAACATCTTCTAGGTTGACTTTTTCGTTGTTTACGTATAATGCATGATGCTTTATGTAAGCTTTGTATCCCATATCACATAGCTGTTGTCTATATATTTTTCTTTTCTTTTCTTCCAATAGTTTTTCCTTTGGCAAATCTTCTTTTATCCATATATCAGTTCCTTTTAGTTTTTGCGAATTATGTAGTATTTTATTTCGTGTGCTTATTTTCGTAAAAGAAACGCTGGTGGGTCTGCAGTGGTCTTTTGGTTTGCCTAGCCTTTTTACGGTATCTATATTTGTCTTGTCGATATCAATATTATAATTAAATAGAAATCCTGTATACAAGAATTTGTTACGTTAACATATGTTATTTTATTATTATATAATTAAAACATACATGCGAATTATGTAAGTTTCGAATAATAAATTATATTATTATCATATATTATATAGTTCTAATTATTATACTTTTAATTAATAATTATTATTATTTATATTATATTATTGTATCAATTTATGTAGTATTCTTATTGTAAAAGTACGAGTAAATTATTCTAAATTATAGTAGAAAATAAGTTTTTAATACAAATAAAAATATTGAAAATATTTAAAAGTGTATCACTCGAAACTCAACCGAATACAAAAATAAACCGTTATTTTTCCCGGAATGAAACCCGGAATCGAATCTATATATATATATATATATATATATATATATATATATATATATATATATATATATATATATATATATATATAAATATATATATATATATATATATATAAATATATATATATATATATATATATATATATATATATATATATATATATAATATTAAATTAAAATTACAGCTGCACCAAATGAAGAAAGGAGATTCTTTGCATTCCATGATTGGGGTATATCTGTCTACGAACCTTCTGCATGTAGAGTCTATCATCAAATACAGAGTACAGATATCATTCCTGGAACACAAGTAAATAAATAAAATACTTGTTCTTTATATCTAGAATTATTTAAAAATAATTTTTACACTAAAATGTTTCTTGATATTAATATACATTTTAATTTAAATAACAATGATTCTTGGCATTTTTGTTCTAAATTTAACTAAAATAGAAAAGCAAAAAGTATCTAAATTGGCGTTTTTATATTTGGCATAAAAATTTATGTTAAATAATATACAAATATAAATTTTAAAACCCTTATTTTTTCTCATTCGCAGAGAAACAGGATTGCATAAAAAACGTGATTTTTTTACAATAAAACAAAATCGATTTTTTTGATTTAAATTAAATAAATATCATGACCAATTTTACACAAAATAATAAATATAAATAAAATATTATCAGCAAGTGTGGAAAGAATTTTTTCGAAATTTGGATTGCTGCACTCAAAATTTCGGAATCGTTTGGACACCAAATTAGTTATGCTGAAACATTTGTACATTTCCAAAGATTTATTTAAATAAAAAAAAATCGTATTGTTTTTGTTATTTAATTATAATATAAAAATTATAAAAGGTTCAATAAATATATTTTCATTATGACTTGATATTTTAATACTGACCTAAAACAATCTTTGATTTAAAACAATGATTTTTTAGCAAAATATATTTGATTTAAATCATTACAACCTTGCAGAGAAATATAATATTAATTAGAAGACCTATTAGGCTACAGATTTTTTTTACAGTGCAACTGTTGGAATAATAATAAGACAAAATTTAAGTATAGTTCATCATCAGTTTATAGCAGAGCAAATCTGTTTCCATATTTTTGAATTTTGAGTCACAGTGGTTTGAAATTTTTTATCACCGGTATAATGCGGAATTAAATAGTGATAGAGGATGCCTGGGGCTTGTTTTTTAATTAAAATATTTAAACTTTACTTTACTGTTATATAATCAATTTTCTTTAAACTTTACATACCGTTAATTTTGTACATTTTTATGAATATAAATCGCAAAATTTTAATGCGGAAATGATATTTACAAAGTTAAAACTTATTTTGAAAACTCGTTTTTAACGTATACATAGATTAACGTTAGTTCACACGGTTCTAATCGCTATGTTCAGACACGTAGCTCAAATACAAAACATTTTGAGGTTAATATTGAATTTATTCATTTAATACAACTTATATTTATTGTAACTGACTGCTCCGAAAATTACATAATCAATGTTGAATTAATAATTCAATAATTAATTTAATATTATTCATTGATTTATATAAAATAAAAAATAGTATATTTTTTAACTGACTCTATTTTTTTAAAAAACGATCTTAAAGTTACCGAAAAAATACCTGAGATATAATATCCTAGGTAGAATAATACATATTTTTTTTTATTTTTTTGTATTTTGGAAAATAGAGAAACAAAATTTTTTTTCCAAAAAAAAACACAATTTTTGCTTTTTTGACCAAATTATAAATACAAAAAAATTCAAAAAAATATATATTATTCTACATAGGATATATCTCAGGTATTTTTTCGGTACAATAACGATCGTTTTTGTAGAAAATAGAACCAGTTAAAAAATATACTATTTTTAATTTAATATTTATCAATGAATAATATTAAATTTATTATTGAATTATTAATTCAACATTCATTATGCAATTTTCAAAGCAGTCAGTTACAATAAATAAGTTGTATTAAACGAATAAATTCAATATTAACTTCAACATGTTTTGTATTTGAGTTACGTGTCTGAACATAGCAATTAGAACCGTGTGAACTAACGTTATCAGTAAGATGAATTAGTTGTACTTGACATATGAGTCGTATAGATGCAAAACTCACTATTTGCAAATTTTAAGTTCTGAGATATTTGCAAAAAACTGTTATAGCTAAGTGTAATTGTATTTTGATGATAAAATCTTGTTACTAGATGGCAATACTTATTTAAAATCGTGCATCATTGGTTTTATAAATCATTAATTCATACAAAGTAACTGTTTGCTTTCCACCAATAAAATTTTTATTGGTGGAAAGCAAACAGTTACTTTTGCATCTAAACTATCAACGCAAGTAGTGAGTTTTGCATCCAACACTAAACTTTAAAGAGTGTTTCTCATATTAAATACTAAGTTTTTTTTTTTAACTAACCTAAATATCGTATTCCTTGTAAAATTCTACGTCCAAATCGCGCAAAATCTCATTTTTCACTTTTTGTCGAATAGTGAGTTTTGCATCTATACGCCTCATATATGGTAGGATAAGTAAGGCAAAGAGATTAATTTGTTAAATGTTTAGTAAAATTAAAGTAACGTGAAGAATTGTTAGTTGTTTTTAATATAAAAGAATTAAAAATAACAGTATCTACTAGTAGTTATGTAAACATGGACTAAATGTGGCAGAAGTTTTTCAACATTCAACATGTTAAAAACGAATTTTTTTTGCTATTGTAAATATCACTAAAATTTTGTGATTTAGATTCATAAAGTTTTATCTTAAAAATAATTTGTAGTACGAATAGAAAGTAAAAAAGAAATGTTTAGAATTAACACAATTTGTTATGACACTTACTTTTTATTTGTTTATTTAATTCTTTTTTTTTTCAATTTTAGGAATATGTTTGCGGCGATAAAGGAGTACACTGCAATTGGGGTAGAGCCATAAATGTTGCCAATAGATACGTTTACGCTAGCCAACCAGAACGAGATCGAGTTTTGGTTATTTCAAAAATTCAAATGGTTGTTGTTGATGTAAGTATTCTTGTACACAATAGTATCAAAAAAATCGGTATTATATAGGAAAAAAAATTATTATTTCAAATAAAAACTGTTTTAGAATTAGATGCTGTTTAATTATTTATATAACAAGATTAGAAGTATATGAGTAAACCCATATATAGGCCACTTTGACATTATCACATAAATGATTAAAAATAAGAATAAAAATTTTTTTCACCGAAAGTATTTTGCTAATATATAATATTATAGGCGCTAAGAGTATCTTCTGTAAAAATTTGATTAAAATCGGATAAATAATGCGGGCATAACAAATATTTAGAAAATTATTAATTTTTTTTTTCGGAAAGTTGGCAACACCGTATTTTAATAAAATTATAATTTATGTGGGTACTAGGAAAACTTTTCTGAAAATTTGATCAAAATCGGATAAATAATGTAGCCACAATGAATTATTTAAATTTTAGTATTTTTTTTTTGGCAACACTGTATTTTGTTAAAATTGCATACCAAGAGAATATTTAGTAAAAATTTGATTAAAATCGGTTAAATAACTTAGTCATAATAAATTTTTTTAAATTTTAGTTTTTTTTTTGCAGAAAGTTGGCAACACTGTACTTTGTTGAAATTATCTAATTTATATAGATAACAGGAGAATTTTTTGTGAAAATTTGAAAATTTGAACAAAATTGGCCGTAATAAATTTTTAAAAATTTTAGTAATTTTTTTTCCGGAAAGTTGGCAACACTTTATTTTATTAAAATTACGAAATTTATGTGGATACTAGGGAACTCGTTTCTGAAACTTTAATCAAAATCGGATATATGAGGCGTATAGATGCAAAACTCACTATATGACAAAAAGTGAAAAATGAGATTATGCGAAATTTGGACGTAGAATTTTACAAGGAATACGATAGTTAGGTTAGTTAAAAAAAAACTCAGTATTTAATACGAGAAACACTCTTTAAAGTTTAGTGTTGGATGCAAAACTCACTACTTGCGTTGATAGTTTAGATGCAAAAGTAACTGTTTGCTTTCCACCAATAAAAATTTTATTGATGGAAAGTAAACAGTTACTTTGTATGAATTAATGATGTATAAAACCAATAATTCACGATTTTAAATAAGTATTGCCATCTAGTAACAAGATTTTATCATCAAAATACAATTACGCTTAGCTATAACAGTTTTTTGCAAATATCTCAGAACTTAAAATTTGCAAATAACGAGTTTTGCATCTATACGACTGATACAATGTAGCCTCAATGAATTTTTAAAAATTTAGTAATTTTTTTTTCCGGAAAATTCGCATCACTGGAAAAAATCCAAACAGCATGACTATCTTGGGCACTAGGTAAATTTATCCTGAAAATTTTATTAAAATCGGTTGAACCGTGTAGAAGGAATTGCGGCCACAAAATTTTGTCTGACGACCAAGTGAGCGAGCGAGCTGACGACGCACATCCATACACCCTCATAAACTAAGTTCAGATTCATCATCTAGAGGCTATATGAAGGATTTCTATGCAAAATTTTTTTTTTTTGAAAATGTTACAGACATTGTACCAAACGTTATACCACTTTTTCCTTGCAGTCAAAGTGGTAAAAATTACGTTCTGACGAGACTGAACGCTCATCTACATCAGGTCAAAAATTTATCAATGATATTAAAGAAAATAACAAGTACATAGGCAACAAGTTACTAGGTAACGTAGTAACTAGATCATAAGAATTATAGATTTTTAATTAATGAAAACCAAATTTTATGTATCGCAAGTGTCTTCACATTAATTCATGTCATTCTTTTATTTATAAATTTTTATTGCTTTTCGTATCAATCTGCTGTTGCAGATAAATCTGCTATTGCAGAACATGCTTTAGAATATCTTAATGATGTAAAATTTGAAGATACAGTAATAATTGCTAGACCAATCAATATTAGCAGCAGATTAATAAGAGAAGCAATAGAAATTTCTAAAGAAAAAAATAACATAAATCACTGTAAAGTGACTGAGCTAAGTAAAGTTTGGCTCCAATTAATTAAAAATCTATAATTCTTATGATCTAGTTACTTATACAGGGTGATTTGTAAGTAATTGGAAATATTTTAACTAGAGTATCCTGGGCTTAGAATATGAAGATTTGACCCAAAACACTTAGATAAAATATGGCTCCTTACTGAGCTATAGGGTGTTTTATTTAAAAATTTAAAAACGATTTTTGCCCAGTACTTAAAAACTATTTGACGTATCCTTATCATACTTGGCAGAAAGTCTAGGTACCGTACACCATACTAAATTATGTTAAACAAAAGTTTCTGGCTAGTGCCAGTGGCGTACAACAGGGGCAAGTGAGAGGTTGATCCTTCCTAAATTCTACGCCACTGGCGGAATTGTCATTTTAGCACAATTTTTCGATTCTCCAGTACTTTCTGTGTAAAAAACATACTCTTTCTTCGTAACGATAAAGTCACTATTTTTTGAGATATTTAAAGTTAAACATAAGCTGCACCCTTGGGATTTTTTCAAAATTTGCTCAAAAAAATCTGAAAAAATTCAGTGAAATAGAGAAAAAAATTAGCTACATAATAACTAATTGTAAGTAACTTTTTTCTCTAACTCATTCTGGTTTGGCAGGAAAAATTATTGAAAATAAAAAATTGAAATGTAAAAAATATTAATTTTCAATAATTTTTCCTGCCAAACCAAAATGAGTTAGAGAACAAAGTTACTTAGTTATTATGTAGCTAATTTTTTTCTTTATTTTACTGAATTTTTTCAGATTTTTTTGAGCAAATTTTGAAAAAATCCCAAGGATGCAGCTTATGTTTAACTTTAAATATCTCGAAAAATAGTGACTTTATCGTTACGAAGAAAGAATATGTTTTTTACACAGAAAGTATTGGAGAATCGAAAAATTGTGCTAAAATGACAATTCCGCCAGTGGCGTAGAATTTAGGAAAGATCAACCTCTCACTTGCCCCTGTTGTACGCCACTGGCACTAGCCAGAAACTTTTGTTTAACATAATTTAGTATGGTGTACGGTACCTACACTTTCTGCCAAGTATGATAAGGATACGTCAAATAGTTTTTAAGTACTGGGCAAAAATCGTTTTTAAATTTTTAAATAAAACACCCTGTAGCTCAGTAAGGAGCCACATTTTATCTATGTGTTTTGGGTCAAATCTTCATATTCTGAGCCCAGGATACTCCAGTTAAAATATTTCCAATTACTTACAAATCACCCTGTATATTACCTAGTAACTCGTTGCTAATAATATCATGATAACAGTGGCGCAGCCAGGATTTTGTCTTGGCGGGGCGGGGCAAAGATTTTATCTTGGAGAAGTAAAAAAAAAGAAGCAAATACTCACCAGATTTCCACTTTATCTTACATGAATCGAATAATTAATAGTTTAAAATAATAAATGTTGGTTCAATATTTTGGAGTAAATAATTGTAGCGTTAGAAGTGACTGCTGAATATATGATTAAACGAATAAAAATTTTGCTAATTCTGCTAGCCTTGGGGGGACGGGGCGAGGCCCGTCGACCCCCCCCCCCCTTGGTTGCGCCACTGATTGATAAATATTTGGCCTGATGCTGACGAGCGTACAGTGTTGTCATGACGTCTTTTTATACAATAATTAAACAGAATCTAATCTTGAAATAGTTTTTACAAATAAAGTAAAATAAAGCAATTTTTTATTAGCATTCAATTTTACTACACCGCGAGTGACATTTGTACTTTCAGCTATTGTATTTTTGGTTTTTAAACAAATAATAAAAAATTCCAAAAATACAAATAATAAAAACAATTTTCATATGATGTCGACTTTCTTGGCAGATACTAACTATTAGAGGTGCGTGAATCGACCCGAAACGTACGTTTTAAAAAAGATTCAAGCGTACTTAGTCTTCCCTTTTTATTCGACCTATAACACACACGTGCCAGGGCACACAGAGCACGGTTATGCTTTTAATGTTAACCCGAATACTTACGCCACAACCCAAGCTTGCCCGGGTAGTCGTGCTCCGTGACCTTGAACGAAATGGGACAGAGTACAGTTGCACTATTTACAAAATTGACGTTTCGGATCAAACCGCGCAGGTCTACTATGTACAGGTTGTTAGATAAACATGCGGTAAAAATTCAAGGGGTTATTCCTAGGCCTATTCTAAGAATATTTTGTCCTATGCTGATTTTTGAAAAACCCACTGAGTTTATCTAGTGAAGAATTTGGACGACTTGCAAAATCGGATAATTGCTAGGTGTAACTCAATTAGAAACGACCCTGGTGTGTTTGAAAGAGTTCGGCAGTCAATGACGAGAAGATTGAATGCTTGTATCCGGGCTGGAGGAAGTCATTTCGAACATTTATTGTAGATTGAGCAACTTTACATGTACTTCTTGATAATAAAATCTTGTTACAGTCGCAAATTTTGTTCACGCTGTATCTTCGAAACAAAGGGGATTTTCAAAAATCATCATAAGACAAAATATTCTTAGAATAGCCCAAGGAATAACCCCTTGAATTTTTGCCGCATGTTAACCTAACATTTTGTATATCTATATAAATATATATATACAGGATGTGCAACGAAAAGTGGAACATAAGAGTTTAACATGGGATTTTAAAAATGTGCGGAAATTGGCTCTCCTGTACATTTTAGCGAAAAATTATAAGAATGAAAATTTGTTTAGACTTAATTTTCATTTTTATAAAGTCTAAATTTGATGCAATAGGATGTCTGTTGCACGAGATATTTAGAAAATAAAGTATGACATTTTCGTCAAAAATCAGATAGCCATGAAAATAAAAAACAAATGAAACAAAAAACCGTTCTGACAGTTCAGTTCATTCTTATTGAGTTTAATTGTTGTATTCATTGTATCTACATTGTTATAGTCTATAAATTTCTTTACTGTGTCTGTGCATTGTAACATGGATGTGTTAAGTACTGAAGAAAAAATTTTGATTGTCAAATTGCATTATAGTGGAAATAGTTATGAAGAAATTCGTGCAGTTTTTGGTGGCTCTTATCCTGATCGTTCAATTCCAAGTAAAACGTCAATATTTTGTGTTATTGATAGGTTTAATAAAACAGGAAGTGTCTTAAAAGCTTGCAAGTGTATAAGGCCAATTGCAGTTCAAGATAATGTAAGGCAAGGAAACAAAATAAATGTAATTGCAGCAGTTGAAAATAATAAAAATTTAAGTTTGCGGCAAATAGAAAAACAGACTGCAATTCCATTTAGTACTGCAAGAAATTATTTAAAACAACAAAAATATAAATCTTTTAAATATAGCAGTCACCAAGAATTGAAAGAAGAAGATAAGTTTCTTAGAGCAACATTTTGTGCATTAATGCTGGAGAAGAGAAAGCTAATGCAGATGCACGTTTCATCGAAAATATTTGTTTTTCTGACGAAAGCACCTTTACATTCAATAATGAGCCAAATAATCAAAACTTTAGATATTGTAGTAAAAATAATAAAAATCTTTACGTTACTACTCATACCCAATATCCCCAAAAAAGTCAATGTTTAGATTGGAATTTTTAAAAATAATATTATTGGGCCATATTTTATTAACGGAACTTTAAATGGTCAGTACTATTATGATCTACTGATAAATCATATTGGACCGGCAATTGAAGAACTGAATAATGATCGTGAAGTATGGTGGCAACATGACGGCTGTGCAGCTCATAATAAAATGATTGTGAAACAATATATAGACGAAGTATTTCCCGATACATGGATTGGTAGAAACGGACCCATTCACTGGCCCGCCCGGTCTTCAGATCTAGCGCCAAATTATTTTTTTCTGTGGGGACATCTAAAATCAATCATTTACAGTGATAACAAATATCTAGATTTAGAATCGCTAAAAGACAGAATATCTTTGGAATGCACTAAAATATCGTGCTACCAACTAGCAAATGTTAGGCGTTCTTTTTATAATAGATTAGGATATTGTTTGGCACAGAATGCAGACATATTCGAACATTTAATATAAATTTAAACTTCTCTGTTTTTATGGTATTATTATAATAAAGTATTTTTTATTCCAATTTATGTGATTTATTTTATCATTAAGTATTTGATATAAATTGTTGGGGCATTTACCATTTATAATATAAACCGAAAACTCAATTCAGTTCAGTACTATTAATCTTAATTGTTTTAATTATTGTGTCTGCACTGTCATAATTCAGAATTCAATATTCAAATATTTTTGATTTTAATTCATATTTGTTTTATTTGTTTTTTATTTTCATGGCTATCTGATTTTTGACGAAAATGTCATACTTTATTTTCTAAATGTTTCGTGCTACAGACATCCTATTGCATCAAATTTAGACTTTATAAAAATTAAAATTAATTCTAAACAAATTTTAATTCTTGTAATTTTGCGCTAAAATGTTCAGGTGAGCCAATTTCTGCACATTTTAAAAATCCCATGTTAAACTCCTATGTTCCACTTTTCGTTGCACACCTGTATATATATATATATATATATATATATATATATATATATATATATATATATATATATATTTATATACAGTGTGGAAATTAAGTAAGGAATAAATTCAGTAATTCCGTTGATATTAATTTTTTGGAAAAAATCTCGAAGGAGTATAGCGACAAATATAATAATACCAACCACGTTTGGTTTATTACATATTTTTTTTTATTTATTTATTACCAGGTTGTTGTGACCGATAAATATCCAGTAGATTTACACTATGTGCCACACTTGGATCAGGTATGGGTATTGAATTGGCGTGCCGGAAACAGTACAGGTATTAAAACCATTCAAGTGATACGAGATGCTGGACAGAAACGAAAACATCATACCGTTCATCCAGAACCAATTCATGGACAATTCGATTTAGTACGTGGACTGTATATTCCTGCTTCTACTCAAGTATGTAGCCTATGTTCATACATACATATATATATATATATATATATATACAGGGTGTTTCACAACTTAGAGCAAAAAATTAAAGGGTATATTCTGTACGACGTGCTGATCATGAAACAAAAAGAATTTTTTTAAAATTCGCAAAGTAAAGAGTAGTTTACTTGAAGTAGACATTTTTTGAACCACTGGAGTAGCATACGTCATAGAAAGAAATATTAAATGAAATTAATTATCAAAGAAACATTATGTAATGTTAGTTTTATTTAGAGACAATAATTGTTTTGAATACAAAATAATTTATAATATTAATGCATTGTATTATTTAATATCAAGATAATTTGGAAAATAACATACCTGAAGCGCAAAACTACAAATACTGTTCAAAATTTGCACCATTCATCCCTACACACATTGCAGCACGTTGAATTAATGACCTAGTACAGTCTTGACACGAATTTTGTTCTCGTATTATTTCTGCTGAATTTTCTATTCTCTGCCTAAGTTCTTCTTCGTTTTCCGGCGCATTTTGGTTGTCGTAGACGAGGGATTTAAAATGACCCCAAAAATAAAAATCCAGCGGATTTAGGTCAGGGGATCTAGCAGGCCAAGCTACAGGTCCACCGCGACCAATCCACCTGTCCTCAAACACTTGGTTTAAATGTTCTCTTACATTTAGAGCATAGTGTGATGGCGCACCATCGTGCTGAAACCATGTCTGCTGACGCACATTTAAAGGCACATTTTCAAGAAGTTCTGGCAAAGTATTTTGTAAAAACAATAAATAATTAGCTCCAGTCATCCTATTTGGTAGAATGTACGGCCCAAGTAATATTCCATTAACAATACCTGCCCAAACATTTATCGAAAAACGATGCTGAAAACTGCCCCGTACAACAACGTGTGGATTTACTTGACTCCAATAATGAGAGTTATGATAGTTATGAACTCCCTCCCTCGTAAAAGTAGCCTCATCAAAAAATATGATGTACGAGGGGAAATTCGGATTTTCAGTGTGTTTTTGTAAAAGCCAGTTGCAAAATCGTACTCTAAACTGATAGTCAGGTTCTGTTAGCCCCTGTACCCGTTGAAAATGGAATGGGTGGTAGTTTTGATCTCTTAAAATTCGCCATACTGAACTATGTGATACTCCTAATTGTTGAGACGCTCTTCGGGTACTAATAGTTGGTTCAGCATGTACAGCATCTAAGATATCATTAACCATATTGTCGTGTTGATGCTGGCGGCCCCCACCTCTCCCACGATTAGGTTGCACATATCCTGTGTCTCGAAGGCGCTGGACTATCCTCACAAACGAACGGGAAGTGGGTAATCGGCGTAAAGGATAACGTTCAGCATACAGACGTCGTGCCAATAACGAATTTTGCCGTGCTTCGCCATAAATTAACATCATGTCCACTAATTCACTGTTACTAAATGCATTCATTTTAACAAAAACTACACTACACTGCTATTCACTGTAAAATGAGAACAGTGCACCAGCAAAGATAATAATAATTAACAGCAATGTCGACGAAAGACTACCTACCCACTACCTATCAAATTAAATTAAATTATTAATTAAACTATTACACATTTTATTAGTATTAGATATTACGTAAACAATTACTTTCATTGTAGACGATTTGAAAACAATTATTAAAAATAACTATCGACCAGTGGCAAAAAAAATGTTTGCTTGAAATACGTTGCAATTTTTTTTGCAAATTTTAAAAAAATTCTTTTTGTTTCATGATCAGCACGTCGTACAGAATATACCTTTTAATTTTTTGCTCTAAGTTGTGAAACACCCTGTGTATATATATATTATATATATATATATATATATATATATAATACATTAATCTGGTTAGTTGATAGATATATCATTTAAATACAGTTAATTCTCAAATATAATCATAAAGGAATAATCTGAAAATGAAAAATTCATATCGCCTCGACCTGGGATGCCCCCTTTTGAGATATTAAAGTTTAGATTCGGCAAATTTTTCTGTCCGATGCGTATTTTTCGAAATATAACAAATTCCAGGTTAAATTTATTTTTTGCGATTACAGCGCCATCTGTCAAGAATCAAAAAAAATTTTTCGGACAAAATGTAGGTAGTTTTTATCGTAGAATCCGAATCTGTGATAAAAAATTGAAGTTTTTATTTAAGATTTCAAAATTGCTCCCCGCCCCGCCCACAGGGGGTGGGGAGGTGACGGGAATTCAGTACTAACGGATGCCCCCCTTTGAGATATTAAAGTTTGGATTCGGCAAATTTTTCTGTCCGATGCGTATTTTTCGAAATATAACAAATTCCAGGTTAAATGAATCACCCGGTATATTACATACTTCTAATTATTATACTTTTAATTAATTAATAATAATTTATTATTCATATTATATTAATGTATCAATTTAAGTAGTATTCACATTATAAAAGTAGGAATATAAAATGTTCTAAATTATGGTAGAAAATAAGTTTTTAATACAAATAAAAACATTTAAAAAATTTAAATATTAATCCTTCAAAACTAAACCTAAAAGACCATTCTTTTTGCCGTAACAAAAACCGGAAACAAACCGATACATATTTTTTTAATTGAACCGAAACGAAAAATATAACGGTTCAAAGCCCTGAGATATATATATATATATATATATATATATATATATAAATATATAATGATTATTTGTAACGACTAGGAAATTTATTAATTAAGATTGATAGTGAGTGTTGTAGTCATTGGTTGGAATAGATGTTAATTAAAAAATCTTATTTAAGATTTCCACCGAGCTTTCGTAGCAATTTTGCCTACTTCTTCAGGGCGATCTTATGGCGATTTTTATGTTGAGACAGTAATTCGAATCGTGTTTAGAACAAAAACATTGTAAAACATATGTTACTAACAATTATGTTTTACAATGTTTTTTGTTCTAAACACGATTCGAATTACTGTCTCAACATAAAAATCGCCATAAGATCGCCCTGAAGAAGTAGGCAAAATTGCTACGAAAGCTCGGTGGAAATCTTAAATGAGATTTTTTAATTAACATCTATTCCAACCAATGACTACAACACCCACTATCAATCTTAATTAATATATAAATATATATATATATATATTAGGGTGCATCGAAAAAAATCGAAATTGCTGGCTAGGGTCTCAAACGATAGTTTTTCATCTAAAAACATGCGGAACACCAAAAATCCGGTAAAAAAAAATTTTTTAGAGGGCGCGCGGGGCCCTCAAAAATGCCATTTTTAGCACTTTTTTCAGTTTTGAGGCTATATCTCCTCAGAAAATGGTCAAAAATGGCTGAATTTTGGATATATTGTACCCAGAAATATACCCTACAATGTGATTACATGCGACAGATATGGAGATAATATGCTGATAAACTATACTTAACTTAAAAAGCACATTTTTTGCCATTTTTCATTTTTTCGGAAATTTGCGATCTTTTAAGGTAATAAGATGAAGGTAAGAAGGTCATTTAAAGTAATAAGATGATAACCAATAGTTTTTTTTATCTAAAAACATGCGGAACACCAAAAATCCGGTAAAAAAAATTTTTTTAGAGGGCGCATGGGGCCCTCAACAGTGCCATTTTTAGCATGTTTTTAGATAAAAAACTATCGGTTATCATCTTATTACCTTAAATGACCTTCTTACCTTCATCTTATTATCTTAAAAGATCGCAAATTTCCGAAAAAATGAAAAGTGGCAAAAAATGTGCTTTTTAAGTTAAGTATAGTTTATCAGCATATTATCTCCATATCTGTCGCATGTAATCACATTGTAGAGTATAGTTCTGGGTACAATATATCCAAAATTCAGCCATTTTTGACCATTTTCTGAGGAGATATAGCCTCAAAACTGAAAAAAGTGCTAAAAATGGCATTTTTGAGGGCCCCGCGCGCCCTCTAAAAAAATTTTTTTTACCGGATTTTTGGTGTTCCGCATGTTTTTAGATGAAAAACTATCGTTTGAGACCCTAGCCAGCAATTTCGATTTTTTTCGATGCACCCTAATATATATATATATATATATATATATATATATATATATATATATATATATATATATGACGTATCTGGTTTCCGGGATTGGCTCCGCGTTGTCGGTTGTCGATTTTGATGACGACGTTTCGGCACAGTCTCATGTGCCATCTTCAGGTCTTCTCAGTAGTGCTTTAAAGCACTACTGAGAAGACCTGAAGATGGCACATGAGACTGTGCCGAAACGTCGTCATCAAAATCGACAACCGACAACGCGGAGCCAATCCCGGAAACCAGATACGTCATATAACGTTCGCGGAATTATAAAGCAAAACATATATATATATATATATATATATATATATATATATATATATATATATATATATATATTTCTTAATTAAAATACTTATTATTTTACAGGAACTGTCACATTTCAATTTTAAATATGGTTATGTAACACACACAAACCAAAGAGGATTGTATAAATTAGATTTGTCTAATTTAAGATATTCGAAATCAATTGATTTGACACCCTATAACTGTGTTCCAGCACATGTACAGTTTTCAGCTTTATGTAAGTTATATTTATCAAACTCTATTTCATTATAATAAAGTCGATTTTAAGCCGGCAGAAAAGAATCGATTTTCAATTCTACTGAACAAAGTTTATTATTTGTTGTCAGTAAAAAAATAGCCCGTATTCATAGCGCCCCTTTTAGAGTACTTTTAGATAAAAGTGCCTGTTTTTGCTTAAATCGCCATTAATTTATTTTGATGAACTAATTAAATCTAATAATCAATTAACTAATTTAATTAGTTCTACAAAAGAAATTAATGACGATTTAGGCAAAAACAAAATACTATAACCTAATATACCGGGTGTCTACTTTTTTTTTGTTACATAGGGAATACAATGCTAAAATTTTCATTTGGTGATAAATTTTCCCCTAATTATTATAGAACAAAAGTACAAATACAAAAGTTGTTTAGAATTCAAAAATGCATCAAATGATGCCAAATTTATCAATATAGGATGTTCTGATCAAGAATTAGAAGCAAATTAAAATTTCCATTTTTGCGCTCTTTACATCAAAGTGCCACGGAAATTAAACAAATAATTTCATTTCTTCTGGAGTTTGAGTTTGACAGATCGTATTTATTTTATTGTTACGTTCTGTATTATTATTATTATTATTATTATTATTATTATTATTGAAAATAATGAATAAACTTAATGTAAATGAAAAGCTATTAAGTATAAAAAGTATTAAGTATTTATTATTTATTACAATGAAAGGGTATTTTACTCGGCTGTACACTACGTACTAGCTGTGGTTTTAAATTGTAAATGTCTCCATTATAATTTTAAGTAATTGTTTAATTTATTTATTAACTTCAAGTTATAAAAACAATACATTTGAATTAGATGACTGGCATTATGCCTAATATATTTATTATAATAATTTAAACTTATCCCTGAGGATGCTGTACGTTGTGCAGTGAAACGTCGGATAAGAGTTTAATAAATAGTAAATAGCTGAACTCCGTAAAACTTTCTTTATTTATTACAATATTCAATATACCTATAAAACAGAAAAATTCATGAATACAAGATATAGGAGAACAAAAACGAAACTAACAATTTAAATTAAATGTTCAAATAAATCGCCATTAACTGCCAAACAATAACCTAATCTGTTATAAAATTCGTGACGTACAGAGCTTAATTGTGTTTGTGTTATATTATTGCACTCTTCAACAATGGCATTTTTCAAATCAACAAGATTTTTGATATGTCGTTTATAAATTTTCTCCTTCAAATATGGCCATAAAAAGAAATCGCACGGTGCTAAATCGGGCGATCTAGCTGGCCAATTAATTGGACCACCTCTACCAATCCATGAATTTGGAAAACATTGATCCAAATATAATTTAATGTTGCAGCTGTAATGTGCCGGACATCCGTCTTGTTGATACCAGACAACATTATCTTGAGTTGCACACTCTTCTAACTGCGGACCAATATGATTTTGCAACATATCCAAATATTTTTCGTTGTTTAAATTATTTTCAATAAAAAATGGCCCAATTATACACCTGCCAAAAATTCCAGCCCATACATTAACTTTTTCTGGATATTGGGTACGTGTTGCTACCATTAAATGAGGATTTGTTTGGCTCCATATTCTAAAGTTTTGTGTATTAGGTTCGCCGTGTAAAGTAAACGTAGACTCGTCAGTAAAACAAATAGATTTCAAGAAGTTTCTGTCTAAATTGGATTTTTCCATAATAATGTTACTAAATTCGCTTCTAGCCATTTTATCCGCTTCAAATATCTCTTGGTGCGTGGAATATTTATAAGAATGATATTTTTCATTTTTTAGTACCTTATGTATTGTTGAAGGATGCAAATTTAATTCAGCACCAAGTTGACGCACACTAACATTTGGGTTTTCCGTTACACACAAAAGTATATTCAATGTATTTTCTTTAATTGCATTTTGATTTAAATTCTCCTCCTGATCTTCTGCGTTGATTTTTCTACAATTTTTACAACGTTTTAACACACTTCCAGTTTCTTCGAATTGTTTAATTATCCTACGAATAGTCATAGCGGAAGGTATGGGACGGTTTTCAAAGAAAGCGCTGAATAAATCTCTTACTCGTCGTATCGAATTTCCAGTAAAATACCATTTTACGCACTGAACTTTTTCATTTACCTTAAGTTTATTCATTATTTTCAATAATAATGATAATAATACAGAACGTAACAATAAAATAAATACGATCTGTCAAACTCAAACTCCAGAAGAAATGAAATTATTTGTTTAATTTCCATGGCACTTTGATGTAAAGAGCGCAAAAATGGAAATTTTAATTTGCTTCTAATTCTTGATCGGAACATCCTATATTGATAAATTTGGCATCATTTGATGCATTTTTGAATTCTAAACAACTTTTGTATTTGTACTTTTGTTCTATAATAATTAGGGGAAAATTTATCACCAAATGAAAATTTTAGCATTGTATTCCCTATGTAACAAAAAAAAAGTAGACACCCGGTATAATACGCCATGTGTAATTAAAAATATATAAAATATATTAGAACTGTTTTTAGCATTATTTATATTTTAAAATATTAAATATAATAAACAACATTTAATTATACGGAAAATTCTGGGATCAAAATATGAAGATGGAAAATGAAAACTGAGAAGCAACAAAGAGATCTACATAAAAACAGAAAAAATAACAGACACAATGAGGAGAAGAAGAGTGACTTTCTACGGACACATTAAAAGAATGATTGAAGAAAGACTGACGAAGAGAATATTTAACTCCTTTGAGAGAAACCTGGAAGAAACATGGAAGAAATAGAAATTGATGTAGAAGAAATTGGAGAGAAGGAGAAAAATGCAAAGAGAAGATCAGAGGTTTCAAGGGTTTTAAAAATGAAAATAGGAGCAAAATGGACGAAACATGGAGAAAGAATAAAAAAGTACGTGAAGAAAAGAAAGAAGATAGAAAAACAATCATGAGAAATTATTTCACGTGGTCCATAATCGGTCCAAATCGAAGAAAAAAAAACAGTATTTAATTTATAAAACTAGTTTATATTTTTGATACATAATAAAAGGAAAATTAATATTAATATCTTGACTGCTTTTAACAAAAAGTGGTCTAAAATGAACTATGAATACGAGCTATTGTTAACATTTTTGGTGTTTTCAAAAACCAATATTTTTTTGTTGACATAAGGTCGACTTTAGTTCAAATGTTTATTATGAAACCGGCCATAAAAATATTATATAACGTTCAATTACGACGAATTTTTATTTAAAAATTCCATAAACCACACATTGCAATTAACAAATAAACTAAATATGTAGATGAATGTCTAGAATTTTAAAAATTTTTAAAATTTATTACTGATGATGAAATTTTAGCTTCAAAAATACATATTTCGTTTTATTGTTTTTGTTTTAGTATTTTAGAAAATTTATTTAATTTAGATAAAACAAAAGATATCGCATTTTTGTAATCAAAATGACATAATGGGGAAGTTTAGCGTATTTTTTTTATTTCTTTATTTGGTTGGACCTGGCTTAAAAAGTGATGTTTAATTTATCATTTTTCTCGAAGATGCCCAGATTTCCTAAAAAATGCAAAAACATGTCGTGATGACGTCAGTAATGTTATCGCAAAACTCAAGTCAACATCTGAATCAGACGCACATGTATTGCCATGGTTACCGATACAAGCTATTGGCTGGGCGTAACCGAATCAACAAAAATCAACAATTACTACGACATACGTTTTCAAAATTATATCTCACCAACTCTTCTGCGCTTGCGCACAATAAGCTTGTGACGTCAGTAATGTCCTTACAAAAATTGTTAATAACAAATAAATGAAACAATTATCAAAAATTTTAATGATAGTTTCTGTTATTATTTTATATATATATTTGAGAAAAAATAATTTTACACGCAACTTCAATCACGCTAAACTTCCCCATTAAAAATTTATCAAGATAAAATATATGATACGATAAAAATTCTGAAAAATTGAGCCTCTTTAATACGTCAAGAATGAATTTTTTTTATTAAAAGTAATAAATCAAATGGAAGAATAAACATTTATAAATTTATCTATAGAAAATTAATTTTGATTTCATTAACTGGTAGCACAAATTCGTTTTTGGATATTTTAGTTTAATTATTTAGTCCTGGTTTTACGAAAGTTATATTGTCCGAAAACCAGTATTATTAGTTAAAACCGATATGTAGCACTAGCCATTTTGTTTACAATTTACGATATTCTATAATATAATTATATCTTTACCACTTTTGATTTAGTTTATTTTTGACTTTATTGTAAAAAATAAATCTTAAATTTATATAATTTTACATAGGACAGTAAAAATAACAACATTTTGTAATTTTACTATAATACTTAAGAGTTTAGATAATATTACATTTTTTTATGAAAAATTACATTCAGAAAATATGTAAAATTAAATAAATTTTTTACAGTGTTGATAATGTAATGTGCCGTAAGGTAAGATAAGACAAAAAATAAACTATACACAATATTAAATCATTATTTATTATGAGTTCCGAAATATATTTCAATATTTTAAGAAATTAACATTTTATAAAATAAAAGAAAGCAATTTTTTATCTAGATGAATTATCTACACTCTAAAAAAAAATATTAATTTTACCTACAAACCATGATACACTATGATTGTTTAAAAATACATAACATCAGAACTATTACAAACATTATGTAATATGATATATTACCAACGGAATGGAAAAGTACATATGTCTGTAATATAATTTAATGTTGTAGCAAAAGTTGGTGTTAGTCAGTTAAGATGGTTCGGACATGTTGAGCGAATGTCTAATGAACGTTTGGTTAAAAAGATTTATTTGAATGATTTTGATGGTATACGTTTGCGTGGACGTCCGATGAGTAGTTGGAGTGATATGATTGAGAGTGTTTTGCGTGAGCGAAAGTTTCCAAGTAGTAGGAATAAAAGAGCATGTATGAGAGGAATTATGAATGTGGATGAAGCGAAAGTTGCTTGTTTGAATAGGAATGTTTGGAGGCGACTGATTTCGGGATGATGAAAAGAGTTTGTGCCACACCCTATGGGTTAATGGCGTGATTCTGTATGTATGTATGTATGTATGTATGTATAATTTAATAAGTTTAATAAGTATGTAATACTATATTAAGTAAGCAATTTTACATACTTATTATGAATTATATGCAAAATTATAGAATTTTGAGGTACAAATACAGAATATTTATAATAAAATAAAATTATACATATTTTTACTATTATTTTTCAGTAATTTCGCTAATTATTTTTTACAGTGTAGATAAATTCCACTACTATTTCTCACCATATGTTAAAATTATGAAAGCTTTATTACAATAAAATTTATATTTCTTTAAGATGGTTATGTCATAATGGAATGTCTGGAACCAGTAACGAATCGAAAGTCTGGCCAATTATTGCTGGATTATCTGACAGGCACGGTAATTGGAATAAAACCATCGTTACCAGGAACACCCTTTATATCGCCCGATGCTCGACGATTAGTTACTTTAGATAAAACAAAAAATGGAGCCACATTAATCGTCCAGGAAGTTACTGGTAAGATAACTTATATTAGCTGTATTTTTTTTTATCAAAAATTTACTCGTCTTATTGTCAGTTTGAAAGTTAAGTGAGGTGAAACAAAGTGGAGTTGAGTTGCTTTATAAAAGAACAAAATATTCAAACTCTAGCAAAGAGAAACCGAATAAGTGACACATTTTTTTGACGTTTGGTCTTTTAAAGGTATGCCTATGTCTTTTAAAGGTCCAAACTAGAGGTCGCTAACCTTAAAAACAGCAAACTTTGGCACAAACTTAACTTTTACTAATAAACTGAGTATCATCTGAGTATCTCATTTCATTTTGAGATTATTTTGCTGGTGCAGCAGAATCGAAAAAGAGGGGGGGGGGCGAAGGTATCCAACTCAGTTTGTCGTAGCTGACAATCAGTTAAGATAAAAAGAATAAGAATCATCTGAGATGATCTGATTTTATCTGAAGTGAGGTGAGATCTCAGTAAATTATAGGTATAAAAAGAATATAGCTATATTTAAAACAATATAATGTGGACATTGGTGTATGATGAGTGCATGGTGACCAGATTTCAGCTTAGGTAAACCCCGAGATTGAAAAAAATCAGAAATATAGTTTTTATATTATAAAAATTAACACAGATAAAGCAAAAATACATAAATAATATAAAATAAATTAACATTAGGTAATTATTCTTGAAATAATATATAATAATATAATAATATATAATAATATAATCAGTCAAAATGCTTATAGCAATAAAATATAAATAATATAAAACTGGGGTATAAATTTAAAATTATATTTCTTATTTGTTGGCGACACAGAATAGTCAATCAAAGTCATTGCGCGCGAAACTTGCGATAATTATATGAAACGTAACAATGTTATTTTTATTGCTATAAACCATTTGCATTAATTTTATATAAAATTAACCTAACCCGGAGATTTTATAACAAAACCCGGAGCCCTGAGAACAGATGTTGAAACCCTGAGACTGCGGGTGAAATCCTAAGACCTGGTCACCCTGGATGAGTGTGAAATTGAAAAAAAGTTGACGTGTTAGTCAGTTAAGATGGTTCGGACATGTTGAGCGAATGCCTACTGAACGTTTGGTTAAAATGATTTATATTAATGATTTTGAAGCTATACGTTTGCAGGTGGATATCCGATGAGTAGTTGTAGTGGTATGATTGAGGGTGTTTTGCGTGAGCGGAAGTTTCCAAGTAGTAGAAATAGAAGGGCATGTTATGAGAGAGGAATTATAAATGTGGATGAAGCTAAAGTTGCTTGTCTGGATAGGAATGTCTGGAGAAAACTGATTTCGGGATAGTGGAAAAAGTTTCTGTTACACCCTTTTGGATATATGGCGTGATCGTATATTTATGTATGTATGTATGTAAATATTAAATTTGTCTTGTTTTTGTTACAGTCAATGGTTTAATATTTCAATTCGATGTTAAAACAACATTGAATATAAGTGATGTTACATTTTATCCATCACAAACTACGCACAGTTACGATTTGTTTGCTAGTGCTAAAGATAAAGAAGACATTCTTTTCTTGAATCTTTTAACAGGTATTTGTTTGCTAGAATTTAATCTCTCTAATTGTCAAATGTTTATATGTATGTATATATGTTTGTATGTATGTGTACATGTTTCTCCAGCATCTCCTCCTAAACCCCTGAACCGATTTTGATGGGAATGGTGTCATTTTAATTGGTTCATTCCCTATTTGAGAATAGGCAAGTTTCATCTTTTTACAATTTTATTTTGGTTTTCAAAAATTTGAAAAATTATATTTATAATGCAAATGTCAAAAAATGACAGCTGTGTGAAGTTATGTTCACTACTATTGATAGAAGTGTTGCTTTTGAGTAATATATAATGGTGCATTTGATATTTTATTAATATTATTTGTTTATTTTTTTTTTATTATGTTTATATGTTTAATTACTATTTTCGATTTCAAACTTGACCCTTTAAGGGTCACGAGTTTCTTAGTTTTATTTTATTTTCTAATTTTATTGTTATTTTTGCAAATCATAACATGGAAATTTTAATGTTTTAGTAATATTTAATAATAATAATAATTTATTTATTAACATAGTAAAACATTTTTAAATTATAAACAAAACTGCTTTAGGTTCAAGTTCTGTATTACTATTTATTTATTAAGGACGTTTCAATGAATTCAACGTCCGTGCCTTCATCAGGATAAATGATACAAATGACGTAACAAAATAGGTAACTAGATCATAAAATTTATAAATTTTTAATTAATGGAAGCAAAATTTTATTTAATTCAGTGCCCCTTCAAAGTTATCTTTTTCTGTATAGATTTCTATTGCAAGACCAATCAATATTATCAGCAGATTGATAAGAGAAGCAATAGAAATCTATAAAGAAAAAGATAACTTTGAAGGGGCATTGAATTAAATAAAATTGGATTTCCATTAATTCAAAATTTATAAATTTTATGATCTAGTTACCTAGTAATTTGTTTCTATGTTCTGTTATCTACTGGACATGTCATTGCATCATTTAATTTATTTATTAATAGCTGTAAACTTTACAAACACAATAAGGTGGAGTGGGGTAAGTTAGTAAACGGGGCAAGCAATTTCTCTAGCTAGTATGTAGTAATGTACTACAAGTTAATATAAGCTATACGTCATAGATAGCGCGCAAGAATGAACGTGTTTTCCTAATTATATCAGTAAAACAATCATTTTATAGCAGGTTTCTTAATAATTCTGTTCTTACTTTATTTCACATGAAACAAGGTTTCAAAGCATTTTTAACTACCACTTACGCTCTTGCCCCATTTTAGGGGAAAGTGCAGAGTAGTTGACATTATAAACAATTTTCTATCAAAATGAAAATTACAAGAAAAATTAGGGTCCTAGTTAATATTAATTAAATAGTTGTAATTGTGTAAAGCGTTCGATATCGACAGCGTTAAGTATTTACATGTCAGACTAAAAATACATAGGTTTAAATTCCAACTTTACAAAAACCACTTTGCTCTTACCCCGCTTCATCTTACATGAAAAATTTTACATTATAAAAGTATATAAATATATGTGATACGGCAACCAATTTTATAAATTAATTTTATTCAAATAATGTTGTTTTATGTTAATTTTTAAATTATTTAGTAAAGAAAATGATTTTTTTACAAATTCTGGTAGTTGATTGTAATTTTGTATTTTTTTGTGATCAATACCTATTATTTAATAATAATAATAATAATAATAATAATAATAATAATAATAATAATAATAATAATAATAATAATAATAATAATAATAGACGTTTATTTAGTTAAAAATACAGATATTCACAAATATATATATATATATATATATATATATATATATATATATATATATATAATTAATATAAACATTTAATATAAAATATATAAAAAGAAGAAGAAAAAAACAAAAAATATAATACAATAATAGTCACAAATGTGTATATAAACTATCATATTATATAATATACAATCAGTCATTTTTAAATAATTTTGTTAACTTATATCTAAATTTCTTTATATTAGTGATGCTTCTTATCTCTAATGGTAACTTATTGTACTCAAATATACTTTTATTAAAAATCGAATTATTAGTAGATGTTCTATTCCTAGTACTATAATTATGAATTTTACTAAATGAGGTTATTCTATTTCACAAATACTGAGGCATTAGATTTAACTTAATTTTCTGTATAAATGTTAATGCTTGTATTTTTATGAAATCTTTAATCGTTACCCAATTTAATTTATTCAGCATTATCTTAGTACTAGAATGGTACTAGTTAACCTGTTGCACTTTAATATTATCCTCATTCCCCAATTTTGTAATTTTTGTAATCTATATAAATCAGTTTTTGATATCGAAAATAGTATAGTTAAAACAAATAAAAAATGTGGCAATACAATTGTATTATGCAATAATTTTCTTGTTTTTACAGAAATAGAATCCCTTAATCTGCTTATTACATCTAATTTTTTTAAAAAAATTTTTATACATATCAACATGAGCATTAAGTACTGTCATATTAAGCATTCTCATATTAAGTACTTTTTAATTCTTTTCAATATTGAAATTACAAGCATTTCTAGTACTATAACTGTGAATATTACAATGTAATTTTAGTTTATTTCTTAGATATTCAAGTAATAATCCATATTCCATTTTAAATACGAATATCATTGCATTCCTTATTAATAAAAGTGCCATTGTTAATAATTTTTTAATCACATGTTTATAATTTTGGTTTTTTACAAGTATTAGATTAATTTTGAGTTCCAGCAACAACAAATAATTTATTCAATAGTTATTCATATGTTTTGAAAATCGTTATTTTATTAATTATACTATCTAATCATATTTATCTAATCGGTTCGTTAATGTATTTTGTATTTTATTGATCAAATAGAAATTAACTATTGATTCATAAATAAAAATATTAATGCTTGTTGAAGATTAGTGGATAAATTAACTGTGTTGATGAAACAAAACATTCATTATTTATCTCATAATTTTAATCAACAAAATTATTATTAATTTTGAAAAATTAACCAACTTGTCACTATTTTCAGGAAAAGTAGAAATGATTACAGGGGTTGGAAAAGCTATGCCTTCTGAATTAGTCAAATGGGACAACCCTAATCGTCCTATTACTGCTTCAGGTAAGTTATATTAGTACTAAAATAACAAATAATAAATTCTACTGTTTTTATAATTTATAATTATTTTATTTATCAAATTATAACTAAACTAACATGCTTTATATATCTAAAAGGGCGTGTTGAGGAAGCGCATACAGCCTTTTTTTGGTGTTCATTACATAAGCGCATCAAAATATGTTGAATAAACGCATCATGATTATATTGAATAACATAACTAAATCAATCTAACTAATCTAATATTTTGATACGCTTATTCAATGTTTTTAATTGTGCTTATTCAATGTTGATTTTCTATGCTTATCGAACGTTTGTTGTACCCAAAATGCGCTTTGTCCATTCTCTAATCTATTTGGAAAATTTGTTAAGAGAGAGAGAGAGTGAGTTATCACACTATATCGTTAATCGTTATGATCGGTATTTACATGATAATTATTACCGTAAAGCCAAATAATGTTACCGTAATTGATACATTTATTTCAGATTTACAGTAAAATATTTTGATATTTTGTTGCTTGGCAACATTTAGATTTAGACCATTGTTCAGCGCTGTGTAAGTTAACCAATTCGGTAACTTGCCGACTGACCAATCACTGAAACGCCTCACACAACTGAAAATCTAGTTGCCTAGTTAACTTATTAACTTACGTAAACAATGCTTTATGCAACCGGGCCTTAGTCTATATGAAAGTAATTTAAAAATATTGTAGCCTCTGTGAAAGCTGGCGAGTCCATTATATATTTATTGTACAGGATGGTCCAGAATTATGTACCGTAATAGCTAGAGCTGATAGTACGTTCAAAAATAAGGGTACCTTTTTATATACACTTTTTTCCAAAACTCAATAATGAGGGAGATACAACCCTGTAAATGGGTGCTACACCACATTATACTAGAATTTGTAGAATTTGGTTGCATGACCACTTCCCTAATAAGTGCAGATGCACCAATTAAATGGTCTCCTCGGAGTTGTTATCTAAATCCAATGGATTTTACTGTATGGAGTTATTTGAAATCAACACTCCAACACTCCAATTAATACATTAAATGAGTTGAGAGACAAAATCGAGCAAGAATTTACAAACTTACAAAACAATGCAGTAACATTAAATGGAATAATGCATTCACTAAATAAAAAATTAGATTGTGTATACAACAAAATGGAGGAGATTTCGAACATCTGCTGTAAAACATTATTTTGGTGACTAATTCATATTAGAATTGTAAGAATTGCAAGTTTTCATTAAGTTTGATTAAAGTGTTAAGTGTTGAAAAATGGTTTTTATTTCACTCCTTTACAGAGTTGTATCTCCCTTATTATTGAGTTTTGGAAAAAAGTCTATATAAAATGGTACCTTTCTTTTTGAACGTACTATCAGCTTTAGCAATTACGGTATATAATTTTAGACCACGCTGTATATACATACATTTTTAATGTACGCATATAACAAAACAATCAATGTATTAGATATAGACAATACGTATACATATATACGTATATATATATATATATATATATATATATATATATATATATATAATATATATATATATATATATATATATATATATAATATATATATATATATATATATATATAATATATATATATATATATATATAATATATATATATATATATATATATATATATATATAATATATATATATATATATATATATATATATAATATATATATATAATATATATATATATATATAATATATATATATATATAATATATATATATATATATATATATATATATATATATATATATATATATATATATGTATATATTTGTGGGGGATCTGATGTGTTACCTTAATTTCCTAGCTTATGATAGCTAAGTTATTCTATAGTATTTACCAATAGGCACTGTAAATTTTAATACGGTAAATGAATAACGTATAGGCTGCGATAACTCTCTAAAGCGGGTTTTACACGATCATTCGGAATAACATTCAAACCGACGGATTGACATTTTGATTGAAGGTGAGGTAAGGACTGTTAGACTGATGAATGGATTGACGGATTTTCAAATATTTTGAAATTCGAGTTTCAATCACACGGGAAGTGGATGGGAGACTGATTGACAGTCTGAATGCTTTTCCCAGTCGCACACAAAAAATCTTAAAGTAACCGCTAATCTCTCTCTCACGAACTGATATTGATTCTCACATAGAAATCTATAGAGAAAAAGATAAGATCAATCAATTTGAAGGAACACTAAATTAAATAAAATTTGGCTTTCATTAATTAAAAGTTTATAAATTGTGTGATCTAGTTACCTAGTAACTTGTATCTATGTTCTCTTATTTACTGTAAATGTAATTTGTGTCATATAATAATAAATAAATAAATAAATATTAATACAAAACTTGACCCTAAAGTAAGGTGACCGGACGTCCCGCTTTTGGCGGGACAGTCTCGATTTTTAGCAATTTGTCCCGCGTCGTACCGCGGAGTTTTGAAAACGTTCCGATTTTTAAAAAGAATGCACAACAAGCTAGGGAACGGCGGGCGAACGGGAAGGAAATATACGGTTTTTGGCGGCTATGTGGCTATTTAGCCAGGATATGAGTTTTATATTATTTTTGTTAATTTTATAATGTTAAACTTTAATAATAACAAATAATTGTTGAGAACTGTTTATCGAGAACTACTTATCAAAGTTCGCATTATTTATTGATCAGCTGTTAGAATTTCTCATATACATAGTAATATTTCCGAAAATGATCTTTTTAATAAGGTATCATTATTAAAAAAAATAGAACATCAGAAAAATCACAATTAAGTGTTGAGACTTTGAAAGCCATTTTATGTGTGAAATATAATTTAACAAATTTTTGTGAAAAATTTCATGACCTTTTAAACGATAGCAATCTACTAAAAAAATTCACTCAAATGAGAAATATGCTAAAGAATAAAATAATACTAGACTTATTTTTTTTATTTATTATATTTCTAAATTGTGCTTATGTTAAAATTTAAAAAAATATATTACAATACTATTTTAGCGTTTTATGAATGTTCCGCTTTACTAATAATAAAATCTGGTCACCTTACCCTAAAGCAGTTTTATTTTATTTTTATTTATTAATACTCGCACAAGGAATCTGAAAGTAACCGCTAATCTCTCTCTTTCACGAACTGATATTGAGTCTCACATAACTGGATATTTATTTTGAATAAATATGGTGAATAATGTGTTAAAAAGATTTTTATCCATATGGTAGTAATTTTTATCTAGTCATCTAATAAAGCATTTGTTGGTGATATCTCAGTTTATATCAAATGATTGTAGAATATCAGTTTGACTGATATGTGGTAGGGGGGGGAGCTTTGTTATTGAAGTCAGGAATAATATAATAATACTCGAAAATATTGAGATTTTATATTTTTCCCAAAATTGTCACAAGATACTCAGTCATTGAATCGGCTTGTTAGGCTATGCATCAATGACTGGCCAGTTTAACCGTAGACACGTGTTTCGACCTATAGGGTCTTATCACTACGGTGCTTTGATCAGTGTCGGGAAGACACTGATGCAGATGTTAGTTCTGGCTGGCTTCTATACCAAGTACTTTGAAACGATAACAAAGAGTAGCAATAAATACTCCCAACGCCATCTATACAATAATGCAATAAGCAGTTATACTAATGAACTTTAATCAGTGTCTTCCCAACACTGATCAAAGTACCGTACTGATGAGACCCTATAGGTCTATAGGTTAAACTGACCAGTCATTGATGCATAGCCTAACAAGCCGATTCAATGACTGAGTAACTTGTAAAATTTAAAATCTCAATATTTTTGAGTATTATTATATTAAATTTTACAATGACAATATGAACATTTATTTGTTCAAGGTTCATCAAGAATGATACTCTGATTTTTTAGTCAGATTGTCATTCGTGATTGACCGTGTAAGGCCCGCTTAATATGAAATTGAAATTTAAAAATTTATTTGACGATTTTTATACCTGTCTCAGTTAATGTATTATACATTTTTTTTTCTTTTAGGTCAATTTGGACAGTATATGGTCACGCCTGCCAATGCGGCCTTGTTTGTAATAAATGGTCAGACGAGAACCGTTAACTGCGAAATTGGCGGTCTAACTCATCCGAACGCTATTGTATGGACAACCCTTCAAATGCATTAAGAAGAAGAAAGTATTTTTGTTAAAAGAAGAAATCTAAATAAAATATAATTGTAAAACACATATGATTGTAACTAAGGCAGTTATTAAGTCCATAGTTTATATTCTGATATACATACATATAAATTTTAAGAGACAAACTTAAAAGTATATTAAGAAAAATAATATTTTTAACGTTTTTCAGGCATGTACAGTCTAAAATATAATAATTGTATGTTACCGCAGTAAATGTACATGTATTTTTTTTTGTAATCTAGTCATGTCATTGTAAATGTTCAAAACTAAATTGTTCATTCGTACTTATAATGACACTGCTTAATTATTGATATACAATTAATAAATTAATTGTATACTCTATTCCGAAGTCATTTACAAATTATCATGCACTTAAAGAAAAATTATGTAATTTTACCTACAAACAGTGAGACACTATGATGCCCAGTATTTCTAGGTATAATTACCCAACTACTGTAATTTTCACATAATTCGTTTAAAACATACATAGTATCAGAACTCTATTACAAACATTATGTAATATAATATTACCAACGGAATGGAAAACTTCATATGTATGTAATATTATAGTTTTTTTTTTTTTTAGTAAATTTACATAACTTCAGTAAATTAGTTTAGTTCTGTAATATTATTGTTAATATAATTGCATAGATTTCTAAATTTATCTATAAAAGATGTATTTTGAAATGAACGAATATTATTACACTTAAAATATTTTATTAGTATTATTACACAAAATATATACTAAGTATCATTATTTTGTTGAATTATTACAGATATAATACTACACATTAAGTATGTGATGTAATTTGCAGAAATTTAGCAATTTTACATACTTATTACCCACTTCATGTGATTATTATGAATTATGTAAAAATTACAGAATTCTGAGGTAGAAATACAGAAAATATTTATGGCAAAATAAAATTACAAGTTTTTCATAATAAAATTTTACTACAATTTTTCTAAAATTTTGCTAAATGTTTTTTACAGTGTATATTTCTTTTCTATTCTAAGAAATATAAAGAGTTAATCACTTTTATTTTATAATACAAAATTTTAATTTAGACATTTTAATTTATTGGATTAATAAATACATCCACAATCACGTCATATACCCAAAAGGGTGTGGCACTAACGCTTTCACTATGCAACAAAACACAAAAATACAAATCTACAAATTAAATTTTATAAAGAAAAAATATATTTGTTTTTGTTATTTTAACAGCATAATCATTGCAAAAATTAGCACTTATTTTAAATAATAGATAAATTAAACAAAATTTTGCATCAAAATATGAATACCTAGCGATAATTTTCTTTAGGAAAAAATATAAGTAACAATAAACAAGCTTAATAAAAAAATTATTATAAATTATTAAACAGAAGATAGCAAATTCTACTTAATTCAGTACCTTCACTCTGATTAATTTTTTTTCTTTGATTTCAATTGTGTCTAATTAATCTACAATTGGATTTTGTGACAATCTTAGTTTGTCCAAATTTTATGTTATGTAGTGCACCAAAATGTCGGATTTTAATTAAAAAATGAAATAGACCTTAAACCTAAAACATTTTCCAAGCAATAGAATAAATTCTGAGAGATTTTTAACTTTGATAAATTAGGTTCTTAGAGTACTTGAAAAATAATCATATTGCTAAAAAATACATATTGGAAAATTTAATGTAAAAGTTTCGATAAAAAATCTTTAAAAGCATAAAAAGAAAAAACAAACCATACTATATTCTAGTTGTGTAAAAATATAGAAAACGAAAAATATATCATCTGTCCATGTATATCATATATTTTGTACAAAAAATAAAGTTAGTTTTAATTTATAAATAATAAATTTCAAATTAAAAATGTAAAAAATAAATGTCTACAATATACATGTGTCAAAAAGTAAAATAATTTTTGTCAAAAATTAAATAAAGAATGTCATAATTAAATCACATTTAGATAGGTATGTCGAGGAAAAATCTTATTTATGTTTAATAAATGTTGAAATTTTTAAATAATTTATTGTGAAAAAGAAACGGTTAATGTCTGTTCCGTCATCATATCATTAAAAATAGAATTAATTAGTGCTTTTATAACTACATTGTACTACAATGTATGCTAACTATCTTGGACGGTTTGGCCTTACGGCTTTTATTTTAGAAACTTTACAATATAAAATAGGAGAAATTTGGTTTTATCGGATTCGGAATTACATTTTGAAGCGTTCTATGAATTTAGTTTACGTTTTTGTTCAAATTTTGTTCAACACAATTTTTTATTAAGTCCCATTTGATTATAAAAAGAGAAGAAAAAAAATCATAGATAAAATGCAGCAAGAGATTTTTATTTTTACAAACGGACAGAATAACTAGGAATACGGAGAGTTTTCCAGATCAGCAAAAACAGTTTTCTAAAGCTATAAAGTTATCAAGCAATTAATAAAATCAGGCCAGTTGAAGAAAATATACTGTTAATAGTAAAATATAATACAAAATTAAATGTCCAAAAGCAAATAATGGAATCTTCCTGGAATTTATTTATACACTCACTTTTTTCTACAGTTTTTTCACAATAAATTGTTACTTTCTTAACTTTTCCATTCATATGAATAATATTATTAACATTATAAGTTGTGTATTCCGACTCTTTTGGGATAAATGAATCAACAAATAATATATTTTGATTTTATTTTCCTGAACTTGCATATTCATTGTGTTTCTCGTTTTAAATTTCCCTTTTGCAGTTTCGTTCTTTTATTATTTATTTTACGACGCGTATCAATCTTGCGATCATTTTCAAGTGTTTGGTCTGAAAGTTATCTTGATAATTTATACTTTTCAATTGTAGGTGGGGGTGAAGAACATTTGGAAAATTGTGTTGGATTTGCTGTTGATATGAATACATAAATCAACAGCCAATCTTACACAATCCAATTTCAACCGATCTTCACCCCCACCTAAAATTAAAAAGTATAAATTTTTAAGACAACTTACAGACCAAACTTGTAAATGATCGCAAGATCGAAACGCGTCGTAAAATAAATAATAAAAAAACGAAACGCAAAAGGGAAATCTAAAACAAGAAATACTAACAAATAATACTTTTAGGCGATTAGAAGTAATTTTTTTGGGAGTTTTGTCTACCTTTTTCCTTATTCAGAATTCTGGATTCATACCACTGTGCGTCTATATATATATATATATATATATATATATATATATATATATATATATATATGTATATATATATATATATATATATATATATATATAATATATATATATATATATATATATATATATATATATATATATATATATATATATATACACATCCTATAAACTTACCCTTATAACACACACAGCTACACAAACGCTTTAAATTATAATTAAATACTCCATAATTAATGCTATATTATTATTTGTAATCTAGAAAAGAAAATCTTTATTAATGGAAAGAAAAAAATATGGCTGCAAATATGTTTATAATATTACTAATAAACTAAAATTAGTATTATTAATATATTATGATCAAATATCACAGAATATGGCTTATTATAATAATATATATATTGTATGGTGCATTGATTTATACAGAAAAATATAACAAATAAATTGTATTAAAACATACTATATTCGTTGTTTTCTTTCATCTCTAATTTGATAAAATAGAATACTATAAGAGTTAATGCTCGTTTTAACACGATTTTATTAACTCGTTTTCTTTCATGTGTGTTTGTTTGTTTGCCTGTTCGGTACAAATTTTGCAATTGTTTTTAAAACTAACTTCCCGTTAAGCTAGAGTTCTGAAACTTAACATAGCGTAGAGCTAGGATGACAATGCAATATTAATTAATTAATTAATAATACTAGAAATATTAAATTAAAGTTAATTAATTAACTTAATTATAATTATAAAATTATAATTAATTAGTTTAAAGTTAAAAACATAATTCAAGGTGTAAAATCCGAATTACAAAGTTGCCTCCTGCCCTATCCCTGGGATTTAGTATCATTGATTAGCTTTCTGAAAATACGAAATACATATTTTTTTTGTTTATCAATGGTACGTGGATTTCTATAGTTATTCGGCTATTTCCAGATTTTTGCCGCATTCTGTATATAGGTTGAAAAGACATACACATTGGTGGATTAACCAATAAGCAGTACTAGGTAGTTGCCTAGGGCCCCCGACGGACAGGGACTCCGGCAAAATAAAAAAAAAATGTTGATCTTGTTGATAAATGTAATTAAACAAGTTGTTTGCAACCAAACAAAATTTTATTAATTTTTGAGACATTTTTTGGGCCCATAAACGCAACTAATAAAGTCAGTAAATATGGCAAATCATAAAAGCAAAAGATAAGTATATTTTCAATCGTGCAAACTCAACATTTTTAATTATTGAACAAAAACTCATCATTTGTTTAATGTTTAAACATTTTCGGAGTCTTCTTTGTATCTGATATTTTAGAGAAAATTGATTTTGATGACATCATTGACAAGTTCAGCGAATTGAAATGCAGAAAAACGTTTTTCGGAATCTCGTGTTTGATTAGCAGTTGCAAATATTATTTTAATTATAAATAAATTTTATATTTAAATATTATTAATTGTACTTTTATGTCGGAGGGAGCCTCTCGTTCGCAATCGCCTAAGGCCCCATCGAGTGTTAATTCGTCACTGGGCATAGGTACATGTGTAAATAGACGGTTAACATCGAAAAATAAGTTTACAAATTTTACAAAGTTTATAAATCAATTATTTATTTAGTAATTATTTAGCAAAATGTATATGAATGATTTTGAAAGCATATGTTTGCTAGTGGACATCCGATGTGTAGTTGGAGTGGTATGATTGAGAGAATGGTTTGTGTGAGCGGTAGATTTCAAGTAGTAGGAATAGAAGCATTTCAATATAAATGTGGATGAAGCTAAAGTTGCTTATCTGGATATAGGGTTGTTTGGAGGAAACTGATTTCGAGATAGTGAAGAGAGTTTTTGCCACATCCATTTGTGTACATGGCGTGATTTTGTGTAAAATGAACTCAGTTTATTTTTACGAAGACAGAGGTTTTTATTTCATGGCTAGTACTATCAAATTGTAATTTCGTAAGTTTTAATTTCTAATATCTCTAGTTATAAAGCATGCGAAATAAATTATGTGTCCCATTTTAAATTATATCCTAAAATATCTCGAGAGATAAGCAACGGATCAGAAAATGTTTCGAATCAAATGTTTAATGGTTAAGAAGATGACGTCGGATCTTGTCAAAGTTATGCTTTGATATTTTAAATACAAATCCTCATTTTTAAATGCAAATTTAAGTAAAGGATAAAAAACCATGTAGAAGTTACCTAAAGTGTTTTTTTTTTAATTTCTGACGGCGCTATAATCGACAAAAAGCTACATTAACTGTATTATTAAACGATTTTATTTCAAATGCGATTTGGCAATAATTAGTATGGTTTCCCGTTTAAAATTACAAAATTACCGCTTTTCCCGACCTTGGAGATGGGGACGAAGATGTAAGTTTGATAAAATTTGTATTTTTTTTCGAATTATCATCAAATTTCCATCGTCTTGATGTCGAAAAATTATTTTTTTTGCTTTAAAAAAAAAAAACACTAGGTAAAATCTACATGATTTTTTTTCCTTTACTCCAAATATATAAAAAAAAAAATGTTCATACACTTCTCAGACCTGATTTTATTTACTTTCAAAATATTTCAGAATAATATGCAAAAACCTAATGAAATATGCTTTTTAGTAGTCCAAAATTCATCCCATTCCGATGATTATTAACGGAGTGGTGTGAATTTGAAAAATATGATTTCTGACTCAGAAAAAAGCTATAATGATTAATCATTAATCATTACTAAGGCATACTAAAAAGCATATTTCATTAGCTTTTTGGTGATAATTTTAAAATATTTTTAAATAAATACAATAAAAGTTATATCCCAAAATGTCTAAAAAAGTGTTTTCCCCCATTTAAGCTAAATGCAAATTTTGAGCTTTCAACAGGCACGGGTTAATATCATCTGACAGGTCTGGGAAGTGTATGGACATTTTTTTTTTATTTATTTGGAATAATTTTGGCGGGTGGGAGCAACAAATTTCCGACTTTGCCAAAATAAGAACTACCCTAATATATATATATATATATATATATATATATATATATATATATATATATATATATATATATATATATATTTATTATATATATTAAAATATATCTCATCACCCGGTATAATACACTTGTCACACAGGGTTACTTAATATACGAATTTTATTAGTTTTATAAACATATAATCAACTATTCAACATGTAATACAAATTATTTATAAAAATACAAAATTTAGCCATAGTCAGTTTATACAACATCTAATTCGTCGGTTAATGACAATATTTATTAAGTGCATGAATAATTTACTTATCACATATGTGACCTGCCACTGAAACAGGGGCCTTATTTTTACCAAGACATTATTGAGTTATTAATATAATTAGAAAGAGCACATAAATATTAAACACTTGACATAAAATTTGTTAAATTAATCCAAAAAATTATTGAATTTATTGCTGTTTGAATATTTGAGTTTGATAAAGTGTGTTTTGAGCAGAACGTGCGTTAGTTTCACATATTTTTTTTTAATAACAAATTTCTACATCATTTTTAAATATGTTTAGTGCAGAAACAGTGTAAGTACACTGCAAAAAGTTTTGTAAATTTATATAAATTTTTTTAGTAAAAATTACTATAAAATTAAATGTAAAATGACTTACTTCATTAATTAGAGAAATTTAGCGGAAAACAATAAAGAAAAAAACAAATTTACATAGAGATGTATGTGATAATATACTAGTATTATGTAATAATTTCATAAAAAGTATGGATTTTTTTAGTTGTTAGATATATAATATTACTTATTTTTACATGTTATATAAAATTACATAATGTTTCTGTAATTTTGCAAGTTTTTATTGAAATTTACAATAATTATAATTTCATGTGATTCTACATAATTATAATTTTATGTTATTACACTTATTTATATATATTTTAATATTACATTAAAGTTTACTAATATAAATTGTATTTATACGAAATATCACATATTTTTATGTAATTATTATAATAATTTATTAAATTATTTCCATTAGCTTCTCAGTAATATAACTTGTATTTATATTAAATATTACTTATTTTTATGTAATTGTACATTAATTACTAAGTAACATAATAAGCTTTTTCTGTGTAATATTTGTGAAATTTTTATATACTTTTACATTAATTTCTTAGTATTATAACTATATCATTTATGTGCAATAATACAAATTGTTTATATATACATTAAAACATATCTAAGTATTTTACATAAAAAGTAAATTAGTTACATATTTTTTTGTTAAATATTAAATGCTAATCTAAAATTAAATTCTATATATAATTATAGATAATAATCCAGGGCAACTTTGTTACCCATAACTTTCATTGTAAAATTTGCAGAAAAACTTTTTACAGTGTACGTTTATTGTAATAATATAAAAAATGTGAAATTTTGATCCAAATTATTTAATTAGCTTTTCTGATAAACTTACATTCTTTTTTCTGTGGCATATCACATATCCGTTCGTATCTATACTGTAAAAAATCAATGTAAATTTACATAAATAATTATAGTAATTTCACTATTAGTCATTATATTTCTCATTGTAATAATAATTTTTTTTTGATAAATTTACAATAATTTATAAAAATTGAATTAAAAATATAATTCAGTTACTATTTATAATAATTAAAGTAAATTTACATAGATTTTTTTAGTGTATACCTGACGAAATATAAGTTATATAAACTATAATCTATATTAAAAATAAACATAACAATTATTCTGCTTCTTCTTCTTCTTGTCGCATACACGCTTGATACCTCTCCAACCACATTCGACCAAATTCATTATTTTCTAGCGGTGTTTTGCAGCCGTAACCTCCGTTAAAATTAATCATCATAAAATCGTAACAGTCCGTTACGCCATTGCCATCACAATCCTGAAAAAATTCAAGTACATTTATAAATAGGGAGTAATTTTTTTCTTTGTTATCAGTTATTAGATTATAGTTTTTTTTTTTCGACAAAAATCGATGCTTCTAATCTTAGTAAAATATATAGATTTTCTCCAAATTTTTCTTAGAAATTGATCTAGATTTATAGATCTTTCGATCAAAAGTAAAAAGCAATGCATCGGCCGGGAATCGAACCCGGGCCGCCCGCGTGGCAGGCGAGCATTCTACCACTGAACACCGATGCTTGTTATCTTAGTGAAAGGTATACATTTCCTGCAAACTTTTCTTAGAAATTGACCTAGATTATAGATCTTTAGATCAAAAGTAAAAAGCATTGCATCGGCCGGGAATCGAACCCGGGCCGCCCGCGTGGCAGGCGAGCATTCTACCACTGAACCACCGATGCTTGTTATCTTAGTGAAAGGTATACATTTCCTGCAAACTTTTCTTAGAAATTGACCTAGATTATAGATCTTTAGATCAAAAGTAAAAAGCATTGCATCGGCCGGGAATCGAACCCGGGCCGCCCGCGTGGCAGGCGAGCATTCTACCACTGAACCACCGATGCTTGTTATCTTAGTGAAAGGTATACATTTCCTGCAAACTTTTCTTAGAAATTGACCTAGATTATAGATCTTTAGATCAAAAGTAAAAAGCATTGCATCGGCCGGGAATCGAACCCGGGCCGCCCGCGTGGCAGGCGAGCATTCTACCACTGAACCACCGATGCTTGTTATCTTAGTGAAAGGTATACATTTCCTGCAAACTTTTCTTAGAAATTGACCTAGATTATAGATCTTTAGATCAAAAGTAAAAAGCATTGCATCGGCCGGGAATCGAACCCGGGCCGCCCGCGTGGCAGGCGAGCATTCTACCACTGAACCACCGATGCTTGTTATCTTAGTGAAAGGTATACATTTCCTACAAACGTTTCTTAGAAATTGACCTAGATTATAGATCTTTAGATCAAAAGTAAAAAGCATTGCATCGGCCGGGAATCGAACCCGGGCCGCCCGCGTGGCAGGCGAGCATTCTACCACTGAACCACCGATGCTTGTTATCTTAGTGAAAGGTATACATTTCCTGCAAACTTTTCTTAGAAATTGACCTAGATTATAGATCTTTAGATCAAAAGTAAAAAGCATTGCATCGGCCGGGAATCGAACCCGGGCCGCCCGCGTGGCAGGCGAGCATTCTACCACTGAACCACCGATGCTTGTTATCTTAGTGAAAGGTATACATTTCCTGCAAACTTTTCTTAGAAATTGACCTAGATTATAGATCTTTAGATCAAAAGTAAAAAGCATTGCATCGGCCGGGAATCGAACCCGGGCCGCCCGCGTGGCAGGCGAGCATTCTACCACTGAACCACCGATGCTTGTTATCTTAGTGAAAGGTATACATTTCCTACAAACGTTTCTTAGAAATTGACCTAGATTATAGATCTTTAGATCAAAAGTAAAAAGCATTGCATCGGCCGGGAATCGAACCCGGGCCGCCCGCGTGGCAGGCGAGCATTCTACCACTGAACCACCGATGCTTGTTATCTTAGTGAAAGGTATACATTTCCTGCAAACTTTTCTTAGAAATTGACCTAGATTATAGATCTTTAGATCAAAAGTAAAAAGCATTGCATCGGCCGGGAATCGAACCCGGGCCGCCCGCGTGGCAGGCGAGCATTCTACCACTGAACCACCGATGCTTGTTATCTTAGTGAAAGGTATACATTTCCTACAAACTTTTCTTAGGAATTGACCTAGATTATGGATCTTTAGATCTAAAGTAAAAAGCATTGCATCGGCCGGGAATCGAACCCGGGCCGCCCGCGTGGCAGGCGAGCATTCTACCACTGAACCACCGATGCTTGTTATCTTAGTGAAATGTATACATTTCCTGCAAACTTTTCTTAGAAATTGACCTAGATTATAGATCTTTAGATCAAAAGTAAAAAGCATTGCATCGGCCGGGAATCGAACCCGGGCCGCCCGCGTGGCAGGCGAGCATTCTACCACTGAACCACCGATGCTTGTTATCTTAGTGAAAGGTATACATTTCCTACAAACTTTTCTTAGAAATTGACCTAGATTATAGATCTTTAGATCAAAAGTAAAAAGCATTGTATCGGCCGGGAATCGAACCCGGGCTGCCTGTGTGGCAGGCGAACACAAGGGTTTTTGCTTAAACCGCCATTTAATTTATTTTGATAAACTAATTAAATCATTAGTTATTGAAATGAATATATATATATATATATATATATATATATATATATATATATATATATATATATATAATGAAATTAGTTGAAATGAAGAAAAATGCATTGACCTTGTCGAGGTTTACACCCGGAACCTTTTGCTATAGCGGTAAATGCGCAAACCAACTAAGGCACAAGATCACTACGATAAGATAATGCAAAGTTACAAGATACCGGGTTCAAACCTCGTCAAGGTCAATGCATTTTTCTTCTTCATTTAAAAATTAACTAATAATTTAATTAGTTTATCAAAATAAATTACTGGCAATTTAAGCAAAAACAAAAATACTATAACATAATAAAATATATCTAGTTCTTGTCATGAAAATCTGTCTTTTCGGAAAACTAAGTGTATGAATTTTGTTAGACATACGTAGCGATTATCTTATTCTTCTCACTACTGGTATGACAGATTCATTTATATTATGATGTAGATCTTAGCTTAATTCGGAAAATTTGTACCGCGTATACATATTTATGTATAATAATTATGATGAAAGGACAGATTTTCATGAGTAGAACTATATAATACGGCATGTGTAATTAAGAATATAAATAAAATTTTAATTGGCATATTAGAAGTAATTACTTTCATTAGTAACAGTATGTAAGAAAATCATATACCTGTAAATATAAGTATATGAAGAAAATATTGTTAATAACCTTCTGTAATTAGTTTTTAATATTTTGTACTAGCTAAGTATCTCATCTCATATTGCACAAATGCTAAAGTTACAAATTTGTATTAAATTTACAGTTATTTTGAATTAATTTAAACAGTTTATATAATTACAAAGCGATAATTGAACTGTTTTCTTTGAAAGTATTGTAAGTCCATTTTATATTATATGGAGATATTTAAGGGTTTTTATTTGAATGGTAACTACGTAAATTAATATTGACAAAATGATTAAAAATTTTAAAAGATTTTCTTTTTTGGAAACTGATTATAAATTAAAATGGACTTACACTACTTAAAAAAAAACGGCTCAATTTATGGATTTAGTGTTTTATAAAAAAAATAATTTGTGTGTTTATTTACCTGTCCAAATTTCTGTAAATATGCTTTTATAATTCTTCTTGCACAGTGATAATTGATACTGCAATCTTCATAAGCTAAAAATATTAAAAAAAGTTAATATCAATTATTTATTTTTTACTATTTAAAAAAAGTAATCAAATTATGAAAAATTATTTCAATAGCTAAAAATTTAATTTAATAAAATGCATAGGTGTAGATACTTTTGATCTCAATCGAAATCGTTGCAAAAACTTTAAACACATTTTTCTCGAAATTACTTCCTTTTTTTTACTGTAAAAGTAATTCCCGTCGAACGGATTGAGCTATTTACTTCGAACCGAAAGATTAAAAAACTAAATAAAATTTATTGAAACTTATACCTATTTCCAGCAAAATTGAATCATATTTACTCGCACACCAAAAAATAGTGTCAAAAATGGCTCACTTTTTTCATATGGCTGCTACTTTGTTAAATTTTAAAATTTTTTTTTTGTTAGAGTTTATGGGACGGTCCCTTTAATGTTTTGTCAGGGGAATAAGTTTTTAATACTTACCACCGGCTCTTCTATGATCATCTGTAGGTAGCGTAACATTTCCCGCTTCGATCCAATAAATTTTCGAAATTTTATACGGACCACAATAGCCAGCTTCTTCCTGACAACTCCGTGAGAGATCACAGCCGGTGGCTGCTTCGCATAAACACCGATAACATTTGGTGTTTAAGTTTGCGAGACTAAAATCTTCTGCAAAATCAAAAAATACGAAATAAATTTATATATGAAAACAATTTCTACTTAAATGGAAAGAGTTTGTGCCACACCCATATGAGTACATATGGCATAATTGTGTATATATGTTACGGTGTTTTAAGAATTCTGTTTCATATGAATGTTCATACATAAATATCACTGTAAAAAAATGATTTAAATTTATATATTAAATTAATGTATTTTTACAGAAAAAATGTAATATTATATCAATAATTATCATAGTAAAAATTACAGAATGCTGCTATTTTACTGTTAATAGTTTTTTAAAATTAAATAAATATTTATTACATTTTTATAGTGATATACACAGTAAAAGAAAAAAACTGTTGGTTTTGATGTTAAAAAAAAAGACTCCTTCGTGTAAAAGTTTCTATATAAATAGTTACTTAAATAAAAAAATTTACTATACCACGTTTTTAAAAACGAACTAAAAAATGCACTCCTATTGCAAGCGTCCCACATTTTTATAGGAAAAATTATTCTACACTTTTCAGTCAGTTTTAAAAATGCACGGTAAAAAAATTAGTAGTAAAATTTTATTATAAAAAAAAATCTGTAAATTTATTTTACTATAAATATTCTGTATTTCTATCTCAAAATTATGTAATTTTTGTACATAATTTATAATAATCACATAAAGTAAAGTAAAAATAACTTAATAAGTATGTAAAATTGCTTAGGTACCTACTTTCTTGGTTGTTGGTATAACTACAAAATTTTATAAAATTACAGCTTGCATATTAACATTTGTAACAATTCATCAAAATAATGAGACTTAATACATATTTTGTGTAATAATAATAATAATAAAATATTTTAAGTGTAATTCATTTATTTCAAAATACATCCTTTATAGATAAATTTAGAAATGTATGTAATTATACCAACAATAATATTACAGAACTAAACAAATTTTACCTATTTATAGAAAATTCCTGAAAGCAAATTTACTGAAGTTCTGTAAATTTACTAAAAGAGACCTTTCCAAAAAAAAAAAAACATTTTTATCCCGTTGGTAATATCATCATATTACGTATAATGTTTGTAATAGTTCTGATATTATGTATTTTTAAACAATTATATTAAAATGGATAAAAATATTTCACCTATGAAAAAAACATATGATCTACCGAATAGTACCTATGAAAATAATAGTTTACCTATATATTAAATAATTAATCTATGGTTTTAATCTTTGACCTATAGAATTAATTATTGACATTAATTATGAAAATAATTATCGACCTATAGAAATAATTAAATACCTACTGATATAATTATCGATCTATAAAATTTGATCTATAAATTTTGCGTAATTGGTTATTTAGGGTAGGTTAGGTTAGTAGGTTGGTTTAGGTTTTTTTTTTTACTATAGATTATTTTTTAATTATTAATAGGTAAATGATTGATTTTTCTATAGGTAAAAATATAAAATTTTATAGGTAATATTTGTATTATTAATAGATAATAGATAAAATTAGCATCCTATTAAAATTAGAGCAGTGGAGTAATTATAGCTAAAAATATTGGGCATCAGAGTGTTTCATGGTTTATAGGTAAAATTAAATATATATTTTTTTGATTGTGTATATTAATAAAATTAAATTAAACGAAATTTTCTTATTATGCATACATTTTAATACATTGTACATTATTAAGTTTTATAAATTCATAAAAATTTATAGGTCACTAGATATGAACGGCAACTCAAATATAGTTTGTTTTTTTCATTTTGAAACTACAGTAACTAACAGTATATTATTAAATCAGCATACACTTTTTCTACTGCTATACAATAGAAAACAATCACTTTCACAGTGCAAAATGAGAAAAACATTTTAAAATAATAATGTATTGCTTAACAGGAGCAGAAAAATATCAGCCCGCATTCTCAATTCATTGTTTTCATTCATTCAAAAGTGCTATTATATATTTCTAAATAAATTTTTATTTTTGTCTCATCAAATATACGTTATTTTTCTATTAAAGTCAATTAAAAGTCAAAAGAACTTTCAACAAAAATTACTTTTAAAAGTGAAATAAAAATATGAGCCACATTTTCTACCATGTAAATTAATTTTTTCAATTAATTTTATATTTTTCAATTATAAATGAAAAATTATTTTTTAATGTAAATATGCACTTTTGCAGATGGAGTTTTTTTTTCAAGCAAAATTTTAATTTATCTAATACAACATTTTACACTCGTTATGATAAAACAATATAATATATATAAATATATTTAAATAATAAAATTTTTTTTATTTTCTTAATTACACATTGCGTATTATACCGGGTGTTCAAAAAGTTGCGGGACGGTCAAATATCTCAAGAAATACACATCGAATTAAAAAACAAAAAAACACTTGTTAAATATTTTTCAAAAATCTATCCAGTGATACCCCACTTGACCTCCTACTCCCAGCCCCAGGGGGTGGGGAAGGGGGTAACTTTGAAATCTTATATAGGAACCCCTATTTTTTATTGCAGATTTAGCTTCTACGGCTATAAATACGTATTATTTGTCTGAAACATGATTTACTATTTATGATAGATGGCGTTGAAATCGACGGACAAAGATACACATAAGCACGCAACCATACACAAACTGGCTACCTACACACAGAGAGCGGTCGCGTGCATTAGTAGCGGCTCCGTGTATGTGTGCGCGCTTATTTGTGTGTGTGTGTGTCCGTCGATTACAGCCCTATCTATCATGAATAGAAAAAAATGTTTCAGACAAATTCTACGTATTTTTAGCCATAAAATCCGAATATGCAATAAAAAATAGGGGTTCTTATTTAAGATTTCAAAATTGCCCCCCTCCTCCCCCTGGGGCTGAGAGTAGAGGATCGAGGGGGGTATCATTGGATAGATTTTTAAAAAATATTTGACACGTTTATTTTTGTTTTTCAATTCGAAGTGTATTTCTCGAGATACTTTACCGTCCCGGAACTTTTTGAACACCCGGTATAGATTATAGTATTTTGTTGTCTGCTTAAATAGTCATTAATTTATTTTGTTGAGCTAATTAAATCACTAGTTAATTTTTAAATGAAAAAAATACATTAGAATCTGATGGTCCCGGGTTCAAACCCCGACAAAGTAATGCATTTTTTTTATTTAAAAATTAACTAATGATTTAATTAGTTCATCAAAATAAAATAATGCCAATTTAAGCAAAAATTTAATAACAAAATTATTGAAATTAACATTAAATAATTTAATAAATTAAATAAATAATTTAATTAAATTTACAATAAAGTGTGTATTAACAAGCTATAACTTCATATAGGAAATTTTAAACGATAAATAAAAGAGATATTTTAAATACGTCTCGGAATTTCCAGCAATTATCATTTCAATAACTATAAATAGAATTCATTTAGAAATATTAAATATACCATGTTTTAAATGGGTACATATATAAACTGCACGCGACGGTTGGGTTTTAATAATTCTCTTACCGAAATTTTGCGTAGCGAAACTGCGCGCCGGTTATTTCTAAAAAGATTACGGGATTAAGATTTCAACTTAAAAACAGGTAAGAATTAGGTCACCGTGTGTCAATAATTTTTAGTTACCAGAAATGAGAAATTATAGATATTTGGTTTGACTACCGAAAATTATCGTATATCGCAATATATCGCAGGGCTATACAATTAAAAAAAAAAGTATTTTTAGAACATAAAATATTGTTTCTTAAACAAAATGTAATTATTAATTTTGAATTTGTAAAATTAGTTTCCTTTGAATATGGACTAATAGTATAATGTATATGTAATATGAACTGCGTCTTATTAATATATATATATATATATATATATATATATATATATATATATATATATATATATATATATATATATATATATTATTAAACTGAAAATAAAAAAACACATATCACCTCGACCTGGGATCGAACCAGGGACACGCTTTACCACTGAGCTACCGAGTTGACAACAGATCTTAGTGACAGAATTTAATCATTTTCTTTAATTTCAGTTATCAGTACAATGCTTTTTTCATAATTTTTTATAATCCGTACGTAAAGTCACAAATTCTGTAATTTCTATACATACGTTATAACATATGAACGTTGAAAGAATATTTGAAGGTTAATGCCGCCGTGAGCTATTAATATTATATATAAGTGAGAATTAATGGTTGTAATGAAACAATATCAGAGTATATACTCTGATATTGTTATTGATATATATATATATATATATATATATATATATATATATATATATATATATATATATATATATAGTCTCAATTTTTTCAATCATCCTGCATTTATGTTTTTTTTTTACGAAATACAGTATTAATTTCAAGTTTACATATTTAAAATTCCTGTGTCAAATAATTTTAAAAATATGGTATAGAATAAACGAAAATATATTCCAATTAGCGGTTGACCGGCGTGCAGTTTCGTTATTCAAACTTGGGTTTTTTGAGCGCGGTGCGGCGTGCAGTTTATCACTGAAAATCTTATCATTCGGATATTGTTATCAGAACCGGACGTATACGATCATATGAGGAAAATATTGCTTATATTAATCATAACTTCAATTTCTTTTATTAGATTTCACTTAAAATTCTTTTCGTCCACAAGAGCAATATAACTTTGTTTCATAATTTTTTGTTTATTTGTATTTTTAAGCTCAACCCACAGCAGAAAAATTAAATATTTTGTATATATTTTGTGATAATATTAAGCGATGTGCACTATACAGTGTGTCCTCGGATTGAGTTAACAAGAGGAAAAAAAATTATTATTGTTTTTACGACAAAAAGCCATTCTGCTTGTTGAATAAATAAGTTTACCATCAGAAAATCTAAGATTAAATGTACAGAATGTCCCTACATTAAGAAAACATCAAAAAAGAAGTACCATTTTATTGTTTTTAGTTTAAATACAAAATTTCAATCAATTAAGAAAGTTAACAAAACTTATTCTACAAAACCATTGTTCTAGGATGCATCGTTTAGAAGAAAAAAACATTAAAAACTGTTTTTTTTTTAAATTTTTAAAAGTAATGTCAAAATTTGCTATAAAAAATCTGAAAAAAAATCAGTAAAATAAAGAAAAAAATTAGCTACATAATAACTAAGTATTTTTTTTGTAACACATCTTGGTTTGGCAGAAAAATTTATTGAAAATTAAAAAAATGATACTTCTCTTTTTATGTTATCTTAATTTATGAACATTTTGTACATTTAATCGTAGATTTTCTGATGATAAATTTATTTATTCAACAAGCACAACTTTTTATAGAGACTTTTTGTCGTAAAATCAATAATTAAAAATTGTTTCCCCTTATTAATTTCATCCGGGGACATACTGTATATAATTAATTTTATATTGACATTAGAATTTAAAATATTGGAAACACAATAATCTGAACCCATATATTTTACAAATGTTTATCTAATTTTTCATGGAAAGTTTATAAAACAGATAAAAACAAGAATAAATATGCATATATGAATATTAATTTATAAACTATTTAAACTTTAAATAGAAAAAAAAATTGTTATACTTACGACATTGTATAATTACAATAAAATCTATCAAAAATAACAATATCAAATATTTTAATTTATACATTATTTTATATATCTGTACTAATAACTACACTAGAATATATTGTTATTAATATTTATAATAGATTAAAAACAAGAAATATTTCAAAGCTAGCTTCGATGTTTACACATAAACAAACCGTGTTTGACTGTTTGGATATCTGGTTTCCAAGGTAACCAACACAGCAAACGTCATTTATGTTCGTGCAACAAGGCCGGTTTTACTAGTTCATTAAATCAAAACTATTTATATTCTTAATTTAATGATATATATAATTAGTTTAAGGAAATTTCGGTAATTTTTATTTACGTAATGATAGATTAAATCTGAATATTAATATCTTTTTTATTATTTTCCAATAAAATTTTTACCCATATTTAACTAACACTAATTTAGTAAACATTTTTTTAAAAAAATATTAATCACATGTTTCATAAAAATAAATTAAAAAAAAAAATAATACTAAAATACATACTAATTTCTCCGAGTAAAAATTATGAAATATTCTTTAACATTAACTAATAATTTTATTTTTCTTGGCTAGTTTATCCTTTAAAAAAGTTATGTAATTTTACCTACAAACCATGAAACAATAATGATGCCCAGTATTTCTAGGTATAATTACTCAACTGCTGATACTTTAAGACATTTTACAAACATTATGTATATTGAATTCATTAATTAATGTTATTGGTAAAGTTATGAATCTTGTGTTGAATGTTGATAAGTGCAAAGTTTTAGTTTTTAGGAAAGGTGATTTGACAACTGAATGTAATGTATATATTGATGGTGCACGTTTAGAGCATGTAGATGAATTTGTGTATTTGAGTAGTTTGTTGTCTCGAGTTGGCCGTTTTGATCGTGCAATTGATAGAAGAGTAAATGCTGGTTGTAAAGTTTTGGGTGCTATGGGAACTTTTGCTAAAAATGTAAATGTTTCCAAAAAAGCCCGTTTGAGTATATACAATGCAGTTTTGGTGCCTACGTTGATGTATGGTAGTGAATGTTGGGTTTGGTTGTAAAAGCATAAAAGGAAAAGATTGCTGTGGAAATGAGATTTTTACGTGGGGTATATGGTGTAAATAGGAGAGATCGGGTACGATATAGATTAGTGTATGATGAGTGTGAAATTTAAAAAAATGTTGTCGCGAAAGGTGGTGTAGGTCAGTTCAGATGGTTCGGACATGTTGAGCGAATGTCTAATAAACGTTTGATTTATTTGAATGATTTTGATGGTATACGTTTGCGTGGACGTCCGATGAGTAGTTGGAGTGGTATGATTAAGAGAGTGGCTTGCGTGAGCAAAAGTTTCCAAATAGTAGGAATAAAAGAGCATGTATGAGAAGAATTATGAATGTGGATGAAGCGAAAGTTGCTTGTTTGGAGGCGACTGATTTCAGAATGATGAAAAGAGTTTGTGCCACATCCTTTTGGGTACATGGCGTGATTGTGTATACAGAGCGAGTGTAAAGTTTGGAACTATCGCAATAAATCTTTTATTAAACGTTTTTGAAAAAAATTCTCGAACACGTCAATTTTTATCTAAAATGAGACATATTTTACTGTAATCGTCACTTAAAGATTGTCTTTTGTTTTTGAGTTATGAAGTAAGCGATAATTTTTTTAAATGGAAACCTATATTTTTTATTATTGATTTTGGTAGTACTTTTTATTCCGTTTCCAACCATATAAAATTTTAAATATGTTACATTTGAAAAAAATTGAGAAAAATAATCTTAAAGTTTAAATATTAAAAACTAATTAAATTGGCAAAATGAATCTAGTTATTAGTGTATAAAACAAAAAACATTAGCTACAACTGTCAAAATTATGCAATTTATAAATGTCAAAATAAAATAAGTGTTATTTTTTTTTTCTGTTTTTCGCTCAATTATACAATTTTTATTAATAAAATAGTTTTTTAAATTTAGAAAAAGCAAAATAATAACACTTATTTTATTGTAAAATTTATAAATTGCATACGAAAATTTAGCAATTTTGACTAAATTGAATAATTATTTAATATCATTGATTGGCTTTTTGGAAAATTTTAAACACATGTTTTTTTCTTGAAATATTCCATTTTCCTGATTTTTTTGCTACACTGTAAACATATTGTACATTTTTTGTTGAGATACCTAGGCCGTATTCTCACCTCACTTTTTCATGAAATAGTGCTTTTATCATTAATTTCAAAATAATTTTTTGCTTCTATTTTTGAGCAAATATGAATAGCTATTCTATTTTTGATCATTTTTATTATATTTGGTATTATAAAATTTAAATAAACTATTATAAAGTCCTTAACAAATAATTTTAAGTAAACGTCAAAAGCACTTTTGGCAAAAATCACTTTTATAAATGAGGTGAGAATACGGGCCATTGCATCTTTATATATATAAAAACCATATTGCATATACCTAATTTGTTTTTGGACACATCGTATATAATTGTCCCGTACACTGCATCTCGGTGAAATAATGAAATAAATTATATCGAGAGAAAAGAACATATATTTACTTGTACATAATATGTAAAAAAATATTGCATTAAAAAAATGTTAAAATAGACACAGATAGTTTTGCAAACAAAATTAGACGTATATGGGTAAACCCATATACATTATCACATAAATGATAAGAAATAAAAATAAAAAAAATTTTCACCGAAAGTTGGCAACATTGTATTTTGCTAATATATAATATTGTAGGCGCTAAGGGTATCTTCTGTAAAAATTTCATTAAAATCGGATAAATAATGCGGGCATAACAAATTTTTATAAAATTATTATGTTTTTTACGGAAAGTTGGCAACACAGTATTGTAATAAAATTATAATTTATGTGGGCACTAGGAGAAACTTTTCTGAAAATTTGATCAAAATCGGATAAATAATGTAGCCACAATAAATTTTTTTAAATTTTAGTAATTTTTTTTTGATAAATTGGCAACACTGTATTTTGTTAAAATTGCATAATTTATGAGGGCACCAGAAAAATCTTTAGTGAAAATTTAATTAAAATCGGTTAAATAACGTTGTCATAATAAATTTTTAAAAATTTTAGTAATCTTTTTTCAGAAAGTTGGCAACACTGTACTTTGTTGAAATTATCAAATTTATATGGATACCAGAAGAATCTTTTGTGAAAATTAGAACAAAATCGGTTAAACAACATGGCCGTAATAAATTTTTAAAAATTTTAGTAATTTTTTTCAGAAAGTTGGCATCACTGTATTTTATTGTGTGGGCACTAGGGGAATCTTTCCTGAAAATTTGATCAAAATCGGTTAAATAATGTAGTCACAATAAATTTATAAAAACTTTAGTAATTTTTTCTCGGAAAGTTGGCATTACTGGAAAAAACAAAACCACATGACTATCTTGGGCACTAGATAAATTTATCTTGAACATTTTATTTAAATTTGGTTGAACCGTCTAGGAGGAGTTGCGGCCACAAAATTTTTCTGACGACCGAGCGAGTGAGCGAGCGAGCTGACGACGCACATTCATACACCCACATAAACTAAGTTCAGATTCGTCATCTATGGAGAATTTTTATAAAAAAAATTTTTTTTTAAAATGTTACAGACACCGTACCAAACGCTATACCACTTTTTCCTTGCAGTCAAATTGGTAATTAGTAATTTAGAAATTTAAATCCGATGTGTCACATGTGCTAGTTTATTTACAATCAGCATTTGTACCAGAAATTGCCGCTGACGCGCTATGATCGCTCGACGTTCAAGGAACTAACAAACTAATAAATATGTGCAGATGCTTTTACATTTTTAAACAGATAAATATTGTTGTAAAAATAATTTACCGCGCGTTCGAATAGTCTTTTGTTTAAATTATTTGGTATTACAATACTGTGAAAAAACAATAGAAGAATTTTAACAAGTTTATTCAACAACAGATTTTAAAAAAATAATTTTTATGTTTCGTTTGGTAATATACATGACTATTTATTATTATGATTTGAAAACGTCGATTTATGTGTTAGAACAATTACCAGCTTTTCAATTTCAAAATAATAGTAAACGTATCAATGAGTTTATAAATATTGAAATTAAACACATTATTTATCCTTAGTCCACCAAACGCTGATAATTTTTATTTTTTCATAATATTTCTCAATATGCTCTTACATTTTTACTACATGAACACTTTTGTTCATGCAAGCCACTTTCTCAATCATACTACTCCATCTACTTATCGGACGGCCACGCAAACGAATACCTTCAAAATCATTCACGTATATTCTTTTAATCAAACGTTCATTAGATATTCGCTGAAGATGATCGAATCATCTTAACTAACTAACACGACAACTTTTACTACAGCATTTTTTTTACAATTTCACTTTCATCATATAGGTACTGATCTATTTCGTGTCCAATTCCTTCTAGTTACACCACATACACCACGTAAAAATCTCAATCTGATTCAGCTGTATAAAAATTGTTATGTTTACTAATTTTATTCTTGACATAGTATTTTACAGTATTAATACAAAGTTCTATTTTTTACTGTTTAATTTAAATATTTATGTATATTATAGAGTACTGAAAAAAGCAATAATGATTGTCGAAACGTAAAATATATATGATTGAATTTCGTCTATTCATTTGTTAATAATTCCATAATTTTTAAACTTCATGATGTTTATAACCTGTGTTTTAATTACAAATTTTTGTAATATAAATAAATATTTATATTATTTTTCTACTTTTTTTGCTATTTCGCTATTCCTTGTAACATGTTAATATAATAGTAGTTATTGACTCGGATTTGTCCCGCCCGGACTTAATAGCCTAATTAATGATCTAATTAGTATCTGGCGCCAGTGACGTCATACGCTTACTTGTAAGGTATAATTTAGAATATTTTTGCTAATTAATTATTTCATAAATAGGGTCTTTATTGTAGTTTTGTATTTAAAAGAAGGTTTTTAACTAATCTATTTCACTAATTATATGTAATAAATGTGGAATGTATGTTTTTAAGAATTCTGTTTATTATAGATAATTATATATGTATATATAATTGTTCACGATGTAGAACCGACAATTTATTAAAAAAAAACTGGCCAATTTAATTATGTAAAACGGTATTTTAAAAAGGAAAAAAAAATAATTTACGTAATTCGGGAGTATATTTTTTAAGAACTGTGTTAGCTGTTAATGTTATAGCTTATTTTAGAATATTTTAACCAACTTTGATAATGAAAAAAAGACAAGAAAAGACATTTAGCATAGTAAAACAAACACCTATTAAAAAAAATTTCAGGTAGTTTACTGTTTACGCCTATATTTAAAAAAAGAATTTTAAAAGATTTTTAGGTAATCTATTTTTATGTTTAAAAATAGCAAAATGTATTTTTCTAATTTTTAAAAATGTCATATAATGACTTAGTAATTATGGAATGTATATTTTTAAAAAAAATTTTGTTTATGACACACATTATATTAAAGTATTTTAAGTATTTTGTAAAATCAGTTCATTAGTAAAATACATTGTATACTTACAAAATAGAAGTAAAAAATTTAAGTTTAAATAGAGAAGTTTTTCAAATTTTTAAAACATTCTTAGTAGAACATTCGCTCAGTTAGTTAGTTAGCTACTTCTGATATACAATGGCTTCGAAACACATTTTTAAAATCTTGGAAGATGTTGTTATTAGTCCTGCTTTTGATTTTGAAATTAAAACACCGGAATTTCCACCTCGTACACCGGATATCATTTGGGTAGATGAAGATGAAAAAGAAGAAAAAGAAGATGATGAAGTAAAAGAAGACGTTAAAATTTTATTCAGTAGCGATGAAGAGGAAGAACTCGAAATTGAAGAACAAAATGCCCAAATAATTACTACGCAAGATGTACAACCATCAATTAGCGAAGAAGATCAATTAATAAATGTTAGTGAAGAGTTAAATTTTTTAGTTGGTGCTGCGCCAGTGGGACATTTTATTTTTTCGCCATCTAAAAGTGAACAAGACAAAAATTACAAACTGTTACATGAAGTGATTGTGCCTATTGATAGTGAAAAACAATTGTTTATTGTAGTGGGACTAGATCCTAATGAAAAATTTAAAAGTGCTATAAGATTAGTCAAATATAAAACATTTATAAACATTAACAATATAGCTAATTTTGTGGAAAAAATAAAAAAATTCAAATTAAAAGAAAAAACAACATTTAGCGACAGACATTTTATTTTGTCTACTGATAATATACAAATCAGTATACTATCGAAAAAATATATTAAATTGCGAGAAAATAATTCTTTTATTGCAATAAATGAAAATAATATTAAAAAATTTTTAGTGTTAAATAATTATATAAATAAAATATATAAAGATTTTGTAAATCAATTTAGGGATATATTTGCTGAATATAAAAAATGTACGCAAGAAATTGCTTTAAATTATATTCGCAATAATATAATTAATAACATAGATTTAGATATAGTAGATGTTGTATGTATAAATAATAATATTAATGTCAAAAGATAAACTTTTGTTCTTTGGTCTTTGGACATTGTTAAAAACAAAAACGAACCTGATAGGGAATTTAATAACATTATAATTAATTATAAATAATAAATTTAAAAATATTTTTATATAACATTTTAATTTATATTCCAAAAAATTTAGCAAAGATGTAAACAATGTTAAGAAATTTATGTACACATACAAGAAAAATATAATATAAATAAAATATAAATATAAAATGAAAAACTTTATTTTAATTTTTAAATCCCTATTTCCTTGAATAATTTTGCTAATATTTATTAAATTGAAACGAAAAGTAAATTTGAATAACTAAAAAAAATTAATGTAAATCATTTAGCTCTACTTTAAAAAAATATATATCAAAATTTTTCACTATTGTGTATGATTTTGACAAATTTGAAATTCAATATTTACATTTGATGTTAAAAAACAGACATTTTGTTATTTTAGTAGAATATTGAACATCAAAGTATTACCTTAGAAATATGTTTTCAAAATCTATTAAAATATACATAAATTTTATAATTTACAAGAAAAATTAAAGTATAAATATTATATTTAGTACGAATAAGTAATAATAAACAAAAATTTTGTTTTACTTAAAATTAACTTTATATTTATAATTTGGTTAATACAGAAAATAAAAACAAAACAAACAAGAATATTATTATAATTCTAACTTCAATTTTTAGTAATAAATTAATAATTTTATTTAGTTTGTGCATACATTCCTTAAAACCAGTTATATCAATCAATTCACAGCAATTCACAGCTTGCTTTGAAAACAAAACAAAATTCAGTCACGTTTAAATATAAAAAATTATCTTTTTGCAATCTTTAACCTTTCTAAACAATTACTTGTCCAACAATATAAAATCAATGCCCTGGTTTAAGGGACATTAAATTTTTATTTCCAAAATAATAATTTTTTTGTTTCGAAATTTTAAAATAAATTTTCCTTTTTTTGCTATTGTTTTATTTTTTAGTTTTTTATACATTATATTAGTAAGTTTTTGTACCACTATCAGATAAATTACACATTACACTGTCACTTATTTTGTTTAAGAATTAAATAGAAATACAAAAGGATGACTACATAGAAAACATAAAAATTATAATTAAATTTTATTATAAATGAAAATATTATAAAAAATATTACACATAAATAATATATTATAAAGTTTTCTTTTCTAATAATATCTCAAACCTTTCTCTCTGATTTTGTTTCATTCTTTCTTTTAAGTAGCTTAACTTCGAGGCAGGTGTTAAAATTAGAAGCCTGTCCTGAACATATTCCTGCGGTTTATAGAATGGTACTGCTGGGTCGGTGTCCCAATTTTTTTATAAAGTTTTCTTCGCTGCTTGTCTACATATTCAAGCGACATTTTTAACTAATAACAAATAAAATATTTAGTGTAGAATGTATCTTCTTTCAAACGATTCAGATTTATCTTTGTTTATTTATTGAAAAAATTTTACAGCACAGGGGTGTTAATATGAAATACTAAATTAAATTTCCCTATACATTTATCAATTTATAACGCAATCGAATTTATAATTTGAAATCCAAAATTTTTCTAAGAATCAGTTTGCGTATGATTTTACAAAATAAATTGAAGGCGTGGTAAAAAATATCATTTAATGTATATTAAAACCAAAATCTATTTTACAGTTAGAATTATTTTCTCATTTACTGTAGTGTTTCAAGTTAATTTCAAATTTAAACTTATTTAACTTCAACAAATTTGCATACTGTTTATTATTTTTGTTCAAAGGTATCTAATATTATTTTTAACTTTTCTTTAAGTATATTTTCAATAACGAAATCTATGTCTTAATAAATACAATATTTTAAAAAAAAATTTAATTGCTCATTTTATAAAATTCTTCTAATATTAAAAAATATTCTTTATCATTTGAAAGCAGTTTATTTCCAAGTCAAAAAAGCAATTAAACTGCTGCACTAAACTTGTTTTATAACTGTTATATAAACTGAAGTAAATATACGGAGTATAATGCTACAGTATAGTTGACTTAAAATTTTGAAAATTTCAGTACTTATAGATTTTTTATTTTAAGGAAAACTTTCCGTAGTAGGCACGGTATATTCAAACCACGTGATTATTTAGGGGGAAGGGCGTTATAATACTAAATAAGGTACGGCCCCAACAAGAAAATAATTGGTTATGCTAACTGATAAATTAAGAGTATAACAAATCTTTTTCTAATATTGTTAATAGATTTGTAATCATAGAACATAAATTAATAAAATAAATAACGAAATATAAAAATATTCTAAAGTTGAGACATTTTCTCAAAATTTCACAAGTTACTCAGTCATTGAATCGGCTGTTAAGCTATGCATCAATGACTGGCCAGATTATTTCTATGTTTATATAGTATACTAAGAATTTTGTTTTATCAATTTTTAATATTTACTATCATAGTATTTCAAATTAATATCAATACAAATTTTTTTAATTATGACAATTACCAAAATATTTATTTTTATTTATCACAGTTATCTATTTTTAAGATTTATAAATCAATATTTCTGTAAACGATTTTATTAGCGGTTTTACAAAATGTTTAAAATATTTTAATGTACAATACATCATAAGCAATGCAATAGTTTTTAAAATACTATCTGACATTTACAAAAATTTAAAAACGATTTTTATCGTTAAAAATATAAAAATAGATTACATGGTTCTCTTAGAAAAAGATTAGCATTATTATTATAAATCATTTAATTTTTAAATAAAAAGTAATAATTCCCAGTAATATTTTATTATTCATTTAACACGTTAACTGTCACCAATAAAAAAAAATCTGGGTGTCCCCGGTCCATTTTTCTTTTATAGATTTAGGGTATTTTCATATCGGAATTTGTTTTCTTTTAAATATTTCTGCAAATTTTGAAATATTTTATAGAGGTACAATATATGTACCTCACGGCCTAATGAAATCGATTCATCCGTATACGCCGTGAGACACATGTACTGTGCCTTGTTTGCATGTTTGTACAAGTTTGTTATGATCATCGTTTCTGTAATAAGTTTAGTTCTACTCATGATTTTGGAAAGTATGCATATTTTGAGTAAATTATGTACCAATACTAAAAAGAACAAAAACAATTAGCTAAATTATGGGAGCAGTATATTTTCGAAGATGAAGATCTTTTTGCTTGTGACAATTCATCTAATGAATATGTTTTTACTTATTCTGAAGAGAATTCAAGTAACTCTAGTGAAGACGTGCCACAAGTGAAGAAAATAAAACGAAATAAAATTAGAAAATCATTCATTCTGTATAAACTGTTTTTCAGACACAAAGCGTCAAAATCAGAATAGGCATATTCAAATATCTATGTAATTTTTATTTTTAATTTTTCACACATCCTGCAACGTGCTATAATAATCGTTACTATAATTTAAAAACCTTGTAACTACCTTTTTTAACCTTATTGATATTAAAATATCAATAGCATTAGAGTTAGTTTTGATAACAATAAAAAAATTTCTTCTTAATTTGTACGTAATCTAGTTTTATGTTGCAAAATAACATTTGTTTTATAATTTTTCAAAAAGTCATATAATATTTTGTTATGTTAATTAATTATCTCATAAATAAGACGTTTATTGTAGTTTTGTATTTGAAAGAAGGGTTTTAATTTTAACTAATCTATGTAATTAATTTAGATAAATGTTAAATGTATGTTTTTAAGAATTCTGTTCATTTTAACTTCCAACTTGGATAATGAAAAACAAGAAAGGTTATGGTAAAAAAATAACGCCTATTTCCAGGTAGTTTTCTGACGGTGATATTTCAAGGAATTTAAAAGTTTTAGGTGATATATTTTTCATGTTTTATTTTTATTATTAGATTTATTAACTTAACAATTTTTAATATAAATCCGTATTATCGAAATGTTATATTTATTTTTATTTTTATAATATATTTTGTTGAGAAATTTTAAATTATTTAAAAATTTTGAAACAATTTTTTGCACTAATTTATATGTAATATATATAGAAAAAATCAAAAATATAAATCAAAATTTGCTTATTTTAACGGTGACTACGTAAAGCTATTATTAAACAATACCTTTACATATTTATGAAAGTAATTATTAGTAGTATTATTTTTTATAAATGATATATAAAGAAATGTTTAAATTTATTTTAGTATATATGTATACAAAACAGGGTAGTACAATTTAAATTAAATATTAAGAATCGTTGAAAAATGGCTCAAGTTTTTGTTAACATACGTATACAGACGATTCCGCTTAATTGGGCCACCGCTTAATTGGGGCAGCAGCTTATTGGGGTCAAATCTCAAAAAACAGAAACCAAACCAAGGAACCAACAGTAAATTTACATGTTTAATTGGGACAACATTCCGCTTAATTGGGCCGGTAAATTTAAGATCACAGTACATATTATGTTACAAATATTCAGAAGAAAAAATATTTACAATATAAAACAAAAGACAGACTACACTTGACATATTTTTGCATTGAATTAAAAAATGTATGTACCTATTTATTATTATATTTTGGAATTTATTATTATTTTTTCTTAAAAGTTTATATTTTTTGGTTATATGTAGTTTATAGTTTTGTTCAAGAATTTATAAAATAAAATTATTGAAAGAAAAATATAGATTGTTTAATTTTATGTAAAATTCGCTTAATTGGGGCAGCCGCTTAATTGGGCATTGGGCCAAAATATTTATTTATTTTAAATATTTAAATATTTATAGATTTTTCCGCGGCTATATTAGGTTATATAATAATAGTAATGTTTAAGTTATTCCGAAAAATATTTTTATACATGTTCAAATTAATTCATTAGTTACAAATAAAAATTATTTTCATTTCATGCAGACATAAAATTAATCCTTTATCATTAAATGTAGATATTAATATCCGTAACATCTGATTTTATAAAGAGTTAATTAATTTTAATATTAATTTTTATATGTTGCTTAATACAAAAATTTTGTTTATAAATCTTAAAAATAAGAAAAAGAAATTTTATTGTTATCAAAACTAGCTCTAATGCTATTGATATTTAATATCAATAAGGTTAAAAATGAAGTTACAAGGTTTTCAAATTAGAGTAACAATATATTCAAGGTTGGGCAGGATACAAAAATTGGACCATATACAGCAATGTAAAATTTGTTTATGTTATTAGAGCAAATTTCACCTGTTTTAACATCCTTTGTATATTTATTACGAAGAAGAAAATTAGAAACAAATTGAAATAATATTTTAAATTCAAATTTTATTTATCGCTTTTTGCTAGTTCTATATTCATACTGTACAAAAATTTATGTAATTTAAATGTTTTATAAATGTAGTTTTTCATAAAAAAACAGTTTTTAAAAAATAGTTTTTCATAAATAAAAATTTACGTTAATTATCACAATAAAATTACAAAATGTTATTTTTACTGTTAAAACCAATGTAAAATTACATAAATTTAAGATATATTTTTTTACAGGAGTAGGTAAATTGCACACCAATGTCATAAATCCCAAATTTGAGTAACCGAATTGCACACCGGTCAACCCCTGAATGACCCAAACGGATTATCGGTTTATAAGGGTCTTGAACCCTTACGCCGGTAGTTTTTTCAGTGAGCGTTTGTTTATTCTATAGCATATTTTTACGCCACTGCTGGCTTGGGGTAGGTTAGGTTATAGGTTTTAGGAAAATTTGCGTAAAAAAATTCGCAGGCGTTCGTGGTATGTTCTAGAGACAAATTATTTTCGATTCTACCGGGTTTTAAGTTTAAATCTTAATCCCTTAATCTGTTTATGACCGGTGTGCAATGTGGCTATGCAAAGTTTCGGTAAGGGATTAAAACCCAAACGCCGTGTGCAATTAGTATGCACCCTTTTTACAGTTAAGGCACTCAAATATATACATAAGTTTTGAGGATATGCTGTCGCGGATGCATTCAAGCAGCCATACAATTAAATATTACACGTATAAGATTATATAATATATGTCATATTTAAGTTTCGTTGTTAACAACGAAACTTAAATCTTTGGGATGAATATCTAACAAAAAATGGTATGAAAATAAACGCTCAAAAAACAAAAGTTATGGCTATATCTAAAGAACAAGACAAAATAAATATAAAGCTAGGACCAGAGACAATCGAACAAGTAAGCAAATTTAAGTATCTTGGTGTCGCAATAGATAATAATGGTGATCAGGAACACGACATAAATGAACGAATCAACAACACAGCCAAGGTGTTCCATACATTGAAAGACAATTTTATAGGGAAGAAGGAGATAAGTAGGAAAACGAAAATGGCGGTCTATAAAACGGTTTACAGGTCTGTGTTAACCTATGGATGTGAATCCTGGGTACTAACAAGAAAAATGCAAAGTAAAATACAAGCATTGGAAATGAAATATCTAAGAAGAGTGTTAGGAATAACAAAAAGAGATCGAGTAAGAAACGATAATATAAGAGATGAATTGAACGTTCAATCAGTACTAAAATTTATAGAAAAAAGACAGTTGAGCTGGTGGGGACACATGGAAAGAATGGAGGATGATAGACCCGTCAAAAAAATCTGGAAAGCCAGAATAAAAGAAAAAAGAAACAGAGGAAGACCTAGAGAAGAATGGGACAACATCATAGAAAAAACGATAAACAAAAGAGGAATAACCATAATGGAGGCAAGAAAATTAGCAAAAAATAAAAAACAATGGGCGAAATTAGTGCATAAATAAAGAAAGACACTCCCTACACCTCACGGTAAAAAGGGAAACTGACTATATATATATATATGTCATATTTATATTATTCATAATAAGTACACAAAAATAATTAATAAGCTCTTACTTTCGAAAATTGGTTTAAATAAATATATTTTTTAAATTTTGTTAAAAAATTGAGTTTATTATAAAAAATCATAAACAGAACAATCCTGGTTTCCTCTACAGAATTTCACATTATAATAAAATGAATTTAACAAAATAATTGTGTTTTTTATTAAACATGTTTTCGAAAAAAGCATATGTTAAAATTAACTATTTAATTATAGATATTTTTGTTAAAAATATATTCTTAAATAAATTATCGTTAACATTTTTTGTATATTAAACATTTTTTATAATATTACAAAAATAAAATTATAATTTAGTTATTTAAAACCTTGTGTAACTATAAAAAGATCTAGTATTGGCATTTAACTGTACAGATAAGAGGACATATATACCATATGAACCATATATTTGCAGATTAGGTAGGTGTTATTTTATTCGATGTTACTTGATCGTAAGTTGGCTGTAGCACAATGCATAAAATCAGTCAAATTGTTCTACCTTTCACACGTATTTGATCATTACATTACATTCAAAACGACACATTATAAATGACTTGCAATCACTTTAAAAAACCCGGTTGCATATTTGAATCGTCTATAGAGGATCAGCGAACTTTATTTATTCTTTCTGTGTACTTTAACAAATTTCTGTGTCTTGAAAGTTATTAGTTTTTGAAATTAAGATAAATTTAAATTTAATGGCATTTACGCCCGTTTTCATAATCAGTTTCACTTTACGACTTTAACTAAAGTAACTTTATCACTTTATTTTAATTTTAAAGATCACGATTTTCATAATAGTAACTTTAGTAAAAGTGTACTTTAAACTATTTTAATGTATGTTGGTACTCCTGACCAGCTCTCGCTTTTATAGTTTGACAGATAACTAACCTTAAAAATTAGCTGTTTGTCATTTTTCAAATTGTAATTGTAATTATAATTATTATAAATAATAAATAATGACGTCGAAAGACAGAATTCGGGGTACAAATTTTACGAAAGAGGAAGAATTATCTTTACTAAATATAATTTTCAAGTTTAAAGATATCATAGAAACAAAAAATAGTAATACTTTCACACCACAACAGCGAGTAAGTGCATACAATAATTTCTTGTGAAATTGTTATTAAAAAATTTTTTGTTTAAAGGAAAAATCATGGTCTACCATATTAAATGAATATAACAGTTCAAACCCACATAGAACTTTGCACCAAATAAAAAGTAAATATGATAATTTGAAAACAAAAGCAAGGAAATATGCTGCTGCCAATAAGGAAAATTTAACAAAAACGGGAGGTGGTTCTTCTGGAAGTACCGATAATATTGTCCTAGAGAAAATGTTGGAAATTCTAAACAAAAAAACAGTATTTGGATTACATAATGAATTTGATGATGATGCCGCTAATAATGTGCCAATACCAATCTACACAGAAAATTTAACAGAAGTGCCAGTTGATTTTGAAGCAACAGATGTAGATAACCCAATCAACGTCGCAGTTTCAAATAGTGTTATTGAAGGTAGTCTTTGTTCTGTTACTATTTTTGTAATATATATATATATATATATATATATATATATATATATATATATATATATTGCTATATATTAGTGCTGTTAGTCTTTGAATTATATATTATATATCTTGTTTTGCACCACATAATGTGAATATTATTATTTTCAGTAATGGAAACTGAAGATTGGACATCATATACTCCAAAATTACTAAAACAACAAAAAAGTAGAAAATTAGACATAACGAATAACCCAACAGCAAAAATACAGGAAAACAAAACTTTATATAAAATGAAAAAAGAATTGCTTCAAAAGAAAATAGAAGAAATAACTTTAAAAAATCAGCTAGCTGAAAAGCAAAAAGAGTTACTCTGCGTTCAAATTGACAGTTTCACTAATGACGAACGAAGAAAAGAAGAAATACATCAAAAACAATTAGAATTGTTGGAAAAATAAATAAGCAATTTTAATTAATTTGTTTCATAAAATAATATAAATAATATAATTAATTTTTGTAAAAAATAGAATTTATTTTATTTTTAACACTTTTTTAGATTAGAATATTACATTTTTCATTTCAATAAAATATAATTATAAGGTAAAATGTTCTTGTATAAATAAACTACGTGTTTGTTGTGCTCTACAATTTTCAATACTATGAAAATTATTATCCTCGTCATTATTGTTATTTTCTTCAGATGAATCATCATCAAAAGGTGTTTCATTCATCATAATTGCAAAATTATGAAGTATTGCCGTAGCAACAATGATTGTCATTGCCGTTTCAATATTGACTTTGATGCCAATAGCTAAGATCGGAAATCTTCGTTTCCATACTCCATATTGCCTTTCTACAGTATTTCTTGTTCTTATCAGAGATTCATTATATAGTCTTTCTGCCTCGTTGTTTACATTTTGAAGAGGCGTAAATAAATAGTTTGTTAATGCATAGCCGCTGTCTCCAATTAAACGGTATTTTCCAAATCGTGCATTTTCAAAATTTCTTTTTAAAATACTGTTATTAAATATTGTCTGATCATGCACACTCCCAGGCCACCGTGCGACAATATTTCTAATTTTCAATTTCCTATCAGATACTGTTTGTATATTTAAAGAAAAGTATCCTTTTCTATTTCGATATATTTCCGCATCGTCACCACCTGAAATTAAAAAAAATAATTAAAATACTTTCTATAAATTTTCTTTAAAAGATATTAACCTGGAGATATAATTTTTATATGGGTACAGTCAATTGTCCCGATACATGTTGGAAAGCGTGCAATATTATAAAATTGCAAAGCTGTTTCTTGTAGTTCTTCTCTACCTTCTGGCATTTTAATAAATTCTTGTCTCAGTGAAGCAATGACACAACTAACTTCTTTAATTATTCTGCTTCCTGATGCTACAGATACGCCGAAAAAGTCAGACACAGACATAATTATGTTTCCAGTGGCATAAAATCGTAGAGTTAATAACAGTTTTGTTATTGGTTGTATAGCGCCACCTCTATAAAAAAATCAAAATTTTAACACATGGTTAATTGTCAATATATTATTTACATACCTGTTGGTGTTAGAACTAATTCTTACATTTATATATTCTAATAATCTGGTAACTGCTGCTTTACTTAATCTAAATCGCTGATAAAATTCATAATCAGTCCACATATTAAAATTATCAATGCGGTTTTTATAAATTTTCCGTTTTCTTACTATGAAATATTCATTATCAGAATCAGTTTCTGAAGAGGACGAATATATATTCATTCTGAATTACAAAAATGACAATTGAAACAGCAGAAACTAAATAATTTAAGGTTAAAGTTAAAATAAAGTGATATCTTTGTTCACTTTAGTTTAAAGTGATGCTAAAGTGCTAAAGTAGTATTATGAAATCCAATTCAACTTTAACTTTAAGTTAAAATCTTAAAGTCAACTTAAAGTTGATTATGAAAATGGGCGTAAGTCACTCTGGTAATTTAATAATGCAGGTCATTTATTTTATAATCAATTGCTTTCTATTATGTAATATTTGCATTAGTTAAATTAAACTAACTTATAGATTAGTTTAATACTCTAGTAATAATATTCATTTAACATAGTAAAAAATTCTTTCAGAACTCATTATATTAAATAAAAACTGCTTTACGTTAAAGTTTTGTATCGACATTTCGACGAAACTCAACGTCCGTCTTCATCAGGGAAACTGATACAAATGTCATTATAGTAAATAACAGAAGTAGCTAAATTATAAATTTAAATAGATTGGTCAATATTAACAGCAGATGGATAAGAGAAGCAATCAAAATTTATAAAAAAGATAACATCAATCATTGTGAAGGCACTAATTGTAAGTTAAATAAAATGAATTAATTAAAAATCTATAAAATTTTATGATCTAGTTACTTATTTGTTACCAAGTCATCATTTATCCTGTTTTTAAATAAATATTAATACAGAACTTTAACGAAAAACAGTTTTTATTTAACATTAATTTAATTAGGTATACTAAAACATATCTATATATTTTTAAAATAATATTATAATAAAAGTTTATTATACTTAATTAAATATACACTGAGAAAAATAGATATTTAACAAATTGTATAATAATAAGTTGATATTTATTTGAAATATACGAGTATGTTTACTGTATTCACAAATTTATACATTTTTAAAATCTACTCACATATATATTTTAATACTATATTAAGAATTAAGACTGTAATACTATATACAAATTGATGGTATAAAATTTTTGTTTTTATTATATTTATAGTTAATTTTTAAATATTTTGTTATTTTTAATATCCTGTGTTTGTGTCACCTTTGTAAATATAAATAGAGTTACGGTATAACTATTCATTTTTCTCAGTGTAATTGTACTTTTTAATTTGTATTTCTAATTTGGTATTATGTGCTTGTCAATATATTATAAGAACATTGCAATTTCTAATAGTCTTTATTTGAAATCTTAGTTTTGTATTACAGAATATTATAATTTTATTTTTCTCGATTTCTGAAAAATATATAATTTGTTTACAAAATATAAATTTATAAAATTAGATTATATTTTTACCACTTTGACTGCAAAGTACAGTGTATGTAACATTTTCAATCGTTATACATAAGTTAATACCTTTATTTCAAAAACTAAAATATAAATGTATTGAAATTATTATTACACATATTATGTACACTTAAACTACAAAGAAGGAAAATGTATCTTAAGTACGATAAGTGACAGTGTAACGTGTAATTTATCTGATAGTGTTACAAAAAATTAAGGCAATAATGCATAAAAACTAAAAATAAAATAATAGCAAGAAGTAAAATTTATTTTAAAATTTCGAAACAAAAAAGTTAATATTTTGGAAATGGAAATTTAATAAGTGTCCCTTAAACCAGTGTCTTGATTTTATATTGTCGGACTAGTAATTATTTAGAATGTTAAAGATTGCGAAAAGATATTTTTTTGTATTTAAACATGACTGAATTTTTTGTTTTGTTTTCAAAACTAGCTGTGAAGTACCTAAGTTATTAAACGTAAATGCAAAGTTAATAATTTACAAAATATAAAATAAAATTTTATGTTGAAAAATGATTGCATGATATAAATTGGTTTGGAATGTACACACAAATTAATTAAAAGTTAGAATTATAATAATATTTTTGTTTGTTTTGTTTTTATTTTCTGTATTAACCAAATTATAAATCTAAAGTTAATTTTAAGTAAAACAAAATTTTTGTGTATGATTACTTATCAAAAATCTAAATTATAATTTAATACAAAATAATATTAATAAAAATTTAAATATCCTTTTTTGTAAATATGTCTTGATTCACACACGATTGTTTTGTTTTATTAAAATAAAAATAAATTATTATTCTATTAATACTTTATAAACGTTTCATATATTATTCGATATAATTTTATAAAAATACTTGTATCAAAATGAAATATATATATATATATATATATATATATATATATATATATATATATATATATATATATATATATATACATGTAGAGCTTAAAATATTATTATTAATTTAGATAATAGTAAGTGTGTAGGGAGTAGCTGTCGCCGATCCTCCCAATTTAGGGCTGTGTGCTTCAATATTTTGAAATTGTATGAAATGTATGAAATTTAAGACAAATTATCGTTTTATATAATTTATAAATATGAACTTTTTACGTAATGACAGCAATTGAACGTACTAAATGAAATATTCTTTAAATGATTTTTTTATCAATTTTGTTGTATTGCATTGTGTATTAAATGTTGTATTGCAAAATGTTCAATATGTATTTTTAATTGTAATATTTTGTATATGGTTTTTTATTATAATAAATAAAACACTTATTACAATTTATTTTTTATTATTCATGTTTCCTTTACATACCTATATATTCATACATACACATGTATTTTACAAAATATATACATTTATATATATATATATATATATATATATATATATATATATATTAATTACAATAAAACAAATTCTATCAAAGTTATTTCGTTTCCCTTGAGTATTTCAATTCCAGTAAACACGATTGCCAATTTTCCTAAATGTTTAGCATATAGTGAGACTTCTTCATCGGATAATTCATCAAATCGCTTTGGTAAATACGATTTGAAATTTTCAAATTCAACTAAAATTTTTCTTCCAAATGAAGTTTTCACAGGCTGTAAGGATTTAACTAAATATTTTCGTCCCTTGTCTAGCGTTGATAACTTTTGAATTTTTTTCTTTAATTGACCAATTTCATTGAGTTTTTCAAGTTCCATGATTCCTTTTTAAAAGCTATTAACAAATTATTATTATTATTATTATTAATATGAAATTATGTTTTAAAATAAACTAAAATAATATTTTGTACTTACCAAATAGAGTTGAAGTTTCTAAGGTAAAGTTATTTTTCAAACTGCTTCGTAATGAGTAACCCTTAAGCTTTATATATACTTTTGTAAAGTTTTTTCAAAAATTCAAAAAAAATTTTAATTATTTTTCGACGTAACACTTTTTTTTAAATACTCAATTTACATTTTTTTCTCTCACTCTTTTTTCTCACTTTTTTCTGTAACTGTATAATTAGAAAAATACATTTTGCTATTTTTAAACATAAAAATAGATTACCTAAAAATCTTTTAAAATTCTTTTTTTAAATATAGGCGTAAACAGTAAACTACCTGAAATTTTTTTTAATAGGTGTTTGTTTTACTATGCTAAATGTCTTTTCTTGTCTTTTTTTCATTATCAAAGTTGGTTAAAATATTCTAAAATAAGCTATAACATTAACAGCTAACACAGTTCTTAAAAAATATACTCCCGAATTACGTAAATTATTTTTTTTTTCCTTTTTAAAATACCGTTTTACATAATTAAATTGGCCAGTTTTTTTTTAATAAATTGTCGGTTCTACATCGTGAACAATTATATATATATAATTATCTATAATAAACAGAATTCTTAAAAACATACATTCCACATTTATTACATATAATTAGTGAAATAGATTAGTTAAAAACCTTCTTTTAAATACAAAACTACAATAAAGACCCTATTTATGAAATAATTAATTAGCAAAAATATTCTAAATTATACCTTACGTATGACGTCACTGGCGCCAGATACTAATTAGATCATTAATTAGGCAATTAAGTCCGGGCGGGACAAATCCGAGTCAATAACTACTTATAATATATTGATTGGTACATATAGGGTGCACACGATAGTTGGATTTTAGTCCCTTACCGAAATTTTGCATAATGAAATTGCACACCGGTCATAACGAGATTAAGGGATTAAGATTTCAACCTAAAACCAGGTAGAATCGGATCAATAATTTGTACAGTTACCAGAAATGAAAAATTGAAAAGGTGGGCGCAAATAGTTTTTCTCTAGAACATACCACAAACTATCGTCATTAATATATCACCTTCAATTATTTAGAATTTTTGCTTTTTATTGGAAAACAGTGACTAATTTGTTTTACATTAACAATACAACTATATTTCATACTTTCATATGTTCATATTTTAATATGTTTAAAAAAACTATAGAATTACTATTATGACGGAGTACAAACTCATCCATTATTGTAAGTGTTTTAATTTGAAGAAATTATTTTCTGCAATATTTTCACATTTTTTTGTGTTTATTGCTAAATTGTTGTTTTGGTTTGTTTTCAAATTGTAGAAGGCCCGAAGAAGAAAATAAACTATTTCCGAAAGCTTGCCTATAAAAAATAATAATTGAGTTTTTGTTGGCTTAATTTCTCACTCCTGGCTGCAGCACCATTAAATTTTTTGATTATTAACTATCTCTCAGCCATAATCCTCTTATATAATATATATATATATATATATATATATATATATATATATATACATATATATTATATAATGAAAAAACTATTAATTTTTGTGCCTTTATTTTTTCAATCATTCTGTATTTATATAAGTATTTTTTTACAAAATACGGTATTAATTTCAAGTTTACATTTAAAATTGCTGTGTTAGCATAAACTTCTAACGGCTACAGTTCCGTTAGAAAGCATTTTCGGACATATGTTTATTTAAAGTTTTTTATTTAGATTACACATAGGAATCATCTGGTGTGAAGTTTTTCCCAGACGTCATAAATCACTCTGTATATGTAATAAATATCTTTTCATTTTGGGACGGTTTCGCACAAACAACAAGTTTCTTTTGCGTATAAATAAACTTTATTGTAAAAAAAGAATATAAATAACAACATAAATACATTTTTGTTTTTGATCTAGTATCCAATCACATCGTTTTCTTTCTGCTTTTCAATGTAGAAAATTGGTCGATAATCGCTTGGAACTGGATAGACCGCAATTTATTATTTTCCATGCTCATAACACTTAAATCTGCTAACAATTCCTGGGACATAGTTGTGCGCAGATAATTCTTTATTCGCTTTAGTTTACTGAATGATCCTTCACCATAGTACAGTATAATTATTATACTGTACCACGGCTTTGCGTATGTACTGTAATTTGATGATATTATACTAAAATATCATCAAATTACAGTACATACGCAAAGCCGTTTCAATATTTGGAAATGCGAAAATATCTTCGAAAATAACATGAAACAGTTTTTCGTGATCCGATTCCGACTCAGGACGAAAACCCGACGTGGATTCGGGTCGGAATGAATCGAGTCGGAATCGAATCGAAATCGAGTCGGACATTTTAAACAGGGTAAGAGTTGGCGACTTGTCTAATAAATTCAACACGGGAAATAAAATCTGAACAAATGAACAAAACTCAATTCAGTTGAACACAATAGTTTTCAGGTTTTATATAATCGGTTTATAAAATATAATTATTATAATGTAACAAATTCATATATATATATATATATATATATATATATATATAATATAATATATATAAATTTATTACATTAGATGAATTTGTGTATTTGGGTAGTTTGTTGTCTAGAAATGGCCGTTTTGATCGTGAAATTGAAATGAGAGTAAATGCTGGTTGTAAGGTTTTGGGTGCTTTGTAAACTTTTGCTAGGAATGTAAATGTTTCCGAAGAAGCTCGATTGAGTATATGCAATGCAGTTTTCGTGTATACGTTGATGTATGGTAGTAAATGTTGGGTTTGGTTGCAAAAGCATAAACGGAAAATGACTGCTGTGGAAATGAGATTTTTACGTGGGGTATGTGGTGTAAAAAGGAGAGATTGGGTACGAAATAAATTAGTGTATGTTAAATGTGAAATTAAAAAAAATGTTTTAGCAAAAGTTGGTGCTAGTCAGTTAAGATGGTTCGGACATGTTGAGCGAAAGTCTAATAAAAGTTTGGTTAAAAAGATTTATATAAATGATTTTGATGGTATACGTTTGCGTGTTCGTCCGATGAGTAGTTGGAGTGGTATGATTGAGAGTGTTTTGCGTGAGCGAGAGTTTCCAAGTAGGAATAAAAAAGCATGTATGAGAGGAATTATAAATGTGGATGTAGCAAAAGTTGCTTGTTTGGATAAGAATGTTTGGAGGAGACTGATTACGGAATGATGAAAAGAGTTTGTGCCTCACCCTGTTGGGTACATGGCGTAATTGTGTATATATGTATGTATGTATGTATGTATGTATGTATGTATGTATGTGTGTATGTGTATGTATATATATATATATATATATATATTTATACATATATATATATATATATACATATATATATATATATATATATATATATATATATATATACATATATATATATATATATATATATACATATATATATATATATATATACATATATACATATATATATATATATATATATATATATATATATATATAATACCATACTATATTATTTGCCGTAAAAACATTTATTGTTAAATGTTGACATTAAATTAAAAGAGAAAAAGAAATTTCAACTCAAGATGGGCTCTCCGGTGCAGAAAAAATAAATAAAAAATAGTCAGCCAGGTGACCCTCGGAGAAAGGGGGCCCTCAAGCACGTGCTTGAAAACATCGGAGAAAAATTAAGTAGTGTCGCGGATTCTCAATTAAATTATGTAAAAGGTGTAGCATAGGACTTTTGCATAATTCGCCAAATTACCAAAATGGCGGTGTTCCAAAAAAAGTTCGATTTTTCGTTAAAAAATCGATACTACAATGCGCATAAAAAATCGAAAAGTTGGAATATCCAAAAAATCCTATTCTAGCTTTTAAATAATTCATTTTTACATCACGAACCGAAAAAATCAGCGAAATAGATTGAATAGTTTCCGAGATCGCTGTCTCGCAAGGTAGAAAGACGTGGTTTCGAGAAAAACGCATTTAAAAATTTTGAGTTATGTTTCATAATCCGGCGGAATGACGTCCCGGTCAAGATCCTCTATTTCTTGCAATATCTTTATAACGACTTTATGTATCAAAATGGCATTTTGATACAACATTTTAGAGGGTATAAGTATACCGAAAATATAAAACTATCAAAGCGCCGTTCTTCTTTTATACGTATGTATTCTAATATATATTATTATTCTTATATATTATATTGTATTATTCTACAAAAGAATAATGAAAATTAATGTTAATGTATATTTACATAATTTTTACATAATAATTACAATAAAACTGTAAATACTCAATTGATATTATAATATATCATGTAAGCTCAAAAACTAAAAAGCATTAGAAATTGCCGTTGAGCAAACGCGCGCAGTCTATCGGCGGCTATTCTATTTCCGTTCCTCGTGAGCGTCCGTTTTTTCAGTATGGTTCCATACGGCGCGGCGAGAGCATCGCGCGTGATACGGAAAGCTTTGTATCATAGAAAACGCATTCCGAGGAAATTCGATTGTATCTCGCCACATATTGTGCCGATGTACAATATTGCTGTGCTTACTAACAATTCCTATATAATTGTGGCCGGCAGCGACAGCAATTATTACGATATTGCTATTTTAGCGATAATACTAATAAAATCAGTACAATGCGCTAGTGTTTCAGTGTGGTGATTTTCAGCTGGTGATGCTTGAACCATTGAAAGTGTTTTAGCTACTAAACTAATAACACCTATTGAGGTAACAAACAAAAAAAAACGCGCTTCTCGAAAAATCTGAAAAATTACCGATTCTTCAAATTGGTATAACTCGGCCGATTTTGAATGAAATTTTGCATCCGAAAAATTTTGAAGTCTCATCTCTAAGGTCATGCAAGATGATGGACCATTTAAACCATTTCGCTCTCCACCACACCCCGCAGAAAGAAACATGGTTTGACTTAAAAAATTGTCAAACTTTGACAACATGTATGATATACAAAAACATGTTTTCGACTCAATTTACCAAAAAGGCGCAAAAATTCAAACAATTCGACATAAATTCCCCTTAATTTCAAGGACTTACAATGCTTTGGCGCAAAGTTATGATTTTTTGAAATTTACCCTGCATTTTGAGAGTTCAAATTTTGACAAATTTTGAACATTTAGACAATTTTATAATGACCAAATAAATGTGTTGTATGGTACAACAATTTTCGGTTAAGGAAAATTTACGTCGAATTTTTTGAATTTTTGCGGCTTTTTGGTGATTTTTTTATTGTATATTATACATGTTGTCAAAATTTGACAATTTTTTAAGTCGAAACATTTTTTTCGGACTCAAAATTTAATTCAGTTTTATTTAAAATCGGCTGCGTTAACACATTTAAAAAAACTGCACAAAAAAAATATTTATTTTATCTAATTTGAATTGGATGATTATATTGATAAATTATTTTTCAATTTACTTAGACGATATTTCCAATAACATTAGTTATTTTATCTACATAAAAATTAATTGAAATCAAATTAGTATTTTAATTCAAATAATAAATTTATCAAATAACAAATGTATCAGAAATTATAAAAACAGAAACAAAAAATTAACAATGAAGTATTACATTTTTTATTATTAATGTTAATTTATTTGGGTATATATTAATTGCCCGCCGCAGTTGGGTTTTAATCTCTTACCGAAATTTTGCATAGCAAAGCAGCACACCGGTTATTTCATAGGGATTAAAATTTCAAACTAAAACCAGGTAAGAATCGGGGACCACCGCATGTCAATAATTTGACTATAAAAAAATTATCCCTTTATCGAAATGCAATTTTACTTATAATAAATGACATCCAGTCGACTATTTCAGAGAAAATTGAACCCAATATACAAGGTGTTGTTTTTTTTTATTTTCCTTTTGCAGTTTTTTTTTATTTATTCAAATTTTATATAAATAAAAAAAATATAATAAAAAAAAATTGCAAAAGAAAAATCAAAGAACAACACCATAATTATGCAAGTTCAGGAAAATGAAAACTAAATAAATTTCAATAATTTTGGAATTTTATAAATCATATTACTCCCTCTAATTTTGTTACTAATTATAATAAATCATGTAAATAAGTGAATATTTTCTTGCAAAATTTAATTCTTTATTTTATACCAGCCATCCAAATATTTATCAAATAATACATATACCTACTTAAACATAAAACCACATAAGAATCGGACCACCGCGTGCCAATAATTTTTATATAGTTCTTATTATATGTTCTATGTTTTCCATATCTATTTTTGTCTTATTTAATACACATACATTGCTATAAGATCATATACCTAACCTAACCTATTGTCTGTTTCCATAATAAATATTTGGTTATATTAATTTGTAGCCTAGCTTATTATTGATAGGACAATACAATATTAACTTTAAGTTTACAATTAAAATTGCAATGTCAGATAATTTTAAAAATATGCTATAGAATAAAAAAAATATATTCCAAGAACCCTTCAAATCCGATAATCCGCTAGGGTCGACTAGCCGTTGTACCCGGCGGAGCACATAAAATGCACACGGCGGGCGGTTAGAAACCCTAAATTTGAATAACCAAAGTATACCGGTCAAAATGCTAGACGACCCAAACGGATTATAAGGGTCTTGGAATATACGTTGTAGGGATCTATACGCAGTTACTTACTACAATAAACCATCAAATAAGTAAACAATTACTTTTTATAGTGAGCGTTCGTTTATTCTATAGCATATTTTAAAATTATTTGACACAGCAATTTGAAATGTGAACTTAAAATGAATATCGTATAAAAAATAAATATAAATGCAGGATGACTGAAAAAAATAGAGACAAGAAAAATGAATATTATCTTTATTATATATATATATATATATTAGTGTGTTTGAAAAAAAATCGAAACAGCTGGCTCTGTGCTAAAATCAAAGATTTTGGTCTAAAATAGACGGATACGAGCCCATTCGCTATTTAAAAAATATTTAGAGGGTCCACCGAGCTCTCAAAAATGATATTTTTAGCCATTTTTCCAGATAATCGCCCAATAACTTGTTTTGCATGCATCGGACCAAGTTGTGCTTGTGATATTTTGTGCCCAAATGAATATAATACAAGTTAAACATGCGGATAATAGGTTTGCGTTAGGTCTAGGAGATTAAGTTTTGTAGGTTTTTTTAACTTTATTGTTAAAAAGTATATATATATATATATATATATATATATATATATATATATATATATATATATATAGGCAGTTATCTTGAAATATTTTTAGTATGAAACCAAAAAACGTTATATGTAAAAATATCGGAAAATGCAACTTTGTCATTTAAACTACCTAAACTACTATTTATTTATTAAGAGTAGTTTTACAGGGTGAGAGCACCAAATTTCTAACTTTGCCAAAATAGCGAACACCCTAATATATATATATATATATATATATATATATATATATATATATGACGTATCTGGTTTCCGGGATTGGCTCCGCGTTGTCGGTTGTCGATTTTGATGACGACGTTTGGACACAGTTTCATGTGCCATCTTCAGGTCTTCTCAGTAGTGCTTTTGCTCTGCTTCGAGTTAGACGTGGAACTCTTAACTCTAACTCGAATCAGAGCAAAAGCACTACTGAGAAGACCTGAAGATGGCACATGAGACTGTGCCGAAACGTCGTCATCAAAATCGACAACCGACAACGCGGAGCCAATCTCGGAAACCAGATACGTCATATATATATATATATATATATATATATATATATATATATATATATATATATATATATGTATATGTATATGTATATTAGAGTGTCCGGTAAGGCTAAAATCGATAAATTTACATCGAAACAACGCAATTTATATTATATATATATATATATATATATATATATATATATATGTATATATATATATATATATATATATATATATATATATATATACATTAACATATTATTTAATGGAAACAGATATTACAAATTCAAAATTATGATTGTAGCCCATTTTTTTCCACTCCATTATTTCCACCAATACTTCCATCAATTCTTTTTTTCACTATACATTTTTTTTTCACCAATTCTTTTTTCCACCAATTCCTTTTTTTTCACTAATTTTCTTAACAAACTTAACTTAACCCTAACCTAACCTAGCCAAACCTAAGTGGAAAAAGTATTGGTGGAAGAAAAGTTTGGCGGAAGAAAAGTGCGGAGAAACAAATAAAGCGGGAAAAAATTGGAGTGGAAAAAAAGTGGAAAAAATGTCTCCCTACCCAAAATTATTAATTACTTTTTGTTTAAGCAACCATATTTTGTGTTCTAGAAAATCTTTTTTTTAATTGTAGCTCTGCGATATATCTTTTTCGGCATTTTGATATATCTTTTAATTTGCATGTTTTTAAAACATAAAAAAATTTATAAATATTTGGGTGGCTGCTATGTAATAAAGAAATAAATTTTGCGTGAAAATATTCACTTATTTAAAAGATTCATTTATTTAGTAACAAAAATTAGAGAAAGTAATATGATTTTAAAAATTCCAGGATTAAAAAATTTGTATACTGATATGGAAAAAGGATAAATTACACTTGATCACTTATTTACTAAAATACATTTATTTATGTAGATTACGTATTTCAACAGTGATGATGTCGTCATCGATACAAGTACATAATATAATATATGTATATATTGTGTATATTGAGTTTAATTTTCTCTGAAATAGTCGCCTAGATGTCATTTATTTTAAGTAAAATCGCATTTCGATAAAGAAATAATTTTCTGTAGACAAACCAAATATCTAATTTCTTTTTGTTCTATGATTTCTGCTTTTATTATGATATGTAAATAATAACTTTTTGTTTTTTTTGTTTCAAAAACATTTATTTTGGTAGCTATAAAATAGATTCTTATTTCTGGTAACCGCACAAATTATTGAAACGCACTGGTCTGATTCTTACCTGTTTTTAGGTTGAAATTTTAATCCCTTAATCTCTCTGGAAATTATCGGTGTGCAATTTTACTCTGCAAAATTTCGGTAAGAGATTAAAACCTAACCGCCCGGTGTAGTTTATATGTACCTAAATAAATATGTATGTATAGTGCAAACTTTCTCGTTATAGACTTAGTATTTTATTGACTGTTGTCTGCGAAACATACATTTGTATTATTTTTCTTTAGTTTCTTGTGTGGTAGATTTGTACGAATGAATATGAATCCAGAAGAGGCGTCTGATATGTTGAGTGAAAAAGAACATAAACTATTAGTAGTTAATAATTATAAGTATTATTTCGATAAAATACTTTCGGGAGGCAAAATTAAACGTTGGAGGTGTTGTAAAAGAAAGTGCAATTCATATTTAAAAACTGCATTGTCTAATAATACGATATTAGAACATAGTGATAATCATAACCACGAACCAAATAGTACAAGCAAATTAAATCGCCAAAAACTAAGTAATAGTTTAAAAAGACGTGCGGTTGAAGATATCTGCGAAAAACCGATGAAATTAGTGCATGGCGAGTTACAGAAGGAGATGTATGAAACTTTATCTGTGGTCGATGTGAATCGTGTAAGACAAAACATTTATAATAATCGGAAGAAAATTATGACTAAAATACCTACAAATCAAGATGATGTACATGACGTATTGAATAATATTCAGATCATTACCAATAAAGGCGAGCCATTTTTACTTAGGAATGATTCAAGTAAAAATTTTGTTGTATTTTCAACGAAAAAGAACTTGCAATTTTTAAGCGAATTGTCTACTCTGTATGTAGATGGCACGTTTCGCTACTGCACAAAATTTTTTTGCCAGCTTTTGACCATCCATGGAATTGTTAACCAACACTATATTCCACTTGCTTTCTTCCTGCTTCCGAACAAGGCAGCGGAAACATACGCAATGGTCTTCGACTTCTTGAACGACGAATGTAAAAAAATCAATTATGATTTTAAACCCACGCAAATGTATGTAGATTTTGAAGAAAACATACCGAATGCTGTTCAGATATTTCCAATCGTACAAATAAAAGGCCGTCGATTCCATCTCGGCCAATCTTGGTAAGTTAAATCAATTTTTATTGCATTGTCTACTTAGACTAGTCACGTTACACTCTAAGAAAAAAATTATGTAATTTTATCTACAAACCATGATACACTATGATGCCTAGTATTTCTAGGTTATAATTACTCAATTTCTGTAATTTTAACATAATTGTTTAAGAATACATAATATCAGAATTATCAGAAACATTATGTAACATGATATTACTAACGGAATGGAAAAGTACATATGTATGTAATATTGCAGTTTTTTTTTTAATTCAGTCTGTTTTAGTAAATTGACAGACTTTCAGTAAATTTACTGCACTAATTTTCCATAAATAGGTAAAATTTGTTTAGTTCAGTGGTGTAGCCAGAGGGGGTTAGGGGGGTTAAACTCTCCCTCCTTCACCCGAAGAACCTGAACTACCAAAAACATATGTATGTGAAATATGAAATATGTTATTTTACTTTCATTTTTATACAAATAATTTTTATTGTTTTTCATTTTTTATACAAATTATAGTATTATCTTTATTGATTAATATTATATCACTTTTTTAGTAACCCCCCTCATGACAAGTTTCTGGCTACGCCACTGGTTTAGTTCTATTATATTATTGCTGGTATAATTACATACATTTCTAAATTTAAATAAAGGATATATTTTGAAATAAATGCAATACACTTAAAATATTTTATTAGTATTATTACACAAAATATGTACTTAGTCTCATTATTTTAATAAATTATTACAAATATTAATATTCAAGCTGTAATTTTACATAATTTATGAAGTTATAACAACAATATGTAATTCAATTTGCAAAAAGTAAGCAATTTTACAAAATTATTAGGCCATTTTTACTAACTTTGTGTGATTATTATGAATTATATTAAAATTACAGAATTCTGAATTATTTTCCAAATTTTTTTACAGTGTAGAATATCTACTAATAAATAGTTAATTTTAATTTAATTATTATTTAAGTTTAATTATTTTTCGATTTACAGGTGGCGGAAAATACAAAAACTTGGATTGTCCCAAGAATACGCATTTGATTCGGATATCGGCATTTATCTGAGATATCTTTTTCGACTACCATTTTTAAATCCCGCAGACGTCGGTGACTGTTTTGCTAGCGACTTTGCCAGAATTTCACCAAATAGCGAGGCAGTGAAGACTTTTACGAATGATTTGTTGGATACCTATATTTCAGAGGAAGCTGATTTTCCACAGGAAATGTGGGCTCTAGAACGTACCAAAAACGCCTGTGAATCTTTTCACGCGAAATTTAATTCTTTATTTTATACCAACCATCCAAATATTTATCAATTTCTAGACGCTTTGAAAAACATACAAATTGATACATATATCAAAATGAGTAGTATTAGTATGCCGAAAAAAGTAAAGCCATAAAATCTGTTTCCATTAAATATGGACCAATGTTAATTCATATGTAATATGAACTGCATCTATATATACATATATATATATATATATATATATATATATATATATATATATATGTATATACTATAATAAAGAAAATATTTAAGTTTATTGTTTATATTTTTTCATCTGCATTTATATGTTTTCTTAACAAAATACAATATTAATCTCAATGTTACATATTTAAAATTACTGTGTCAAATAATAATTTAAAGATATGCTATAGAATAACCGAAAATATATTTCAATACCTCTTATAATCCGATAATCTGCAACCGGTCGGTGTGTAGTTTCGTTATTTAAACTTGAAATTTTCGACAGTGGTGTGCAATTTATTATTCAGGAAATGATAAATAAAATTTAATTTAATACGTTTTTATTAAAACAAAACTTTGTTTTCATTTAATTTTAGAAATACATAGTAGAAATTTTAATGTTTTAATTAAAAGATTTGATAAAATTTGTTAAAATTTTAAATTGACAAATTGTATTGTATGTGTAAAGTTTCGTGTTATTAGTTTATAAATGCATTAATTAACATAAGTTTGAGTTTATTTTACAACTAAAAAATATGCAAATTAATTATGTAACTAAAATTAAAAAAACAAAATTTAAAAGATAAATAATAAATTGCCCTAAGGAAGGAGTAAAATTAAAATAAAATTATATATTTATAACATACATTAATTGAAATTTAGAAAATAATAAAACTAATATTGCTATTATGTATGTAAACATTTTTTTTTTTACAATTAATTTAAAGTGGATAAGGGTACAGTTTAATGGCCGATTAAAATTGAAGAAACAGTTACACCCTACACTCCTTACTATTATTGTATGCGCCGATCATTTTTCTCTATGGGGTTATAAATCTGTATGAGACCAGGAGAAATTATTTTATACTTTTTATTCTGTGTTAAAAACGCAGTATATTAATTTTTTTTTTAATTTAAATAATTATTTTCTGCTGTTTAATATTGTTTAACTTTAACCTAATTAATTAATTTTATTAATTATAATTAATTAAGTTAATTAATTAATTTTAATTTAATATTTCTAATATTATTAATTAATTAGTTGATGCTGCATTGTTATCTCAGTTAACTGAATTACATTTATAGTTTCAAGTCTTTAGCTCATTGGGAAGTTAGTTTAAAATCGATTGCAAAATTTGTACCGAACAGACAAACGAACAAACATACATGAAAGAATGCAAGTTTAAAAATTCAAGAAATAAAGGTTAGTTATAATAAATTATTTTGTTATGCAATATATGTCTTACGTTTACTGTGTATGATGAGTGTGAAATTGAAAAAAATATTGTTGCAAAAGTTGGTGTTAGTCAGTTAAGATGGTTGGGTCATCTTGAGCAAATGCCTAATGAACGTTTTGTTAAAAAGATTTATATGAACAATTTTGACGTCCGATGAGTGGTTAGAGTGGTATGATTGAGAGTGTTTTACATAAGTGTAAGTTTCCAAGCAGTAGGAATAGAAAAACATGTATGCCTTGATAAGGATGTGTGGAGGAAACTGATTTTGGGATAGTGGAAGGAGTTTGTGCCACAACCTTTTTGGATATATGGCGTGATTGTGTATGTATGTAATATGTATGTATGTGTACTGCTAAATGTACATACATATATGTATGTATGTATGTACATGTATGTATGTATGTATGTATACATACATACATACATACATACATACATACATACACAATCACGCCATGTACCCAACAGGGTGTGACACAAACTCTTTTCATCATTCCGTAATCAGTCTCCTCCAAACATTCCTATCCAAACAAGCAACTTTCGCTTTATCCACATTTATAATTCCTCTCATACATGCTTTTCTATTCCTACTACTTGGAAATTTTCGCTCACGCAAAACACTCTCAATCATACTACTCCAACTACCCATCACTCACTACTCATCATCAAAATCATTCAAATAAATCTTTTTAACCAAACAATCATTAGACATTTGCTTAACATGTCCAAATCATCTTAACTGACTAACACCAACTTTTGCTACAACATTTTTTTCAATTTCACACTCATCATACACTAATTTATTTTGTACCCGATCTTCATTATTTACACCACATACCCCACGTAAAAATCTCATTTCCACAGCAGTCATTTTCCGTTTATGCTTTTGCAACCAAACCCAACATTCACTATCATACATTAACGTAAGCACTAAAACTGCATTATATATACTCAAACCAGCTTCCTTGGAAACATTTACATTTCTAGCAAAAGTTCCCAAAGCTCCAAAAACCACACAACCAGCATTTACTCTCCATTCAATTTCACGATCAAAACGGCTATCTCTAGACAACAAACTACCCAAATACACAAATTTATCTACCTGCTTTAAACGTGCACTATTAATATACACATTACATTCAGTCGTCAAATCAAACTTCTCAAAAACTAAAACTTTACACTTATCAACATTCAACACAAGATTCATAACATTACCAACAACATTAATTCTATCAATCATCCTTCTCAGTTGCTCTTCAGATTCAGCCAAAACAACCACGTCATCAGCATACGCTAAAGCAGGTACAACACAATTACTTATTTGTATACCATCGTTACCAAAGAAAGCAGTCCTGTTTCACGCCAACATCTATACGAAACCAATCACTTAAACAACCATCAACTCGTACAGCAGCTTCACTTCTATTTTTGCTTTTAATGATATCTGTCACAAAATAATTTTTTCCAAGGCTGTTAGACATGTCCCCTAATAATAAATCAATAAAATTTGAAATTTTTAGGAGATAAAGGCTAGTTATAATAGATTATTTTGCTACTGCTAAAATTGGACTATTTGAACTTAATATTATCTCTGACAAATTAATATTTTAAGATGTTAAGCTTACTTCCCTAATAATATATAATATAGTTAGTTATAATGGATTATTTGGCATCGGCGTTATAATGTCTATTACTGTTAAAACAGTGAAATTCCAATAACTCCTACAAATTTACATGTAGGTTTCTAATTTTTTGCATATACACACACAGAAATATATTATAAACAATTTGCAATTATCAAAAATAGGTGACAGACCGTGTGGGGGCGACCATAAACCATAAACTTATAAATACTTGTAAAATTCATTGAATGATTTACTAAAATATGTTTAAATAATAGTAAATCAAGTTGTCGCTTCGTAAATTTTCGTAGACAGATAAAAAAATATATTATAAACAAATTGTATTAATCAAAAAATGAGTACAAACTTTGCGGGAGCGACAGTAAACCACAAACTTGTAAATTACTTATCAAAATTTGTTAAATGATTTACTAAAATATGTTTAAACAATAGTAAACCAAGTTGTCCTTTTCTCAATTTTCGTACACAGATGAACAAGTATATTATAAACAAATTGTAATAGCCAATAAATTGATACAAACTCCGTGAGGCGGCAATAAGTAAAAGTAATTAAACAAGTTGAACATTTTATGTTTCAACCAAATAAAATTTTATTAATTTTTTAGACTTTTTTGCAACTATAGAATTCAGTAAATATTGCAAATATAAAAATATTGTTTTAATGTTTATTTTAATTATAAATAATTTTTTTTTAAATATCAGTTATTGTATTTTTATGTCACGGGGGGGGGGGGGCAACTCGTTTGCAATTGCCTAGGGGCCTAGGCTAGGGTCCTGTCGAGTTAATCTGCCACTGAACTTCGCGGGGTTGGTAACACACTACTTGCTGGCTGCGCTGTAGTTGCGATATGTTAATGAACAGAGATGGACCTAGTAGCAAATTGTGTTTAGCGAAAATTAACTAGATTGTAGGAAATTAAATGGCTTTAAATCATAGTTCTGTATTAATATTTATTAATAATCGATGTATTCAACTTACGTCTTTATCAGGAAAAATTATGGAAATATCATTTACAGTAAATAAACAGAACATGGAAACATGTTACTATAATTTAATGTATTGAGTTCAATTCACAGTATAACAAATTGTGAACTTTTTTTGTGACTCGGTTCTTTTTACAAAAAAACGGTTCAGATTAATCTAAAATGAAGGAAAATCAACGCCAAAGTGATACTGATTTGTTTTTACAGACAGAAAATCAATTTTATGGAATTTTCGGCTTTATTTTTATGTTTTACGCTGTGGTTGCTTTGGATGACCAATAATAGTTGTAAAATTTCATCATCAACACCTCGTACGATTAGAAAAAACACAATAGATACGACGCTGAAAGAAAATGGCTTTATTATACAGCTAGAAAGTTGTAAAAATATATTTTTGGGGAGTTTACCTGTATTTTTCGATGAAAATTGCTTTTATTCGGTTTTCCTTTTCTCCCAAAAAAACAAAATCTTTCTAGGTATATTTTGGAACCGTTATTGATGTAAAACATTAAACATCATTATAAAATAGTACACATTACATTTATACTTTCTTTATATGGATGAATCAATAAAAAGCGATACTCATCAATTTACGTTTATTTTGATTAACTATTTCATAATTATGAAATACTTAAACAAAATAATTATAATTATTTAATGTGAAATAAATTAATAAATTTATGTTTTAAACAATTAATGTTAAATTCACTTAAATAAACGTAAAAACAATCATCAGAAACTAATTTAGTCTCAAAACTGATATTAGTTGAGTTTAAAACTCGCGAGCACTTTTTATCGAAAAATACAGGTAAAATCACAAAAAAAAAACATATTTTTACAACGCTCTAGCTTTAAAATTAAGCCATTTTCTTTCAGCGTTAGATCTATTGTGTCATTTCTAATCGTACGAGGTGTTTATGATGAACTTTTACAACTATTATTGGTCATCCAAAGCAACCATAGCGTATAACATAAAAATAAAGCCTAAAGTTCCATAAAATTGATTTCCTGCTCGTAAGAACAAATCAGTAACACGTTGACGCTGATTTTTCTTCAATTTAGATTAATCTGAACCGGTTTTTTGTAAAAAGAACCGAGTCACAAAAATCGTGTTCGATGGTATATGTTAATTTTATTAATTTTTTTAAAATTTTTAATTAATTAATTTTGTTAATAGATTAGTTTAATTTGTTTTAAATTACATTTATATATATTATATTTATATATATATATATATATATATATATATATATATATATTATATTTATATATATACAGTGCGATATTTTTATCTCTGAACATATGAACTGAACTACATACAAATTCCCTATGTTCAATTTTTAAAAAAACATATCAGACGCATAGAGACATCCCTGACAGTTATGCAACCAATCATACGTAATATAATGTTTATTTGAATAAAAAATAAAATATTTAACAGAATATGGTCATTTATTGTAAATTGCTGAACACTTAAATTTATAAATAATAATAATAATAAATAATACTATACATTTTTAAACAGATTTCTTGAAATAATGCGAATAGTTTAATGCTTTCTAAATATTTTGTTGAAAGTAATTCATTTTTTTTCAAATAACTGTCACATTATGTAAGATTGGTTGCATAACTATCAGGGATGTCTCTATGCGTCTGATTTGTTTTTTTTTAAATTGAACATAGGAAATTTACATGTAATTCAGTTCATATGTTCAGAGATAAAAATATCGCACTGTATATATATATATATATATATATATATATATTATATTTATTTTTATATATATTATATTATATATATATATATATATATATATATATATATAAAATAAAATATTAGCTTCGCAAATTTCTACATTCCATTTCGTAAATATCTATTTATCAATAAAAGTGTTTATTTATTATATATGAAAAAAAAACGGTATTTACTTAATTTTATCAATTTGAGATATAAAGTATGGGTGTGTTATACTAACAAATTTAGTCGTTTCAAAGCCAGATAAGTATGATTATATCAAAATATAATTTAGTGTATTCTAGCTATAAAATATAAATTCGACAATTTTCTCTTTACATAATTTAACAAAGATTAAGAAGAAAAAACAATAACATGTTGTTGTTTTGGTAAGTTCTATTTTGTTTCCTTCTTAAATATTTGTTAGGGCCAGTATTATAAACGCTGCTTACATTTAGTTTAGAAGTAAATCTTTAGATTTATTTTATAAAAAAGAAATAAAATTAATGTAGTGGTATTAATAAATAATTATTATTAATAATAATAATAATAATTTGGTAATATTCATTGTTGAAATAACATATTTAGTTGACAAGTAAATTTAACCAGCGTTTATAATACCCGGCTCTTAGTTTAACTAAATGACATATAATATAAAATTATTTCTTTTACATGTAAAAAGGTTTACTGTAATTATAATTACAGTTTACTGTCAAGAAATAGAAAAAAATGCACCTGATATTACTTTATTAGGTCGAAAATTTGGCAATGAAACTAATTTTACTTGCATTGTTGGGGAAAATGTTCGAGACAGTGCAATAACATTTATAACTCCTTTTCGTGATGCTTATCAGCATTTAGAAAAATTAGGTTGGGTATTGGTTTTTTTTTTTGTTTTGTTCTAAATCTATAGAAAATGTGTAAAAAAAAATTATGTAATTTTGCATACAAACCATGAGACACTATGATGTCCAGTATTTCTAGGTTATAATTACTCAACTACAGTAATTTTAATATAATTGTTTAAAAATGCATAATATCAGAACTGTATTACAAACATTATAGAAATATGATATATTACCAACGGGATGGAAAAGTACAATACGTATGTAATATTACAGTTTTTTTTAGTAAAGTCTCTTTTAATAAATTTACAAAACTTCAGTAAATTTGCAGTCAGAATTTTTCCATAAATAGCTAAAATTTAATTAGTTTTGTAATATTACTGTTGATATAATTTCTAAATTTACAATAAAGGATGTATTTTGAAATGAATGAATTACACTTAAAATAATTTATTAGCATTATTACACAAAATATGTACTAATTCTCATTATTTCAGCAATTTTACATACTTATTACTTATTTTATATAATTATTATAAATTGTGTAAAAATTACAGAATTTTGAGCTAGAAATACAGAATATTTATGGTAAAATAAAATTACAGATTTTTTATAGTAAAATTTTACTATAATTTGTCTGTAGTTTTGCTAGTTTTTTTTTTTTTACAATGTATTAATAATTTTATTTTAGTTACTAAATATTATTTACCAAATGGACAAGTTTTCACTAGTACATTATATGATTGTAATTTTGAAATTATCAATGATTGTTCAAATGAATGGCAGAGCCTATTTAATAATACACATATAAGTAAAACTACTGCCTATGTTGTACAGCCTGTTTTAGACGAACGATGGGAAAGTTAGTCAATTTTATTTTACATTTTATATATATATATATATATATATATATATATATATATATATATATAGAGGATGTTTGTTCGTCAGGCTGATTTAGGACAATAACATGAGATTTCGATAATATGCAGAATACTACTTTCTGAAGTAAAACTTTTGCAAAATATTGTTAGTAATATTGAAATATTAATAAATAAGAACTTTTCGACTGATTTAATTATCAGTTATTATTTAAAAAATTGTGTTTGAGATAATATAATTTTGACATATATATTATTATTTAATATTATAAGGAGGTAAGAAACTAGTGCGCAATAGCTCAGTTGGTAAGATGCTGGCTTGGCAATTCAGTAGACACGGGCGATGGCAGGCGATGGCAGGCGATGGCAGAGGTTCAAACTCGATCTTACCAACCAACAATACTTTGTGAAAATTTAACTTCAGAAAGTAGTATTCTGCATATTATCGAAATCCCATGTTATTGCCCGATATCAACCTTGCGAACGAACACCCTGTATATATATATATATATATATATATATATATATATATATATATATATATATATATGTATATGCGTTAAGGATAACGGATGTGCGGTAATATATTGAATAAAAATCAGATTACATTTATTCAATTTATTGTTAATTCCAATATTTCGCCTCCAAAATTGTTGGCTTCTTCAGGGAGAACACTAAATAATAATAATGAGCATGTACAAATTTAAATAATAACTACATAATGAAAATAAAACAACAGTTGATAAAAACTTACATGAATGAATAAATGATTAAATTGAGTATAAAATTTTAATGGGTAAAACATATATAGTATTCTTAAAATTCATCGATGATCGACACACAGTTTTTAACAAATAAATAAAATAATAAATAAATTAAAAAGTGTGTGTCAATCATCGATAAATTTTAAGAATACTATATATGTTTTACCCATTAAAATTTTATACTCAATTTAATCATTTATTCATCCATGTAAGTTTTTATCAACTGTTGTTTTATTTTCATTATGTAGTTATTATTTAAATTTGTACATGCTCATTATTATTATTTAGTGTTCTCCCTGAAGAAGCCAACAATTTTGGAGGCGAAATATTGGAATTAACAATAAATTGAATAAATGTAATCTGATTTTTATTCAATATATTACCGCACATTCGTTATCCTTAACGCATATATATCATTACGGTAGTGAAAAATTAAAACTATATATATATATATATATATATATATATATATATATATATATATATATATACAGGATGATTTTTAAGTAATTGGAAATATTTTAACTGGAGTATCCTGGGCTCAGAATATGAAGATTTGACCCAAAACACTTAGATAAAATGTGGCTCCTTACTGAGCTACAGGGTGTTTTATTTAAAAATTTAAAAACGATTTTTGCCCAGTACTTAAAAACTATTTGACGTATCCTTATCATACTTGGCAGGAAGTGTAGGTACCATACACCATACTAAATTATGTTAAATAAAAGTTTCTGGCTCCTGCCAGTGGCGTACAACAGGGCAAGTAAGAGGTTGATCCTTCCTAAATTCTACGCCACTGGCGGAATTGTTATTTTAGTACAATTTTTCAATTCTCCAATACTATCTGTGTAAAAAACATACTCTTTCTTCGTAACGATAAAGTCACTATTTTTCGAGATATTTAAAGTTAAACATAAGCTGCACCCTTGGGATTTTTTCAAAATTTGCTCAAAAAAATCTGAAAAAATTCAGTAAAATAGAGAAGAAAATTAGCTACATAATAACTAAGTAACTTTTTTCTCTAACTTATTCTGGTTTGGCAGGAAAAATTATTGAATATAAAAAATTAAAATGCAAAAAATATTACTTTTCATTAATTTTCTCTATTTTACTCAATTTTACTCTATTTTACTCAATTATTTCAGATTTTTTTGAGCAAATTTTGAAAAAATTCCAAGGGTGCAGCTTATGTTTAACTTTAAATATCTCGAAAAATAGTGACTTTATCGTTAGGAAAGAAGAGTATGTTTTTTACACAGAAAGTATTGTAGAATCGAAAAATTGTGCTAAAATGACAATTCCGCCAGTGGCGTAGAATTTAGGAAGGATCAACCTCTCACTTGCCCCTGTTGTACGCCACTGGCACTAGCCAGAAACTTTTGTTTAACATAATTTAGTATGGTGTACGGTACCTACACTTCCTGCCAAGTATGATAAGGATACGTCAAATAGTTTTTAAGTACTGGGCAAAAATCGTTTTTAAATTTTTAAATAAAACACCCTGTAGCTCAGTAAGGAGCCACATTTTATCTAAGTGTTTTGGGTCAAATCTTCATATTCTGAGCCCAGGATACTCCAGTTAAAATATTTCCAATTACTTACAAATCACCCTGTATATATATATATATATATATATATATATATATATATATATATATATATAAATATATATATATATATATATATATATATATATATATAAATATATATATATATATATAAATATATATATATATATATATATATATATATATATATATATAATATATATATATATATATATATATATATATATATAAATATATATATATATATATAAATATATATATATATATATATATATATATATATATATATAAATATATATATATATATATATATATATATATATATATATATATATATATACAAACACAGTCACGAAATGTACACAAAAGGATGTAGCAAAAACTCTTTTTATTTTTAACTTTATCTATATTCATAATACCTTTCATACATGCTCTTCTATTTCTACTACTTGGAAACTTTCGCTCACGCAAGCCACTCTCTCAATCATACTGATCCAACTTATCGGACGTCTACTAGCAAACGTGTAGCTTTAAAATCATTTATATAAATTTTTTTAAACGAACAAAAATTATAAATTATTTATAATATATGTAAGAAAGTGCGAATAAGTTTGTTTGGGTGTATACAATGCTGTTTTGGTGCCTATGTCGATGTACGGGTAGTGAATGTTGGGTTTGGCTACAAAAGCATAAAATGGAAAATGACTGCTGGTGGAAATGAAATTTTTACGTAGGGTATGTAATGTAATTAGAAATAATCGGGGTACGTAATAGATTGGGAAGATTTGCATTTTTATCAAATGTTCCCAAAACGACTATGCTTAGATAATACATACAAACATACATACATACACAATTACGCCATTCACCCAAAAAGACGTGGCACAAACTCTTTTCATCATCCCGAAATCAGTCGCTTCCAAACATTCCTATCCAAACAAGCAACTTTCGCTTTATCCACATTCATAATTCTTATGCTCTTTTATTTTTATTCCTACTACATGGAAACTTTCGCTCACGCAAGCCACTCTCTCAATCATACCACTCCAACTACTCATCGGACGGCCACACAAACTTATACCATTAAAATCATTCAAATAAATCTTTTTAACCAAACGTTTATTAGACGCATTCGCTCAACATGTCCGAACCATTTTAACAAGCTTAGATAATGAATTATTCAAATACACAAATTCATCTAACGTGCTCTAAACGTGCACCATATCGACAGATACATTACATTCAGTCGTCACAAGTCACCGACTTCCCAAAAAACTTAAACTTTGCACTTATCAATAACATTCAACAACAAGATTCATATCTTTACCAACAACATTAATTCTATCAATCATCCTTCTCAATTGCTCTTCGTGCTAAGTCATCCTTTCTATTACAATAATGCATACATACGCAATTACGCCATGAACCCAAAAGGGTGTGGCACAAACACTTTCCATTGTCCCGAAATCATCAATTCCTATCTAAACAATAATAATTTCATCAAGTATTTTTTTAGCAGAATTTTACACGTATTATGTAAAAAATGAACCAAAATTGTTAGAACATGATACATATATAGAATTTTCAATAAGAAGTGATAGCGCAGCGTCCATACTACTTTGTAATAACATTTTTAATAAACAATGTTATATAGTTACAATAGGACAAAAAACTAATAGTAGTGGCCCAGAAAAATTTATTATTACACAAACATGTAGTTTTACTAATATCAATAATAATAAGAATGAAATGAATGCTACTATGGAAAATTATCAATGTGATAACATTCAGAAAATTCAGGTAATTATATATTATTTTATGCTAAAAACTAAATTAAAAATATTAATTTTGCAACAACTATACTCTGTTTTTTTAACTACGGAGAGTAATTTAAAATTTTTTCACCAAAATATATATTTCCGATTGGTTGACATACAAATTTTTTTACACCCAACATTATTTTCAACCTTGTCATTCACTGTCAACAAGTTGTCAGTACTGTCAATACGTATCCGGAAAGTTCACCGCCCACAATTCACCGCACACACAATTCACCGCACACAAAATTCACCGCACTCACAATTCACCGCGTACACAAATCACAACGAAAAGTTTACCGTTATTAAGTATATTAGATTTAGGTTAGGTTAGGTTAGTTTAGTTAAGTTAATTTAGTTTTATTTAATTTAATATACTTAGGTACCTCTCAAAAAATTAATAATATTTCTAATTAAATAATTTTATTTTTATGCTCTATTAATATTGGCAAGAAATTGTTTCTATTAATTGTAATTATATATTATATCATATAGTATTGCATTACTTTCATTTAATTTAATAAATTTTTTCAAAAAATTATTTTATTACAATCAGAACTTTTACTTTATATTTATCTTCCTCGCGGTAAATTGTGTGTGCGGTGAATTGTGTGTGCGGTGAATTGTGGGCGGTGAATTTTCCGCGGTGAATTGTGGACGGTGAATGTTCCTAGAACCCAATGTTTTCTTATAGTGTAAAACTTATTTTTACATCTACTCCTCCTAGTTAAAAAACAGACTATAACAGTTTTCGAAAAAATAGTTTTTGAAATTTTTAAACGTTAAGACCAAAAATTTAAATATAGCTGAAATATCTATAAAATAAAACAAACTATTTTTTTGTTTATATCAAGCAGTGACGGAATAAGAGGGCTGAGTAGGCTCTAGCCAGGCGACTGTAGTATTTTAGTATATTAGATTTTAGTTTTACAAAACAAATGTTTATGCTAAAAAAATTCGCGTATTTTTTTTCTAATATTTGTTATATATTTATTAATTATTATTAATAAATCAACAGTTTAAACCATTTATAGATTTACAATAATTAATTACAATTATTAATTATTATTATTATAGCAAAATAACACGGTTGTTGATATAATAGGATACAAAAATAAATAATTATTTATATAAAATACATGACTTAGTAATATAAAGTTCAATAATAAACAATAAACAATAAATTCTTAATATTTATTTTAAATATACTACATTTCATATTAAAAATATCAGTTTCACTAAAATGCAAATTATACGTAAACATTAGCCTTTCTAATGCTGAGTTTTTAGAATAATTATTTTAAAATGTATTAGGATAAAATAATTGATTAGATCTAGTTATTTTTAACGGTACATTGAAATTAACTAAATGTGGAAATTTAGATAAATCCAAATTAAAATTTAGAATTTTGAACAAAGTTAGCATATCAGTTAATGCGATTTTTATATAATAATTGATGTGGCAATACCTTATAATGTAACAAAAAAGGAATCAGAGAAAAGATTGAAATATTCCAATTTACAAATAGAGATTCAAAGAATGTGGAAAACAAAAGCTACCATTATACCAATAGTCATAGGCGCAACAGGCATTATATCAAAACAACTTCCAAAAGAAATCAGTAAAATTCCTGCATATCATAACATACCGGAACAACAGAAAAGCGTTTTATTAGGCACATCTCATATTTTAAGAAAAGTACTACTATAGTGTATAATTGTATATATTTATATTTATTGCCAAACTCTAAGATGCATGGTTTGCATCTGAGTGCGACATAATAACAAATACCAGGTAAAACCTGTGAAAATAAAGCAAACATAATAATAATAATATATGCAACATGAATTGAAATGCGTACAAGTATTGTAGATTGCCTATTTTATTTGAAAAGTCAATGACCTCAAATTTAACCCAATTCTCTAACTGAAATTTTAGATCTAGTAACATTGCTAACAAATATTAACCAATTATATTAGTAGGCATTAAATAAAACAAAAATGACAACTACTACATTATTTTGTTTCAATTGCTTATTACATTTGTTAGCAACGCTGCTAAAACTTAGCAATTTTGTTACAGAATTGAGGGTTTATGATCAGCCAGGAGCTTCATGAAAGCTTAATCCTTTCACTAAACATATTTTAAATTTATATTTTTTATTAATTACAATCTCAATGAAAAACAATAAATTCGTTAACAAATATTTCTAAATTATTTGCATTTTTCAAACACTTTCTATCTACCAGTATGTTCCAAAAATATGAAAACTGTCAATTGGTAATTGATAAACATGTAATTTAAATATTTTTATTAATTTTTACATATAAATAGGGTGGCTATTTAAGTAAACGTTTCTGGAAACATTATAATATATATTACAACCAATTGAATAACACGATTAAAGTTCAGGAATTTGACAACAAAAACACAACAGTCTCAACCTATAATATAAAAAGAAAATTCGATATTAGCCAAATATTTATCGCTGATTTATCTACGGAAAAATCAACAACATTTTGGAAAATTAACAATAGTATGTATTATTTAATATAACATTTTTAATACTAAAATATTTTTTAAAATTTATTTGCAGATCACTATTTGTCGTTAATAAAAAAAAAAGAAGAATATGAGATTGGTCCAACAATATCTCCAAATAGTAATAGAAAAATATGTGTTTCTTTATATGTAGTTGTATGTCAAAGTTGTACATTAAAAATTTGTTTAACTGGAGGTGAAACACAAGAAATACAAAATTATGAGGTATATTTGCAATAAGATTGTATTAAGATTGTATTGATTTTTTAAAAAAAACAAAACTGCTGAAAACTTCAATAAAATTCAGATATTTATATATATTTTTTATTTTGTTGTAGTCAATACCAAAATGGAAATATGTAAAACTAATTACTAACAGATCCGAAAATGTAAAACTACGTGTACAAACAATCAATAAAGAAAATAATGACGAATTTTGGTTTATAGACAATATTAGATTATGTCATGAAAATGGTAAAATATACTTATAAAAATATACGCTATGCAGTAAGATTTAACTTGAAGATGTAGTGAGCTATAAATTTCTTGAAATTTATCTACCGATTTATGAAATTTTTTGAACAAATAACTATGTAGTTGGATTTATTTTGTAGATGTACACACACATGCACAGTGACTTCTAATATAATATGGATTTGAAAGCAAGGTTTCAAACCGTTATATTTTTCGTTCCGGTTCAATTAAAAACATATGTATATCGGTTCGGTTCCGGTTTTCGTTCTGGCAAAATAACGGATTGTTTCGGTTTTCAGTTTAGCTCCGAGTGATTAATTTTTATTTCTATTAAAAACTTATTTTCAACCATAATTTAGAACATTTTATTCGTACTTTTGTAATATAAGCATACTACACATATTGGTATAATAATATAATACGAATAATACATGTTAATTAAAGGTATAATAATTAGAAGTATATAATATATAATAATAATATAATTTATTATTCGAGACTTATATAATTTGTAAGTGTGTTTTAATTATATAATAATAAGATAAGACATGTTAACGTAACAAAAAACCGGATTTTTATTTATTTATAATTAGAAAAAATAAAAATTACCTCTAATTATTAAAATATTTTCCAATGTATTTTTATTTAGACTATTTAAAATTTATCAAAGCAAAGTTATTATCAAAAAAATGCACTTGCCTCAAAGTGACCCTAGTTTTATTTTCAATTTCAATAACTGAGTATTCATCCAGAAAAACCAAATACTTTTTTGCGTAAGATTAGTTGCGACTACGATACGAGACTCGAGAAACGAAAAAAAAAAACGCGCGCGTGTTTCAACATGTATCAAACCGAAATAAATCGATATTTTTTCTTGGTTCAGTATTAGTTTTCATTCCAGCAAAAATAACGGTTTTTTTTTCGGTTTTCGGTTCAGTTCTGGTTCAAAGCCCTATTTTTTTTTTCATAGTTTTATTTTCGTTATTAGTGAAATATGAAACAATTTTTTTGTTTTTATTTATTTTTTAACAGAAAAAATTAAATTTATTACAGGATAATAAATAATAGGTATATGATACATGTAAACAATTTTTTATAAATTCACTTGAAATATATTTCAATTAATACAAATCAAATACAAATTGCTCTGAGCTGTTAAAATAACAATAAATACTGCATTAATGTAATGTTTTCTGCTATGACACTAACCTCTGTATGAATAAACATTTTTGTTAAATTTTTGAATTCCGTAAGAAATCTTTCTATATATAATTGCAACGAAATTTCTTATGAAATCCAAAAAATTTTATTTTAACGAACCGTTATTTTTATCGAAAATGTTTATGTATATATACTGGGTGTCCCATTTTAATCCGCCACCTGCAATAACTTTAAAATCGTGCATCGGACAAAAAAATGTTTCGGATAAAAAATAAATGGTTTCGAGGGGGACATCTGATGCAGAGACCCTTGCCCCATCCGGACCCCCTGGGGGGCGGGAAAGGGGGGCAACTTTGAAATTTTAAATAGAACACCCTATTTTTTATTGTAGATTCTGATAGGCTATTAAAAAGTATGTAAATTTTATTTTAAGACTTTTTGTTTATCTTTGATAGATGGCGCTGCAAACAGCATTTTTTTTCTCAGTTTATCAGTTTTCAATTTGAAAAAAAAGGTGTAACTAAGTACGATATTCAAGTTTTTTTCAGTTCTTTGGGAAGAGGGGGGGGGCAAGGGTCACTGAATCAGATATCCCCTCAAAGCCATTAACTTAAAGTTATTCACCTCGAAACCATTAACTTAAAGTTAATGGTTTCGAGGAAGATATTTGATGCAGTGACCCTTGCTCCCCCTCTTCCCAAAGAACTGAAAAAATCTTGAATATCGTACTTAGTTACACTTTTTTTTTCAAATTGAAGATTGATAAACTGAGAAAAAAATGCTGTTTGCAGCGCCATCTATCAAAGATAAAAAAAAGTTTTGAAATAAAATTTACATACTTTTTAATGGCCTATCAGAATCTACAATAAAAAATAGGGTGTTCCATTTAAGATTTCAAAGTTGCCCCCTTTCCCGCCCCTCAGGGGGTCCGGATGGGGCAAGGGTCTCTGCATCAGATGTTCCCCTCGAAACCATTTACTTTTTATCCGAAACATTTTTTTGTCCGATGCACGATTTTAAAGTTATTGCAGGTGGCGGATTAAAATGGGACACCCAGTATATATATATATACGGGCATAAGAGTTTCACAAATATTTAAATATCCATTTAATCGTAGTGAACTAATTTATAATTAGTACAAATTTAATAAATTTGGAACAATGTATTGGTCTTCGCCGGGTTTAGAACCGGGGATCTTTTGCTTTCGCAGACAAACATCCTAACCACGAGATCTCAGCAAAGCCAAAATTTTGTAAATAAAATTTAAAAAAAATCCTGTTTATGATGTATTATATATTCTACTCAAAAATCTAAATATGTAATGAAATAGATTGAGCAAAATAATATAAACTTTACGTTAAAAGCAGGACTTCAAACTGGAACTGAATCGAAAACCAAAAAACAAAACGATATTGTTGCTGGAACGAAAACCAGAACTGAATCGACAAAAAATATCAATTTATTTCGGTTCTATATGTTCAAACACGCGCGCGTTAAAACAATTTTATTTTCCACGTCAGTTGTCGTTTTTTTGTTTGTTTTTATAGTCGCAAGTCGCAAGTCGCAAGTCGCAAGTCGCAACTCGTCTTACGCGAAAGAGTATTTGGTTTGTTTTTGTGGATGAATACTCAGTTATTGAAATTGAAAATGTAACAAGGGATCACTTTGAGGCAGTTGTATTTTTTGATAATAACTTTGCCTTTAATAATCTTTAAATAGTTTAATTGAAAATACATTGAAAAATATTTTAATAGTTAGAGATAATTTTCATTTTTTCTAATTATAAATAAATAGAAATCTTGTATACAAGAATTTGTTACATTAACTTATGTTATCTTATTATTATATAATTAAAACATACATACAAATTATATAAGTTTCGAATAATAAATTATATTATAATTAATTATCAATTATTATTATTCATATTATATTATTGTGTCAATTAATGTAGTATGCTTATAAAAGTAGAAAGAAAATGCTCTAAATTATGGTAAAAAATAAGTTTTCAATACAAAATGAAAACATATAAAAAAATAAAAAAATAATCACTCGGAACTGAACCGAAGAACGAAAAACGTTATTTTCTCCGGAACGAAATCCGAAACCAGACCGATATACATATTTTTAATTGAATCAGAACTAAAACCGGAACTAAAAATATAACGGTTCGAAGCGCTGGTTTAAAGGTTAAATCTATTCTGAAACAAACTGAAAATTATCTATAAGTGTAGAGTATAATCATAATAATAATTATTCTTTTTTAAAAATATAAATTATAGAAACAAGAATAATGCAACTTCAAATAGAAAATATAAAAATTTTAAAAAATGACAAAATTTCTTGCCAGGCTTTGAAATACGACAAATGGTTTAGTATGTATAACGAAACAAATACAGTTACAAATTGTAAGATGATATAAAATATGAAAAAGTATTCGGAAAATATACAAAATAATTGTTTTTTTTTATAGCGTCTGTTTGCAATAGTAATAATTGCAATATACCATATTCATTATTAAAAACTGGAACTGATGATAAATTCTGGAATCAGCAAAAAATTTGTAAGCCTACTCAATCACGTAACAGCAGTATGTGCTATTGTGGCCTAGGATATTCTGGACATTATTGCAATGAAAGTATGTATATTAGCTTAAACATATATGTATGGTATATATATATATATATATATATATATATATATATATATACATATATACAGGGCCGTTCCTGGCGGGGGTGCAAAAGGTGCATCCGCACTAGGGCGGCCAGCCGAAAGGGCGGCCGTGGTCCACTTTTAGAAATAAAATTAATAGTAAAATAAATCATGTTAATTTTTAAGGGCGGCTATTTCTTTTTTGCACCTGGGCGGCTATCAGTCCAGGAACGGCCCTGCATATATATCCAGTGTGTCCCCGGATTGAGTTCACTATAGGTGTAATCGGCAAAAAAATTAAGAATTTTATTTCCATGTTTTGGGATTCTGCCCTGCTTTGTCTGAAAACAATCTTAAGCATATTTTTAGTTTTTTAAAAATAAAGGCGGCTATGAAAAATGTAAAAAACTATTTTATATTCAGGTAAAGTACCTTTTTGGTTAATAATACGGCATAATGTGTTTGAGAAAAGTTGTTTAGAATATGAAATTATGGCTCAGTGCAAAATTTCAAAAAGGTCAGTTTTAAAAAAAAATGTGGACACAACGCCGACCGAAGACACTACGCCGACCGTGGGTTGAGTAAAATCTGTCAATACATCAATCTCATGCAAAATATCTATCAATAACAACGATTAGCTTGCACATATGCGAATGGACGGTCGGCGTAGTGTCCTCGGTCGGCGTTGTGTCCATTCGGCGTTTTGTCCAGACACATTTTTTTTAAAAACTGATCTTTTTGAAATTTTGCGCAGAGCCGTAATTTCATATTCTGAACAACTTTTTCCAAGAACATTATGCCGTATTATTGACCAAAAAGGCACTTTACCTGAACATAAAATAGTTTTTTTTTACATATTTTCATGGCCGCCTTAATTAAAAAAAAAAAACTAAAAATATGTTAAAAATTGTTTTCAAACAAAGCAGGGCGGAATCCCAAAACATGAAAATGGAATTCTTAAATTTTTTGCCAATTCCACCTATAGTGAACTCAATCCGGGGACAGACTGTGTATATATATATATATATAACTTAACAATCAATTTTTGCAACATCAATCAAAATAAAACTACTTTTATCTATGTTAGTAAATAAGACAATTCCCAACTAAGAAATTTATAAAAAAAAGAAAGTTAAAAGTTTGATAATATTACAAAATCAGCAATTCGTATCAGCTAGTTAGTTGCAAGTAATTTATTTTATACCCGTTTTATAGTCATAATTTGTTCAAAATTTGAATTTAGTAACCATACTGAACATAACATTAATAAATATTTGTTCATAATTTATGACCGTTTAAAACGGATTTAAACACAAATAGTTGAACATAGTAGAAAACTTTTCAGAACTCATTTTATTAAATTATAACTGCCTTAGGTTCTGTATTAAATTTATTTTATTTATAATTGACGTTTCGACGAAATACAACGCTTATCTTCTTCAGGGAAAACTGATACAAAATATCAGTTTTCCTGATAAAGAAAGATAAATAAAAAAAAAACAGAACAGAAAACAGAACTTGAACCTAAAGCAGTTTTATTTTATAAATATTTGATACTATTGAAACTATTTAAAAATTATAACATACATACAAAAACAAAGTATGTATATTTATTTCTAATATTTCATTGTAACTTGTAGCATGCGAAGTCGGTACATTTGGATTTAATTGTATGGAAAAATGTGATAAATGTAACGAAACTTGTAACCCAAATACTGGAAAATGTACTAATGGATGTGTATATGGTTATACTGGAGAATATTGCAGCATACGTATGTATTAATCATTCCGTTAAATTTTTACTGAAAAAAAATATTAATCTTAAATTCCATAAAATTAAAATATATAAATTATTATTAATTATAATGTTATTAAATTCCCTATCAGGTTTTTTATTGTTTTTACCAATCACGCGTTTCGACTTTTCAGTCATCTTCAGATTTTCAGAGTTTGTTGTGGCTCGAGTGAACGAGGTTCACTCGAGCCACAACACAGACCAAACTCAGTGTACGAGTTTGTATGAAAATGCGCCTCCGGGCGAGCTAGGCAAGTAGCCATGTTGTTGAACGACCAGAGAAGAGACGCAATGGTGCATACATGCATACTCGGGCAAATTTCTTATCTTTAATTACAATAAAGTTAGTTTTATGTTAGCTAAGTATATTAAACTATTATTAGTGTATCTTTGTGTAACTATTGAATATAAAATAAAATACAGTCCACTAGAAGAAACATCGTTGAGCATTTATTCATAACGTAACCTCACACTTCATACATTCACCACAACAAGATTCAGTACACTCAGAAAATCTGAAAATGACTGAAAAGTCGAAACGCGTCATTGCTGAAAACAATAACGAACCTTATAGGGAATTTAATAACATTATAATTAATCATAACGCAGGTTTAGGACCCAAGAACAAAAGTTTATTTTAAATACTGTATAATTAAAAATTTAATTTTAAAGGGTGCAATTTTCATAAAAAAAATCTAAGAAAAACAAAATAATTCTTTTACTGATTTTTAGCAATAATACCAACATTACTTGTAATGCCCGAAATTAAGAAAACATTAACATCTATAAGTCTTCGTTTTAACAATATTACAACGACTAATCACCGAATTCCGGTTGATAAAATTCAAATACAATACAAAGTAAGTAAAAATATTTTTAGGTCGGCCATATATACTCAGTTTTAACCGTACACACTGAAATTACGCAGTTATTTTGTCATAGTCCTTTGTGTGTTTTTGTGTGTGTGTGTGCGTGAAAACCGGAATAAAGTACAGTTAAAAATTTCAGACTGTGTGAAATTTGTAATCAATAAGCGGGGTCTTGCACTGTCAATTTGAAATGACAATCTGACTGAAAAATCAAAGTATCATTCCTGACTTCAATCACGAAGCCCACTACACTTATCAGTCAAACTGACAATCTGAGATCAACTGAGACAAACTGATTAATTATTAATTACTAATTACTGATTACTAATTAATTAATTAATTATTTTAACACGTTGATCACCACCATGTTGACACCATATTTATCCAGAATGTGTATTCAGTTATGAGGGAAATTAGTGGTTACTTTAAGATTCCTTGTGCTATTGGAAGAAGCAATCAGATTAAGAGTCATTCTCCCCTCCTTTTCCCGTGATTGAAGCTCGGATTGAAATATAATTGGAAATCCATTCATCAGTCCATCAGTCATGATCTTATATCTTCAATCAGAGATGTCAATTTTTGGTCTGAATGTCATTCCGAATGATCGTGAAAGTCCCGCTATAGATTTTTTTAACTGCATAGTTAAAATAAAGCTTGTGTTGCAGATGCAGATGGCATTTGCATCCATGCAATACTATTAATTTATTGTCAATATGTCGTGAACTATACTCTAAAAAAATATATAATTTTTACCTACAAACCATGAGAAACTATAGCTGTGTTTTTACCGAAAAATTCAACTCAGATCAGCAAATATCAGTAACCTTGAAATAATAGCTGTTTTATTTGTCGTCTGGTAACTGAGTTCGAAGTGAGTGAATTGCTTCTCCTCTTACCGATACTGAGTTTGATATTTAGCTAGTGCTATTGTGAAGTCAAACAATAGATATCCGGCAAGTTGCAATAAATTATCAACGTAAACAATCCAAATACATCTAATATTTTAGGTAATATCATATGTAGAACTTAGATTTTAAATGTTACTTTCAAATAAACTTTTTATTTATCAATACAACTCACTCAGCAAAACTCAGCTCAGCTCAGCTTATTTACAAGATTTACTGATCTGAGTGGAATGTAAAAAAACACAGCTAATAATGCCCAATATTTCTAGGTTATAATTATTCATCTGCTGTTAATTGGAACATAATTGTTTAAAAAATACATAACATCAGAACTATTACAAACATTATGTTATATGATATATTACCAACGGAATGAAAAAGTACATATGTTAGTAATATTACAGTTTTTTTTAGTAAAGTCTCTTTTAGTAAATTTACAAAACTTTAGTAAATTTGCTTTCAGGAATTTTCAATAGTTCTGTAATATTGTTGGCATAATTACAGAAATGAATGAATAACACTTATAATATTATATTAGTAGTATTACACAAAATATGTACTAAGTCTCATTATTTTGATGAATTATAACAGATATTAATATGCAAGTTATAATTTATACATAATTTAAAATATTATACCAACAATATATAACGCTATATAACGTATATGTTGCAATTTGCAGAAAGTAAGCAATAATTTTACATACCTATTAAGTTATTTTTACTTATTTTATGTAATTATTATGAATTATGTTAAAAATTACAGAATTTTGAGATAGAAATATAGAATATTTATAGTAAAATAAAATTACAGATTTTTATAGTAAAATTTTACTACAATTTTTCGGTAATTTTGCTATGCTTTTTTTTAGAGTGTAGAGAATTTGTCTAGCTTTTATTATAAAAATGTCATACATTAGAGTACCTGTTACAGTTCAACTGCACATTAAACTAAGTAAAAACTAAAAAGTGTATGAGTAAAACTGAGTTATTTGTGAACTGCGTAATTTCGCTAGGACTTTACTGCATAGATAAAACTGAGCGTGTATGATTTACCTTATAATATCATTATATATTCTCTCCAGGAAAAACATGATAGTGCTTGGAAAAATTATGGAGAACCTCAAAGTTTAATCCCAGGAACTAATATTACTTTAAAAAATTTAAAACATGAAACACAATATCAAATGCGACCCATTTTATTTCTATCTTATAGTCAATATAAAAATGATTTTACAAATATCACAACTTATGAAGCTTTCACTTCTTGTGATGGTAAAAATAGGAAAAAATATTTAATTGTTGATAGAGAAGATTATTAAAAAAAATATATATTCTATTTTTTGCTACTTTTTATTGATTATAATGTCATTAAATTCCCTATCAGGTTCGTTATTGTTTTTAGCAATGACGCGTTTCGACTTTTCAGTCATCTTCAGATTTTCTGAGTTTACCTGAGCCACAACACCGATCAAACTCAGAAAATTTGAAGATGACTGAAAAGTTGAAACGCGTCATTGCTAAAAACAATAACGAACCTGATAGAGAATTTAATAACATTAAAATTAATCATAACGCAGGTTTAGAACCCAAGAACAAAAGTTTATTTTTGACATTAATACTTTTTATTGCAAGGAAAATATGATATAGTAATTGATACGGTGTCTTTAACATTTTCAAAAAAAAAAAAATATATAGAAATCCTTCATATAGCCTCTAGATGACGAATCCGAATTTAGTTTATGTGGGTGTATGTATATGCGTTTTTAACTCCTCCTAGACGGTTCAACCGATTTTAATGAAATTTTTACGCTAGGTTTATTTAGTGTCCAAGATGGGCATGTGGTTTTATTTTTTGTTCCAGTGATTTCAACAAATTACTAAAATTTAAAAAAAATATCTTGTGGCTTTATTAACTGATTTTGATCAAATTTTCAGAAAAGATTCCTCTTTTACTGTCTATATAAATTATATATTTTTAATAAAATACAGTGTTCGCTTTACTTTTCTTCTACTTTTAAATATGTATGTACAGGGTGTTAGGTAAACATGCGGCAAAAATTCAAGGGCTTATTTATTGGCCTATTCTAAGAATATTTTGTCCTATAAAGATTTTTGAAAAACCCCTTTGTTTCGAAGATACAGAGTGAACAAAATTTGAGACAGTAACAACATTTTATTATCAAGAAGTACATGTAAAGTTGCTTAATCTACAATAAATGTTCGAAATGACTTTCTCCAGCCCCCGGATACAAGAATTCAATCTTCTCGTCATTGACTGCCGAACTCTTTCAAACACACCAGGGTCGTTTCTAATTGAGTTACACCCAGCAATTATTCCATTTCGCAAGTCGTCCAAATTCTTCACTAGATAAACTCAGTGGGTTTTTTAAAAATCATCATAGGACAAAATATTCTTAGAATAGGCCAAGTAATAACCCCTTGAATTTTTGCCGCATGTTTACCTGACACCCTCTATATATATATATATATATATATATATATATATATATATATATATATATATATATATATATATATATATATATATATATATAGAGAGTGTTCGTTCGCTTGGTTGACATAGGGCAATAACATGGGATTTCGATAATATGCAGAATACTACTTTCTGAAGTAAAATTCGGAAAAATACTTAGAATACTTTTCGATAAGGAATAAAAAGTTATATAATTTGGTTTTAGTTTTAATTTGCTAGCATGTACCGTTTGGGCGCTAGAATTTTTTTTAAATGTTTTTTAGAATTTTCAATAATTTTTCCTGCTAAATCAATATGAGTTAGAGAAAAAAGTTACTTAGCTATTATGTAGGTAATTTTTTTCTCAATTTTACTAAATTTTTTCAGATTTTTTGAGCAAATTTTGAAGAAAGACTATTTTTCGAAACAAGACTTTCTTCAAAATTTGCTCAAAAAAATCTGAAAAAATTCAGTAAAATTGAGAAAAAAATTAGCTACATAATAGCTAAGTAACTTTTTTTCTAACTCATATTGATTTAGCAGGAAAAATTATTGAAAATTCTAAAAACATTTAAAAAAAATTCTAGCGCCCAAACGGTACATGCTAGCAAATTAAAACTAAAACCGAATTATATAACTTTTTATTCCTTATCGAAAAGTATTCGAAGTATTTCTTCGAATTTTACTTCAGAAAGTAGTATTCTGCATATTATCGAAATCCCATGTTATTGCCCTATATCAACCAAGTGAACGAACACCCTGTATATATATATATATATATATATACCATACATATATATATATATATATATACATATATATATATAGGTATATATATACCATAAATATATATATATATATATATATATATATATATATATATATATATATATGCTTGAAAGAATTAAACAATTTAATTATGATATAATATTGCCAATTTTCCGGAAAACTTATTCAAAATTTATTTTAAGCTTATACTGTTTGTAAGATTTTAAAAAATTTTCAAGATAGATTTTTCCATGCATAATAATTATAAAGTTTTTGAATAATGCTGCAAACAAAAATATAAATTTTTTTATTCCCAATTCCTAGTATTTTATGTGATAATGTCAAAGTGGTCTATACAGGCTGTAACAGAATAACTATTCCTAATTTTCAGAAATGATAGAGTGCACTTAGAGAAACATTTTTTATTAATAAACTAGTGTCCGGAAATTTCTCGGTGCCAAGATACACTAGATATCGTTAAAAACAATTTTAATTATTACAACGTCAAAGAGTAGTTAAGTTAAGGAACATTTTATTAGAAATAATAGCGCATTAAACTTTATAAAAATTGTTCGAAGTTACGACCACCATTTTCGATACACAAGTTGTAACGATGTACAGGCTGGGCAAATTTGGACGTTTTCATAGGGGAACTCGGAAACTATAAGAGATATGGGAAAATGGACCGCGCATCCTCGATCGCTTTTTTTGAGAGAAACTCAATTATGAAAACAAAAATTAGCTATCATCTTTTGTTTTCGAGTTATGGCAAAAAGTTCGCTTTTTCCGTATTTTGATAAATGGCGATATCTCGATGGTTTTTTAAATTAGATGAAAATAATTTTCACATTCTTAAGGCACTTTTTACTACTTTGACTGCAAGGAAAAGTAGTAAAGCGTTTGGTACGGTGTCTGTAACATTTTCAAAAAAAAAAAAAAATTGTATAGAAATCCTTCATATAGCCTCTAGATGACGAATCTGAACTTAGTTTATGTGGGTGTATGGATGTGCGGAGTCAGCTCGCTCGCTCGCTCGCTCGCTCACTCGCTCGGTCGTCAGACCAAATTTTGTGATCGCAACTCCTCCTAGACGGTTCAACCGATTTTAATGAAATTTTCAGGATAAATTTGTCTGGTGCCCAAGATGGTCATGTGGTTTTGGTTTTTTCCAGTGATGCCAACTTTCCGAGAAAAAAATTACTAAAGTTTTTAAAAATTCATTGTGGCTACATTATTTATCCGATTTTGATCAAATTTTCAGGAAAGATTCCCCTAGTACCCACATACATTACGTAATTTTAATATAATACAGTGTTGCCAACTTTCCGAGAAAAAAATTACCAAAGTTTTTAAAAATTTATTACGGCCATGTTGTTTAACCGATTTTGTTCAAATTTTCACAAAAGATTCTTCTGGTATCCATATAAATTAGATAATTTCAACAAAGAACAGTGTTGCCAACTTTCTGAGAAAAAAATTACTAAAATTTTTAAAAATTTGTTACGGCCATGTTGTTCAACCGATTTTGTTCAAATTTTCACAAAAGATTCTTCTGGTATCCATATAAATTAGATAATTTCAACAAAATACAGTGTTGCCAACTTTCTGAGAAAAAAATTACTAAGATTTTTAAAAATGTATTACGGCCATGTTGTTTAATCGATTTTGTTAAAATTTTCACAAAAGATTCTTCTGGTATCCATATAAATTAGATAATTTCAAAAAAGTACAGTGTTGCCAACTTTCTGAGAAAAAAATTACTAAAATTTTTAAAAATTTATTATGACCACTTTATTTAACCGATTTATGTGATAATGTCAAAGTAGTCTATATATGGGTTTACCTATATACTTTTAATCTTGTTTGAGTAGTATGCAATGGTCTTAACGGATATTATAAATCTCCGTTAATTTTCTGGTTATAACATAAAGTTGTGTTTTTTACAATCGACTGCCGAAAAAAAAAAAAAAATTTTCGGACACCAGTTTATTAATAAAAAATGTTTCTTTATGTGCCTTCTATCATTTCTGAAAATTAGGAATAGTTATTCTGTTACACCCTGTATATGAGTTTATATATACTACTAATCTTGTTTAAATACCTATTCATTTCTTTTTAATTTTAAAACAAATTTTAAATTAATTTTTATATTTGAAATATTTTCAACAAATCTAACTCTATCAACTGTTTAAATATATTAATTCTATTAATTCAAAACAAACTGTATCGTAATTTATATTTAGTTTTAGGAACTGAGAAAATTGAATCAATTCAAAATATCTCAATTCAAGCATATAACGAATCTATTAAATTGGAATGGATTCCAATTTGTGAAAATTCATTTAGCTCAATATTAACATGCAAAAGTGAATGGTGTTTGGAAGCAGGAAAAGTTGAAACAAAATTTTCAAGTAAAGATGCTAAATTGGAATTTACGAAATTAATCCCGTATACTAATTATAGAGTTCAAATTTATCTGAATAGTAAAAAAAATATATTTGATCAAATTATACAAACTAACGCTGGAAGTAAGTTTATTTTTATTGAGATTGCTATATCTTGCTTTTTTCTATAAACTTTAGTAAAAAAAATACTTTTCTAATTTATATTTCAATATGAATATATCAGGGCTTCAAACCGTTATATATTTCGTTCTGGTTCAATTAAAAATATGTATATCGGTTCGGTTCCGGTTTTCGTTCCGACAAAAATAAGGTTTTTTTTTTGTTTTTGGTTTTTAAGTTCAGTTCCGTGTGATTAATTTTTAAAATGTTTTTATTTGTATTAAAAACTTATTTTCTACCATAATTTTTTCAGTGTTTTTCTACATTTTTTGGGGAACTTTTGCAACAGATACAGTAAACAAAAATTATACTGTTGAAAAGTGTATTTTTTCAAAAAAATCAAATTTTCATTTAAAAAAAATGGCGTCACACTGATCAGATTTGCTAATGGTGGTAGATAAAACTTGCGTTCAACATTTTTGAAAACAAAAACAAATTAGATGTTAGTATTTTAACACATGTAACTTTCGTTGGAACCTAAATAATGTATAATTTTTACATTTATTTTTACAAATGGCGGCATTCTTAAAAAACTGCTTAAAATAGCTTTTTTTTGTTTAGCGGTAAAAATTATACATTTTGTAAATTCCAACAAAAGCTACAAGTTATAACATCTAATTCTAATGTAGAATGCGAGTTTTATCTGCCACCATTGTCAAATTTAAATTTTGACCTAATTACTTTAACGCTATTTTTTAAGTATAAATTTAAATTTTTAGAAAAAAAAACTGTTGAAAACTTTAATAAATACACTTTGCAATGGTATAATTGCTGTTTACTGTATTTGTTGTAAAAGTTCCCAAAAAAAATATTGTAAAACACCTAAAAAAATCCATGCTACAAACGCGAATCCCTCCTTAAAAATAATAATTTGTGTAATAGAACCACCTGTAGTACGAAATTTAGAAGTCTATTCAAAAGGAAAGTATTATATCAGATTAAGATGGCAGAAACCCTATCCACCACATGGCGAACTAGATTATTACAGGCGTTCATATACACCAGATAATAAAGTAGATATTTTTAGTAATATTAATGATGAACCTTGTCCATTATGGGAAAATTATTATTGTCATAGCATTGAAAATATTGGCGATTATCTTCAAAACACCAATGTACATATTAGAGTGCGTAGAAAATAATAAATATATATTTAAAAAAAAATTATTAATGAAAACATATTTTGCATTTTCAGATTCAAGCTGTTAATTCTGGAAGCCATTATGGTTTATCAAATCCTCTTTTAACTCATACTTCTGAAACCAGTAAGTAAAAAAAAAAATGAAAAACAATTCTATGTACAAAGATAAAAGTAGAATAGCTATTTCATTTCATTTCAATTAGATGGATAAATTTTAGATTACTTAGAAAATATGTTCTATTATTTTATCTGCGTATCAATTAATTGAAGTAAAATTTGTTATTTGAAATAGAAAACTTTAGATAAATCTAATTAATATATTTACTTCTAAAATAAATTTAACTAACGTTTATGAAACCAAGCATTCTATATATAGATATTTTTTACTACTTTGACTGCAAGGAAAAGTAGTAAAGCGTTTGGTACGGTGTCTGTAACATTTTCAAAAAAAAAAAAAATTGTATAGAAATCCTTCATATAGCCTCTAGATGACGAATCTGAACTTAGTTTATGTGGGTGTATGGATGTGCGGAGTCAGCTCGCTCGCTCGCTCGCTCGCTCACTCGCTCGGTCGTCAGACCAAATTTTGTGATCGCAACTCCTCCTAGACGGTTCAACCGATTTTAATGAAATTTTCAGGATAAATTTGTCTGGTGCCCAAGATGGTCATGTGGTTTTGGTTTTTTCCAGTGATGCCAACTTTCCGAGAAAAAAATTACTAAAGTTTTTAAAAATTCATTGTGGCTACATTATTTATCCGATTTTGATCAAATTTTCAGGAAAGATTCCCCTAGTACCCACATACATTACGTAATTTTAATATAATACAGTGTTGCCAACTTTCCGAGAAAAAAATTACCAAAGTTTTTAAAAATTTATTACGGCCATGTTGTTTAACCGATTTTGTTCAAATTTTCACAAAAGATTCTTCTGGTATCCATATAAATTAGATAATTTCAACAAAGAACAGTGTTGCCAACTTTCTGAGAAAAAAATTACTAAAATTTTTAAAAATTTGTTACGGCCATGTTGTTCAACCGATTTTGTTCAAATTTTCACAAAAGATTCTTCTGGTATCCATATAAATTAGATAATTTCAACAAAATACAGTGTTGCCAACTTTCTGAGAAAAAAATTACTAAGATTTTTAAAAATGTATTACGGCCATGTTGTTTAATCGATTTTGTTAAAATTTTCACAAAAGATTCTTCTGGTATCCATATAAATTAGATAATTTCAAAAAAGTACAGTGTTGCCAACTTTCTGAGAAAAAAATTACTAAAATTTTTAAAAATTTATTATGACCACTTTATTTAACCGATTTATGTGATAATGTCAAAGTAGTCTATATATGGGTTTACCTATATACTTTTAATCTTGTTTGTTTAGTATCTGAAGCTCCAGAAAATTTCACGAGTATTTGGAATGAAAATGATAATAAATTGATTTTATCATGGCATCATCCGAATATTACAAATGGCGATCTTAAAATATTTCAAATTAATATTGTACAAGAGGAGACATTGTTAATAAATAATAATTTTACAAGTATATCCGATAAATATATAATAAAAGAACTAGAAAAGGGATATTCTCATACGGTAAATATATATATATATATATATATATATATATATATATATATATATATATATACATCATAATAATAATGCTTACGTTTTAAACTGTAATTATATTTTTATTTTACATTTTAGATAGAAAACAAATTGCCACTTTCATCTACGTTCAAAATTCGAATATATGGCCAAAACCAATTGTTAGGAAAACCAAGTTATTCACATATTTCTTCCTCTCCGCCAAGTCCAAAATTTCAAAATAGTGTCCTTGTTGGCAAACGAACGAATAATACACAAGTTATATATTTACCGGCAATTCCTACAGAAAATCTTTTAAAAAATAGGTATCTACTAAATATATATATTTATATACATATATATATATATATATATATATATATATATATATATATACTGGATGTCCCATTTTACATTATTTCATCGTAACAAAAAGTGTGCCGAATCAAAACCTTAATAGTTTTGAGGGGGACATGACAAAATGGGCCCCCGGACTACCAGGGAGGGGCGGTAAAATTTTAAAATCTTAAAAAGAAATCTCTATTTTTATTGCAGATTCGGATTCTACTGCTAAAAATACGTATTATTTGCCTGAAACATTTTTTCTATTCATGATAGACACATGCACACATGCACATTTTGTCAAAATTTGATGTCCCCCTCAAAACTGTGAAGGTTTTCATTCAGCACACTTTTTGTTACGATGCATTGTTTCCGAGATATTCAAGGAAATAATGTAAAATGGGACACGCAATATATATACATACACAATCACGCCACATAACAAAAAGGCTGTTGCACAAACTCTTTCCACTATCCAGAAAACAGTCATGCTCTTCTATTCCTACTACTTGAAAATTTTTGCTCACGCAAGCTACTCTCTCATTCATACCACTCCAACTACTAATCGGACGTCTACTGGCAAATGTATAGCTTTAAAATCATTTCTATAAATTTTTCATTAGGCATTCGCTCAAGACGTCCGAACCATTTTAATTGACTCACGTGGCAACTTTTGCTACAACATTTTTTTCAGTTGCACATTTATCATACACTAATTTATTTCGTATCCCCGATTCCTCCTAGTTGCACCACATGCCCCACGTAAAAATCTCAATTCTACAGCAGTTATTTTTCTTTTATGCTTTTGCAACCAATTCACGAACTGTATAAAATCTTGTCAAATTTACAAATGAAACAATTACACGATTGAGAAATGGAGGACGTATATCAAACTATATAATTGGTCAAGAAATCAGGTCAACCATAGAAATTAAATTAGGCTAATAATCTCATCGATCATAATATGATGGGATCGATAATCCGAACAGATATCAAACAAACGATTAAATTGATTAAACGATCAGATCAAAAATAGTGCTAGGTGTAGTTTTAAAAGGCTTATTTTCAACAATTTTTCTCTCTCCAATTCCTGACGAGTTTATTTTTATATATTTATTGCATCTTATCTCATAAAATAGGCTAGGAAATAATTAAAAACTTTCAATATTATAATATTTGTCTCAAACAAAAAACAAACTTTTTTATATTTTCAGAAAAACTAAAAATTCTTCACGTTACTTTAATTTTACTAAAAATTAACAAATTAACCTCTTTTCTTTACCTATCTTGCAATGAGGGCTACCATATATGTCACTAGAAAATATCATTTCCACACTAAAATTTTGCGATTTATATTCATAAAACGTACAAAATTAACAGTATGTAAAGTTTGAAGAAAATCGATTACATAACCGAAAAGTAAAGTTTAGCCTAATTTTTATTATTTTTCGCAATGAATTAACAGCAGAAGATGACAATGAATCCAATATATTTTACTATACATTATTTTCATTTATATTTTTCAGTACAATGTTTATAATAGTTTGCAATCCAAACGGACCACATTCGAAAACAGTCAATTTATTAAATGAAATTTATGGTAATTCATTCAATTGTTGTGAATGCCCAGGTGCACAATGGATAGCTGCACAATTTCAGGTAATACTTTCATAAAAATTATTTTTTAATAAATCAATATATTATCGAAAATATCATTAACCCAAAAAAAAAAAAATAAGAAAAATATGTTGTGCGATGAACGCGAAGGAAACACCACCAGTGATGTTAACTTTCCGAAAAAAAAATTACTAAAGTTTTCAAAAAGTTTACAAAAGTTTCTAATCAGTGCTCACATAAATTATATAATTTTAGTGTCATCTTTATAAGAAAAAAATAACTAAGATTAATAATATATATATATATATATATATATATATATATATATATATATATATATATAAATTTATATGTAGTTTTATATATGGTTCAACACTTTCTTAAAATCTAACGTTTTGAAAAATCGATTTTAATTACGTTTTTAATATTGTTTTCTTTTTTTAAGATTAGTTTCAAAATTTAAGATTTCTTTATGAAATATTATTAACTCAAAATTAAATACTTTAAGTTTAAGTTCTGTTATATTATAATTTAAAGAATTTGACGTTTCCACGTTTATTATTTTTGTCAAGGCTCCGAACCGTTATATTTGTCGTTCCTGTTTTCGTTCTGGTTTATTTAAAAATATATATATCGGTTCGATTCCGGTTTTCGTTTCGGCAAAAATAACGTTTTTTTGCGGTTTTCACTTCAGTTTCAAGTGATTAATTTTTTAAATGTTTTTATTTGTATTGAAAATTTATTTTCTACCATAATTTAGCACATTTTATATTTCTACTTTTATAATAAGCATACTACATAAATTGATACAATAATATAATAATAAATATTAATTAATTAAAAGTATTAATAATTAAAAGTGTATAATATAACATAATAATATAATTTATTATTTGCAACTTATATAATTTGTACGTGTGTTTTAATTATATAATAATAAGATAACATATCTTAACGTAACAAATTCTTGTATATTGGATTTTTATTTATTTATAATTAGAAAAAATGTAAATTTCCTCTAATTGTTGAAACAATTTCCAACGTATTTTCGTTTAAACTATTTAAAGATTATTAAAAGAAAAGTTATTATCAAAAAAATACAACTGTTTCAAAGTAATCTTTAGTTTAATTTTCAATTTTAATAACTGAGTATGCATCCAGTAAAAAACAAAACAAATACTACTTGCGATTACGCTACGAAATCCCGAAAATATAAGAATAAAAATACGACAGTTGACGTGGATAGATGATTATACTAGCGCGCTTATTTCAATATGTATCGAACTGAAATTTACCGATTTTTTTCGGTTTTGTATGGATTTTCCTATATCTAAAATAAATAATTATTATGCATTCATTGTAATTGAAATTTATAACTACAAATAATTTATAATGTAAAACGTAAATAATCACCAAACCTTAATTTTAATGCTAAGTGGCTGTAATTGCATATTTGAATATAACTTATAATTCAAAATAACTTTACTTTATAACATTCTTTTATATTGTAAAAAAATAAAAGTATTTTACTCTTGAGTAAAATTGATATTTTTTTATAAACCTCGTATACGACTTAAAAAAATTGATATCTGATGGTTGCATTTTTTATCAAAAATAAATTTTTTCACAAAATCAATAATGAAAAGGTTTTCCATATGGTTTCAATTAAATGAAATGTAATCTGAAAATATATTTAATAATTTTTTCTTACTATCATTGTAACAAATATAATGTATATTTATGTAATTTTACATAACTATTAACAGTAAAACAGCAGCATTTTGTAATTTTTTTGTTATTGTTGACTTAATATTATATTTTTTGCTGTAAAAATACATTTATAGAATATGTAAATTTACATCAATTTTTTTTAGTGTAGTAACAATAATCTACTAACATTATTTTTAGGCAACAAATACAAATATGACTTTTACAATTGGTAATGCGTCGACGATTGAAAACAAACTTTTAGAATTTAACGTTACATATGACATTTACGTAGTTGCAGTAAATAAATATAAGAATAAACTACGCTTCGAATACGAATCAATCGTTACAGTACAAATGGAAGAAGATGAATCTAATTCTGCATTATATGCATTATTACTTCTTTTATTATTATTACCAATTATTATTTGGTTTACCTACCGGTAAGAAATTGTTTCAATTTTATACCAAATAAAAAATAAATAAATCATTTAATATTGTAAATTTTAGATTCATAAAAAAACGTGGAAAAACACCACAATTTAATACTTCTATGGAACGTAAGTAAGATTATGATTTATATAATATTTTAATATTTTTTTTGGAAACTTTTATAACAAATACAGTAAATAACGATTATACCATTGGAAAGTATGTTTATTGAAGTTTTTAACAGAATTCTTTTTTCTTCAAAAAAGTCAAGTTTTTACTTAAAAAAATTGCGTCAATATGATCAGGTCAAAATTTAGATCTTACATTTCTGTAACAAAAACAAATTAGATTTTAGTAACACATGTAACTTTTGATGGAACCTACAAAATGTATAATTTTTAGATTTATTTTCAAAATAGCGACCCTCTTAAAAAAAAATGCCTAAAATTAACTTTGTTTTTTGTTTAGAGATAAAAATTATAAATTTTTTGGGTTGCACCAATAGTTACATGTGTTACAAGTCTAACATCTAATTTGTTTTTCTTTCAAGAATGTAGAATACGAGTTTAATCTGACACCATTGGTAAAGCTGATCACTTTGACGGCATTTTGTTTTGTGTATTTGAGGTAAAAGTTCTCAAAAAAATGTTGAAAAACATCTAAAAAATCGATGCTTCAAACGGAAATACTCCCTTAAGTTTGTCTTAAGCTGGCTTTAGCCGATACATTTTTCTATACGAAAAAAATGTATAGTTTTTTTGAGCAAACAAAATTCTTTTGTATTACACGATCCAGTATTCGATTCTATATAGAAATTAGTAGAGAATATTTGAAACACACTCTCGCTCAATTTGTTCGTGACTATCTGTATAGAAAAATGTACGAATTAGAACACGTCCTATTTTTCATGGACCCTGCTCTAATTTAAGTTATGTAATATAATCAATTTCTTATTTAGTTAAAGCAGTACATATTATTATCGATAAATATGCAATTTTCTGATTAGATATAAATAAATTGTCAAAATGTATAATATTTTTGCGCATGCGTCTATCCATTTTATTCTATATCGTGTAAAACGTACGATTAATTTTGTATATTTTCTGTATACATAATTTTGAATAGATTTTTTTTTTATATAAACCAATGTATCCTAAAAAGGCAGCATTATAATTGACTTTATAATCGTTCGATGAATAATAACATTATTTTTCAATTTATATTAAGTAAATTTAAATTTTATTTCTAAAATACTTAAAGGGAGTATATATATATATATATATATATATATATATATATATATATATATATATATCTTTCTCGATCTAAAAAAAATCGACTAATTTTATGAATTTTTTTCTGTGAAACTATAAAAGATATCAAACCTCGGTTATCTGCGGGTGAAAGAATTGACTTTGAACTTCTCTTTCCTGAATTTTTATTTTTATTTTTGTTGGAAATCGTCCGATTTATAACCGTTTCTTAAAAGCTCTGCAAAACCGGACGGCTGTGCGGTAACAATGATAACCCTTTTCCTGTTCATTTGAAACAAAAGGTGCCTTTTGAAGTATGATATATATTATCTGATTTTTTGATCCATTTTTTACCGAATAAATATTTGTGGAAAAATTGAATCAAAAGCCAGATATTATATCATACTTTAAAGGTGCCTCTTGATTTTTGTTTCAGTTGAACACTGACAGAATTTTCATTATTACCGCACAGCCATCTGGTTTGCAATGTTTTGCAGAAAGGATTAGAACTCGGATGATTTCCAACAAAAGTAAAAATAAAAATTTTCGAAAGAGAAGTTTAAAGTCTATTTCTTTCACATCCAGAAAACTGGAATTTGATATCTTTTATAGTTTTGTAGAAAATTTTTTATAAAATTAGTCGATTTTTTTTAGGTTAAGAAAGGTATATACCCCTTAATTCTAAAATATTCATATATATATATATATATATATATATATATATATATAATTGATAATTCTTTATAACGTCGTCACCGAGTTTTTAATCTTAACATATTTAGTATAAAAACTACTTAATATCAATACAACCGATTCGTGCGCTAACCCTCCAGCCGGTTAAATTTGAAAATTTGTATTGAAATCGCACAGTTGTAGTTTTGTAGCTCAGTTGGTTAGAGTGTCGTCCGCAAAAGACGAAGGACCCAAGCTCGAATCCCGGCGAAATCAATACATTTTTCAATTTGTAACTAATTTAAATTAGTTTATTGTGATGACCAAATCGTTTAGAAACGTTGGATTGTTAACTATAATTCCATATAACGTCGTCACCGAGTGTTTAATCTTAACATATATATATATACCTATATATATATATATATATATATATATATATATATATATATATATATATATATATATATATATATATATATATATATATTGAGTAACTTTGAAAATTCACGACAAGAGAGTATTATACTGTAAGACTTTTAATTACATTTTATTAATTATTTATTAATAGTAATTATTTATGATACGTTAGTTGTTAATTTTTAATTATTTTTTAAGTTAATGATTTTGTACAATATACTATTTTATGATTGCTGTACTATTTATGCTTACGTTTCTAAATTTTCTTACAAATCCTGTCCTGAAGTAAGTGGAAATACCACCGAAAGCTTAACAAAGAATCTGACATGAGAATTTGATTTATAACACCTAAAAATTTTTTACTCTAATATATATATATATATATATATTTAAATGTTTAGTTCAAGATAATCGAAATACCTTGGCATCTATTATAAATATGACACCACTGAAAAAATTTTCAAGAAGACAAGATGATTCGGTAAGTAAACACTCATTCACATCTCTAATTGTAATTAATAAACTCATTTAGTAGTTTCAAATTTCATTTAACAAAGTCGTTCACAAATTGCATCAGATGAGATGGACAATAAAAATAATAGGTTATATAGAATATTTCTTTAAAATTTCGACAATAAATATAAAATTATAATATAATACTAGCTACAATTTTACGATATTTTTCTTACATAATTTTCACTTCAACAAATTTTTGTTATTAATTCTTTTGTTAAATTTGATTAGAAAACTGCATAAATTTAAATAAACAATTATCTACTAATACATTAAAAAAATACAAATACATATATACTTAGTTAATTTAAAATTATTTATTATTTTAACTAATTAATATAGTAAACAAAACAAAGAAAACATGTGCATCTGATGGCTACATCAGTTTATTTTATTTATTTTTATAGGAAAACACATCTCAGCCTTTAATTAATAATAGAAGTCAACAAAGAAACTATTCAAGAATTGTTCGAATTGAAGATTTATCAGAATATATAAAAAAATCTTTAAAAAATGGAGAATTAGACAAACAGTATTCTGTAAGATTCTAAATTATTTTTTTTTTATAATTATTACTGTTTGATTGCAAAAGCATAAAACGGAAAATGACTGCTGTGGAAATGAAATTTTTACGTGGCGTACGGGATTGTAACTAGGAGGAATCGGGAGTACAAAATAGATAATTGTTCCCCATTTTTTCACTCTATTATTTCCACCAATACTTTTTTCCACCAATTCTTTTTTCCTTTATACCTAACCTAACCCAAGCAAACCAAAAAATTTGGTGGAAAAAGTAATGACGGAAGAAAAGTTTGACGGAAGAAAAGTACGGCGGAAGAAATGGAGTGGAAAAATAAGTAGAAAAATGTCTCCCTACCAAAATAGATATTATTGTATGATGAGTGTTGTTGCAAAAGTTGTCGTGTTAGTCAGTGCTAGCACGGATACGAAATGGATTAGTGTATGATGAGTGTAGCAAAAATAACCCCTGTTAGTCAGTTAAGATGGTTCAGACATCTTAAGCGAATGTCTAATGAACGTTTGGTTAAAAGTATTTATTCGATGAGTAGAGGAGTGGTATGATTGAGAGATTGACTTGTGTAAGCAAAAGTTTTTAAGTAATAGGAATAGAAGAGCATGTATGAGAGGAATTATGAATGTGGATGAAGCTGCAGTTGCTTGTCTGGATAGGGAATGTTTGGAAGAAACTGATTTCGGAATAGTGAAAAAGTTTGTGCCACACCCTTTTGGGTATTACATATATATATATATATATATATATATATATATATATATATATATATCATAAATAAAAATTACGTTAATATTTTAAGCAACCAGAAATACTAATTTGTATTGCATGCAAGTCTATGTTCAGGCGCAATAATATTATTTTTATTTATATTAAACGATAATTGACAAAATATCATGAAATATTAAACTATGTTGTTTTAACACGTTTTTATTAACTCGCTTTATTACCTATCTGTGTGTTTCTGTATTTGGTCGGTAAAAAATGTTGTATCGATTTTAAACTAACTTTCCGATGAGCTAGGGACTTTACATTTTAAACATAGCTTTCAGAACTAGATGAAATTGCAATATTAACCAATTAATTAATTAATTAAAATAGATGAGCATGTATGAGAGGTATTAAAAAAGTTGTTTCTCTGGAATGGGTATGTTTAAAGGAAACTAATTTCGGAATATTGGAAAGATTTCGCGCCACATTATTTTGGGTACATGGCATGATTGTGTATGTATGTATGTTAAGCCAGTATTTTCAATTTTATTTATTCTTAAAGGCCATTGTTTTGTGTAATATAATGCAGATAATTATGCTTTAAATTATACACAGAAAAACGCATATTATTTTATAAATTTTTATGCAAAGAATTCTATGTACTGTATGTATGTCACTTGTGCATAAGTTGATGCATAATTCTGCATATACAAATCGTTGTTAGCTCAAATTTAAATATTAAATATAAAAGGTTATATATATATATATATATATATATATATATATATATATATATATATATATATATATATATATATATATATATTAGAGTGTCCGTGAAAAAAGAAATTTTCCAGTCGTGGCTAAAATCGATAATTTTACATCGAAAGAACATCAGCAATAATATTTTTTGCTTGTTTTTACGAAAGTAACAGGTTCCTCTGCACAACTGCAATTTTTGAAAAACGCGTGTTAATACATATATCGTTTATATGGCGTATGTACTATAACGCGTTTTTCGAAAATTTCATTTGTGGAGGAACCCGTTACTTTCCTAAAAAACAAGCAAAAAATATTATTTCTGATGTTTTTTCGATGTAAAATTATTGATTTTAGCCACGACTGGAATTTTTTTTTTACGGAGACCTTTATATATATATATATATATACTGGGTGTCCCATTTTAATCCGCCACCTGCAATAACTTTAAAATCGTGCATCGGACAAAAAAATATTTCGGATAAAAAGTAAATGGTTTTGAGGGGGACATCTGATGCAGAGACCCTTGCCCCCTTCGGACCCCCCGGGGGGCGGGAAAGGGGGGCAACTTTGAAATCTTAAATGGAACACCCTATTTTTTATTTTAGATTCTGATAGGCCATTAAAAAGTATGTAAATTTTATTTTAAGACTTTTTGTTTATCTTTGATAGATGGCGCTGCAAACAGCATTTTTTTTCTCAGTTTATCAGTTTTTAATTTGAAAAAAAAGGTGTAACTAAGTACGATATTCAAGTTCTTTTCAGTTCTTTGAGAAGAGGGGGGGGCAAGGGTCACTGAATCAGATATCCCCTCGAAGCCATTAACTTAAAGTTATACCCCTCTAAACCATTAACTTAAAGTTAATGGTTTTGAGGAAAATATTTGATGCAGTGACCCTTGCCCCCCCCTCTTTCCAAAGAACTGAAAAAATCTTGAATATCGTACTTAGTTACACTTTTTTTTTCAAATTGAAGATTGATAAACTGAGAAAAAAAATGCTGTTTGCAGCGCCATCTATCAAAGATAAAAAAAAAGTCTTGAAATAAAATTTACATACTTTTTAATAGCCTATCAGAATCTACAGTAAAAAATAGGGTGTTCCATTTAAGATTTCAAAGTTGCCCCCCTTTTTCGCCCCTCAGGGGGTCCAGAGGGGGCAAGGGTCTTTGCATCAGATGTCCCCCTCGAAACCATTTACTTTTTATCCGAAACATTTTTTTGACCGATGCACGATTTTAAAGTTATTGCAGGTGGCGGATTAAAATGGGACACCCAGTATATATATATATATATATATATATATATATATATATATATATATATATGTTAAAATAAATAATTTATATGTATTGCTAGCGCATGACGTTAGTAAAAAATAATTATATCAATAATATCGAAATGAAAAAATTAATAAAACAACATGTTGTGTAAAAATAGGTTAAAATATCGCTATCTTACACATAATTTTATGCATTTTTATATACAGTATTCTCTGCCTTTCTATGCAAGCTATTATGTTGCATGTTTATGCATTGAAATATGCAGTATAAAACTACACAAAATTATACATCATATCAAACGGCCTTAGGTTATGTAACAAATTATTTGTGATTGTTTAAAAACATATTTTCAGAATAAATAGCAACATATTATTGGCTAATTTGAAAATTATTTCGAAGATAAATTTATTCGAAATTTGTAGGTTTAGTATATAATCAGTACGTTAAGATATTTTAAAATGTATTTCAATATGTTGTTTCTTGCGATATATTTACTTCCGAAAATTTTAAAAAAATCATGATCAAAAATTTTTTTTTTCTAATTCATATCAAACATTAATTTTTGATAAATAATTTATGCACTTGAAAAATCAGAAAAATTACCGATTTCCAAATACATAGGTATATCTTGGCCAATTTTGAACAAAATTGAATGAAGTTTTGCGACAGAAAATTTTTTGACTTAAAACATTGTCAAACTTTGATAACATGTGCGGTGTACAAAAAAAAATTCAACTCAGTTCAAGAGGGCGTAAAAATTAAACCACTTCTACTTTCATTTCGCTTAATTTCAAGGACTTACGATGCTTTGTCGCGAAGTTGTGTAATTTTTTTTAATTTACCCTGCATTTTGCAAATTTTTTTGCAGATTGATTCTGAGAAATGCTTTACAATTTCAAATTTTTCTTTTAACCAAAAAATGTTTTACCATTGAACCCATTTGTTTGGTCATTAAAATGGTCTAAAAGTTCAAAATTTGCCAGAACTTTGAACTCGCAAAATGCAGGGTAAATTTGAAAAAATCATAACTTCGCCCCAAAGCATTACAAGTCCTAAAAATTAAACGGAATTTACGTATAAATGTTTGAGAGTAAATTAAGTCAAAATATTTTTTTGTATACTATAGATGTTGGCAAAGTTTGACAATTTTTAAAGTTAAAACAGATTTTTTTCTGCGGGGGTGTGGTGGGGAACAAAATAGTTCAAATGGTAGATATCTTGCATCACCTTAAAGAAGAGACTTCAAATTGTTGTTGGGCAAAAAATTTCATTCCGTTTTGTTCAAAATTGGCCGAGTTATACCTATTTGAAAATCGGTAATTTTTCAGATTTTTCCTAGTAGCGCGTTTTTTTTTTTGTCTAGTATATATTGAAATTAATTGAAGAAACTCTAACAAACTAGTCATTTGTTTCAACCTATTTTACAATAATTTAATAAGTATAATTTTTAATTAGCTAATAATTTAATTAATTTACTGTAAATTTATTTTTAAACAGATTTTTCCCAAAGGACAAACCAAATCGTGGGAATACGGAATGTTAAAAGAAAATAAATTCAAAAATCGTTACAATAATATAACTGCATGTAAGTTAAATGACAAAAATAATCGCAAAATATTGCAAAATTAATTTATATTAATAAAAACTAATTTTTAGATGATCACACTAGAGTAATACTAGAGAAATTAAATAACGATCCCTACTCAGATTTTATTAATGCAAACTATATCGACGTAAGTATAAAATATTTGGGTTATATTAGTTATATTCAGGTTATATTAGTGTTGGGGATAATTCGAATGAAAAATAATCGATCGTTCAATTATGAAAATGTATTCGAGACATTTCGAATTGAATTGAAATTATTCGAATTAAAATTAAAATCATTCGGATGAGAAATAAACAAAAAGTGGCAGATTTACATAAAAAGACAACCTTAACCGCTTGAGAATCACGGGTTTTTTCAAAAGTGCCAAGGAACGCTTTCGCGCTTGTCTTATTTCCTATTCTACATTATTTAGTTAATTATATTATTATAGTAATTGTTATTTATAAGAATAAAAAATGTAGACCTACAAAGTGTAATATTACTCCAATTTTATTTTTACTTAAAACGAAACTGTAGCCGTAAAGTCGGGCATCAACAGAAATCGAGCTTGCTAGAGCGCTGGCAAATTTCGAGCGTAAGAGAATAGCGCAAAATCACTGCTTGGAACTCAAACAGTTAAGGCCATTTCAAGGCAAACAAAAGGCTATATTCAGACAGGTGGTAGGAATCTAAAAATGAATAATTTTACATTCGATTCATATTTATGGTAACTAATTATTAAAAAAATTAGCTAATTTATGTACAATTAATAATTTAATAACAATTTTTATATATTTACAGAATTAGCATATAAAAAAATTAATCAAATATTTATTTGTCAATATTTTCATTGTTTATTATTATTTTGATTTCCAAAAAATACATATGTTGTTGATTTATTTAACATATAACAGAATTTTAAAATATTTTTATTATTATAATATTCAGATATTAAAAAAATGCATTCAAATATTTTATGTAAAATGTTACGATTATGATACCATCTAGTGATTTTAATATATCTAAAATCCCTCGTTCTATTTGTACTATATTTTTAATCCTATCATCATTCGAATGATCACTCGATTATGATATTCATTCGAATAGCGATTATTCAATTATACCCATCACTAGTTTTGGTATGGTTTTTTTTTTGTGGAATAGTAACACTAATATGAACTTCGTACTGTATGACCAATTTTTAAAATTAATTCAATTATCTTGGTCTGTATTCATATAGCCCATTTTAGAACACTTTTAGTTAAAAGCAGTCAAGATTTAAAAACAAAATTTAGTTTTTATTATAATATCAAATATAAATTAGTTTAAATAAATTAAATACTTTTTATTATAAAAACAGTTCTAATATTTTTTAAATAAATTCTTTCATATATAGGCAATTTTATCTAAAAGTACTCTAAAAGGTCCTTATTTATAAATTTTGACAATAAATTAAATTTATTATTACATAATTTGTAATTGTTCAGAAAGTTTTTAATTATGACTCATTATATACTCTTTTATTTCTGTAAATTTTAAAATACTGCACAAAACTTTTCCATACATATTTTTCTATGAAGATTTCAACTTATATAAATTTATTTTTGTAAATTGAAGCCACACATACAGTTGATCTAGTATTTATTTTTATATTGTTTTTTAGGGTTATGAACAAAACAAAGCTTATATTGCAACCCAAGGCCCTAAACCGACAACCTTAAATGATTTTTGGAGAATGATTTGGCAAGAAAATATTAAATATATCGTAATGCTTGCTAATCTAACTGAAGGAGGAAAGGTATTTTTTCCTATCATTTATTGTACTGTGTAAATATTTATAATAAATACATTTTATAATACATTCAACTATAACTGCACAACAAAATAACTTTTTTTTTAAAGATAAAATGTGAACAATATTGGCCGGAAATAGGTACATATAGAGAATATATCAACGTAACAGTACAACATATAAAATCTGATGTTTTTGCTGATTTCATCTATAGAACTTTTGAAGTTTCCTGTCAAGGCGAAAAGCGAAAGGTAAGTCAAATAGTAAATCATTTTTTTATTTATTTATTTAGATCCAACAGAAATGTAGTGTAATCGGCAGAATCAAATAATTTTAATAATCAAATGTTCGGTATTCGAATGAATATCGTAATCGAATGATCATTCGAATTTTTATTATATTATATATATATATATATATATATATATATATATATATATATATATATATATGTATATATATATATATGTATATATATATATATATATATGTATATATATATATATATATATATATATATATATGTATATATATATATATATATATATATATATATATATATATATATATATATAATCTTTAGCTACCTTCTTATCAAAATTTTATACATTAAACACTCGTTAAAAAAAAATGAGCCACTTGAAAAATTACCGATTTTCAAATAAGAGTAACTCGCCCAATTTTGAACGAAATTGAATAAAAAAATTTGTACGAAAGGGTCATGCAAGATATGTCCCATTTGAACCATCCCGTTCCCCGCCACATCCCGCAGAATAAAATATGTTTTTAAGGCATAACTTGGTTAATTTTGGATAAAAATGGATGAATTTTTGGAAAAAAAAAATTCAAGCTTACTCTTTAAGGCCATGCAAAATAATACAACGTTTAAGCTATTCCGCTCCCCACTACACTCCGCAGAAAAAAAAATGTTTTTGACTTAAAAAATTGTCAAATTTTGACAACATGTGTTATCAAACTTTGCTAACATGTGTGGTATACAAAAAATAATTTTGACACAATTTACCAAAAGGGCGTAAAAATTTATACATTCTTACGTAAAATTCGTTTAATTTTAAGGACTTACGATGCTTTGGCGGGAAAATCTATAGATTTTACCGCAAGAATGCTGTACGAGAGAAATTTTCATTATTTTCATAAATAATTTTGTCATTTTTTTCAATATTTCAACGAAAAAAATATTTATTCATTATTTTCAAAGGAATATATGTTCTATATATAAATATTTTTTTTAATTTTTAAGGGTGTTATTTTCTCAAAAAAATAGTTATCTAAGATCTAAAGTACCAATTTTTTTTACACCATCATTTAAGTAGTTGGACCATTTATAAAATAAAGCAAAAAAAAATTGGGATTGCCATTTTAAAAAAAAAAACAATGATGACGTCATTGTGCAAAAATACATGACGTCATACGTAAAATTTTTATGCCATAAGATGGCTAATTAAAAAATTAAATTGACGTGTCCGAGCGTTTTTCTTGAAAACATTAAATAACGAAATTATGAATTTCGTTCCTTACTTTATCACCACACTGTATATATACTTATTTGTTTTTTTAATGATTTTTTAGATAGAACATCTCCACTTTACATCTTGGCCAGATCATGGAATACCTTTCTATCAACAATCTTTGGTACCTTTTCTGAGAAAAATTTTAACTATTTCTTTGAAAAATTCACCTATAGTTGTACATTGCAGGTATAAACATAATTTTTTTTATGATTTTACCCAATAATCAATTAAAAATTTCTATTTTGTTATAATTTTTATAAACTCATAAACCTTCATTATATGAATAATAAACATTTATAAAATAAAAGCCCGTGTTTATAGACCAACTACTATTTAACTTGTTTACATTATACAATGTTGCCAATTTTCCAGAAAAACTACTAAAAATTTATTTTAAACTTAACTTTGTACGATTAAAAACAATATTTCAAGATATATTCCTTTTTATGCATAATAATTATAAAATTTAATTTTAAACACTGCTGCTTAGTATTTATGTGATAATATCAAAGTGATTTATATATGGGTTTACCCATATACTTTTAATCATGTAAAATTTCAGTGCTGGTGTAGGCCGAACAGGTACGATAATATTAACCGATATTTGTCTAAGAATGGCAGCCAAAGAAAAACAAGTTAATCCATTCAAATTCCTTCAAAATATTCGCGACCAACGAGCGAATTTAGTAGATAATTTTGTACGTTTTTTTTTTCTTTTTTTTCTCTAACAGAACTTTTTCATTTATCAACAATAATTGCAAATAATTATTTCCAGGAACAATATAAATTAGTTCATATGTTGCTACTTGAATGTATATTAGCACCAAATACTAGTATACCATGTAATGAGAATCTATCAAATACGGTTGATAAATTAATTCGAGATGGTGAAATTGAGAAACAAATGAATTACGTAAGAGAAACGATATGGTACAATCAGATGTCAAGAGATACACCGTTTATTATCGATCATCAAAATGTATCAAAAAATCGATTTGCTGATATTGTTCCAGGTAATTTAAATGTTGTAGCAAAAGTTGGTGTTAGTCGGAGTTAAGATGGTTCGGACATCTTGAACGAATAACTAATGAACGTTTGGTTAAAAAACAATTATATGAATGATTTTGAAGCTATACGTTTGCCAGTGGACGTCCGATGCATAGTTGGGAGTGGTATATGATTGACAGAGTTGCTTGCGTGAGCGGAAGTTTCCAAATGGTAAGTGTATGAGAGGAATTATGAATGTGGATGGATGCTAAAGTTGCTATTTGGTTAGAAATGTTTGAAAACTGATTTCGGGATAGTGGAAAGAGTTTGTGCCACAACCTTTTAAGCATATGGCGTGATTTGTATATGTATGTATATATGTTTCAGGTAAATATAGATGTATGGTATTTGATCAGTTTGTTCTCAAAGGATGAGCAAAATTTCTATTTTAACACGTTTTTATTAACTCGCTTGCTTTGCTGTTTGCAGGAGCGGCGGGAAGTGGTAAGCAAAGTAAGCGTCGCATTGGGGCGCAAACGTTGAGATGCCAATGTTAAAAATTATGAGAAAAAATAAAACAAAAGAAAAAATTAAATATCAATAAAAATTCAACATAAAAAAACTATAAAACTACAAAATTATTTAGTCTTGTTACAGAACGGCTGATATTTTTAATATCTTACCGCTCTGTAAACAAATATATTACTAAACGGCTGATATTGGAATATCTCACCGCTTTGCCACCAAATATGTAACTATGTATTTAAATTGTATTTAACACCAAATCTGAAAAGGTCGAACTATGGGTTTGGTAATAATCGCGGTTTAATTTTAAGAGAGTATTTATTAACAAAAAATGAATAAAAATAAAATATAAATAATAGTTATTAAAATATAAAAATAAAAAAATACATAAAATAAATCCAATTAAAGAATTCTCGTTACATGGAAATTACAATAATAATAATTACAAAGGTAAATAAAATTAATAAAAAATTACTTACGAAAGAGTACTTTTCTTATCTAACACATTTTATGATTCTCACGATTAATTATCGGAACAATCACTTAAGATCCGAACTTTCCGAACTGATTTTAAGTTTCTGTTTACGATAATTTTAAAATTGACTTCGAACTTCTCAAACTCTGAACTTTCCGAACTGATCTTAAGTTATAATTTTGATTAATTTTGACTTTAAACTTTTTCAACAATGCTTTTTCTAACTGACTAGCTAACTGAACTTTCTCACTGACTCTAACTCTTTGTAACTCTTAAAAACTCCTAAACTGCCTGACTCTTTTGCTGTCTTCAGCCCTTTTTTAAAGAAAAATCCTAAGATTTTTGCTATCAGAGTGGGAGTTCCAATTTTTGTAACTAATACTTTAATTGATCACCTCTTCCGTGAGAGGGTGGTTACCACTCTGATTGGTTACGAATTTAACAATAAAATTTCTACAAAACGCAGGTGTCATTTTAGAGTTTGTTCACTTAAGTAACTTTATAAATTTTATTATAGGGCTGCAAGACCTTCATGCAATACAAGCTAGTCAGTTCTTTGTTAGAATATTACAAGGTTTTATCCTTTTGGTAAAGAAAAAAAAAAAACTAAAATTTCTAACATTTAGAAATTAGTTCCACTAATAATATAAAAACAAATAAATTTTGAATCTTTGACACGGACTTGCAATTGAGTTGACTTTGAAATATTATGTGTGATTTTAGGAAAATATTCTTTACAATATCTTTGACATTTTTTTGAACTATTTTTAAAATATAGTTTTATGACCTAAAACTAACTAAAAGGAAACTATTTTTAAAATATAGTTTTATGGCCATAAACTAACTTAAAAGAAACTATGTGCTAAGCCCGCTGTTACAGTCTAAAATAAAGGTTACATTAACGATATGAAATAATAATTTTTCAAGGAACCAGGGCCTTGAACGACCAATCAAACAATCGCTGTCGGGTTGCCAATAAAATTTTATTGTGCAAGTACATGGTACATTGTCGATATGGAAATAGGCTCACTTGCGTACGTGTCAGATGCGTACATAAATTATTTAATATCACTTGCGTAAAAATAAGCGTCGTCTCAAGCCCAGGTAGTGAAGGTACTTAGGCCGAGTGTCAGATGCGTACAGCGATTTTACAAATAATCAAGTTAGTATTCAATTTTAAAATTGACCAAGTTTATATTTATTGGTTTAAATTTAATTTGTGTAGATTAATGGGCAGGGCCGAGTTCACTCCCAAAATTTGAAATTATACTTAAGACAAAAAAAGGTCATGATTGAGTTGTCTCCCGCGCATGGTCTCCCAAGATTAAAAGGTAAGGTAAATTAACCTAGCCATTTGGGCCGATGAAATAAGCGCCTATATTGAATAATAACATAACTAAACCTTAAACCTTAACCTAACCTACCCTAAGCCAACGGTGGCGCAGATAATAGGGTTTCGTGGCGCAAATGGTATTAACGCAAATGGTATATAGTACAGATAAGGCGCAAATGATGAACACCGATTTTAAACCTTGGGAGACAACTCGGTCACGAAAAATCTTTACCTGGCTGTCACGGGTGACAACTCGACTCGTCTGAGATTAATATTTGACCATTAACCAACTCGACATTTCCCAAACTCATCTGACACTCGGCCTAAGTACCTTCACTACCTGGGCTTGAACCGACCCTTATTTTTACGCAAGTGATACTAAATAATGTTGGTACGCACCTGACACGTACGCAAGTGACACGACACCGTCGATATGAATCAATTTTTTTTTCAAAAAAAACCATAGAGATATAATTTCTATAAACTTATTTAATAAACTAATTTCTTTTAAAGACGTTTTCCTCTCAGAATTAAATTTAAACAAGGCAGTACAATAAGTTATATTTTTAAAATAATTTGAAAGCGTTGTACGTTAATTTATGTATTGCTTTACGGATTTTATTAAATCGGTAACAGTTGCAAGCAAAGATAGATCTTTTTCGCGGTTAAAAATAATTAAAACGTATTTCAGATCAACCTTATCACAAGAATGTCTCGTCGGCCTTGCTTTGATTGGAATCGAGTGTGATATTGTTGATCAAATAGATAACAATAAAGTAATAAATGATTTTTCGAGTGCTAAATTACGAAGAGTCAAGTTCTAATGAGTTATTGTAACGATTTTGATATAATGTTTATGATGTGGTGATAAAGTAAGGAACAAAATTCATAATTTCGTTATTTAATGTTTTTAAGAAAAACGCTCGGACACGTCATTTAATTTTTCTAATTGTCAAATGTTTGTATGAATGTATGTATGTATGTGTGTATGTGTATATACAGGGTGTAACAGAATAACTATTCCTAATTTTCAGAAATGATAGAGGGCACATAAAGAAACATTTTTTATTAATAAACTAGTGTCCGGAATTTTTTTTTTTCGGCAGTCGATTGTAAAAACACAACTTTATGTTATAACCCGAGAATTACCGGAGATTTATAATATCCGTTAAGACCATTTCATTCTACTCAAAAAAGTGCCTTAAGAATGTGAAAATTATTTTCATCTAATTTAAAAAAACCATCGAGATATCGCCTTTTATCAAAATACAGAAAAAGCGAACTTTTCGCCATAACTCGAAAACAAAAGACGATAGCTAATTTTTGTTTTTATAATTGAGTTTCTCTCAAAAAAAGCGATCGAGGATGCGCGGTCCATTTTTCCATATCTCTTATAGTTTCCGAGTTCCCCTATGAGAACGTCCAAATTTGCCCATCCTGTACATCGTTACAACTTGTGTATCGAAAATGGTGGTCGTAACTTCGAACAATTTTTATAAAGTTTAATGCACTATTATATCTAATAAAATGTTCCTTAACTTAACTACTCTTTGACGTTGCAATAATTGAAATTGTTTTTAACGATATCTAGTGTATCTTGACACCGAGAAATTTTCGGACACTAGTTTATTAATAAAAAATGTTTCTCTAAGTGCACTCTATCATTGCTGAAAATTAGGAATAGCTATTCTGTTACACTCTGTATATATATATATTTCTCCAGCATCTCCTCCTAAACCCCTAAACCGATTTTAACTGGAGTGGTGTCATTTTAATTGGTTCATTCCCTATTTGAGAATAAGCAAGTTTCATTTTTCTAGGATTTCATCTTCGTTATAAAAAATTTGAAAAATTATGTTCATAATGCAAATGTCAAATGACAGCTGTGTGAAGTTATGTACACTACTGATGATAGAAGTGTTGCTTTTGAGTAATATATAATAGTGTAATTAATATTTTATTTTTATTATATTATTATTATTTGTTTATTTATTTATATTTATTATGTTTATATGTTTAATTACTATTTTCAACTTCAAACGTGACCCTTTAAGGGTCACGGGTTTCCTGGTTTTTATTTTTTAATTAGCCACTTTATGTACTGTATGGTATAAAATTTTTACTTAAGATGTCACGTATTTTTGCACAATGACGTCATAATTGGTTTTTTTAAATGGCAACTCCAATTTTTTTTTGGTTGGTTTTTATAGATGGTCCAACTACTTAAATGATGGTGTAAAAAAATTGGTACCTTAGATAACTATTTTTGGAGAAAATAACACACTTAAAAATGTTAACTTTAAGTTAATGGTTTCGAGGGGGATAACTTTTAGTTAATGGTTTCAAGAGGATATCTGATTCAGTGACCTTTGCTCCCCCTCCCCCCGTCCTCCCAAAGAACTGAAAAGAACTTGAATATCGTACTTAGTTACACCTTTTTTTTCAAATTAAAGACTGATAAACTGAGGAAAAAATGCTGTTTGCAGCGCCATCTATCAAAGATAAAAAAAAGTCTCAAAATAAAATTTACATACTTTTTAATGGTCTATCCGAATCTGAAATAAAAAATAAGGGGTTTTATTTAAGATTTTAAAGTTGCCCCCCATTCCCGCTCCCCAGGGGGTCCGGGGTGGGCAAAAGTCCCTGCATCACATGTCCCCCTCAAAACCATTTACTTTTCATCCGAACATTTTTTTGTCCGATGCACGATTTTAAAGTTATTGCATGTGGCGGATTAAAATGGGACACCCAGTATATATATATATATATATATATATATATATATATATATACATATTTTTTACATATTTAAGTGTGTTATTAAAAAAAACAGTCATCTAAGGTACCCATTATTTTACACCATCATTTAAGTAGTTGGACCATCTATAAAAACCAGCAAAAAAATTGGAGTTGCAATTTAAAAAAACCATTATTGACGCCATTGTGCAAAAATACATAACGTCATTAGTAATAATTTTATGCCCTAAAGTGGCTAATTAACAAATAAAATTGACCTGTCCGATCGTTTTTCTTGAAAACATTAAATAACGAAATTAGGAATTTTATTCCTTACTTTATCACCACACTGTATATACAGGGTGATTTATGACGTCAAGGAAAAACTACACCAGATGATTCCTATAAGCAATCTAAATAAAAAACTTCAAATAAGCATATGTCAAATAAGCATATGAAAATGCTTTCTAACGGAACTGTGGCAGTTAGAAGTTTATTACATGTAACATCAATCGCGCTAGCTTTATTTATTATATCAGGAAAAGAAAAACAAGTCATAAACTTCTGAATAATTGTAAAGTTAATGATTGATTTTCTAACATTTTGTTTAAACACTAGTAAACCAATTTACTAGTTCGTAAATTTTTCTACACACACAAAAATATTTAATAAACAATTTACAATAATTAAAAATCGAAGACAAATTTTGTCGGGACGCAGTAAGTCATAACTAGTAAATTGGTTTACTAGTGTTTAAACAAAATGTTAAAAAATCAATCAGTAATTTTACAATTATTCAGAAGTTTATGACTTGTTTTTCTTTTCCTGATATAATAAATAAAGCTAGCGCGATTGATGTTACATGTAATAAACTTCTAACTGCCACAGTTCCGTTAGAAAGCATTTTCATATGCTTATTTGACATATGCTTATTTGAAGTTTTTTATTTAGATTGCTTATAGGAATCATCTGGTGTAGTTTTTCCTTGACGTCATAAATCACCCTGTATATACAGTGTGGTGATAAAGTAAGGAATAAAATTCCTAATTTCGTTATTTAATGTTTTCAAGAAAAACGATCGGACAGGTCAATTTTATTTGTTAATTAGCCACTTTAGGGCATAAAATTATTACTAATGACGTTATGTATTTTTGCACAATGGCGTCAATAATGGTTTTTTTAAATTGCAACTCCAATTTTTTTGCTGGTTTTTATAGATGGTCCAACTACTTAAATGGGCTACTTAAAGGCTAACGCGATTGATATTACATGTAATAAACTTCTAACGTCTACAGTTCCGTTAGAAGGCATTTTTGGACATATGTTTATTTGTAGTTTTTTTATTTAAATTACTCATAAGAATCATTCGGTGTAATTTTTTCCCGACGTCATAAATCACCCTGTATATATACAGGGTGTTTCATTGGTAAACGGAAATACTTAAACGGTGAACAGAGGTCACCGAGGAGATTCTAGAAATACCCCATTTATTGGACCTGGCGGTCTTTGTAATCGAGATACAGGGTGTTTTATCGATTTTGCTTATTTCTTCCTGAGGTCATAACTCTCGAAGCACCCCGTATATTTTTTTGATATTTGGTACACATGTTTCCCATTCAGAGCCCAAATGAGCCACTTACTATTCACAAGAAAAATCCAGATCCGGATTAACAAAAAAATAGATAGCAATTGTGACCTTGAAACAACACCCCGTATATTGAAATTTTCAAAATCCGTTTGCATATTTGGAAAGAGCACAAAAAACTAAATTAAAATGTGCACTTTAAATTTTTCCGCAGAAAATTTAACTATTCACATTTTGAACTTAAAGTAAATTTTTTAGGAACTTAGAGCCAAAAAAATAGTTATTATTAACTTTTAATAATAAATTATAAAACTTTTGAATTCATACTCATTTTAAAATTATTGAATAACTATTAAATACATTGGTTTTTATTTTTATAGTTAAAACAAAAAAAAAAAAATAAAAAATAGAAAAAAAAAATAAAAAAAAAATAAAAAAAAAAATAAATAAAAATAGAAACCAATGTATTTAATAGTTATTCAATAATTTTAAAATGAGTATGGATTCAAAAGTTTTATAATTTATTATTTAAAGTTAATAATAACTATTTTTTTGGCTCTAAGTTCTTAAAAATTTTAATTTAAGTTCAAAATGTGAATAGTTAAATTTTCTGCGGAAAAATTTAAAGTGCACATTTTAATTTAGTTTTTTGTGCTCTTTCCAAATATGCAAACGGATTTTGAAAATTTCAATAAACAGGGTGTTGTTTCAAGGTCACAATTTCTATCTATTTTTTTGTTAATCCGGACCTAGATTTTTCTTGTGAATAGTAAGTGGCTCATTTGGGCTCTGCATGAGAAACATGTGTACCAAATATCAAAAAAATATACGAGATGGTTCGAGAGTTATGACCTCAGGAAGAAATAAGCAAAATCGATAAAACACCCTGTATCTCGATTACAAAGACCGTCAGGTCCAATAAATGGGATATTTCTAGAACCGCCTCGGTGACCTCTATTCACCGTTTAAGTATTTCCGTTTACCAATGAATCACCCTGTATAATCAGTAGTTACCTTGTACGAGTATTTGTTGATTTTTTTCTTTACATTTATAATACAAAATATAATACGTAGCATGCAGATAGTAGATTTTTATTTTCTTTATTTCACTATAATATGAGTAATATGATGAAAACATCCAAATTTAAATAAATTTTTTAATGACTGTCATAAGGTTGATAGGACGCACATTTTAGAGGTTTGCATAGGGGCGCCTAAGCAGCTAGCGCCACCACTGTCTGTTTGTTTGTTTATTTATCTGTTCGGTACAAATTTTGCAATCGATTTTAAACTAGCTAGATGCTGCAATACAATATTAACTAACTAATTAATAATATTAGAAATATTAAATTAAAATTAATTAATTAACTTAATTTATAATTTTAAGGTATAATTTTATTAATTATAATTATATAAATATAATTAATTAATTTTAATTTAATATTTCTATTGTTAGTAATTAATTACTATTGCATTGTCATCTGCAGTTCTGAGCTATGTTTAAAGTATCAAGTCTCGCTCATCGGAAGTTAGTTTAAAATCGAAATTGCAAAATTTGTACCGAACAGACAAACAGATAGGAATAAAAACCTGTTAAAATTATAATTATTAAATTATAGCTAATTAAATTAATTAATTAGGTTAAAATTAAAGTTAAACAAGACAGCTATTACTATTATCTATTGCATGCAATCTACATTTTTCCATATAATAGGTTATAAATCGGTAGGGAGACATTTTTTCCACTCCATTTCTTCCACCGTACTTTTCTTCCACCAATACCTTTTTTCCACCAAATTTTTTGGTTTGGTTATGTTAGGTTAGGTTAGAGTTAGGTTAAGTTTGGTAAGAAATTTAGTGAAAAAAAATATTGGTGGAAAAAATATATAGTGAAAAAGAATTGGTGGAAAAAATGTATAGTGGAAAAAAAGTGTTGGTGGAAATAATGCAGTGGGGTACAATCTATAAATCTGTATGGGGGCTAGGAGAAATTATTTTTACTTTTTAGTCCGTGTTAAAAACATGGTATATTAAAAATTATTTTTTTATTTAAATAATTGTTCCTATGGATGTTAGCTAATAAAATTTCTAGCCATGTTGATTTCAATTTTAATAATAATAATATAAGTAATAGTATTATTTATTTATGTTCACATACTAATGCCTTACACAAGTCAAAATATAAATAGAAATTAAAATATTACAAATATAGGACAAAAGTGTTTAATTTTTAAAATAATCAATAAATTCTTTTATAGTAAAATAAACCAAATCAAGTACTATGTTTTTAATTTTATTTTTCGAATTGTTTTTAGAATATAACCGAATTTATCTAGCACGCTATCCGGCCACCGATGAATTCTCCGATTATATAAATGCGATACCAGTTGATGGATTTCGCATCCGAAGTCAATTTATCGTTACGCAAAATCCGCTTCCAAACACAGTTAATGATTTCTGGCGAATGATTCACGAGCAAAATGTTCAAGTCATTGTTTCGTTAAATGACATCATTACAAATGATAAGGTACGAAACGACATACAAGATACACTTATTCTGTTTTCGCTTAAATCGACACAAATTTACACTCTAAAAAAAAATAATGTAATTTTACCTAAAAACCATGAGACACTATGATGCCCAGGTTATAAATTATAATTATTCAACTACTGTTAATTTTATCAGAATTGTTCTAGAAATACATAATATCAGAACTATTACAAACATTATGTAATATGATAATATTACCATTTACCAACGAAAGTTTAAAAGTACATAAATATATGTATGTAATATTACAGATTTTTTTTAGTAAAAATCTCTTTTAGTAAATTTATAAAACTTCAGTAAATTTGCTGTCAGGAATTTTCCATAAATAGCTAAAATTTATTTGGGTCTGTAATATTGTTGTTGGTATAATTACATGCATTTCGAAATTTACGTAAAGGATGTATTTTAAAATTATTACAGATATTAATATATAAATTGTAATTTTACACAATTTAAAAATTTATACCAACAATATGTAATACTATATTAAGTATGCGATGCAATTTTGCAGAAAGTAAGTAAAAATTACATAATGTTAAGTTATAAGTACGGAATATTTATAGTAAAATAAAATTACAGATTTTTTATAGTAAAATTTTACTATTATTTTTCTGTAATTTTGCTATTTCTTTTACTTTGTATTTTGATGAACTAATTAATTAATGATTTAGTTAGTTCATCAAAATAAATTAATGACGATTTAAGTAAAAAACAAAGTATTATAACATGTATATAATACATCATCTATATTTAAGAATATAAAAAAATGTGTTGGTTCTGATTTTTGGCAATCATAGTTAGAAACTGAAAAATGGTCGCAAAGCCACCTAATGGAGCCATTACAAAACTTCATTTATTAAAAAACAAATTTACACGCGTATAGGAAGATAGTCACAAGAAATATTATTAAGACTATAAAAATAATTGCCTTTTTAAAATTTTTCTACGGTTATTTCAAATCAGGGCTTTGAACCGTTATATTTTTCGTTTCGCTTTAATTAAAAAATTATGTATCGGTTTTCGTTCCGGCAAAATAGTGGTACTTTTCAGTTCAGTTCCGAATGATCAATTTTTAAATTATTCAATGTTTTTATTTGTATTAAAAACATATTTTTTACCATATTTTAGAATATTTTATTCCTACTATTATAATATAAGCATACTACATAAATTGATACATGAATAATAATAATTATTTTACATAATATTATACAGGGTGTAACATAATAACTATTCCTAATTTTCAGAAATGATAGAGGGCACATAAAGAAACATTTTTTATTAATAAACTATTGTCCGAAATTTTTTTTTTTTTTGGCAGTCGATTGTAAAAAAACACAATTTTATGTTATAATCCGAGAATTAACGGAGATTTATAATATCCGTTAAGGCCATTTCATTCTACTCAAAAAAGTGCCTTAAGAATGTGAAAATTATTTTCATCTAATTTAAAAAACCATCGAGATATCGCCATTTATCAAAATACGGAAAAGGCGAACTTATCGCCATAACTCGAAAACAAAAGACGATATCTAATTTTTGTTTTCATAATTGAGTTTCTCTCAAAAAAAGCGATCGAGGATGCGCGGTCCATTTTTTCATATCTCTTATAGTTTCCGAGTTCCCCTATGAAAACGTCCAAATTTGCCCACCCTGTACATCGTTACCACTTGTGTATCGAAAATGGTGGTCGTAACTTCGAACAATTTTTATAAAGTTTAATGCGCTATTATTTCTAATAAAATGTTCCTTCTAAACTACTCTTTGACGTTGTAATAATTAAAATTGTTTTTAACGATATCTAGTGTATCTTGGCACCGAGAAATTTTCGGACACTAGTTTATTAATAAAAAATGTTTCTCTAAGTGCACTCTATTATTTCTGAAAATTAGGAATAGTTATTCTGTTACACCTTGTATATAATTTATTATTCGAAACTTATATAATTTGTATATATGTTTTAATCATATAAAAATAAGATAACATATGTTAACAAAAGAAATTCTTGTATACTGGATTTTAATTTATTTATAATTAGAAAAAAATAAAAATTACCATTAATTATTCAAATATTTACCAATGCATTTTCATTTTAATTATTTACAGATTATTAAACGCAAAGTTATTATTAAAAATGTACACCTTTCTCAAAGTGATCCCTAGTGTCATTTTCGATTTCATCCACAAAAAATGTTTCAACATGTATTGAACCGATATAAACCGATACTTTTTTCGGTTTAGTTCCGATTTAAAAATAACGGTTTTTTTGGTTTTCGGTTCAGTTTCGGTTTGAAGCCCTGTTTTAAACAATCTGAGCTTAGGTTTGCTTTTAGTAGATTCCGGTAATTTGTATTAAATATCTATAATAATATTAAAAGTTTTGAGTGACATTATATTTTGCAAATAGAATTCAAAATAATTTTACCTGTCCTGGAATTCTTATGATGAGTATCTTTATTTAACTGAAATTGATTTATATTTTTTTGGATGTATATACAGAAGTTCTACACTGTAATAAATCAGTGTACATTTACCTTGATAATTATAATAATTTTACTATGTTCTTTGTTGTCATTTTAATAAATTATTGCAAATTTACCAAAAAATTCTAAAATTACAATGAAAATCACTATGTATATTTATTAATTAAATATTTTTGGCGTTAAAAATTGTTTTTTACAGTGAAATTTTGTGCATTTACGCCGTGTATATTTATTACAAAGAACTAATTAAACATTAGTTATTTTTTAGATAAAGAATAGTATTGACTCTGCCGGGGGTCAAACCTGGGACCTCTGGCTTTCACGGCCATAGTTTATACATGTTTATACATGTAATTCTCATGCCCAGTCAGTAATGATAAAGAAAAATATTGACTTTGCCACAGGACTCTGTAGTTCAGTGGTAGAATTATGGCCGCGAAAGCCAGATTTCAGATTTTTTTGAGCAAATTTTGAAAAAAGTTTTATTTTAAAAAAATCTCAAAGGGGTACCCTTGAGAGATTTTCAAAAATTCAGTTTTAAATTTTTTCTACTAAACGATGCATCGCAGAACAATGGTTTTTTCATTCAACTATCGTACTCATTATTCCGCATTTTTCCATATCATGCTTATTTTCCTAGACCTCATATATTTGAAAAAAAAAAAAAAATCAAAAAAAAAATCTTGCGCCCAAACGGCATATGCTAGCAAATTAAAACTAAAACCAAATTATAGAACTTTTTATTGTCTGTTAAAAAGTATTTCAAGTATTTCTCCGAATTTAACTCGAGAAAAAAGTATATCGTAAATTATCGAAATTATGCATGTTAAACTCCCATACGAACTTAACGAACGAACACCCGGTATATATATATATATATATATATATATATATATATATATATATATATATATATGTATATAATTTCAGAGTTCTTGTATATTTTGGCCAACATCAACAAATGACGTATTTTCAATATCAAATTTAATGATAAAATATGGATCAATTGAAAGTGGGCAATATTACGATATCTATAATATACAAATGGAAGACACAGATACAGAGGTAAATAAGTTTTTATTCTACTATAACATAATAATACATTTTATATCCACTTTTCTTAATATATACATACACAAACACGTCATATATCCAAAAATGTGTGTGGCACAAACTCTTTTCATTATTTCAAAATTAGTCTTCTTCTATTCCTATCCAGACAAAAAATTTCAGCTTCTCCACATTCGTGATACCTATCATAGCATGCTCTTCTATTTCTACTACTTGGAAACTTTTGTTGCACGCAAGCCACGCTCTCAATCATACCACTTCATCTACTCATCGGACGTCCACTTCAAAATTATTCACATATATTTTTTTTAATTAAACGTTAATAAGTCTGAATCACCTTAACTGAGTGTTACAACAAAAATTTTTCAATTTCGCACTCATCAGACACTAATCTATTTCATACCAGATTCTTTCTACAACTCTAAAAAAAAATTTAGTAATTTTACAGACGTCACAAGAAAATTTTTACATAATATGAAAATAAAATACATATATTTTATGTAAGTTTACTTACTTTTTCCGTAAAAAAAAAACCAAATATAATATGGTAAATTAATTATTTGACTTAAAATTACAAAATTATATTTTTACAGAAAATTTTTCGTTTTGCTGAAATAATATTTAATTTTTTTACTACGGTTTTTATATTATATATTCTACATTGTCTAATGCATGTCAAAAATAATTTATATTCAGATAGTGAAGTAAAAAAAATACATGATCACAACACAAGAGGATCAGATAATTTATACAAACCTTTTTATCGTTTGAAAAAAAAAAGATGGTATAAATTGCTTTGGGATAAACTTATATAATGGATTACCTACAGAAATTAGAAACTTGAACATTAATCAATTTAAAACTCAAATAAAAAAAATTCTTATCATAAATGCTCCATTTGACAAGAATTCACTGATATTGTACGAAATCTGTAATTGTTGGACGTTTATCTATTCTGTTTTTTTGTATAATTTGACCTATGTAAATAATTATAATATCATCTTAACATTAAAATAAAAAAATAAATATAAACTGGCAACTTTTTTACAATGTAATTACGTCACATGAAAAACTCATTTCCACAGCAGTCACTCTCCTTTTTATGCTTTTGCAGCCAAACCCAACATTCACTATCCATACATCAATGTAGACACCAAAACAGCATTGAATATACTCAAACGAGCTTCTTTGAAAACATTTTCGTATCTTGCAAAAGTACCCAAAGCACCCCGAAACTTTACAACAAGTATTAACTCTTCTTTCAATTTCACAATCAAAACGACCATCATTAAAAAATAAACTATCCAAATTCACAATTACTTTGTTTTTAAATAATATTTACTATCTTTAGGACGAAATTGAACTATCTTCTATTAAACTACTACAGTTTAAAAACTGGAAACCCAATGAAAATCTACCAAAAAATATTGAACAATTAATTCGTTTCGTGGAAGAGGCTCAAAATTTCTCCAGACATGGCAATCGAATGGTCGTTACATGCTAGTATGTAGAAATTATATTCTGTTTTCTAACGTTTTTTTATTTAATGTCCTCGATCAAGGGTATGATTAAGGGATTAATTTGTGTATTGGTATAAATTTCAGCGATGGGGCTTTAGCATCCGGCATTTTTGTAGCCCTATCATTCATTATCGAGAAGGTTAAATTGGAACAAATCTGCGATGTATGTCAAGCTGTCAAAATTATCAAAGCAAATCGTACACAATTTATTGACAAAAAGGTATTAGTTGAGAGAATATGTTTCATATGATTTTTGTTTTCATCAATAGATCTCGTTTATATTTTAACTACATAGTTGTTCTTTTTTTATTGACTGGTATTACAAGCTCGATTTTAAAACAACATAACTGTCATGAGAGCAGAACTAAACAAATAATCTAACAAATTTAAAAACCGAGCTTGTAGTACCAGCTTTATTATTGGTGTAAACTTAAATATTTAGAAATTATATACCTAAGAAAATTATTAAAAAGTTAATAAAAAATAAAAGTAACGATAGAGGTTATTATTAATACGTTTCAATTAACTGGCTTTCTTGTTTATTTGTCTGTTCAATATAAATTTTAAACTGATTTCCCGATAAGCTAGAGACTTGAAACTTTTAACATAGCTCACAACTGAATGTCAATGCAGTATTAACTAATTAATTATCATACAAAGCGATATTTTTTGACTAATTATTTCCAGTTAAAAAATTTACTCGCGTTAAATTCGAGGTCTAGGTCATCTAGGTAATGGAATGTAAGAATCCTTAAATTTTATTTTCTTTGAATTTTTTTATGAAAATTAAATGGATCGTTTGTTAAATTCGGATTATTTGTTTTCTAACTGTCTTTTTGAAAAATTTCGGTGTCACGTTAAATTCGGGCTAATACGGTAATTAACTAATTAATTAATAATATTAAAAATATTAAATTAAAGTTAAATAATTAACTTAAATAATTATAATTATAATAATAAAATTATAATTAATTAATTAAGAGAAATTATTTTTTGTGAAACTAACCAAGTGTTTTTTAAATAAATAATAACCGTTATAGTTATTTTTATTTCTTATCAAATTATTTATTTTTAATGTTTCATCAAGTGATAAACCACAGAAAGTATAAATGTTGTTCTTTTATTATGTTTAGAACAAAAATCTATTGTGAGTTTTAATAAGTATATTTTTACCATTTCATCTCATATATTTTTTTATAATATTTTTAACACTTTTTTTTATTTTATTTTTTTCAGATTCAATTTGAATTTCTATACAAAGCTACCATTCTCTATTTAAGTTTATTTGAAACTTATTCAAATTTTTCGTAAATAAAATTATACAAATTAATAAGAAAAAAAAAGATTTTTATAATTTATTTACTAATACTTATTGTAATATACAAAATTATTATCTTTATATGTAGTATTTCATATTGAATTTTATTAAATAGAAAGTGTATTAATTTTTTTTTTTCTATAATCACTACTACTAACTTTGTGTATACAAAAAATTATTATTTTGGGTACATATAAACTGCACGCGGCTGTTAGGTTCTATATATATTTATTATTATGTAAGTTACAGTTAACAATAAAATTATGTTTTTTTCTTATTTAATACACATACATTGCTATAGGATCATATACTTAACCTAACCTAACCTATTATCCATTTTCATAATAAATATTTGGTTATATTAATTTGTAATCTTTTGCTTATTATTAATCTTGCTTGTATTAATTTCAAAATGTTGTGTCAAAAATAATTGTAAAAATATGCTATAGAATAAACGAAAATATATTCCAATATTCTTATAATTCAATGGTGTCGACTAGCCGTTGAACCGCCGTGCAGTTTCATTATACAAACTTGGGATTTTCGACCGCGGCGTGTTGTTTATGTACTCCGTTTTTGTTAGCCTAAACATAACAAATCTAATTTTTTAATTCCTTGTTTTTTACATTTTCCACATTTAACGAAAATAATTCTCAGTCTCAATAACCTAAATAATTTCTTTATTATTTTTTTTTTATTTAATATTCACATAGATTTGATATGTAAAATTACTCTCACCGCAATGACGCATATCCTGAAATGATATAATAATTTAAAATTACTTTTTTGTTTTAAATCAGATTCAATTGAAACAATTTTTACTTCATTTAAATTCAAACAAAATCAATTCTTAATAGAAACTTATAATATAAATGTGTTCGAAAAAACAATATTATTCATATAAAACATAACCAATATACAATAAAAAAGAATTCAAGTTGACTTAGGCACATACATACAAATACGACGAATCTTCAAATGACTTAATAGCGGAAATTGATAAGAACTGATAGTGAACCAAGCAGCACAGGAAAATCCGCTTGATAGAATATATTATTATACACACACAAATTTTTGTATTAAAATATCAGTCTGTATTGTAAATTAACAAAAACAGTGTCAGTTTTTAATTGTCATAAAAATATTAACAATTTCAAGTTTAAATAGTGATTAATGGATTTCTATAGGTATGTGCGTTAATTACAAATATTTATATCGCTAATAAAAATATATATTTTTAAGTTAAATACAATTTACAATTATTTATTTGCATAAGTTTATTTGAATCTTACAAAAACCAATTAAATTTTTGCAATTTGCATGTGTAATGCGTGACCAATGGGCCTTTCCACTATTTTTTTTTATTTGAAATTCGGAAAGTAATCAAAAAATAATTTTTTTTTGTATATATTTATTTTTCAAATTTATTTATAATAAACCTTTAAAAAATATATTAAAAAACGCTAAATTGGCGCCAAACTTCGACAATTTTCGGATTTGTCCGTCCCGTGACGTATACAAGTAGTAGAATATTTTCATTGGTTGAATTTCACGTGAAAGATATAGTACACTGGATGACGTATATGGTTAGAGGTGTGGCTCTGGTTAAAACATTTAAATCTGTGATTTTTATAGCCTTTTTTCAAATTAGTTTATTTCAATAAATATAGAATTTTAGAACGTAAAATTTAAATCATATTATTATTTTAGGTTGTAAAACGACATAACTGTATTAAAATTATAAAATTTAATTTTAGTGGAAAAGCCCATTAAAGAATCTCGAGAATTGTAAGACTTACAACCAGATTGCATATTGTTTACATCTCTCGTACAAGTTGCAAGGCCCTTTGTATTTTCTCTTATAAATTTTCTAAATAAATTAATTTATAAATTCTCAAAAATTTTATAGTGAAATATATTATATATGATGTTCATAAATAAAATTTTAATTTAAGTAGTAGTATTTGCTTTTGTTGCATTATTTTTAAAGTGTTTGTTTTCCAACATTTCTTTTATGGGAACTTTTACAACAAATACAATAAGCAACAATTACATCGTTGGAAAGTGTATTTATTGAAGTTTTCAGCAGTATTTTTTTTTTAAAAAAATGGCGTAAAAGTTCAGATTTGCAAATTCGCGTTCGAAATTTCTGAAACAAAAATAAATCAGATGTTAGTACTTGTAGCACAAGTAACCTAAACCTAAAACAAAAAGTAAAATTTTAGGCATTTTTTTAAGAAAGCCGCTATTTTGAAAATAAATGTAAAAAATTATACATTTTGTAGATTTCAACGAAAGTTACAAATGTTACAAATACTTAACTAACTTGTTTTTGTTTCTCAGAAATGTAGAACGCTAGTTTTATCTGCCACCATTTGACAAATCTAAATTTTGACCTGATCATTTTGACGCCATTTTTTTAAGTAAAAATTTAATTTTTTTGAAGAAAAAAATGCTGCTGATAATGTCAATAAATACGCTTTCCAACGGTATAGTTGCTGTTCACTGTATTTGTTGTAAAAGTTCACAAAAAAATGTTAAACAATATTTAAAAAATCGATGCTACAAACGCGAATACCAACTTAAAAAATAAAACTAAAAAACTAATTTATATTTTATTTATTATATATATTAGGGTGTCTCTTAAGAAGGGTTAAAAATTTTTTTTCTCTTTTCACCACTTAAATCGTTTCCAAATATGGTAAAAAAAATTATAAAAATACTCCCACATTTTTACTCGTTGGTTAAGTGGCCCCCCTAAGCTCGCATGTATGTTGATAATCGAGCTTATAAGTAAATATTTTCATTAAATTAATGTTTTCACTAAATCACGCCAGAAAAAAAAAATGAAGGTATTTCACCTCGCTGAGTACAAATCTGAGGTCAAAATTAAGTTTTAACCATTTCTAGATGGCACTATGACAAAAAATAAATATTTACCGAGCCCCATATAGTTGGCACAAAATTATGGCATATTTTCTTTTTAATTTTAGCGAAGTAGGGACGCCAACTATATGGGGCTCGGTAAATATTCATTTTTTGTCATAGTGGCGCCATCTAGAAATGGTTAAAACTCAATTTTGACCTCAGATTTGTACTCAGCGAGGTGAAATACCTTTATATTTTTTTCTGGCGTGATTAAGTGAAAACATTAATTTATGAAAATATTCACTTATAAGCTCGATTATCAACATACATGTGAGCTTAGGGGGGCCACTTAACCAACGAGTAAAAATGTGGGAGTATTTTTATAATTTTTTTTACCATATTTGGAAACAATTTAAGGGGTGAGAAGAGAAAAAAAAATTTGACCCCTCTTAAGGGACACCCTAATATATATATATAAATCTAGCCATTTGTCCCGTCCGCCCGCAAACTTCTAAAACATAAAACAAAAATTTCTTTAGAATATCCTAAAATAAAAAATAAAATATCCAAATGTTAAAACTTCAAAAATTTCAGTATATTATTAGCACACAATAAAAAATTGATAACAAAAACAGAAATCATGATTATTACAAATAATGTTTTTGTATACGTCCGTTCGGTTTTTTAACAAAATTGATAACAATATCCGATTATGACTCTATTTGGTTCATATTTGTGAGACCTGTAATGTTACAGTTTCTAGTAAATTGAATTCTTCTATTTTAATAGAAGAAGACAAAATTAAAAAAAAACATAGTTTTGTTAACTATATTTAAAGATGTGAAAATTTTTTTTGATCCTCGATTATAATTTTAATTGGAAGGTTTCAAGGCAATATATAATTAAGGGGCATTTACTTATTTTAAGCCTGAAAAATTCATTTTTTGTGAATTTTTTTCAGGAATATGAATGAATGTATGAAATCGTGGTTTTTAGCATCTTATTTATTGACATTTTTAATGTCTTTCTGAATTTTTTCATGTCACTATTACATATGTACTGCCACTTAGATGGGTGAACGTCCGAACGTGCAGGTCGGACATAAATTCACGGGCGGGCGCGCACAGGTCATCAAGGTCATTTGAAACAAAATCGAATAAAAACACATTAATCTACATGAAATTCTCTGGAACTTGTGCTAGAATGAAGTCAAAATGTTGCAAATTCACAAAATGGCGGTCACCTGAAGAAAGTGGTAGATTTTTGACCACTTGTTTTAGACTTTCAAGTGCCCTAAAAAATATTAAATGTTCACAGAAATGGCTGATATTAGCATAAGCACTAACAAATTTTGTCCTCTTTAGAATAATATAAACCGGATCAAAATCAGTTTCTTAGTTTTTGAATTCTGCGCCCGCCCAGTTCGAAAAATGTTATTTCGAAAAAAACGCGTTTAAAGTTTAACGAAAGTATAATGATCGGCATCTGCATTATCTCCATTAGCTTCAAAATTGTACAGAAGGACTTCGAATTCAAGCAAATCGTTTTGCAGGGATAATCTACACAGTATAGAAAATCGAAAAATGTAAAAAAAATCGATTTTTTCATCGAAAAATAAGTAAATGTCCCCTTTTAATTATTTGGACATTTCGATCATTAAATCATGGCCATCTCAGCTATATAATATATAAAAAAGGGTGAGTTAAATAAGCGCATATAGACTTTTTTGTAAACAATGCATAAACGCATCAAAATATATTTAGTAAGCGCATTATGATTATATTGAGTAAACTAAACTAACCTAACCGAACCTAACTGACAAATTTTGATCTTATTATATTTTAATGCGCTTATTCAATGGTTTTAAATGCTCTTATTCAATGCTCACTTTCTGCGCTTATCCAATGTTTTGGGCAGGCAAAATGCGCGTTTACCACTCACCAATAAAAAAATATAAAACAGATACAATTAAATTACATAAATTCTTACAATTACATACAATCAATATTACATATCTATGTCACATATTATCATTCATAAATACATACATACACAATCACGCCATGTACAGAAAATGGTGTTGGATAACTTGATAAGTTAAATTTTAATAAGTTAATTGTTAAAAGTATATATTTGAAATAACTAACTAAATAATAGAATTTATATGAAATATAAAATTTTCCAATATTTTCATTTATTTCAATTATATATTTTTAACAATTAACTTATTATAATTTAACTCTTTCAGTACGGTTGATTATTAAATTAAATTGACCTGGTAGACGCCTGCTTTTACAGAAGCCTATAGACTAATGACGAATTTATCCGTCATTGGTCATCATCATTTTTAACACTTTGACTGCAAGGAAAAGTGGTATAGCGTTTGGTACGGTGTCAGTAATATTTAAAAAAAAAAAAAAATTGAATAGAAATCCTTCATATAGCATCTAGATCAGACGAATCCGAACTTAGTTTATGTGGGTGTATGAATGTGCGTCGTCAGCTCGCTCGCTCGGTCGTCAGACAAAATATTGTGGCCGCAACTCCTCCTAGACGGTACAACAGATTTTAATGAAATTTTCAGGATAAATTTGTCTAGTACCCAAGATGGTCATGTGGTTTTACTTTTTTCCAGTTATTCCAACTTTCCGAGAAAAAAATTACTAAAATTTTTAAAAATTCATATTGGCTACATTATTCATACGATTTTGATCAAATTTTCAAAAAAGATTTCGCTAATGCTCCCATTCATAATATAATTTTATTAATATACAGTGTTGCTAACTTTCTAAGAAAAAAATTACTACAGTTTTAAAAAATTTATTATGGCTACGTTATTTAACCGATTTTACTCAAATTTTTACAAAAGATTCTCCTAGTATTCATATAATTTATATAATTTTAACAAAATACAGTATTGCCAACTTTCCGAGAAAAAAGTTACAAAAATTTTGAAAAATTTATTATGACCACTTTATTTAACCGATTTTAATCAAATTTTTATAAAAGATTTTCCTAGTGCCTAAATAAATTATGCAATTTTAACAAAATACAGTGTTGCCAACTTTCCGAGAAAAAAATTACTAAAATTTTGAAAAATTTATTATAACCACTTTATTTAACCGATTTTTATCAAATTTTTATAAAAGATTTTCTTAGTGCCTAAATAAATTACGCAACTTTAACAAAATACAATGAAAAAAAACACAAATTTTTAAAAAAATTTATTGTGGATCAAATTTTCCGAAAAGTTTCTCCTAGTGCCCACATAAATTATAATTTTAATAAAAATATTGTATTACCAACTTTCCGAAAAATGTCAAAATGGTCTATATATGGGTTTACCCCAGGGCCGAATTTACAGCTTGCGGGGGCCCCAAGCACGAGGTAGGGATGAGGCCCCTATCTCTACTTTAAAAAAAAATCAAATGTAGAGAACTTCCTTTAAAAAAAAAAAATAAAAAAAAATAAAAAAAGGTTGACCGGGGGCTCCCTTGGGTTGGGGGCCACGAGCACGTGCTTGTTTCGCTTGCACGTAAGTCCGGCCCTGGTTTACCCATATACTTCTAATCTTGTTATTGTAAATATTAGGTGTTTATTAGTAAGAAAGAAGTTCATAAATGCCACAAACAATCATTTCTAAATTGTTAAACATTGTATAGGTCTACGTGAAGGACCAACGTTGTTTTCACCCGACATATTGAAACAGGAACTTAGCAAGTACGCGTGTAGTCGGTTACCACACTCAGATATTTTACACTCGACTGCTGTCGAATATATTCGTCAGCGATTGAAATTTTCGGTATTAGTCTAAACAGCATTGTATATGTCGACTGATAATTTCGGCAGCAGTCTGTAGAGCAAAGCAAATTTTTAAAAGAGTTTGATATAAATGGCATTTATTTAAATATTAAAATGGGATGGAGCGGATTTGTCCGTCATCCGTCTGTGAGACCATTCAGCTTCCTGACGGATATATCAGTCATCAGTACTGAAAGGGTTAACTTAACATACAAAGATAATATGTGACATACATATATAAATCAAAAATTATTGGTATGTACTATATTTTGATATTAATTGTATGAATATAACATAATTTATGTAAATTAATTGTATTTATTATATATTTTTACCACTTTGACTGCAAGGAAAAGTGGTATAGCGTTTGGTACGGTGTGTGTAACATTAAAAAAAAAATGTATAGAAATTCTTCATATAGTTTTTAAATAACGAATCCGAACTTAGTTTACGTGGGTGTATGGATGTGCGTCGTCAGCTCGCTCGCTCTGTAGTAAGTCAAAATTTTGTGATCGCAACTCCTCCTAGACGGTTCAACCGATGTTAATGAAATTTTCAGGATAAATTTGTCTGGTACCCAAGATGGCCATGTGGTTTTATTATTTTCCAGTGATGCCAACTTTCTGAGAAAAAAATTACTAAAATTTTAAAAAATTTATTGTGGCTACATTATTTATTCGATTTTGATCAAACTTTCAGAAAACTTTCTTCTAGTGCCTACATAAATTATAATTTTATTAAAGATATTGTGTTGCCAACTTTTCGAGATATGTCAATGTAGTCTATATATAGGTTTACCCATATACTTTTAATCTTATTTTATATACAGCGGGTGATCGGTTAACGAACATAATCCGTTTCAAGACTATGTTCATAATATTGCCAGATTTTATAATATTTTTATTTTAATTTATTTTTTTATAGGGCGTTTAGAAAAGTTTGTTATACGAACATATGTTTGTAGTCCGAATACAAAAATCTTTTGTCCGAATTGTTCGTAGTCCGAACTGTTCGTTAATCGATCACCCACTGTATTATGTAGCTTAGGATGGCCATGATGAAACATCCAAAAAACTAAATTAATTAAATGATCCATTATTGCCTTTATATCTTCCAAATTAAACTATATTTAAAAAAATTATACAGGAAAATATTTACTTTCGTATTTTTTTTTAGGTACAATAATATTTTCTACATTTTCATTTTGTTAATAATAAAATGTAAAAGCGATGACCACCCTGCTGATATAACAATGCTCTACAATTATAAAAACAATGCTCAATGGAATCGAGTTAGTTGTGTTGTTGGTAATAACAACATGAATGATGTTGTATATATGGATGCACCACTTGGTACACAATATGTAACTGGTAAGTAAAGCTATCAAAAAAAGCTTTAAGATTCAGTTCAATATATATTAATTAAAATATATATATATATGGGTCATTCCATGCCAAATCACTCGGTCAAAAACTTTTGGGTCTCCGATTTGGCTGAAACTTTGTGCATAGCTTCCTTGTGACATAAAAATAAGGTGGTCTGGCCCAAAGAGACGTTTTCTGAAGTGTTTCAGATTTCAGGCTGAAAAACGCCAAAATTCAGTGTTTCGCGTTTTCCTCAATTCCCAAAATACATATCTTTCGATTTGGCTGAAAATTTGCCAAAAGGTAGCTGAAAATCTTGTTCACTTTTTTTCACGGCGAAAAAAGTTACATGCAAAAATAGCAGGGTAAAAATTTAGGTTTGCAGTGTCATTACAAAAAGTCGACTTTATTGTGTCACTTGTATATATGTTTTCATCTAGCACAAAAAAATGTGCGATTAACATAATATTTAATAATAATGCTAATAATGTATTTTATGCTAAATATAATACTACGTAAAAATTTTTTAAATTACTGAATTATATTTTTAAACTACAGACTTTGTATAAAAAAAATTAATTTTAAATTTTAACTTAACCTCATTTATAACATATATGACTAAAGAAAAAACATAATTTCTAACTTAAAATTTTGGTATGGATTAATTGTATTAATCACATTAATTTTTATATTTTTTTTGTATTAAAAAAGAGCTAAAGATGGCTTATGAATAGCCAAAATATCCAATAAATTAACATATGAATGAATTTATTGCTATACATTTTTTGATTAAATGATCCATTTATAACTTACAATTTTCCGAATTCAAATATTTTTGAGAATCAATACTACAATATTACAACATAATATTTAATAATTATTGTTTTGTGTACAGTGTCTTGACAAACAAATTAGACATGCAAAATATTACTTGCTTTATTTATTAAATTTTTTTAAGATATGACTGTGATTTTTAAATCAGGGCATCAAACTTCAACTGATCAAAAACCGAAAAAAAAACCGTTATTTTTGCTGTAACCAAAACGGTTTGTAGCCTTGATTTAAATAATTGCCCTAATAAAATAAAAACTAAAGTCCATTTGATTTACGGAAGGATAGAAGACTTCTTCGTAATTTATTAAATTTCTTTTCGCGAAAAAATAAGAAGTTTCCAGTAGAATTAACAAAATCGCTTAAGTGAACAAAATTCTTGTAGAAATTACAGTTAAAAAAGCTAGGCCACAGAGAATGATTTATCACTACTTTAAAAATATTATAATTTACATTGTTTTTATTTTAGCTAGAAAATATCTACGTAAAGATGGTACTACAACTAGTAGTAGAATTAGTTGTAATTTTGAAGAAACTGATTACAACTGTATCTCTGAGTGGAACATTGCTAATACTGAATTGCAACAATCTGGAAAAGTTCTTTTCGAACCAATTACTGATAACCGATGGAATGGTAAATCAATAAATAAATAAATATTTAATAACTACATACTTATTCAAGAAACAGTCAATTGTTTTGCTGATTTATGTGAAAATTAAATGTAAAATTGTAAAAATTGATTTAGTTTGCATCATGAATTTGTAAGAAGAATTAATGCTGGTTGTAAAGTTTTAGGTGATTTGGGTAATTTTGCTACGAATGTAAATGTTTCCAAAAAAGGCACCTCTCCCGTTTGAGTATATGCAATGCTGTTTTAGTGCCTACGTTGTGATGTATGGGGTAGTGAATGTTGGCATGGTTGCAAAAGCATAAATCAGAAAATGACTGTTGTGGAAATTAAGATTTTTTACGTGAAATATGTGGTGTAACTAGAAGAAATCGGGTACGAAGTAGATTAGTTTCTGATGAGTGTGAAATTGCAAAAAAATACGGCGTTAGTCAGTTAAGATGATTCGGACATCTTCAGCAAATGTTTAATAAACCTTTGATTAAAAAAGATTTATATAAATGATTATGATGCTATACGTTTTTAGGTGAACGTTCGATGAGTAGTTGGAGTAGTGTATGATTGAGAAAGTGGCTTGAATGAGCGACTGTTTCCAAGAAGTAAGAATAGGAGAGCATATATGAGATTGGTTAGATAAAAGTGGATGAATCTATAAAGTTGCTTGTCTGGATAAAGATGTTCGGAGTAAGCTGATTTCAGATGAGTGAATAAAGTTTGTGCCACACCCTTTCGGATACAAAACGTGATTTTGTATATTATGTATAAATTTGTATATCGGTGATTTACAATGTTTGTTTTTTCTTTTACGACTGTGCTGAATATTGTCACTTTTAAATTTGTCATTGATTAGTATATGTAGTAGTACATTGTGCAATACTATCCCAAAAATCTCTACTACAATATAAAAATTTTAGTACTGATTTTTTTTCTTTGTAGTTTTGTTGATTTATGTGACTTCGCGTAAAGTAAACTTTCGCCACGAGAGCGGCGTACTCTCGCTAATTTACTAATAACATAACAAAACTGGTACATAAATCTAGTCAACATAAGTTCAAGTTTCGCGACAAACACATCCTAAAATTATTAAAATAAGATAATTTTAATCATTTTGACCTATGATAGTATTTTGTTTATACGATACTAATGAATTATATACGTTACGTAGCAAAAGTTGCCGTATTAGTCAGTTAAGTTGGGTTCGGACATCTTGAGCGAATGTCTAATGAAAAAATTATCTAGATAATTTTCAAGGTATATGTTTGCCAGTGGACGTCCGGTAAGTAGTTGGAGTGGTGTATGATTGAGAGAGTGCTTTGCGTGAGCAAAAGTTTCCAAGTAGTAGGAATAGAAAAATATATATGAGAGGTTTCATGAATGTGGAAAGTGCTAGAGTTGCTTGTCTGAATAGGGATTATTGGAAAAGGCTGATTTCGGAATAGTGAAAAAAGTTTGTGCCCCATCTTTTCGGGTATATGGCGTGATTGTGTATGAATATATATGGATATATATATATATATATATATATATATATATATATATATATGTATATATATACATATGGATATATATATATATATATATATATATATATATGTATTTATATATATATATATATATATATATATATATATATGTATATATATATATATATATATATATATATATATATATATATAAATATAATATAAACAATTACAGTTAACAACAACAGTCTAAATAATTTGTCATCATAATGAAATAATTTTAAATTAGTTACAAATTGAAAAATATTTATTGACTTCGCCGGGATTTGAACACGAATCCTTCGTTTATCGCGGATAGACATCCGCGATAGAAGAAGAACCCCAAGTTCGAATCTCGGCGAAATCAATACATTTTTCAATTTATAATTAATTTAAAATTAGTTCATTATAATGACAAATCATTTAGAAACGTTAGATTGTTAACTGTAATTGTTTATATTTAACGTCGTCACCGAGAGTATAAAAAAAAATTAACATATTTAGTACTGTTCTATATAAGGATTATTTACTTACAGATTTTGAAATAATTTCTACATCGGGCCGAAATCATGACAATTCAAAATACTATGATATACCAACAGAACAGAAGGATTTTTTTATAAGTTTTTCTGTACGTTCAACACCGAATGCACAACTATTGCTATGTGACGATAGTTCATATTATGGACCATATTATCGAAATTGCTATTGGATACTCATTGATTCGTTCAATGGTCTAACGACAGCCTTACGAAAATGCACGGATGGTGTACCTGATACTTATCCAACAAACGCAGCGTGCCAAAAGAGACAAAAAGAAAAAATTGTAAGCATTTTTTAAGACGCTGTGAGCAAAAATCTTGATTATAACAGAAATCGAATAGAAATAATACTCAACAAAAATACAAATACGATTAAACACTAACGAGTTTAAGAGGGTTTTCTAGTCTAAAGGTCTGATTTCTATCTCATTTCAACTTTTTTTTAATAATATAATAAGATAAGTTATAATATGCTTGTATACTTTTAGTTGTTAATGTTTGAGCTACATTCAGACGCGACTGATGGTCGCGTCGAGCTGGATATTAGCAAACTGGGTAATCCAAAATAGACAAAATTAAAAATTAACGATTATGTATGAGTGCAACTACGATTATAACTAAAAACATCTGAAAAAAATATCAGTTTTTCGCAAAATAGCGGCCATTTGGAAAAAAAGTTCAAAATTTTTTTTATTTTTGTTGGTTATAAATCAAAGCAATTTCAATGCTCTAAAAATTTCCAAAGCGACATCAAAATCGGCCAAGTAGTTTTTTGCAATCCATGCACCAACTATGTCAAGTAGTTTTCGAGCAAAATGGTTTCGCCCACATATGCTACATAGTATAAGGTATCAAAATATGCAATAAAAAAAATCGAATTTTTGAAATTTCTAGACTAGAAAACCCCCTTAAACAAAAGTATTTTGTTTGGTGTGACACCATCATTGATTATATTATAATAAAATCAAAAGTGCCCTTTAAAATTTTCCATCAAATAAAAAAAGTTTTCTTCTACCGTGTTAAAATATTGATATTACACGTTACTAGTACAATAATGTACATTATTATACAACAATTAATTACCATGTACACCGCTGATGGCAGAACGAAACATAAAAATTATTAAAATAAAACAGCTTAAGTTTAAACTCTGTATTAATATTTATATATAATCTTCGTCAGGCAAACTGATACAAACGACATTTACAGTAAATAAATTTACTGCAATGAAGACGGACGTTGAGTTAGTTGAGTCCGTCGATTATTAATTAAATATTAATATCGCACTTTAAACCTAAATGCGTTTTATTTTATGTAATGAATTCTGGACGATTTTTTAATATAATAAAAATTATTACATTAAGTTAAATTACTTAATTGACAATTATATTGTTTATTTTCGCTTGAATTTGATTAATAAAAATGTCTGAAAAACTGCAATAACTGCATATTCGATCAAAGAAGCTTGAAAAAAAGTAACATAACCTAACCTAACCTAATAAACAAACATTTTACAAGTTACTCAACTTTACTTTATTATTTATATTAATTTCACAGATACACTTATGAACATTTCATGTTCAATATTATTATAAACTAACTTACATATATATATATATATATATATATATATATATATATATATATATATATACATACATACATACACAATCACGCCATGTTCCCAAAAGGGTGTTGCACATACTAACTTTCCATCATCCCAAAATTAGCCTCCTTCAAACATTCCTATCCAAACAAGCAACTTTAGCCTCATCCTTATTCATAATTCCTTTCATAGCATGCTCTTCTATTCCTACTACTTGGAAACTTTCGCTGACACAAAACACCTTTAATCATACTACTCCAACTACTTATCGGACGTCCACTGGACAAACGTATACCTTTAAAATCATTCATACAAATCTTTTTAACAAAACGTTTATTAGATATTTGCTTAAGATGTCCGAACCATCTTAATTGACTATAACTAACTTTTGCAAAAACTTTTTTTTTTAATTTCACACTCATCATACACTAATCTATTTCCTACCCCCAATTCCTCCCAGTTACACCACATACCCCACATAAAAATCTCATTTCCGCAGTAGTCATCTTTTTTTATGCTTTTACAGCCAAACCCATTATTCACTACCATACACTAAAGTAAGCACCAACCTAACCTAACTTAACCTAACCTATTATACTAGACAGCTTTTTTTATTTTTCATTTAGATTACTTAGCCTTGAGTCTCGCCCGCAAATATTCGGGCTCAACACAATAAAAATCACGTTCTGCTTTTCGTAACATAATATAGTATTTATTGCATTCGTATTTGTATTGTTACGCGTCAAGATAGTGTTTTTTTTATTTGGCCACTATTATCTAAAAAAAATAAAAATTATTCTTAATTTTTTTTTAGGTACTACCAGGTGTACTAAGTGAAAATGAATGGCGTCATTTTACAATATCACGAACTGATAATAACCGTATAAAATTGTGGGAATTTGGTAAAATTAATGATCCATTAATTGATTACGTCGACAGCCATAATATAATCAATATTAAACGAATGTATTTCCGAAATTACTTAATTAGAAATGATTCGTTTAAAGCAGAATGGAAAATACATAAATGTAAATATATTTTAACACGTTTTCTTGTCTGTCTGTCTATTTGTTTGTTTGTCTGTTCGATACAAATTTTGCAATCGATTTCAACTAACATTTCGATGAGCTAGAGATTTGAAACTTTAAGGGGGGATATACGTGTAAATATCTAAAAAATCAAGGTTTTCCAAATTTTTTTATTAGAGAAACAAATCGGTATACAATATCCGGTTTTTTTTTCATTTTATTGAACGTACATTAATCTTCACTGACAATTTTTTTCATGTGTGTGCGACCTCTGGGTGACCTTGAAACCTAGCCGGAATGAGGTCGCGTCAAAATTGTAGACCCAAATTGCGTACAGTCTGGGGATTCGAAATTTTTTTCTTACTAGTTTTTACTTAAAGATATTTATTCGTTGATGTATTTTGTTTAATATGAACCATCAAAACTAAAAAAAAAACGGATATTTCATCATTTTAACTCAGACTGAAAAAAATGTTCAAATTTTCACTATTTTTTTTTTTTCAAATTTAAGCAACCTTAAAAATTATTTAATGTTAATGTTTTCTCATAGAATAAAATTCAATTTTCTTTCAGACGCGCTATATTAAAATTTATTTAAATGAAAATTGATTGAGTTATCCTGTACGCACATTTAAAAATTATCATTTCGAGTAAAACGCATTTAAATTTTTAAGTAAGAAATAAGGTTAAATGGTTATAAACGGTTTTAAACAGTTATATCTCGGTCAATACATTTCCGATACTTTAGATATTTTACAGGATAAATCTTGAATATATAAGCAATTTTATAAGCAATGTACATGTATTTCCTCCCTTAGGCATAGCTCAGCTAACAGGATGACAATGCAAATTTAATTAGTTAATTAATTAACTAATTAATTAATAATATTAAAAATATTAATTTTTATCTTGTGCCATATTCATAAATTCCGTAAAAGTAGCAATTTCTTTTTTTAATACAGAAACTGCAGAAATCAACTACAGAAAATAATATTCCACGTTTTTAAAACGAACTAAAAAGTTTAAAATAATTTCTGATAGTCCCCATACAGATTTGTGATTGTAAATTTGTAATAGCTATGACAATACTTGTGTAAGATTTAAAACGAGAAACGTGAGGCGCATGCAATAGATAATAATAAGGAGAGTAGTTGTTGCGCCCTACATTTTTTCATAGTTATTAAAAAAAATATTTTCAGGACAATCTGTATGGGGTTATAAATATATATGGAACCATTTTAAAAACGTGGTATATTAAAATATTTTTTTATTTAAATAATTATTTTTTGCTTTTTAGTCTTGTGTATGTGTTTTGTAGTTTCTGTATTAAAAAAAATTACTAAATACACGAATGTATGGAATTCGTGAATATGGCACAAAATAAAAATTTATATTTCTAATATTATTAATTAATTATTTATTTAATATTGTTCTGTCATCCGCAGTTCTGAGCTGTGTTTGAAGTTTCAAGTCTCTAGCTTATCGGGAAGTTCCTTTAGATTCGAAATTGCAAAATTTGTACTGAACAGACAAACAAACCGACAAAAACAGACAAAAAAATAAGTTAAAAAAAAATCGTGTTAACGTTAGTTTACACGGTTCAAATTGCTATGTCCAGACACGTAGCGCAAATACAAAACATGTTGAACTTAATATTGAATTTATTCGTTTAATACAACTTATTTATTATAACTGACTGTTTTGAAAATTACATAATCAATGTTGAAATAATAATTCAATAATATATTTAATATTATTAATTGATTTATATAAAATAAAAAATAGTATATTTTTTAACTGACTCTATTTTCTACAAAAATGATCTTAAAGGTACCGAAAAAATACCTGAGATATAATATTATAATTTTTTAGTATTTATAATTTAGCGAAAAAAAAACAAAATATGTTTTTTTTTGGAAAAAAAAATTTTTTTCTCTCTTTTCCAAATTACAAAATACTTCAAAAAAATATATATTATTCTACATAGGATATTATATCTCAGGTATTTTTTCGGTACAATAATGATCGTTTTTGTAGAAAATAGAGCCAGTTAAGAACTATACTATTTTTTATTTTATTTAAATCAATTAATAATATTAAATTTATTATTGAATTATTAATTGAACATTGATTATGTAATTTTCAGAGCAGTCAGTTACAATAAATAAGGTGTGTTAAGCGTATAAATTCAATTATTAACTTCAACATGTTTTGTATTTGAGCTACCTGTCTGAACATAGCAATTAAAACCGTGTGAACTAACGTTAATAAATAAAGAATTGATTGATTATATTAGAACATTAATTTTTAGATCAATATTTACAATTGAATATGAATAAACGACAACTGTATCGTATTGGCCCCTACATGAATTTCAACAATAATAAAGCGTGTCTTTCGTTTTATGTGTCAATGTGCAAAACATGTTCAATGAAATTTCGTTTAGAAACTGACAAAAATGTTAATAATTTCGAGCAAACTTTATATCAGGTAAAATTATATTTATAGTTTTTTTCATATACTTACCTACACCATAAGGCACAGAGAACAGAGAGGCAATCATACACCTTCATTCACAGTTTTGACTAAAAATTCGCCATCATATATTGGGGAAAAGGGGAAAATTCAATAATAATATTAGTAATATTAAATTAAAGTTAATTAATTAACTTAATTAATTAGGTGATATGTAGTAATTATTTAAATAAATAAAAAATAATATACCCCGTTTTCAATACGGACTAAAAAGTATAAAATAACTCCTTACAGATTTATAACCCCATACAGTAAAACGTGCGGCCCGACCCATCAATAGATAAATAGTAAGGAGTGTAGGGAGTAGCTATGGTTGCTCCATGTTTTTCTCTAAGGGGTTATAAATCAGTATGATGGGGCAAGGAGAGAATTTATTTTATGCCTTTTAGTCCGTGTTAAAAACGTGGTATAATATTTTTTTAAATTTATTTAAATACCTAATTATTAGTTATCAGACAAGCATTAAAAAGTCCTGTGATGCTAATTTTCAGAAAACAAATAATAAATTTAAACAAAAAAAAAACTTTAGGCTGTAGTCCTGCATTAATATTTATTAATAATCGATTTACTCAACGTACATTTTCATATAGGAAAAATGATACAAATGATATTTACAGTATACATGCTGGCCAAAGCTTTGCGGAAACAAGTTTCTCTGACTTTTCTAGAAACTTTTTTTCATTTTTCCTTGACTTTTATTACCACTTTGACTGCAAGGAAAAGTGGTATAGCATTTGGTACGGAGTCTGTAATATTAAAAAAAAAAAAACATTGTATAGAAATCCTTCATATAGCCTCCAGATGACGAATCCGAACTTAGTTTATGTGGGTGTATGGATGTGCGTCGTCAGCTCGCTCGGTCGTGTCAAAATTTTGTGATCGCAACTCCTCCTAGACGGTTCAACCGATTTTAATGAAATTTTCAGGATAAATTTGTATAGTACCCGAGATAGTCATGTAGTTTTATTTTTTTCCAGTAATGCCAACTTTCCGAGAAAAAAATACTAGTTTTTAAAAATTCATATTGGCTACGTTATTTATCCGATTTTGATCAAATTTTCAAAAAAAAATTCCCTAATGCTCCCATTAATTATATAATTTTATTAATATCCAAAATTAAAAATTTATTATGGCCATGTTATATAACCGATTTTACTCAAATTTTCACAAAAGATTCTCCTAGTATTCATATAATTTATGTAATTTTTACAAAATACAGTGTTGCTAATTTTCCGAAAAAAAAAATACTAAAATTTAAAAAAATTCATTATGACCACTTTATTTAACCGATTTTAATCAAATTTTCATAAAAGATTCTCCTAGTGCCTAAATAAATTATGCAATTTTAATTTCCAACTTATCGAGAAAAAAATAACAAAGTTTTTTAAAAATTCATTGTGGCTACATTATTTATTTGATTTTGATCAAATTTTCAGAAAAGTTTCTCCTAGTGCTTACATAAATTACAGTATTATTAAAATACAGTGTTCCCAACTTTCCGAGAAAAGTCTATATATGTAAATTCCTAAGTAATGTGAATAACAAAATATTCATTAAAATAAAAATAGGTGCATAGGTTTAAAAAAAATTGAGATAAGAATAATTTTAATATACTAGAAGTGAAATTCATTAATTTTTGCCGATATTAAAATAATAAACAAAAAAAAATTTCACAAAATTCGTGTTTGTAATTTTATGATTTTTGTCAAACAAATTTTTTCCCTGACTACAAAGGAAATTACCTGACTTTTCCAGAATCAATAAAATTCCCTGACTTTTCCCGGTTTTTTCCGGGATTTCTAGGTTTTGACCAGCCTGAGTAAATAAACAGAATATAGAAACAAGTTACTAGTTAACAAAATAACTAACTAGATCATAATATGTATGTATTTTTAATTAAAGGAAGCCAAAATTTATGTACTAGTTACTAGACACACTGATTGATATAAATAATGTAGAATTTTTGGTGAATAATATATTATATTCTTTTTTACTAAATATTCTATTTTTATTTTGTTTAATATTCGTATTATTTAATAGAATAACATAAGTGAAGAATACAAATGGCAGTTTGTAGAAATATCCGAATATATTAAATATGACAATAGTAGATTTACATTTTATATTTATACAAATAATGAAAATAATGCAGAAAGGCCATTTTGGGCAATTGACAACGTACGCCAATGCTACGATGATGGTAACAATTATTATTATTATATTTACAAACAAGGTGACTTAATACTAAATTCGGTTAAGGGGAATGAAATTGATGACGTCGTCTTTGTATGATGAGAATGAAATTGAATAGCAAACGTTGCGGTGTTTGTCAGTTAAGATGGTTCGGACATTTTGAGCGAATGCCTAATAAACCATTTGGTTAAAAAGATTTAGATGAATGATTTGAAAGGTATACGTTTGCCAGTGGACGTCCGATGAGTAGTTGGAGTGGCATGATTGAGGTTGTTTTGCGTGACACGAATAGAAGAATATATATGAGAGAAATTATAAATGTGGATAAAGCTGAAGTTGCTTGTTTTAATAGGAATGTTTGGAAGAGGCTGATTTCGGGATAATGAAAAGAGTTTGTGCCACATCCTTTTGGGTACATGGCTCAATTGTGAATGTATGTTAATTATATTTTTACCACTTTGACTACAAGAAAAATGTGGTATAGTAATCGGTACGGTGTCTGTAACATTTTCAAAAAAAAAAAATATAATATCAAAATAATGAGACAATATACAGGGTGATTTATGATGTCGGGGAAAAACTACACCGGATGATTTCTATAAGTAATCTAAATAAAAAACTTCAAATAAATATATGTCCGAAAATTTGTTTCTAACGGAACTGTAGCCGTTAGAAATTTATTACATTTAACATCAATCGCGTTAGCCTTATTTATTATATCAGGAAAAAAAACAAAAAAAAATCTATGTGTTACAATAATTTTTTCAGATTTAATAAATAAGGCTAACGCGATTGATGTTACATGTAATAATCTTCTAACGGCGACAGTTCCGTTAGAAAGCATTTTCGGACATATATTTATTTGAAGTTTTTTGTTTAGATTACTCATAGGAATCATCCGGTGTAGTTTTTTCCCGACGTCATAAATCACCCTGTATATTTTGTGAAATAATACTAATAAAATATTTTAAATGTAATTCATTCATTTCAAAATACATCCTTTATGAGTAAATTTAGAAATGTGTGTAATTATACCAATAATAATATTACATAACAGAACTAAAAAAATATTATATTACCTATTTATGGAAAATTCTTGACAAAAAAAAATTACTAAAAGAAACTTTACTAAAAAAAAAAAAACTGTAATATTACATATACCTATACGTACTTTTCCATTCCATTTGTAATATATCATATTACATAATGTTTGTAATAGTTCTGATATTATGTATTTTTTTAAATTATATTAAAATTACAGCAGTTGATTAATTATATCTAGAAATACTGGACATCATAGTTTCTCATGGTTTGTAGGTAAAATTATATAATTACAGATGCGAATCGAATAGATCCATTAATAGTATTAAATCACCTTGATTATAATATTTTATTTTTGTTACTTGTTTAATTTTATTTATTAACATCTAGAAATATTATTATTAACAACAAATGTACCTAAAAGAAATGAAGTGACATGTCGAACTCTACAGAAATTTACTAAATGGAATATTAATCCATCTCTTACAAATGTGATGATTTCGAACGGTATTTATATACATTAATAATTTTAATATTAGTTTATATTCTATATTTATAATAAAATGGTTTACAGATAAATTAAAATGTTCCGATCCACAGAAATTTGGAATAAATTGTAATCTATCTTGTAAATTCGTTGTCGGAAACAATTATTGCGATTATGAAAAAATTTGTGTTCCAAGTAAAACGAATCAATTTGGAGAATGTATCTGTTCTTCTGGGTACCATGGGTCTACATGTGAAGAAGGTAATTTATATATATATATATATATATATATATATATATATATATATATATAAACAAATACATATATATTTTTAACAAATGACGCCTAAATATTATTAGTTTAAATAATTATTAAAATGAAAAAATTTAATATACCACGTTTTTAAAACGGACTAAAAAGTATAAAATAATTTCTCCTAGCCCCATATAGATTGTCCTGAAAATTTGTGATTGCGAATTTTTTTAACAGCTATGATATTATATACTTGTAAGATTTAAAACCAAAAACGTGAGTCGCATGCAATAGAAAATGGTAAGGAGTGTAGGGAGTAGCTGCCATTGCGCCCCACGTTTTTTTCATTTTAAGTCTTACAAATATTATCAAAGCTATTAAAAATTCACAATTAAAAATTTTCATGACAATCTGAATATGGGTCTGTATGTGGTTATAAATCTCTATGTATCTATATTTTTAAGTTCGTTTTAAAATGTGGTATATTATTTAAATAATTATTTTCTGCTATGTAATCTTGTGTGTATGTGTGAGTTTTGTAGTTTCTTTATTTTGAAAAAAAAATAGCTTAATACACGAATGTACAGAATTCGTGAATTAATATTTCTAATATTATTATTATAATATAATATTATAATTAATTAATTAAGTAGTTAATATTGCATTGTCAACCAGTTATGAACTATGTTTAAAATTTAATAAAATTATAATTATTAAATTATAATTAATTAAATTAATTAATTAAGTTAAAGTTAAAGTTAAACAAGACTAAAAAGCAGAAAATAATTATTTATATAAAAAAAAATAATATATCACGTTTTTAACGCATGCTAACAAATATAAAATAATATCTCCTACCCCCATACATATTTGTAACCCCATACAAAAAAAAAACATGGAGTGTATGCAACAGATAATAGTAAAGAGTGTAGGAAGTAGCTATCGTTGCCTTACGTCTTCTGTATGGGGATATACATCTATATGGAGATATAAATCTGTATGGGGTTATAAATCTTAATGGGGCGGGGAGGTCTAGAAGAAAGTATTTTATACTTTTTAATCCGTGTTAAAAGCGTGGTATATCTAAATAATAATTTTTTTGTATTTTCTCTATTATTAACACTTCGTGAAGACGAGTATTCAGTTTCGTCGAAACGTCATTTTTATATAAAATAATTAAACAGAATCGAATCAGTTTTATTTTAATACAATGAGTCTTAAAAAATATTTTCCTATGTTAACATAAAGATTAACTTTTCAGTTTGTATTAATCATCGATATGGATATAATTGTGAAAACGTTTGTGGGAAATGCACGAATAACTATTCTTGTCATGAAAGTTCAGGTTTCTGTTCGGGTGCATGTGAAACGGGTTATGAGATACCCTATTGTAATATTAGTAAGTTGATAATGTTTCTGTTACACTATTTCGACTAATACACTGCTAAAAAAATTTACAAAATATTTACAAAATGATATATAATGAGTGTAGTAAATTTTAACTGTTTATTACGAAAGACATTTCTGGAAAAAATGTCCATATAAGCGTTACAACATACATACATACATACACAATCATGCCATATACCTAAAAGTGTGTGGCACAAACTCTATTCATTATAAGATAAATAAAAATAACCTTGTTATATCACTAAAAACTTTATTCAGCCCAAACAACCACGTCATCAGCACATTACGATACTTATCACCTATACAGGATGTAACAGAATAACTATTCCTAATTTTAACTGGAGTATCCTGGGCTCGGAATATGAAGATTTAATGCAAATCACTGAGATAAAATGTGGCTCCTTACTGAGCTTCAGGGTGTTTTATATAAAAATTTAAAAACGATTTTTGCCCAGTACTTTAAAACTATTTGACGTATCCTTATCATACTTGGCAGGAAATGTAGGTACCGTACACCATACTAAATTATGTTAAATAAAAGTTTCTGGCTACTGCCAGTGGCGTACAACAGGGGCAAGTGAGAGGTTGATCCTTCCTAAATTCTACGCCACTGGCGGAATTGTCATTTTAGCACAATTTTTCGATTTTCCAATACTTGCTGTGTAAAAAACATACTCTTCCTTTGTAACGATAAAGTCACTGTTTTTCGAGATATTTAAAGTTAAACATAAGCTGCACCTTTGGGATTTTTTCAAAATTTGCTAAAAAAATCTGAAAAAATTCAGTAAAATAGAGAAAAAAATTAGCTACATAATATTTAAGTAACTTTTTCTCTAACTCATTCTGGTTTGGCTGGAAAAATTATTGAAAATTAATATTTTTTGCATTTTATTTTTTTTATTTTCAATAATTTTTACAGCCAAATCAGAATGAGTTAGAGAAAAAAGTTACTTAGTTATTATGTAGCTAATTTTTTTCTCTATTTTGCTGAATTTTTTCAGATTTTTTTGAGCAAATTTTGAAAAAATCCCAAGGGTGCAGCTTATGTTTAACTTTAAATATCTCGAAAAACAGTGACTTTATCGTTACAAAGGAAGAGTATGTTTTTTACACAGCAAGTATTGGAAAATCGAAAAATTGTGCTAAAATGACAATTCCGCCAGTGGCGTAGAATTTAGGAAGGATCAACCTCTCACTTGCCCCTGTTGTACGCCACTGGCAGTAGCCAGAAACTTTTATTTAACATAATTTAGTATGGTGTACGGTACCTACATTTCCTGCCAAGTATGATAAGGATACGTCAAATAGTTTTAAAGAACTGGCCAAAAATAGTTTTTAAATTTTTATATAAAACACCCTGTAGCTCAGTAAGGAGCCACATTTTATCTCAGTGATTTGCATTAAATCTTCATATTCTGAGCCCAGGATACTCCAGTTAAAATTAGGAATAGTTATTCTGTTACATCCTGTATATACACTATATGTAATTGACAAAAAATTTAAGAATTCCGTTTTAATTTTTTGGAATTCCGCCCTGCTTTGTCTGAAAACAATTTTAAGCATATTTTTAGTTTTTTTAAAATTAAGGCGGCCATAAAAAATGTAAAAAACTATTTTATATTCAGGTAAAGTGCTTTTTTGGTCAATAATACGGCATAATGTTCTTGAGAAAGTGGCTCAGAATATGAAATTATGGTTCTGTGTAAAATTTAAAAAAGATCAGCTAACTTTCATTAAATCCGCTTTTTAAATGTCAAAATCTTTAAATGTTTGTTTAAAATTAATTACTTATCTAAGTATTTTGCAAATTACTTGTTCATTAATAATTAATTATTAATTATTATTATTTAATTTCTTATTATTTTTTTTTAAAAAACGACTGATCTTTTTGAAATTTTGCACAGAGTCATAATTTCATATTCTGAACAACTTTTCTCAAGAACTTTATGCCATATTATTGACCAAAAAGGCACTTTACCTAAATATAAAATAGATTTTTTACATTTTTTATGCCACCTTAATTTTTAAAAAACTAAAAATATGCTTAAAATTGTTTTCAGACAAAGCAGGATGGAATCCCAAAACATGGAAATGAAATTCTTAAATTGTTTTCCGTTCACACCTATAGTGAACTCAATCCGGAGACACACTATACATAATACATATATGTATATACAGTGTGTTGACCGCGACCCCGGAATATAAAACTTTAACATGTAAAATCATACTTTCTTAATTTCCTAATTATTTTAGTTAAAAAAGCTAGAAATAAGAGTTGTAGAACATAAAATTCTACATCAGAATCAATAAACAGAATTAATTTTACGGTTCCCTATAACGGCAGAAATTAATATGAAAATAATATTCTCGCAAAGCGAGAATGGAGCTAGTCGAATGTGGTTTGATTTTATAAGCTAGTTTTTCAACTAGCTAAAATACAAGATTAGAAGTATATGGGTAAACCCATATATAGACCACTTTGACATTATCACATAAATGATAAGAAATAAGAATAAAAAAATTTTCACCGAAAGTTGGCAACATTGTATTTTGCTAATATACCGGGTGATTCATTTAACCTGGAATTTGTTATATTTCGAAAAATACGCATCGAACAGAAAAATTTGTCGAATTCAAACTTTAATATCTCAACGGGGGGCATCCGTTAGTACTAAATTCTCGATATTCCCCCACCCCCTATGAACGGGGCGGGGGGCAACTTTAAAATCTTAAATAGGAACCCCTATTTTTTATCACAGATTCGGATTCTACGATAAAAACTACGTACATATCGTCCGAAAAAAATTTTTCGATTCTCAACAGATGGCGCTGTAATCGCAAAAAATGGATTTAACCTGGAATTTGTTATATTTCGAAAAATACGCATCGGACAGAAAAATTTGCCGAATCCAAACTTTAATATCTCAAAGGGGGGCATCCGTTAGCACTGAATTCTTGCCACCACCCACCCCATGTGGGTGGGGCGGGGGGCAACTTTGAAATCTTAAATAGAAACCCCTATTTTTTTATCACAGATTGGAATTCCACGATAAAAACTACGTACATTTCGTCTGAAAAAATTTTTTCGATTCTCAACAGATGTTCCATTTCTTGCGATTACAGCGCCATCTGTCGAAAATCGACAAAAAAAATTCGGACAAAATGTACGTAGTTTTTATCGTAGAATCCGAATCTGTAATAAAAAATAGGGCTCCCTATTTAAAAATTTAAAGTTGCCCCCCGCCCCGCCCACAGGGGTGGTAAGGTGACGCTAATTCAATACTAACGGATGCCCCCCTTTGAGATATTAAAGTTTGGATTCGGCAAATTTTTCTGTCCGATGCGTATTTTTCGAAATATAACAAATTCCAGGTTAAATCCATTTTTTGCGATTACAGTGCCATCTGTCGAGAATCGAAAATTTTTTTTCAGACGAAATGTACGTAGTTTTTATCTTAGAATCCGAATCTTTGATAAAAAAATAGGGGTTCCTATTTAAGATTTCAAAGTTGCCCCCCGCCACGCCCACAGTAGGTGGGGGGTGGCGGAAATTCAGTACTAACGGATACCCCCCTTTGAGATATTAAAGTTTGAATTCGGCAAATTTTTCTGTCCGATGCGTATTTTTCGAAATATAACAAATTCCAGGTTAAATGAATCACCCGGTATAATATTATAGGCGCTAAGGGTATCTTCTGTAAAAATTTCATTAAAATCGGATAAATAATGCGGGCATAACAAATTTTTAGAAAATTATTAATTTTTTTTTCGGAAAGTTGGCAACATCGTATTTTAATAAAATTATAATTTATGTGGCACTAGGAGAAACTTTTCTGAATATTTGATCAAAATCGGATAAATAATGTAGCCACAATAAATTTTTTTAAATTTTACTAATTTTTTTCTCAATAAGTTGGCAACACTGTATTTTGTTAAAATTGCATAATTTATGCGGGCACCAGGAGAATCTTTAGTGAAAATTTAATTAAAATTGGTTAAATAACGTGGTCATAATAAATTTTTAAAAATTTTAGTAATTTTTTTCTCAGAAAGTTGGCAGACTGTACTTTGTTGAAATTATCTAATTTATATGAATACCAGAAGAATCTTTTGTGAAAATTTGAACAAAATCGGTTAAACAACATGGTCGTAATAAATTTTTAAAAATTTTAGTAATTTTTTTCTCGGAAAGTTGGCAACACTGCGGTCTGAAAATTGAACTTAATTTTTTATTTGGTATGAACTATCTAATTGCCAAGTTTCAGCTTTCTACGAGCTCTCCTTCATACTTATAATTAACACTCGTATTTATCGTATTTTTCGGACACGGCCGGCCAGCCAGCCAGCCAGCCCGCCAGCCAGCAAGCCAGCCAGCCAGCCGTACTGACGATTTTATAAGCTAGTCTTTTCGACTAGCTAATATTAAAAATTAGCTCAAAAATTTTGTTAGCCTTGGAAATGAAACAAAATTGTAAACAAAAGATTGACGATTTATCTGTCAGAAGAATATTATTTTTCTTGTTTCATGAGTTTATTGCCAGTAATTATTTATTAGTGTTCAATTTATAAAGTTAATTATTATAAAAAATGGTGGACAATTACGAGTACACAATTAGTGAAAGAAATGAATTTCTTAGGTTGTATTATGGTGGTAATAGTTTAAGACAAGTGCGAGATTTATTTGCGGGTTCGTATCCTCACAAGCCAATTCCTTCAATTCACACAATTCAAAAAGTTATTAATAATCAAATTAAATATGGATCAGTGTTCCATCCATGCCACAGTTGCTTTAAAAAACATGTTGCACCAGAAGAAGAAATTGAGATTGATGATAACGTTAATGAAATAAATGTTCTAGCCTTGGTATCGAATAATCCTAGTGTGAGTACAAGAGAAATTGCATCGGGATTAGGAATACATCACACCACGGCCTTCAAAATATTAAATAAACATAAATCAATTATGTAATTTATCATAATAATTAATAATAAATACAATTTTCATTTCCAATTGTTTACAATTTTGTTTCATTTCCCAGGCTAACCCGATTTTTGAGCTAATTTTTAATATTTTCATATTAATTTCTGCCGTTATAGGGCATGTAAAATTAATTCTGTTTACTGATTCTGATGAAGACTTTTATGCTCTACAACTCTTATTTGAAGCTTTTTTACCTAAAATAATTAGGGAATCAGGAAATTAAGAAAGTATGATTTTGCATGTTAAAGTCCTATGTTCCGGGGTAGCGGTCAACACATATATATATATATATATATATATATATATATATATATATATATATATATATATATATTACAATCTCGTTTTGTTTCTTATATTTTCTTTTTGTTTTTACCAATTTCAACTTGATCTAATTATTTTGTTAAAATACCCAAAAGCATAATTAATTCGGACAAAAATAAAAGCAACTTTAATCCAATATATCTGAAATCGTAATTTTTATAGTTTTTCAGATTAGTTATGGCAAACAAACAAACAAACAAAAAATAAAACAAAATATGAGTGAATTTTTGAGCACTGTATAATATGTAAATGCTTAACAATTATTTGATTTTTTTGTGTGCAATTTTCAGCAACTTATCCGATTTTAAAATTTGCTCCACAATTTGTTAATGCATCTCATTCCAGTATTACAGTTCAATTGACCGATATATCATATACAGGTGTCCAACAGCCACGATATACTGCAATTGAATACAAGGTACTTATAAAAAAGTTTTTCCAGTGAGGCTAAAATCGATAATTTTCCGTAAATAATGCCAAAACACGCATTTTCCGAAAATTTTAGTTGTGAAGAGAAACCTGTTATTTCCTTAAAAACATGCTAGATACTTTATTTCTGATGTAAAATTATCGATTCTAACCTAAATTGAATTTTTTTTATTTCTTTTATTTAAATCATATAAATTATTATTATACAATAAATGTTCAGTCTCATTTCAATAATATCGCTTTTCAAATACCAGCGATTTTCCTGGTATTTGTTCCAACCCTCTTTTGCCCTACTGCCTATAAGCGGGCCTGACACGGCCAATCTGACTACAATCACTAATCCTCCAACATTTATATTAACTTTCTCACTTGTCTTGACCTTACACCTTCAATCCGAATGTCAATCCTTGCTTAAGCATTCAATATTATTTCGAAATACGTGTGCATTTTAGGAAAGTATTAGTAATACATGGCAAATATACAAAAAAAATATAAGTTTATTTAGTGGAATGCAAGTAACACTATCTGACTTAAAGAAAGATCAAACTTATGATATTAGAGCTGTATTATATACCACAGATGGATTTTCATATTCATCAGATTTAGTGCCAATCTTAACTGAATCAACTACATGCGATGGTAAGATTTTTTTTTTTTAATTAATAATAGTTAAACTTGTTTAAAGGTTTGTTCAGCTATAATACTTACATTAATAATTATTTAAATTAAAAGTAAAAAATTTAATATATCACGTTTTAAAACGGACTAAAAAGTATAAAATTATTTCTTCTAGTCCCATACAGATTTATAACTCACTTGTAAATTTGTAATAGCTATGACAATATACAAGCATTCTCATAGCTATTAAAAATTCACAATTACAAAATTTTCAACACATTCTATATGATACAGTAATATTAAAGTGCATTAATCGCCATTAATTTTATTACAAAGAACTAATCAAACATTAGTTATAATTTAAATAAAGAAAAATGTATTGACCCTGCCGGGGTTTGAATCCGGGAACTTTTGCTTTCTCGGCAAAGAAATAAAGTACACTTGCTTCAGTGAGTGTATTCTAAACCGACCAACAATATATCCTCTTACAATATGGTGTTAGTAATTAATCTCAAAATTTCTCTATATCTCCAAAATTTTCATCTTTCACACACACTCTGAAACATAGAGTCTCAATGGAACTTCTAGTGAGTATTACACAAAATGTATACACTCGCAAAGAAGTGTCATCGCAAAAAAATATATTATAGAATATGTACTTACATACAGTGCGATATTTTTATCTCTGAACATATAAACTGAACTACATACAAATTTCCTATGTTCAATTTAAAAAAAAAAACACGTCAAACGCATGGAGACATCCCTGACAGTTATGCAACCAATCTTACGTACTATAATGTTTATTTGAATAAAAAATGAAATATTTAACAGAATATGGTCATTTATTGTAAATTGCTGAACACTTAAAAAAATACCAATGCAAAATTTCTAATCTTTCTTCTTTTGTATACATTTTTAAACAGATTTCTTGAAATAATGCGAATAGTTTAATGCTTTCTAAATATTTTGTTGTAAAGTAATTCATTTTCTTCAAATAAATGTCACATTATGTAAGATTGGTTGCATAACTATCAGAGATGTCTCCATGCGTTTGATGTGTCGTTTTTTTTTAAATTAAACATAGGAAATTTATACGAAGTTTAGTTCATATGTTCAGAGATAAAAATATCGCACTGTACTTTATTCTAATAGAATAATATGTTTATTTTACAGTTAATGTAAAGATGAATATAAGTAAATCTGCAAGGGAAATCTATATAACTTTAATTGTAAGTTTTTCTTATATACTATGTATGTATATGTGTGTGTCTGTGTGTGTGTGTGTGTGTGTGTGTGTGTGTATTTATATGATCATCTCAGATGTAAATACCATTATGTGCCAAAAAAAAAAAAATTATAGGGTCAGAGCTTTGCAAAATCCACAGTAAAAAGGTTTAAATCATTAAAACCTAATTGCAAAAAAATTATATATTTCAAATAAATCATAAATTCGGATCATTTTTCTAAGGATTTAAAATCATAAATCAAAAAAAATTTAAATGGTAAATTCTAATTTAATCATCCTGAAGTTAATCAAATATATTTTATAATTACATAAGGTATTCTTAAAAACAAAATTTACATTCTAGAACGAATAAATTTTTAGTGCAAATATAAATAAACAATAGTAAAATATATTCCTTAAATAAAGTGTGTAATATACCTATACATACAGGAAACTGTCAAATATCTCGAGAAATATACATCAAAACTGTTTACAGGAGTGTAAAAATTATCACAAAAAATTGTATTATTATTATAAAGGCATATGGAAAAACTGATATTTACAATTGTAAACATTGTTGCACATCTCTGAACACCCAGCGCCACCTGTAACGAGGATAAAAAAAAATTCAAATAAATACTTCATATTTTTATTAATAGAATCGAAATATGCAATAAAATATAGGGGTTTCCATTTGAAATTTTAAAGTTGCTGCCCTTTCCCCCACAAGGAAAAGTCGTGGGGTCACTTTTTGCGTCATTCGATAGAGGGCATCAACATCAGTTGGAATGCCCATCGTTTTGTTAAAAAATATCAAGCCCCTGCATTATAAAACGGGTGATCGGGGTTGGTCTGGGCCACGCGATTATGTGTTTGGTGTCCATCGATTACAGCGCTATCTATCATGAATAGAAAAAAAATGTTACAGACAAATTCTACTTATTTTCAGCCATATAAGTCGAATTTGCAATAAAAAATAGGAGTCCCTATTTAAAATTTCAAAGTTGACCCCTTTCCCACTCCCTGGGAGTGGGGGTAGAGGGTCAAGTGTGATATTATTGAAAAGTTTTTGAAAACGTACTTATTGTTTTTTTTTTTTTTGATTTGATGTGTATTTCTCGAGATATTTAACCGTTTCCATACTTTTGCCGCAACCTGTATATATACAGGGTGATTTATTAGTAATTGGAAATATTTTAACTGAAGTATTTTGGGCTCAGAATATGAAGATTTAACGCAAATCACTTAGATAAAATGTGGCTCCTTATTGAGCTACAGGGTGTTTTATTTAAAAATTTAAAACTATTTTTGCCCAGTAGGTACTTTAAAACTATTTGACGTATTCTTATCATACTTGGCAGAAAATGTCGGTACCGTACACCATACTAAATTATGTTAAATAAAAGTTTTTGGCTACTGCTAGTGGCGTACAACAGGGGCAAGTGAGAGGTTGATTCTTCCTAAATTCTACGCCACTGGCGGAATTGTCATTTTAGCACAATTTTTCGATTCTCCAATACTTTCTGTGTAAAAAAACATACTCTTCCTTTGTACCGATAAAGTCAATATTTTTCGAGATATTTAAAGTTAAACATAAGCTGCACCCTTGGGATTGTTTCAAAATTTGGTCAAAAAAATCTGAAAAAATTCAGTATGCAAAATTTGATGTATTGACAGATTTTACTCAACCCTCAACGTTTTGGCTTGTACAAGCGTCAACCTTTTGTTTATTTAGCTTGCACAAATGCGAATGAACTGTCGGCGTAGTGTCCTCAGTCGGCGTTTTGTCCAGTCGGCGTTATGTCCAGACACTTTTTTAAAAAAACTGATTTTTTCGAAATTTTGCACAGAGCCATAATTTCATATTCTCAACAACTTTTGTCAAGAACATTATGCCGTATTATTGACAGAAAAGGCCGTTTACTTGAATATAAAATAGTTTTTCACATTTTTCATGGCCGCCTTGATTTTTGAAAAACTAAAAATATGCTTAAAATTTTCAGACAAAACAGTGCGGAATCCCAAAACATGAAAATGAAATTCTTAAAGTTTTTGCCGATTACACTTATAGTGAACTCAATCCGGGGACACACTGTATATACATATATATATATATATATATATATATATATATATATATATATATATATATATATATATATATATAATAGAGTAATTCCAATTTTCTCTGTATTCTTTTAAGAGGCAATAGTACACCTCAAAAGTAGATTACTAGCGCTTAAAACAAATTAAAAAGAATTATTATTTCGCTTATGAGACTACTTTTACTAAGATGTTTTAGGGTGTATCGACTCCTTTTGTATGGGCGTTTAAAATTCAATTTCGATAAATTTGCGTTATACTTCTTTCTCGAGTTAAATTCGGAGAAATACTTAAAATACTTTTCGATAGGGCTTAAAAAGTTCTATAATATGGTTTTAGTTTGAATTTGCTAGCATGTGCCATTTGGGCGTGAGAATTTTTTTTTAATTTTTTGGTTTTTATTTTTTTTCTCAAAAACTATGAGATATAAGAAATTAAGCATAATATGGAAAAAATGCAGAACAACGAGTACTATAGTTGAGTAAAAAAAACCATTATTCTGGGATGCATTGTTTAGTAGAAAAAACTAAATTTTTGAAAATTTCTCAAGGAATTTTTTTCAAAATAAAACTTTTCAAAATTTGCTCAGAAAAATCTGAAAAAAATTAGTGAAATAGAGAAAAAAATTAGCTACATTATAGCTAAGTAACTTTTTTCTCTAACTCATACTGGTTTGGTAGGAAAGAAAAAATAAATTAAAATGCAAAAAATATTAATTTTCAATATTTTTTCTTGCCAAACGAGCATGAGCTAGAGAAAAGTTACTTAGCTATTATGTAACTAATTTTTTTCTATATTTTAGCAAATTTTTTCAGATTTTTTTAGCAAATTTTGAAAAAAGTCTTATTTTGAAAATAATCCTGAGGGTACCCACTTGACAGATTTTCAAAAATTCAGTTTATAATTTTTTTCTACTAAACTATGCATTCTAGAATAATCATTTCTACACTCAATTATAGCACTCATTATTCCGCATTTTTCCATATTATGCCTATTTTCATACACCTCATAGTTTTTGAGAAAAAAAAAAAACCAACAAATCAAAAAAAAAATTCTAGCGCCCAAACGGCACATGCTAGCAAATTAAAACTAAAACCAAATTATAGAACTTTTTATTGTCTATCAATAAATATTTCTCCGAATTTAACTCAAGAAAAAAGTATATCGCAAATTATCGAAATTGCATGTTAAACGCCCATACAACTTAACGAACAAACACCTGGTATATAAAGGGTTTTCCAATAAAAGGTTTCATTTTGATATTTAAAAAAAACGAGTATATTTTAAGAGATATCAATGGATATTTATTTCATTGCAAAGAAAAAGGTATGCCATTAACGATGGAAAACGATATCAGCCAAATGGCCGCCACGGTTACGGTTGCAGCACCATATCCTTTTCATGAAATTTTCCATGACCAATTCGTACATTTGCGGCTGTATGTCCTCGATAACTTCACGAATTCCATCTTTAAGGTCATTAATCAATTGTGGAGCATTGGCATAGACCATATCTTTCACGTGGCCCCAAAGAAAAAAGTCTAAAGGTGTTAAATCACAAGATCTCGGGGCCAATTGTGATCACCTCTTCGAGAAATAACACGATCAACGTTGCTGGTGATCCACCGGCTTGAGTTCTTGTGTTAACTGAACTTTAAAAGCCTTAAAACCTAAGTCTTTATGCAAAATACGGTGTAATGTCGTTTGTGAAATGCCTAATTCTAAAGATCGACGAGGAATCGACAAACCTGGGTTTTCGTCAACACTACGGGCTACAGCAGCAATATTCTCAATTGTTCTTGAGCGACGCAGACGGTTTCGATTCTTCACATCACTAAGTTGTCCCAACACCTCAAATTTTTTAACCAGTTTTACTATTACTGGCCGAGAAGGTGCTTCACGACAACCCAAAATTGCTTTAGTTTTGCAAACTGTGACTGCAAAATTTTCACCATTTCTGTAGTAAATTTTAACAATTTCAATGCGTTGTTGAAGCGTGTATCGTTGCATTTTTAGTAATGACGTAGTTTTTACTTGTCAAATGTCAAAAAATAACAGCTTCAAAAGTGACAGCTGCCCAGATAGCAGGCTATTCAAAATGAAACCTCTTATTGGAAAACCCTATATATATATATATATATATATATATATATATATATATATATATATATATATGTATATATATATATATATATATATATATATTTAAGTAAATGTTTAACGCCATAAGGCTATATTGGGTTCGTTTCCCAAACGATATAAGTTGACAAATTTTTAATTTAATTTTCAAATAATCATAAATATTTATTCAATTTAATATATATATATATATATATATATATATATATATATATATATGAAATGTTATGAGTTAGAAATACTTTAATTTGCAATAAACTACATAAAGTTTATATATTTATTAGTAAGTAAAAAAAATAAACCGAAATAAAAAATAAAAAAGTATTTCTCTATAATATGATCTGAACGTATTAAGGCTTTCATTTATATAAATTTAACTCGAAAAAACTGAATAACTCCTACAAGGGAACATCAGACACAGGAAAATTATTAATTATTATTAAAACATTTTTAGAATCATGAAGATACATGTCCATTTATTTATTATTACCTCAAAATTAATATTAATGAACAAAATGATGAAATTAATTTTATCAATAATAGAGCAATAATCAAGTCATTAAAACCTTACACTATATATAATGTGACAATTCTTAATAGAAAATTTTCAAATTATACACTTGTGGAAACAATTGAAACTGATCAAGATGGTAAATATATTCATTTTTAAAATTATTATTTTCTTTTGTTTTAATATTTGATATGTTATTATAAACTTGAATAATGATTTAATTTGTAATTAAAATAAAACTGCTTTAGGTTAAAGTTAGGTTAGGTTAATGGTTAAAGTTCTGTATTAATATTTATTTTAATTCGACGTACTCAACGTACTTCAACGTCCGTCTTCATCAGGAAAAAAATAATACAAAATAAGTTGGCTTCTTATTAATAAAATGAAGAAAAATTGTCATTTTTTTCCTTTCCAACAAAACATTGACTTCCACTTTCATTGTAAACTGAATATTTAGGTTTTTTTCCTGGATAAAGACGAACTTAAGTTCGGCGTAACACGTCCATTATAAATAAATATTAATACAGAACTTTATTCTAAAGCAATTTTATTTTAATTATAATGAGTTCTGAAAGATTTTTTACTAATGATTTTCATTTATAGTTCCCAGCAAAGTAAGAGATTTAAAACCGATTGATAGAGATGATAAATCTGTGTCTATTTCTTGGATGCCCCCGCATGAACCCAATGGAAAAATTATTCATTATGAACTGAAATACAGGGTAAGTTACAACTCTATTTATTCTTATAGTATTTGGTTTTTACTTAAATCGCCATTAATTTATTTTGATGAACAAATCATTAGTTAATTTTTGAATAAAATTTACAAGTTTATTATGACCGGTCAAAAGTATAGAAAATGCCATTATCTTGTCGTTGTGATCTTGTGGCGCAGTAGTAGCGCAGTTTTCACAAACTCAAAAGATCTCGGATTCAAACCCCGGCAAGGTCAATGCATTTTTCTTTATTCAAAAATTGACTAATGATTTAATTAGTTCCTCGAAATAAATGAATGGCAATTTAAGCAAAAACAAAAATATAATACTTTTTTTAAATTTTAATGATTCGATTCTTATTATTCAACAGTTCTTGCGTAATAAAGAATGTAAGGAGAATTTAAATTTGGAATATACGAAAGACACAATTAGCCTATCAAAGATTTCAAAAGTACTAGTACCAAATTTAAGTGCATATTCCTTGTACGAGATAATTGTAACGGCTGTTACTGTTGCTCCAGGTGAAGAAGAACGAATTGAAATTGAAACTGGTCCAAGTGGTAAGTTATGCACGTTTAGATTAGTTATTTGGGCATACATTTTCATTAATTATATCAGAAGAGCAACTGAAAAGAATGATTGATAGAATTAATGTTAGTAAAAATATGAATCTTGTGTTGAATGTTATTGATAAGTGCAAAACTTGTGACGACTGAACGTATAATGTATCTGTTTATACGGTGCACGTTTAAAGCAGGTAGATGAATTTGTGTATTTGGATAGTTTATTATCTAAGAATGGTCGTTTTGCTCGTGAAATTAATAAAATAGTTTATACTGGTTCTAAGGTTTTGAGGTGTTTTGGGTACTTTGCTAGGAATGTAACCCTCCCTGCCGTTTGAGTATATACATACATACATACATACATACTTACATACATACATACATACACAATCACGCCATGTACCCAAAAGGGTGTGGCACAAACTCCTTTTATTATCCCGAAATTAGTCGCCTCCAAACATTCTTATTCAACCAAGCAACTTTCGCTTCATCCACATTCATAATACCTTTCATACATGCTTTTTTATTCCTATTACTTGGAAATTTTTGCTCACGCAAAACACTCTTAATCATACCACTCCAACTACTCATCTGAAGTCCACGCAAACGTATACCATCAAAATTATTCAAATAAATTTTTTTAACCAAACGTTTATTAGACATTCGCTCAACATGTCCGAACCATCTTAACTGACTAACACCAACTTTTGCTACAACAACAACAACAACTGCAACATTTTTTTCAAATTCACATTCATCATACACTAATCTATTTCGTACCCGATCTCTCCTATTTACACCACATAACCCACGTAAAAATCTCATTTCTACAGCAGTTATTTTCCGTTTTTGCTTTTACAATGCCGTTTTTATGCCTAAGTTGATGTATGGTAGCGAATGTTGGGTTTGGTTGCAAAAGCATAAAACTGCAGTTAAAATGGGGTATATGGGTGTAACTAGGAGGAATCGGGTGGTACGCCAAATAGATTAGTGTATGATGAGCTGTAAAATTAAAAAAAAAAATGTTGTAGTAAAAATTGGTGTTAGTAAGTTAAGATGATTCGGACATCTTGAGCAAATCCCTAATAAACGTTTGGTTGAAAAATTTTATATGAATAATTTTGAAGCTATAAGTTTGCCAGTGGACGTCGGATGAGTAGTTGAAGTGGTGTATGATTGAGAGAGTGGCTTGCGTGAGCGAAAGTTTCCAAGTAGTAGAAATAGAAGAGCATGTATGAGAGAGGAATTATGAATGTGGATAAAGCTAAGTTGTCTGTTTGGATAAGAATGTTGAGAAAACTTTACCCTTTTGGGTGCATGGCGTGATTGTGTATAGTGAAATTTTTATTCAAATAGGATTTCAAAGCTATGAGTCATTTACTACGGTTACATGATATCCTGTAAAAATTTTCATTTCACAAAATCGCACAAAATCTCGAAACTTTGACGGCTTTGACGTTTAGAAAAAACCAAACATTATTTATTTTTTGTTTCGTTGCTAGGATATGAGTTTAGGATTGTCAGATATGAAAAAAAAAAATAAAAGCACACTTACCATTAAATTGATTGACAGTTATAATTTTTTAAACGTTGGAAAACTATGCATAAACGTAGCACGTTGAAAGCAACAAGCTAGTTCGGTTGAATCAAGCCAAGAAACACGTAATTTGTTTTCATCGTTCAACGGAACGGAATAAAAGCAGTTAGTATGTAGAGACGTAAGTCAATTATTAAAAATTCCTAATTGGTTTTGGAATCCCATTTGAATAAAAATTTCACTATATGTATGTAACAAACTAGTAAAAGTATGTATATTAAAATATTTTTTCATTTTTTCGCAGCAATAGTAACAAATGAAGAACTACCTACTAAATTGGAAATAAAACCATATCAAACCATAGCATCTGTGTCATGGAGTCCACCAGAATGCTGGAAAATAAAGGGTCCATTAATATATACAATAACTAGCAAATGTATAAAAGATGAATGGTGTTCGTTAGAAAGTACTCACTACGATAATATGACTGACTACAATTTAGGAACTTACTTACTAAATTTAACACCTTATACTCATTACAGTATTGAACTGAAAGCTGTACGAGGTGAAAGTGAAACTTCAGACAGGCTAATTGAGGAATTTCAAACAAATTCAGACAGTAAGATATTTGAACTCATATAGTCTTATTAATAAATAACAGGGCGTCGAACCTTTATATTTTTCGTTTCGGTTTTCGTTCAGGTTCAATTAAAAAAATATTTATCGGTTCGGTCCTTGTTTTCATTCTGGCAAAAATTAAGTTTGTTCCGGTTCAGTTTCGAGTTATTAATTTTTAAATTTTTTCAATATTTTTGTATTAAAAACTTATTTTCTAGCAATATTTTATTCCTACTTTTATAATAAGCATACGTACCTACTACGTAAATTTTTACATTAATATAATATGAATAATAATAATTATTAATTAATTAAAAGTGTAATATAATGATAATAATATAATTTATTTTTCGAAACTTATATAATTCGTATGTATGTTTTAATTATTATAGAATGAGGCTATTTATATATACGGTATGTATACGCAATTGGCTATTTATACATACTAAAAAAAACCTAAACCAGCCTACTAATCTAACCTACCCTAAATAACCTATTACGTAAAAATACTGTATGTATAAATAGCAAATTGCGTATACATATCGTATGTATAAATTATAATTATAATTTTAATAATAACATAACATATGTTAACGTAACAAATTCTTATATACAAAATTTTTATTAATTTATAATTAGAAAAAAATGAAAATTACCTCTCTAATTATTAAAATATTTTCTAATGCATTTTCATTTAAACTATTTAAAGATTAGTAAAAGAAAAGTTAATATCAAAAAAATACAGCTGCATCGAAGTGATCTATAGTTTCATTTTCAATTTCAATAACTGGGTATTTATCCACAAAAAAATCAAATATTCATTCGCATAAAACGAGCTACAACTTGCGACTACGCTACAAGATCCCGAAACTGCAAAAAGAAACCGACAACTAAAGTGACAAGTATTTGCGTGTATTTCAACATGTATCGAACCGAAATAAATTTTTTTCGGTTCAGTTCCGGTTTTCGGTTCAATTCCGGTTCGAAGTCCTGGAATAATCGATCAAAGAAAAATTTCACTTTAGTGAAAGATTGACACAAACTAGAGTAAAATTGACAATATGTTTCTCTATTTGAATTTTGCAGTACCACCAAAAGTACAAAATATCAGCATTTATTCTAGAGATAAAAGTGGCTTAAGTATTCGTTGGTTACCACCTTATCCACCCCATGGCGAATTACAATCATACGAATTAGCTTATTGTGCTAATCTTAAATGTCAGCCAATATATTATCGAAAAATTGAATCCGAATTATGTGATTTATGGGATGAAAATTATTTTTGTTACACTGTTCTGAGATTATATCCAAACAAAATATATAATTTAGCGGTAAGTACAATAGCCCATATTTTCTCACCTCAATTTTAAAAGTGATTTTTGTGAAAAGTAATTTTGACTTTTACTTAAAATTACTAATTTAGCAATTTTTTTAATTAGTTTATTTCATAATATTAGATATAAAATATAAATATCAAAAATAGAAATATTTTTCATATTTGATAAGAGGTAGAAATAAAAATGTATTTGAAAGCAAAAAATAAAAGCACTTTTTCATAACTAAAAGAGGTAGGAATATGGGTCTAGGTTTTTGATGTTTACAAATGTAACAATTATTTCAAAAACAATTATTCAATTCCCAATCAAATTTTGAATTACATTTTTTTTATATATTTTTTTATACCCATTTTTATAAATTCCGTACAACTTCACAAATGATTATTTACTATTTTCTATCACAACTTTTTGCTACAAATTTTACTCTCCCATTTATGATGTAAATAAAATTAAAGAACAAGCATAAATGACGCGCCCAGAACAAAATCGATGTAAAAAAAACCTTGTTGAGCAAGAAGAAGTTAAAATTTTTATGAGGACAAAACTGATTCTAGTAGTATTATTTGAGTAAAAATGAAACACCTGAAGTTCCGCGCAAGAATGCAACAACCAAAAAGGTCCAGGCAAAATCGAATTATGCATTTATTTCGTTTTTACCCGGAACTTACATTTTTGTCCCTATTTCTCTACTACAACAAATTACAAGTTGCAATGACAACTACAACTATAGAAAGACACAACAAAAGTTCAGAGTAAAAACGAATTAGACGTTTATTTTATTTTTACTCGGAACTTTTATTGTCGCATTTTTTTTCTTAGCTTTTTTTAATTCGTTTTTGTTCTCGTGAATTTCTATGGCGTTTTTCCTCATACTAAATATTTTGTTCGTTTTTGATCATACATACACAATCACGCCATATACCCAAAGGCGTGTGACACAAACTCTTTCCATTATCTCGAAAACAGTTTCCACCATACATTCCTATCCAAACAAGCAACTTTAGCATCATTCACATTCATAATTACTCTCATCAGGTTTGGACTGGCCCACCGGTGGGTCGTCATCATTGTAGGCCGTGACCGACGATTGTCAAAAAATTAAAACTGATCTCTGTGTTTTGCAAAAATTTAAGAATTGATTATTCTAAAAACATCAATTTGTTAAAAGGGTCATTTATTTAATCGTCTTTTAACTTAGTTAGATTTAAATAAAGAATTATATTTAATTTTATATATGTGTCATTTTTACAATTCACCTTTATTTTTCTGTAATATCATTTTCAAGTAAAATAGAATAGGATATTATAAAAACATAACTTATTAGAATATTTTTAGGATGGGCCTATTTTGCCACTTTCTCCGGGCCTAATTTTGTATCCAATCCAACCCTGCCTCTTATACATGCCCTTCTATTCCTACTACTACTGCAAATTTTCGCTCACGCAAGCCACTCTCTCAATCATACACCACTCCAACTACACATTGGACGTTCACCTGCAAACGTATAGCTTCAAAATTATTTATATACATTTTTTAACCAAACATTCATTAGACATTTGCTCAAGATGTCCTAACACCAATTTTTGCTACAACACACTCATTATACACTAATCTATTTCGTACCCGATTCCTCCTAGTTACACCAAATGACTAAAACAAATTATAATAAATAAGAACAAAACAAATTATAATAAATTAAAACAAATTATGATATTAAACATTTTGATGCAAATAAAAAAGGTTTCAGACTATTTTACCGTTAGGTAATAAAATTATTCTCAATTTTTTGTCTAACCTTTATGAATATAATGCAAATGTCTCTACTTGCACAATTAATATTTATTTATTCGTTATAGATACGAGCTCAAAATAAAAACAGCTCAGCCGGACCAGAAGAATATTTTCAAAGTAAAACTGAAGAAGGAGGTAAATAACAAGTATACAAGATGTTAGGTAAACATGCGGCAAAAATTCAAGGGGTTATTCCTTGACCTGTTCTAAGAATATTTTGTTCTATGATAATTTTTGAAAAACCCACTGAAAAAGCCACTGAGTTTATCCAGTGAAAAATTTGGACGACTTGCAAAATCGGATAATTACTGGGTGTAACTCAATTAGAAACAACCCTGGTGTGTTTGAAAGAGTTCGGCAGTCAATGACGAGAAGATTGAATGCTTGTATTCGGGCTGGAGAAAGTCATTTTGAACATTTATTGTAGATTGAGCAACTTTACATGTACTTTTTGATAATAAAATGTTGTTATTGTCGCAAATTTTGTTCACCCTGTATCTTCGAAACAAAAGGGTTTTTCAAAAATTATCATAGGACAAAATATTCTTAGAATAGGCCAAGGAATAACCTCTTAAATTTTTGCCGCATGTTTACCTAACACCCTGTATGTATGTATGTATGTATATGTATGTATGTATGTATATATGTATGTATATATATATATATATATATATATATATATTTATATATATATATATATATATATATATATATATATATATATATTTATATATATATATATATATATATATTTATATATATATAATAAATTTTTTAGGTAATTCTCAACATTTTTTGGAAACTTTTACAATAAATAGAGTAAACAACAATTATATCGTTGGAAAGTATATTTATTCAAGTTTTCAGTAGCATTTTTTTTTAAGTCAAATTTTCACTTAAAAAAATTGCGTCAAAAATGATCAGGTCAAAATTAAGATTTGCTAATGGTGACAGATAAAACTCGTGTTCCACATTTTTGAAACAAAAACAAATTAGACGTTAGTACTTTCGTTGGAACCTACAAAATGTATAATTTTTACATTTATTTTTAAAATGCCGCCATTTAAAAAAAAAATGCCTGAAGTTTACTCTTTTTTTTAGGAATAAAAATTGGCAAATCAGAAATTTTATCTGGTCAATTTGACATCAATTTTGTAAATAAAAATTTGACTTTTTTGAAAGGAAAAAACATTACTGAAAACACTACTACACTTCTGAAAACAATAAATACACTTTTCAACGGTATAATAGTTGTAAAACTTCCAAAAAAAAAAGTTGAAAATCACCTAAAAAATCAATGCGAATACCACCTTAAACTTATAATTATATGATATTTGATTTATTTTAGTATCTTTACCACCAAGAAAATTAAGCAACACTTGGATAGAAAATAAAATGATATTAAATTGGCAACATCCAAATATTACAAATGGAAATCTAAACAAATTTATTATTGTCTTTCAACAAATTAATACAGATATCTCAGATGAAAAAATACCAAAAACTTATAATTTCGAATACATTATCACAAATCCAATGAAAAATTATATTTATGAGGTATACATGCATATATATATATATATATATATATATATATATATATATATATATATATATATATATATATATACAGGGTGATTTATTAGTAATTGGAAATATTTTAACTGAAGTATCCTGGTCTCAGAATATGAAGATTTAACGCAAATCACTTAGATAAAATGTGGTTCCTTACTGAGCTACAGGGTGTTTTATTTAAAAATTTAAAAACGATTTTTGCCCAGTACTTTAAAACTATTTGACGTATCCTTATTATACTTGGCACAAAGTGTAGATACCGTACACCATACTAAATTATGTTAAATAAAAGCTTTTGGCTACTGCCAGTGGCGTACAACAGGGGCAAGTGAGAGGTTGATTCTTCCTAAATTCTACGCCACTGGCGGAATTGTCATTTTAGCACAATTTTCCGATTCTCCAATACTTTCTGTGTAAAAAACATACTTTTCCTTCGTAATATAAATTTACTATTTTTCGAGATATTTAAAGTTAAACATAAGCTGCAGCCTTGGGATTTTTTCAAAATTTGCTCAAAAAAATCTGAAAAAATTTACTAAAATAGAGAAAAAAATTAGCTACATAATAACTAAGTAACCTTTTTCTCTAACTCATTCTGGTTTGGCAGAAAAAATTATTGAAAATAAAAAATTAAAATACAAAAAATATTAATTTTCAATAATTTTTGCTGCCAAACCAAAATGAGTTAGAGAAAAAAGTTACTTAGTTATTATACAGGGTCCTGCACCTCACCTCCCGTCTTCTGTAGCTCAGTTATTAATTAAGTTAGGATTTTGATATTTTGCAGGCGTTCTCTGTACCTCCGAGTCTATTTCAGGAAAATATTTTTGATTATACAGGGTGTCCCAATAAAGTGTTACGCCATGATGATATATCTTTTTAAATTACATGCTATACTTTTTTTTACTTATTTGGGTGTCTTTTATGGTTGCCTACATATTCCTAAAATTCTATTGAAATCGGTTCGTTGAAGTCAGCGAAAAAAAATAAAAACCAAAAAAAATCGGTTTTGCACCACTGGCTTTAAAAATTAATAAAAAACGCAAATAGTATCTGGTTAATAAAATTTTAGGACATAGTCATTAAGTAAAGTCTAGTAGTCTCGTTAATTAAGTTTTTATTGATCCAGATTATACAGGGTGATCAAAATCTAGTGTCCGCAAACTTTAAAGCACTTTATCTTTCTTATTTCAAATGGGAACCCCTATATATTTTTATATCATTCAATGCAGAATTGAAAAACAAACTTTTTTTCTAATTACAACCCTATGGCAATTCCTAACATTTTACAAGTTATTCACCAAAAACTTATTTTATCAACTATTCCAATAGCAATTTTAATTGATAAAAATCGAAGGTGCCTTTGATAAACAATTTATTAACATTAGAGTTTATTAAAGTCACAATAGAATATCTATCTTGACGTCAATCAAGTGAATTCTTCGTATTACTAATTTTTGTTTAAACTGTTTACATCCAAGTGTTATTTTTTGAACAAAAATTAGTAATACGAAGAATTCACTTGATTGAAGTCAAGATAGATATTCTATTGTGACTTTAATAAACTCTAATGTTAATAAATTGTTTATCATAGCCACCTTCGATTTTTATCAATTAAAATTGCTATTGGAATAGTTGATAAAATAAGTTTTTGGTGAATAACATGTAAAATGTTAGGAATTGCCATAGAGTTGTAATTAGAAAAAATGTTTGTTTTTCAATTCTGCATCGAATGATATAAAAATATATAGGGATTCCCATTTGAAATAAAAAAGATAAAGTGCTTTAAAGTTTGCGAAGTTTGACACTAGATTTTGATCACCCTATATAATCTGGATCAATAAAAACTTGGTTAACGAGACTACTAGACTTTACTTAATGACTATGTCCTAAAATTTTATTAACCAGATACTATTTGCGTATTTTATTAATTTTTAAAGCCAGTGGTGCAAAACCGATTGTTTTTGGTTTTTATTTTTTTTCGCTGACTTCAACGAACCGATTTCAATAGAATTTTAGGAATATGTAGGCAACCATAAAAGACACCCAAATAAGTAAAAAAAAGTATAGCATGTAATTTAAAAAGATATATCATCATGGCGTAACACTTTATTGGGACATCCTGTATAATCAAAAATATTTTCCTAAAATAGACTCGGAAGTACAGAAAACGCCTGCAAAATATCAAAATTCTAACTTAATTAATAAATAAGCTACAGAAGACGGGAGGTGAGGTGCAGGACCCTGTATAGCTAATTTTTTTCTCCAATCTACTGAATTTTTTCCGATTTTTTTTGAGCAAATTTTTAAAAGATCCCGAGGATGCAGCTTATGTTTAACTTTAAATATCTCGAAAAATAGTGACTTTATCGTTACAAAGGAAGAGTATGTTTTATACACAGAAAGTATTGGAGAATCGAAAAATTGTGCTAAAATGACAATTCCGCCAGTGGCGTAGAATTTAGGAAGGATCAACCTCTCACTTGCCCCTGTTGTACGCCACTGGCACTAGCCAGAAACTTTTGTTTAACATAATTTAGTATGGTGTACGGTACCTACACTTCCTGCCAAGTATGATAAGGATACGTCAAATAGTTTTTAAGTACTGGGCAAAAATCGTTTTTAAATTTTTAAATAAAACACCCTGTAGCTCAGTAAGGAGCCACATTTTATCTAAGTGATTTGGGTCAAAATAAGCTATTATGATATAAAATGCATTAGCAATATATTCATCTCTAGCTATCTCTGACCTGCAATAGATATAGGTTTAGAACTTTACACCATATTCAAAAATGATACAAATTTTCATACAATTTAATCGTTAGATCGAGGGCAATATGCCTTATTCATCGTCTTATAATGTAACTGTTTGTGGTAAAAATCAAAATTATGGTGAAAATGCTACCTTAAATATAACAACACCACCACAAAAACCGTTATTTGAAACAGATACAGTAAATAATAGGAAAAACGATGAAGTCACAAATACTACAGCCAAAATTAAAATACCACTATTGAAAAGTTCCACCAAGGGACGTGAGAGGTATATATATTATTTTTTTGGTAAATATACACTTTCGTCTCAATATTCATTATTTTTATATTTTGCAGTTATATTTTTGTAGTTATCAGAGAGAAACAAGAAAAAACTGTTACTAAAAGAGATACCGAGGAATTTAATACAATCAAAGATGAAATTTTAGAATTTAGAACATCTGAAAATAATTGGATTGCTGTTGAATTAAAGGTATTTAGGCACTTAATTGTTTATAATTAAACGAAAAAGCATTGACTTTAAATTCTACTAGCATAATTTATTATGATCGAGAATAAATTCGAAGTTTAGTTAAAAATTTATTATCGAGATCAAAATTAAAGTTATTTGACAGTGAGTGCTTAAGTATTTCCGTTTATACCATCGATTTTTTAGGTGTTTTTTCAATTATTTTTTTTGGAAATTTTTATATCAAATACAGTGAACAACAATTGTACCGTTGGAAAGTGTATTTATTGAAGTTTATAGTAGTTTTAACTGCCACCATTGACAAATCTAAATTTTGACTTGATCACTTTGACGTCATTTTTTTTTAAGTGAAAATTTGACTTTTTTGAAGAAAACAAAATACTAATTAGTACTCTTCGTTTTGTTCCTGAATTTTTCTTTAAAATTGAAACAGCGGCTTATAAGGAACTTCGGGAAACAATAAACATCAAGTTATATGGTTTGACTTAATTTATTTCACAATATATTTTTTTTTATTATAAGTACGTTTCAGCTTCATAATGAAGCCATCTTTAGCTTTTAGTGTTTAAGAAGTCATGAAATCAATTCATTTGACAAAACATTTACTATATTAATAACAATGTTACTGTTTGTCAATTATTAAATACATTTCTTCACTTTGTGAGAACACGTGTATGTTTTATTGAGTAGCGTGGACATTTTGTCAGAGTTCATTCCGGTAGAAAACTTTGACAAAATGTCCACGCTACTCAATAAAACATACACGTGTTCTCACCAAGTCAAGAAATGTATTTAATAATTGACAAACAGTAACAATGTTATTAAAATAGTAAACTAGTAAACCCGTGACGTTTGAAGTCGAAAAATAGTAATTGGGATAGAAAGATTTAAACATAATTTGTAATGTGTACTTATACATTGTTGAGTACATTTATTTCTAAGACACATTGTATATTCATGAAGAGCGCGCGCACTCGCGCGCTCCATAAAACAATAGGTGAATGTAAAATTTGTAGATAAAATTTTGAGACACATTGCATATTAACTGAATACGCTGTTTTAATATATATAAATAAACTTAGATAACTATGAAAAAATAAATAAACAACTGTCATTTTTGACATTCATCTCTCTAATTGACAAATGTTTGTATGTTTGTATGTTTGTATGTATGTTTGTATGTATGTATGTTTCTGCTGCATCTTTTCCTAAGCCCCTGAACCGATTTTGATGGGAGTGGTGTCATTTAAATTGGTTCATTTCCTATTTGAGAATAGGCAAGTTTCATCTTTCTACGATTTCATCTTGGTTCTCAAAAATTTGAAAAACTATGTTTATAATGCAAATGTCAAAAATAAACTTAGATAGCTATGAAAAAAATGAATGAAATAAATAAATAAATAAACAGCTGTCACAATATATTGCAAGTACATTTTTTTTACATATATCAGTGCATATATTTACATTTTTTTCATTAAAATAAGAGTAAAAAGTACATTTCATTGATATTGTTGTATTATAAAAATTTTGTATGATGCCCAAATGAGCAAAATCTAATATAAACGGCAATAAAAATGCCAAGAGAATGAAGATGGAATATTCGAATCTTTCGTCGGATAAAAAAGAAGAGCTTAAATCAAAAATTTTTAATATATTATTATTATATTTATGTAATACTTTCTACGGGGCGCGCGCGTGCGCAAACGGCAATAAAAATACCAAGAGAATGAAGATGGAATATTCGAATCTTTCGTCGGATAAAAAAGAAGAGCTTAAATCAAAAATTTTTAATATATTATTATTATATTTACGTAATACTTTCTACGAGGAGCGCGCGTGCGCGCGCCCTCTATTTTTTTATATTTATATACTGTGTCTTTGTGTTGTGTTTGTTACTATTTTCGACTTTAAACATGACCCTTTAAGGGTCACGGGTTTCCTAGTTTGCATTATAAACATAATTTTTCAAATTTTTGAAAACCAAAATAAAATCGTAGAAAGATGAAACTTATCTATTCTCAAATAGGAAATGAACCAATTAAAATGACACCACTCCCATCAAAATCGGTTCAGGGGTTTAGGAGGAGATGCTGAAGAAACATACATACAAACATTTGTCAATTAGAGATATGAATGTTTTGTCGTTTTATATGTTTTTTAATTTGTCTGTATAATGAAAATTTTATTAACTGCCAAATGAATTGACTTCATGACTTCTTAAACACTAAAAGCTGAAGATGGCTTCATTATGAAGCTAAAACCTACTTATAATAAAAAGAAAAATATATTGTGAAATAAATGAAGTCAAACCATATAACTTGATGTTCATTGTTTCCCGAAGTTCCTTATAAGCCGCTGTTTACAATTTTAAAAAAATTTCTAGAACAAAACAAGGATTACTAATTAATATTTTGTTTTCTTCAAAAAAGTCAAATTTTCATTTAAAAAAAATGGCGTCAAAGTGATCAAGTCAAAATTTAGATTTGTCAATGGTAGCAGATAAAACTACTATAAACTTCAATAAATACACTTTCCAACGGTATAATTGTTGTTCACTGTATTTGGTGTAAAAATTTCCAAAAAAAATAATTGAAAAAACACCTAAAAAATCAGTTCTAAAAACGCAAACACCACATTAACACTGTGTTTATGTCACTATAAAATTACTCTAATCCACAATTAATATAGTACGAAAACAAAATGAATATTACTAAAAAAAAAGAAAATTCTAAATTCTAATTTTTTTTAGGATTCAAACGTTGATACATTTGAAATTGGAAATGGTGTTTGCACATTTTCCGAACAACTGAAAATGTATCTATGCAATACAGCTTTAAAACCGGAAACAGTATATGATGTGACAATTGTTTATATGAACGTTTATCGAAATGCAAGAAGTTATAATTTTTACCATCTACCAGAATCAATTTATACAACAGCTACTCCAATAGAAAGTTCCCTAACCTGGCTATATGTGTTTTTTATATTTTTACTTATACCCATCATATGGCTGGTTCATAAGTAAGACTTAGTTATTCTTTTATTTTATATACATACTCGTGTAAAGTTAGCGCCCAAAACTGATAGGAACTCAATTTTTGTTAGAGTTCTGGAGAAATTTCAAAATTCTAGAGTTCCTGAAATTATGTAACCTAACTTAACTTAATCTAATATACACTCAGAACTCAAAAAATGAAAGATGTTTCAACATGTATTTAACTGAAATAAACCGATATTTTTTTTTTCGGTTCAGTTTTTGTTTTCGGTTGAATTCCGGTTCGAAGCCTTGCTAGTACTACATTTTGCAATTAAAAATTGTAACAATTTCTTGTTTAAATTAACCAGAAAATCAGCCTGATTCTCTAACGAAGTTGTTAAGTTTTAGCAACGTTGCTAACAACTATAACCAATAGAAACAAATATAACAGATGTCATTTTAATTTTTTATTTAGTGTCAACTAATATTATTGGCTAATGTTGTTAGCAACGTTGCTAAAATTTAGTAACTTTCTTACATAATTAGGGCGAATAAATACTCGAACTTTGTGTTTAAGATATACGAAAACAACTCGAGAACGACGTCCAATCAGAATGCTTTCGACTATTGCAGTTTTGCCAGGTAAGTACATAATATTTATATATTATTAGTCATGATTTTAATTATAATCAAATGTACAAATCAAACTGCCCTATCTAATAAGAAATTGAAAATATTATCAGAAATAAGTTTTAATATTTAAAGACTTATTCAGTTGCTTACTCCATTGGTAGATAGCGTAGTTTCTGTAATTACTTCAATTTCTTTAGTTATCGCAAGTTTAAAAAAATTATAGGAAATAATAATTAAAAAGAATAATTATTTAAATAAACCAAAATAATAAACCATGTTTTCAAAGCGGACTAAAAGGTATAAAATAATTTCTCCCGTACAGATTTATAACTTCATATAGATTGTCCTGACTATTTCCACAGATTGTCCGAAAAAATTTGTGATTGTGAATTTTTAATAGCTATGACAATACTTATGTAAAATTTAAAACAAAAAATAGGTAATAGTGAAGAGTGTAGGGAGTAGCTATCGTTGCGCCCCACGTTTTTCGTTTTAAATCTTACAAATATTGTCAGCTATTAAAAATTTACAACCACAAATTTTCCGATCACTCTGTATGTGGTTATAAATCTGTATGGGCTAGGAGAAATTATTTAATACTTTTTAGTTCGTGTTAAGAACATGGTATATTATTATTTTTATTATTTAAATAATTAATTAATTAGTTAATTTAGTTCTGTAGTATCTATATTTGCTAAATACTCAAACGTACGGAATTCGTGAATATGGCACAAAATAAAAATTAATATTTCTAATATTATTAATTAATTAGTTAATTAATAGTTTCAAGTCAATAGCTCATCGAGAAGATAGTTTAAAATCGAATGCAAAATTTTTACCAAACAAACAAACAGACAAACAGACACACAAGAAAGCAAATTAATGAAAACGTGTTAAAAACAAAGTTACGCTTTTAAAACTAAACAAAAACCAAAAAATGTTTTAGAATCAACGTGTTTGCAATTCCATGTTTATGAAGACTTTTCAACTTTATATCATTTTTGAATACCCTAAATACATATTTCTATATTTTATTTATCCTTAATGGATTTTGGCTTACTCTGCTATTTCTTTCATTCTTTTCAATTCTCTATTTTCTTTTAACTTTTATTTTCTTTAAATCTATCTATCTTTTTCTGGGTTTTCTACTTAGCTTTGTTATTCATTGATTTAAATTTGTTATATTCTTGATTATTCGTTCATCTTGCATCCTGATTATATGCCCTAAACATTTCTTTGTGATTTAACATATTTTAAAATATCATTAACTATTTTATTAATTATATACTTACTTAAGGAAACGAAATTTCAGAAAGACAACCAGAACCCGATATTATACCATTAACAGAATCATCAAACAATCCAACATCGAAACAAAGAAAACCCTCAAAATTAGGACAAAGTTTAGTGAAAAAGGTACTACAGAAATCAAACGCTCTGACAGTGAGCCTTACACAATCATTCGGAATGATATTCAGACCAAAGATTGACATTCTGATTGTAGGTGTAACGTCAAGACTGATGGACTGATAAATAAATTCGGCGGATTTTTAAATATTTTGAAATCCGCGAGCTTCAATCATACCGGAAGTGGAGGAGGAAAGACTGACAGTCTGAATGCTTCTTCCAGTCGCAAGTAACCACTAATCTCTGACAAACTAATATTGAATTTTTTATAATTGTATTTATTCTAGATGAATAAGCTAAACATTGTTTAGATAAAGCATTGGTTGCTGAGATCTCACTTTGTCTCAGTTGATTTCAGACTGTCAGTTTGACTGATAAGTGTAGAAACTTTGTAATTAAAATCAAAAATGACAGTTTAATTTTTTAGTCCGACTGTCATTTCTGACTTCAATCACAAAGCCCCTACACTAAATGCTTTTTTAGTAAATATGCATTTTCTTTTCTAATTTTACTATCCGCACTTTTTGATGTTTCAATGTCACCTGACTCTGAGCTAAAATTAATTCAATCAGACTGTCAGTTTGAATAGTAAATATAGTAGTGGACTTTTTTGATTGAAATCAAAAATAACAGTCTTAGTAAAAAATTACTACCGTATAAACGAAAATCTTTTTAACACGTTTGATCACCACCACCAAAATATGTACATAGTGAGAAAGATTAGCGTTTACTTTAAAATTCCTTGTGCAACTGGGAGAAGTATTCAGACTGTCAATCTCTCCTCTTCCATGTCCTGTGATTGTAGCTCAAAGATTTCAAAATATTTGAAAATCCGTCAATCCATTTATCAGTCTATCAGTTTTGACCTTACACCTTTAATCAGGAATGTCAATCTTCAGTCTGAATGTCATTCTGAATAATTGTATAAAACCCGCTAAACACATTTTGTATTATTTAAAAAAATATTTGTCTTATTATATCACAGAGAGAACCAATAAGTCCTACAGTAAAATCTAATAATACTGATACGACAAATTCGTTCCATTCGCGCCCGGTTCCAGTAGGTCAGTTAGAGGAATATATCAAGGAATGCCTTGAAAACAATGAATTTGAACAACAACATGGGGTACGTATGTTCTTTAGATTAAAAAAATCCTCAATTATATAAAATTACTGGATATGTAAAAAATCTATAATATATAATTTCAAAAACAAAATTCAAAGACAACGATTGCATTTGGAAAATTTTACATGTGAAATTAGATTAACTTCGTTTGCCTATTGTAATCAACAATATATATATATATATATATATATATATATATATATATATATATATATATATATATATATACATATATATATATATATATATATATATATATATATATTAGGGTTGGTCGAAAAATATAGATTTTTGCCGGCTGGGTTTCAAAATGAAGGTATTTGATATAAAAACATGCGGAACATCCAAAAAACTTAAAAAAAATTTTTTTGAAAACGCGCGAGACATTCAAAAATACTATTCTAGCACTTTTTTTAGTTTATCGGTTATATCTCTGAACGTATTGGTCAGTTTGCATATGTTGTGCCCAGAACGATACCTTTGTTTTAAAACCCAGCTGGCAAAATCTATTTTTTTCGACCCACCCTAATATATATATATATATATATATATATATTATATATATATATATATATATATATATATATATATATATATATATATATATATATATATATATACTAACGTTCCCGTCGCGCGTTGCTGCGAAACTGAGCAAAAATTCAGTATTTGAAAGATAACTTTCTTGTCGCGCATTGCTGCGCAACTGCAGCTTTCCCGTTGTGCGTTGCTGCGCAACTACGCTGTCATTTGACATTTGCAGGTTAGCATTAAAAATAATTTTTCAAATTTTTGAGAACCAAGATGAAATCGTAGAAAGATGAAACTTGCCTATTCTCAAATAGGGAATAAACCAATTAAAATGACATCACTCCCATCAAAACGGAACCCCATTGATTAGCTATCGACCGGGGTTAAAAAATATAAAATGCTATTAAAAAGTAGGGGTTGGTGTTAGAAGGGTAAAAATTTAGGACTAAATGTATTTTTTTTTATGGCACACCACAAAAAAATAACCAAAAAAAAATTTGTCCAAAAAATGAAAATTTTTTTTTTAGGGTGAGCCACCCTTAACACTTAGGGGTATAAAAATTAGTTATAAACCTATTCTCATACCTACTGAATATACATATAAAATTTCATCAAAATCGGTCAAGCCGTTTCGGAGGAGTATAAATACTAAAACTGTGACACAGGAATTTTATATATTAGATATTAAAAAGTAGGGGTTGGTGGTAGGAAAATAAAAATTTAGGACTAAATGTATTTTTTAATGGCACACCAAAAAAAAATTACCAAAAAAAAATTTGTCTAAAAAATGAAAAAAATTTTTTTAGGGTGAGCCACCCTTAACACTTAGGGGTATAAGAATTAGTTATGAACCTATTCTCATACCTACTGAATATACATATAAAATTTCATCAAAATCGGTCAAGCCGTTTCGGAGGAGTATAAATACGAAAACTGTGACACAGAAATTTTATATATTAGATATAGATAGATAATTAAATTATATAATAATTACTTGAATAATAAAAAAAATTAATATACCACATTTTCGAAACGAACTAAAAAGTATAAAATAATTTCTCCTTGTCCCATATAGATTTATAACCTCATCCAGAAAAACATAGAGCGCATATTCACTAGATAATAGTAAGAAGTGTATGGAGTAGCTGTCGTTGCCCCACATTTTTCTATATAGAGTTAAAAATCTGAATGGGGAGGGGAGGACTAGAAGGAATTATTTTATACTTTTTAGTCCGTGTTAAAAACGTAATATATTAATTTTTTTAATTTAAATAATTATTTTCTGTTTTGTAATGTTGTTTAACTTTAACTTTAACCTAATTAATTATAATTTTATTAATTAAGATAATTAATTAACTTTAATTTAATATTTCTATTATTATTAATTAATTAGTTATTATTGCTTTGTCATCTAGTTAGCTGAGCTATGTTTAAAGTTTCAAGTGTCTAGCTCATCGGCTCATCTATAGTTTAAAATCTATTGCAAAATTTGTACCGAACAGATAAACAAACACAAATAGGAATGAAGGCGAATTAATAAAAACGTGTTAAAATCTTGCAGCTTTTCCCACGTGGACCAACAAAGCCATGGGACTATGGAATTTTAAAGCAGAATAAATTTAAGAATCGCTACAATAATTTAATAGCATGTAAATAATTTTAAATAGTATACTTATACTAATTATTTATATAAATTATATATTTCTAGATGATAATAACAGAGTGAAATTAGAGAAAAATGATAAGGATTCGCACTCTGATTATATTAATGCCAGCTACATTGATGTAAGTATATATTGTTTCTTAACTTTCTTCCTTTAAATAAACATACATGCATACACAATCACGCCCTGTATCCAAAAGGGTGTTGCCCAAACTCTTTCCATTATCTCAAAATCAGCCTCTCCCAAACATTCCTATCCAAACAAGCAACTTTAGCTTTATCCACATTCATAATTCCTCTACTAATTCCAGCTACTTGGAAACTTTTGCTCACGCGAAACACTCTCAATCATACTACTCCAACTACTCATCGGACGTCCACGCAAACGTATACCTTCACAATCATTTAAATATTTTTTATAACCAAACGTTTATTAGACATTCGCTCAACATGTCCCAGCCATCTTAACTGACTAACAGCAACATTTGCTACAACATTTTTTTCAATTTCACACTTATCATACACTAATATATTTCGTACCCGATCTCTCCTATTTACACAACATACCCCACGTAAAAATCTCATTTCCACAGCAATCATTCTCCGTTTTTTGCTTTTGCAGCCAAACCCAACATTTACTATCATATATCAATGTAGGCACTAAAACAGCATTGTATATACTCAAACGGGCTTCTTCAGAAACGTTTGCATTCGCAAAAGTACCCAAAGCACTTAAAACCTTACAAACAGAATTTACTCTCCTTTCAATTTCACAATTTCACGTAAAAAAAAGCTAATAGTATATCAATCACTCAATCTTTAGGGCTACAAACAAGAAAAGGCATACATAGCAACACAAGGACCTAAATTAACAACAGTTAATGATTTTTGGCGAATGATTTGGCAAGAAAATGTACAATTTATTGTTATGTTGGCTAATGTTGTTGAAGGTGGCAAGGTAAAAAAATTATAACCTATATTTCTAAATTACATTAACAGCTAATGCAGGAAAATAAAATAATATTTTCGTAAATATTTTTAGAAAAAATGTGAGAAATATTGGCCCGACATTGATACGTCGAGAGAATTCGGAAACATCGAAATATTCTTTCCAAAATTTGAAGTTTACGCTGATTTTGAATATCGAACATTTGAAGTCAAATGTCAAGGAGAAATAAGACATGTAAGTATTAGCAATAAATATCAGGGCTTTGAACCGTTATATTTTTCGTTCCTAGTCAATTAAAAATATATATATCGGTTCGGTTCCAGTCGTCGTTACGGCAAAAACAAAGTTTTTTTTTCGGTTTTTGGTTCAGATTCGATTGATACATTTTTAATTTTTTCAATGTTTTATTTGTATTAAAAACTTATTTTCTACCTAATTTAGAACATTTTATTCCTATAATTCTTATGTATGTTTTAATTATATTATAATGATAAGATAAGATATGTTAACGTAACAAATTCTTGGATTCAAGATTTTTATTTATTATAATTAGAAAAAATAAAACTTACCTCTAATTATTAAAATATTTTCCAATGTATTTTTATTTGAACTATTTAAAGATTATTAAAAGCAAAGTTATTATCAAAAAATACATCTGCATCAAAGTGATCCCTAGTTTTATTTTCAATTTCTAAAACTGAGTATTCATCCACAAAAAGACAAACCACAAACACTACGCCACGAGATCCCAAAAATAAAAAATAAAAACCAACAACTAACGTGGAAAGTAAGATTGTGTTATATCGAATCGAAATAAACCAATATTTTTTCGGTTCAGTTCCGGTTTTCGTTCCAGCAAAAATAACGTTCTTTTTCGGTTTTCGGTTCAGTTCCGGTTCGAAGCCCTGATATATATATATATATATATATATATATATATATATATATATAAAATTTAAAACTTAATCGTATTTCAAGAATAGAGTATTATTATTGTTGAGTTTGGAAATTTTGTATTGCTACGTGAAATCAAGTTGATGAATGATGAATGCAAAGTTGGAAAAAATAATATTGCCCAAAAATGTAAGACAATAAACTCCCTCCTCTTGAGTGCTATTTTTTTAAGACGCAAAGGTGTGTATGATAAATCAATTTTAAAATATTCAATTAGAAATTTGTACTTGTTACTATGATATATTAGGCTGTTTTCTTTTTTTTTGTCATAAAAAAGAGTAGTTTTATCTGTTTATTTTAACAGACCTGTGAGGAGCGCCATGTTACGTTTTGGCACTTAAAAGGTTAATTAATTATTTCAAACAAATTTCTAATAAACGTTTGATGAATAAGTTAAGTTAAGATGGTTTGGACATCTTGAGCGAATGCCTAATGAATGTTTGATTATCAAAATTTATATAAATGATTTTGAAGTTATACTTTTGCAGTGGAGATGAGTGGTTAGAATGGTTATGATTGCGAGAGTAGCTTGAGTAGGCGAAAGTTTTCAAGTAATAAGAATAGAAGAGCATGTATCAGAGGTATTATAAACGTAGATGAAGATAAAATTGATTTTCTCTGGATAGGGATGTTTGGAGGAAACTGATTTTGGGATAGTGGAAAGAGTTCGTGCCACATCCTTTTGGATAATTGTGTATGTATGTATAAATATATATATATATATATATATATATATATATATATATATATCTGCATGGTTGTTGAATAAATAAGTGATTAGTATAATAATAGGTTGTTTTGCTGAAGCGAATTTTACTAAAAATAAGAATAATTTACTTTATTTGAAGATGTTCTGTAATAAAAGAAATGAATACTTTTAAAATTCAAGGTTTGACGAATCAAATTCTGACGGCCTTGACAAACTTTTAAATTTTTTATTTTAATAATTTCAGATAACACAATTGCATTTCACATCATGGCCCGATCATGGTGTACCATTATATCCTCAGTCGTTGGTACCATTTTTGAAAAAAATGTTAACTATTACACAAGCCACTGCACCGATTGTTGTACACTGCAGGTATAAATTATTTCATTTTAATGAAAGGGGTATTCCCGTTTAGCATCGATTTTTTTAGGTTTGTTTTAACATTTTTTTTTAGAACTCTTACAACAAATTCAGTCAACAACAATTATACCGTTGGAAAATGTATTTAGTGAAGTTTTCAGCAGTACTTTTTATTCGAAAAAAGTCAAATTTTCACTAAAAAAAATGGTGTCATAATTATCAGGTCAAAATTTAGTTTTGCCAATGGTGGCAGATAAAATTCACGTTCTACATTTCTGAAAAACAAAAACAAATTAAAACAAAATGTATAATTTTTACATTTATTTTTAAAATGATGGCCTTCTTAAAAAAGTGTTTAAAATTTATCCTTTTCTTTTGGTTTAGGGGTAAAAACAGGATTGAACTGGATAAAAAATTAGGCCCGGAAAAAATACAATTCAAAAATTTTCCAATAAGTTATGTTTTTATATTTTTTTAATTTTAATTTAGATGAAAATGACATTACAAAAAAATAAAAATAAATTGTAAAAATTACATATATAAAATTATTTATTTAAATCTAAGTTAAAACACTATTTAATAAATAATCAATTTTTAAATTTTTGCAAAACTCAAAGATCAGTTTTTTTGACTATCGTTGGTTACGGCACACCAGAGTAAGCCGGGTGGGTCAAGTCAACCCTGGGTAAAAATTATACTTTTTTTAGATTCCAACGAAAGTTACATGTGTTACAAGTACTAATATCTAATTTGCTTTTGTTTCAGAAATGTAGAACGCGTATTTTATCTGCCACCATTAGCAAATCTAAATTTTGACCTAATCACTTTAACGTCTTTTTTTTAAGTATAAATTTAACTTTTTTAAAGAAAAAAACTACTGAAAATTTAAATAAATACACTATCTAACGGTATAATTGTAGTTTACTGCTTTTGTTTTAAAAGTTCCAAAAAAAAAATTTAAAACACCTAAAAATCGTAATGAACCTTGAACAAATAAATGTTCATATTGTCATTGTGAAATTTAATATAATAATACTCAAAAATATTGAGATTTTTATATTTTTCTCAAAATTTTACAAGTTACTCAGTCAGGCTATGAATCAATGACTGGCCAGTTTAAAGAGACCCTATAAGTCGAAACACGTGTCTACGGTTAAACTGGCCAGTCATAGATGCATAGCTTAACATGCCGATTCAATGACTGAGTAATTTGTGAAATTTTGGGAAAAATATAAAATCTCAATATTTTTGAGTATTATTATAATAAATTTCACAATGACAATATGAACATTTATTTGTTCAAGGTTCATTACTATAATTGTTTATTGCATTATTGTATAGATGGCGTTGGTGGTATTTATTACCTCTCTTTGCTATCGTTTCAAAGTACTTGGCATAAAAGTCAGCCAGAACTGCATCAGTGTCTTCCCGACACTGATCACTGATGAGACCCTATAGGTCGAAACACGTTTACGGTTGGCCAGTCATTGATGCATAGCCTATCAAGCCGATTCAATGACTAAATAACTTGTGAAATTTTGGTAAAAATATAAAATCTCAATATTTCTGAATATTATTACACCTAAAAATCAATGCTACAAACGCAAATACCCCCTTTAAAAAAAATCTATAAAAATATATAACAATGTAAAATACGTTTTAGTGCTGGTGTAGGACGTACTGGTACCATAATCCTCTGCGATATATGCTTAAGAATGGCGGCAAGAGAGAAAACAATTGACGCATTACGATATTTACACCAATTGAGAGAACAGCGTGCTAATATGGTTGACAATGTTGTACGTATTCCAATAATATTAATAAATACATTAATGTAACTATATTAAAATTTAATATGAGCGGTTTATTTGTAAAATAGTGTATAACATTCCACAATTTTTTGTCATTTTAAAATTTAAATTTTTTTTTGTAATTCGGTGAAAGTACATTGGCCCGTATTACGAGCTCAGTTTTAAAATTCGTTTTAACTAATATCAGTTTTAAGAAAACGTAACTTTGATAGCAGCTGAACAAAGCATATGAACTAAAACATCCAAAAATTGAGCTTGTAATATCAGTCATTATATTTAGTGATCGTATAATTGGAATGAAAAATAATCGATCATTCGAATTATGAATAAATGGAAAAGTGGCAGATTTCCATAAAAATATAGATTATAAAATTGAAAGTCAACCTTAACGCTAAATTTTTTTTTTTATTATTCGAAGTCAGAGCCAGTCAACCTGATCAAGTAGCATAGCAAATAACCATGTTTGACTAATAGATGTACACTGTAAAAAATTTATGTAAATTTACATATTCTATTAATATAATTTTTACATAAAAATGTAAATTACAGTAAAGACTATGTAAAATTACATAAATTTAAATTACATTTTTACGGTATACTTAAAGTGGGGAGAAAACAAAAAAAATTCCCTAACATATGACTTATAAATAATTATATTTAATTTTAATTTTCGAAATAACTAAAAAGAAAAGCAATAATAAAAGCACGTATTTAGTTAAATACTGTAATTTTAAGTAAGGTTATTTTTTGTACCCCAGTTACGTACACTTTTTACTTTATTTAATAAATAATTAAAATATTAATTTATTTAACATATAACAAAAATTTTATATATTTTTATTATTATAATATTCAGTTATTAAAAATTGCATTCAAATATTGTATTGTATTGCCATCTAGCAATTTTAATATGCAGAGTGATTTATGACGTCGGGGAAATACTACACCGGATGATTCCTATGAGTAATCTAAATAAAAAAACTTCATATGTCCGAAAATGCTTTCTAACGGAATTGTAGCCGTCAGAAGTAACATGTAACATGTAACATCAATCGCGTTAGTCTTAATTATTAAATCAAGAAAAAAAAACAAAAATAATAATTAAGGTAGGTACTAATTTAAAGCATGAACGTCTGGGATTAAACTCAAAGTAAGTGATTCGGTGGCCGTCTGCCTGGAAATCGGCGCTGGTATTCTCTTGATGCTTATAATGCATTTCCATCACAAAATCCATAAATAAAATTATATCAGCAAACTCATGTACTGTGAACTCATCCATAATTAATTTAATGTTGATGTCAGAGAAAATTATTGTGACAGATAGGTTTTTTTTTTGTTTTGTTTTTTTTTCCTGATATAATAAATAAGGCTAACGCGATTGATGTTACATGTAATAAACATCTAACGGCTACAGTTCCGTTAGAAAGCATTTTCGGACATATGTTTATTTGAAGTTTTTTTATTTAGATTACTCAGGAATCATTCGGTGTAGTTTTTCCCTGACGTAATAATTCACCCTGTATAGTTGTCGCCTTGAAAATCTGTTCATTTGGAAAACTAAGTATATGATTTTGTTAGACATACGTGGCGTTTATCTTCTTCTTCTCACTACTGATATGACAGATTAATTTGTATTATGATGTAGATCTTAGCTAAGTTCGGAAAATTTGAATCGCGTATACATAATTATGTATAATAATTATGACGAAAGACAAATTTTCATGGCAAGAACTACAGATAAATGCAATCGTTTGTTCTAGTTGTACTATTATATTCATTTTTATCGTCATTCGAATGATATCATTCGATTATGATATTCATTCAAATACAAATACTAATTGATCAATTGTTTATAAACAAAAATCATATTTTTATTTTAGTTTCACTCTATCCAGTTCTAAAATTTGTATAGTTTTTTTTTTTAAGAATAAAAATAAATAATAATTTTATTCGTCTTTAGGACCAATATAAATTAGTACACATGGTTTTATTGGAATGTCTCCTTGCACCTGATACAAATATACCATGCAATGACAATATCAGCACTGCTATTCAAAAACTGATTGAAGAAGATGGCTTACAGAGGCAGTTACATTACTTGCAGAAAACCGCTTGGCATGATACAGTTTTCAATTTCGTTGCGAGAAATCAACCAGACCCAGCTAATGAATCGAAGAACCGATTCAAAGATATTGTACCACGTAAATATATATATAACATACATAGCATACTTACTTTAATTAAAATCGACTTTAATGAGTATTCCCATTTGCAGCATCAATTTTTTTAGTGTTTTTCAACATTTTTTTTTGAGAACTTTAAAACAAATATAGTAAACAATGATTATACCGTTGAAAAGTTCATTTATTTAAGTTTTCAGTAGTATTCTTTTTCTTTAAAAATGTTAAATTTTCACTTAAGAAAAAAGGCGAAAAAGCGATAAAACTTGCGTTCTACATTTCTGAAACGAAAACAAGATAGATGTTAGTACTTGTAACTGTCGTTGGAACATACAAAATGTATAATTTTTATGTTTATTTTCAAAATGTCGGCCTTCTTAAACAAAGTGCCTAAATTTGACACTTTTTTTGGTTTAGGAGTAAAAATTATACATTTTGTATGTTCCAACGAAAGTTACATGTGTTACAAGTACTAACATTTTATTTTTTGTTTGTTTCTGAAATATAAAACGCGAGTTTTAACTGTCACCAATTGGCAAATCTGAATTTTGACCTGATCACTTTGACGGCATTATTTTTAAGTGAAAATTTGGCTTTTTTGAAAAAAAAAATATTGCTGAAAACTTCAATAAATACACTTTCCAACGATATAATTGTTGTTTAGTGTTTTTGTTGTAAAACTTCCCAAAAAAAAAAGTTCTTTTGTTGTTTACTGCGTGGCGTAGCCAGAAACTTGTCATGGGGGGGGGGGTTTACTAAAGAAATGATATAATATTAATCAATAAAAATAATACTATAATTTGTATAAAAAATAAAGCAATAAAAATAATTTTTATAAAAATGAAAGTAAAATAACATATTTCATATTTCACATACGTATGTTTTTGGTCGTTCAAGTTCTTGGGGGGCTAGTTTAACCCCCCTAACCTAAAAAAATTAAAATTACCTCTAATTATTAAAATATTTTTTTATGTACTTTCATTTAAACTATTTTTAGATTATTAAAAGCAAAGTTATCATCAAAAAAATGTGATTCTTAGTTTCATTTTCAATTTCATTAACTTAGTATTTTTCCACAAAAACAAAAAAATGAAAAAAACTGTTTCAACATGTATTGAACCGAAATAAACCGATATTTTCTTTTTCGGTTTTTGTTTCAGCAAAAATAACGGTATTTTTCGGTTCAGTTCCAGTTCGAAGCTCTGTTCACAACTATGTACTGAAATTATCTGCGAATAAGATTTAATTTTACTTTAACCTAATCAATTTTCTGTTAATAGTGGAAAATCGTGTTTTCATTACACGTTATCCAACAACGGAAGTACATTCCGATTATATAAACGCAATTCCGGTAGATGGTTTCCGGTTGAAGGAGCAATTTATTGTAACGCAACTTCCTCTACCAAACACTGTCGGTGATTTCTGGCGAATGATTTCCGAAAAAGAAGTTAAAGTTATTGTTTCTCTGAATAATATTCCGTTAGATAATGACGTAAGTTTCTTATAATCACAATTACTTAAAAATTATTATTTAAAATAAGTATCATTAAAAAAAAAAGATTACGCTAATATTTTAAGCAATTAGAAATACTAACTTGCATTGCAGGCAAGTCTATGTTTAGACCCAAATATATTATTTTAATTTATATACAAAAATTTTTATTAACACATTCTTATTAACTAGCTTTCTTCTGTCTGTCTGTGTGTTTGTTCGTCTGTTCGGTACAAATTTTGCAGCTAAAGACTTGAAACTTTAAACATAGCTAATTAAATAATTAATAATATTAGAAATATTAATTTTTATCTTGTATTATACTCACAAATTCCGTACATTCGTATATCCATACTCATTTTAAAATTATTGAATAACTATTAAATACATTGGTTTTTATTTTTATTTATTTTTTTTTTATTTTTTTTTTTATTTTTTTTATTACTATTTTTTATTTTTTTATTTTTTTTTTTTTTAACTAGAAATTGGTTTCTAACCAATGTATTTAATATTTATTCAATAATTTTAAAATAAGTATGGATTCAAAAGTTTTATAATTTATTATTAAAAGTTAATAATAACTATTTTTTTGGCTCTAAGTTCTTAAAAATTTTACTTTAAGTTCAAAATGTGAATAGTTAAATTTTCTGCGGAAAAATTTAAAGTGCACATTTTAATTTAATTTTTCGTGCTCTTTCCAAATATGCAAACGGATTTTGAAAATTTCAATATACAGGGTGTTGTTTCAAAGTCACAATTGCTATCTATTTTTTTGTTAATCCGGACCTGGATTTTTCTTGTGAATAGTAAGTGGCTCATTTGGGCTGTGAATGAGAAACATGTGTACCAAATATCAAAAAAATATACGGGGTGGTTCGAGAGTTATGACCTCAGGAAGAAATAAGCAAAATCGATAAAACACCCTGTATCTCGATTACAAAGACCGTCAGGTCCAATAAATGGGGTATTTCCAGAACCGCCTCGGTGACCTCTATTCACCGTTTAAATATTTCCGTTTACCAATGAAACACCCTGTATAATGCAGTTTTGGTGCCTACGTTGATGTTTGGTAGTGAATGTTGGGTTTGGTTGCAAAAGCATAAATGGAAAATGACTGCTGTGGAAATGAGATTTTTACGTGGGGTATGTGGTGTAAATAGGAAAGATCAGGTACGAAATAGATTAGTGTATAATGAGTGTAAAATTGAAAAAAATGTTGTAGCAAAAGTTGGTGTTAGTCAGTTAAGATGGTTCGGACATGTTGAGCGAATGTCTAATGAACATTTGGTTAAAAAGATTTATTTGAATGATTTTGATGGTATACGTTTGCGTGGACGTCCGATGAGTAGTTGGAGTGGTATGATTGAGAGTGTTTTGCGTGAGCGAAAGTTTCCAAGTAGTAGGAATAAAACAGGATGTATGAAAGGAATTATGAATGTGGATGAAGCGAAAATTGCTTGTTTTGGATAAAAATGTTTGGAGAAGACTGATTTCGGAATGGTGAAAAGAGTTTGTGCCACACCCTTTGTATGTATGTATGTATGTATGTAATTGATATTGCATTGTCATCCGCAGTTAGCTGAGCTATGTTTACAGTTTCAAGTCTCTTGCTCATCGGAACAAAAAAGCGAGATAACAAAAACTTGTTAAAAACGTTTATATTTTAAGCAACCAAAAATACAAATTTGTATTGCAGGCAAGACTTTGTTTATTTATTTTAATTTATATTATATTAAATGATAATCGATAAAATATAATGAAATATTAAACTTGTTATTTTTCCTATATTTTAAAATTTTATATTTATGGTAAAAATAATATTTCATTCTTAACAAAAGAAAAAACTTACTTATCTACACATTATATAGTAATATTAATTTTTCAGACTTGTTGCAAATTTTGGCCGCACGAAAACGAAGAATTAACACCTATTCCTATAATAACGCTTAAACATCATAAAGTACAAAAATATGAACATTACGATATAGACAGTGTTACACTTGATGATCACAATGCAAAGGTATAATTTTATAAAATCAAACGGCCTTAAAGTTTAAGTTCTATATTAATATTTATTAACAGTCGAAATGTACTCAACGAACTCAACGTCCGTCTTCATCAGGAAAACTGAAACAGACGACATTTACAGTAAATTATACAAAACATTGAAACAAAAATAAAATTTGGCTTCCATTAATTAATTTTTTTATGATTCTAGTTACCTATTTTGTTGATGAAGATCGACGTTGAGTATCTAGAGTACGTTGATTATTAATTAACTTACACCAACTTACACCAAAAGCCGTTTTATTTTAACACGTTATTATTAACTTCCAAGTTAACAAAACGTGTTATTTGTTAATAATTATTTATTATATATATATATATATATATATATATATATATATATATATATATATATATATATATATATATATATGTATATATACAGAAGGGTCTAGAATTATGTACTGTAATTGCTAGAGCTGATAGTACGTTCAAAAATAAGGGTACCATTTTATATACACTTTTTTCCAAAACTCAATAATAAGGGAGATACAACGCTGTAAAGGGGCAGCAACTTTAGGAAATCGTTTTATAGGATACCACATTTTTCCTGGAAATTTAAATGGAAACATGTATTACGATTTTCTAGATAATACTTTATATGATATTCTACAAGATATTCCACTGCACATACGAAGAAACATGTTTTTTATGCATGATGGTGCTACAACACATTATACTAGAATTTCTAGAAGGTGGTTGCATGACCACTTCCCTAATAACTGGATTGGTCGAGGTGCAGATGCACCAATTAAATGGCCTCCTCGGACTTGTGATCTGAATCCAATGGATTTTACTATAAGGAGTTATTTGAAATCAAACGTGTAAACTCTCCAATTAATACATTAAATGAGTTGAGAGACAAAATCGAGCAAAAATTTACAAACTTACAAAACAATGCAGTAACATTAAATGGAATAATGCGTTCACTAAATAAAAGAATTAGATTGTGCCTGTATACAACAAAATGGAGAACATTTTGAATATCTGCTGTAAAACATTATTTTGGTGACTAATTAATATTAGTATTGTATGATTATTCTTTTGAAAGTTGTAAGTTTTCATTAAGTTTGATTAAAGTGTTAAGTGTTGAAAAATGATTTTTATTTCACCCCTTTACTGGGTTGTATCTCCTTTATTATTAAGTTTTGGAAAAAAGTCTATATAAAAAGATACCCTTATTTTTGAACGAACTATCTGCTCTAGCAATTACGGTACATAATTCTGGACCATCCTGTATATACATAATATCTGGTATCTCATAATGAGATTTAAATATACTGTGAAAAATTAATACAAATATAACATAATAACATTATTTTTAGAATAAATTAACGGTTCATATTATTCAGTTTAAAAATTGGAATCATACAGATACACTTCCAGATAATATTGAAAATTTGATAAACTTATGGGAAGAAGCCGAAGATTTATCCAGAGGAAATCATCCGACTGTTGTTACTTGTTTGTAAGTATTTTTCTCATATTGCAAATTTTAAAACATAAAAAAACCAAAGGTCTTCCGATAACACGATTTATATTTGAGTGTGTAATATCTCCTTGGCTATTTAATTTATATATATGGATGTTCTTCTTCGGAAAGCCTTGTGTGGTGATTGTGTTGTACCTGATTTCGCATATGCTGATGATGTGGTTGTGTGGCTGAATCTGAAGAGCAACGGAGAAGGATGATTGATAGAATTAATACTAATTATGTAATTAATGTTGACAAGTGCAAAGTTTTAGTTCGTGAGAAGAGCGACTTGACTAATGAATGTAATGTATCTGTTGATACGGTGCACGTTTAGAGCAGGTAGATAAATTTATGTATTTGGGTAGTTTATTATCTACAGATGGTCGTTTTGATCGTGAAATTGGTAGAAGAGTTAATGCTGATTGAAAGGTTTTTGGTGTTTTGGGTACTTTTGCTAGAAATATAAATGTTTCCAAAAAGACCTTCCGTTTGAGTATATACAATGCTCTTGGTGCCTACGTTAATATAATATGCTGGTTAATGTTGAATTTGGCTGCAAAAACATAAAACGGAAAATGACTGCTGTGGAAATGAGATTTTTATGTGGGGTACGTGGTGTAACTAGGAGGAATCGAGTACGAAATAAATTAGGTGTTTGATGAGTGTAAAATTGAACAAAAAAAATGTTGTTGCAAAAGTTGATGTTAATCAGTTAAAATTAAATTAATCTTGAGCGAATGTCTAATGAACGTTTGGTCAACAAAATTTATATGAATGATTTGAAGCTATAATTTTGCCAGTTGACATCCGATGAGTAGTTTTAGTGGTGTAAGATTGAAAGAGTGGCTTGTGTGAGCGGAAGTTTCCAAGTAATAGAAAAAGAAAAACATGCTATAAGAAAGAAATTATAAATGTGGATGAAACTAAAGTTGGTTGTTTGGATAGGGATGTTTGGAGAAAACAGATTTCGGGATAATTGAAAAAGTTTTTTGGATACATGACGAAATTGTGTGTATGTATGTTCAAAACGTTCAAAACTATGTAAAACAAAAATAACCTAAACAATTAACATATTAAAATATTTCTAGCGATGGTTGTACAGCGTCAGGTCTGTTCGTAGCAGTGTCATTTGTTATCGAAAAAATTAAATTGGAACAACAATGTGATCCTTGCCTGGCCATCAGAGTTGTTAGACGTAATCGAAATCATTTTGTAAAAGATAAGGTACAGATACATCTATTTTTATTATTATTATTATTATTATATTCAATTTTTATTAAAATATTTAAATATTTGAATTTTTTACAGAGCCAATTTGAGTTTCTCTACAAATCAGCAATAACTTATTTGAGTATGTTTGAAACATATTCAAATTTCCAAACGGTTGTGAATAAAAATGTGACGTTTTCAACATAATTTTTATGTAATATCTTAAGTACTAACAATATTTAACCATTTGTTTGTTTTATTTTATTAATATAGTATTACATATTTATATGTTTAAACCTAATCTAACACGATGCTTAATTTATAATAAACATATTTACAAATAACGAATATTTGATTCTACCTTAAAAATAATTAACACTCACCTACCTGAAGATATTTTTGAAGTTTTAATTTTGTTTCAATTTCACGATAAATATAACCTGATCTAATTTAAATATTTTCAACAAAAAATACACATTATAAAGAAGTGGGTATATTTAATATTATAAAACAACACGTATCTATATTATTCAATATTATATATATATATATATATATATATATATATATATATATATATATATATATATATGTATATATATATATATATATATATGTATATATATATATATACAATAGAGTGTCCGTAAAAAAAAACATTTTCTCCAGTAAAACTAAAATCGATAATTCTACATCGAAAAAACATCAGAAATAATATTTTTTGCTTGTTTTTACGAAAGTAAGAGGTTCCTCTACACAACTGAAATTTTCGGAAAACGCGTGTTAATACATACACGATATAAACGATATATGAAATATACACGTTTTTCGAAAATTTCATTTGTGTAGAATCTGTTACTTTCGTAAAAACAAGCAAAAAATATTATTTCTAATATTTTTTCGATGTAAATTTATCGATTTTAGCCTTACTGTAAAAAATTTTTTTGTGCGGATACTCTTATATATATATTATACTAATTTTAATGTTTAAATAAAATTTTTCACATACAAATATCAAATTCTTTGTTAACTTGAATAACTAAAATAAAAATTGAAAACACTGGCTAGACTAAAATTAAATTAATATGAATTAAAATTAAATAGTATTAAATATGAATTATGTAAGAAATAGATTTGACAACACTAAACACACACAGCCAGAGAGATACACTACATAATACAATAGATAAACAAAACAAATACTTACAATTAGTATAGAAATGAAGTTGAATATCATTGAATATTACAATAAATGTTTCAATCATAACCCTGTTAAACAATACAAATTATATTCCCTTATTGTTTGTGGTTTAAGGGAAATTATTTTATTTTATTATCGGTAAATACTGTCTTAAAAGTCTTATTTTTCCATAAAATAAAAAAAAAACTAAAAACATATACATATTTGCGTATTAAAAATTGATTTCTATAAGAAATAAAATCGAATAATTTAATAAAAAATATTATAAATAAAACATAATAATAATTAATTTTAAATATATCCCCAATAAAATATATTTACAATTAATGTGGATTATTAATAAAAATTTGAGTTTATTGAAAATTATTTTATTTTTAAAATAATTTTTCATGGAATGTAACAAACAACTCTGTTAGTTGTAAGTATATTTTTTATTTCATTAATACTTTTTTTTCCTTAGTTAAATTTCAAACTATTTTTATAAATATTAACTTTTTCTATAATATTTAATAATTGATATACAAAGATTCTTGTTTTTTTATATGTTATAGTTGGCTATAAAAAAGATTTAAAATAAATCTAAAGCTTGCCTTTAAAACTTAAATGAGTTTCATTTAAGAATCTTTTAACATTGGACAGATATACCCATTAATTTTTTACATACATACATGTACACACTGTGTAATTTGTGTAATTTTAACTACAAACCATGAGACCCAGTATTTCTAGGTACTCAAGCGCTGTCATTTTACAAAATTGTTTACAAATATATAATATCAGAACTATTACAAACATTAAGTAATATAATATTACCAACGGGATGGAAAAGTACATAGGCATATAATATTACAATTTTTTTAATAAAGTCTCTTTTAGTAAATTTACAGAACTTCAATAAATTTGCTGTTAGGAATTTTCCATAAATAGCTAAGAATAGTTTAATTCTGTAATATTGTTGGTATAATTACATATATTTCTAAATGGCGTGTTCCTCTCACCGAAATAAGAAGAAAAGTTCCTATAAACAGGGGTCCTTAAATGCAGCGTTACCAAGATACAGGCTGTTAAAAAATTGAATTTTCCTAACTATTTTATTTTAAAATGTGGTATTGTACTAACAAATAAAAAGTATATTAAGGACCCCTGTTTATAGAAACTTTTCTTCTTATTTTGGTGAGAGGAGCACGCCATATTCAGGATGCCGTTTGTTTCTGAATCATCCCGTATATATATATATATATATATATATATATATATATATATATATATATATATATATTCATATATAATTAATTAAGTATATTTTAATTTTATTTAAAAAAAAATTAATAATAAAACAAAACAATTATACGAATATAAACTTTTATTCGAAAACTCTATTTATTACAATAATGAAATACAAAATTAAAAATATATATTTGCATTGTATAAAAACAATTTAACCTATAATTCCACCAAGTCCAAGAGGATTATTTTTCTTTTTATTATCCTTATTACTCGTGGGTAAAATACCGGCCAAGGGATTACCAAACGGATTGGTTAAACTACCCATTATTTTCTCCGAAGTATTAAACAAAACATTCTCAACAATTTGTTCACCCTGCCCGATCACCGATAGAAACTGACAAGTACTGCTCTGTAATCTTTGCGTTAATCCGGCCCATAAACCAATTTGACAAAAACGAAAATCGTTCAATATTTTCGGTTTCGAACTGATTCCGATATAATTATTGCTCGATTCGGAAAATGACGAAACGGTTTTTCCAATCTCAATTTTACCAAATTTTGCGAAATTATAAATCATGTCAGTGAAAACGCTACGTACTTTGCGATCTTCTTCTGTTTCGTTGACTTTGATATCCAGTGGTGTACCGTCTAGATTTTGTGGAGTAAATAGATAGGCTAATTCATCTCCGTGACCAATTATATTATCAATTAACTCTATAAAACAAACCAAAAATCTTTATTAATTTAAGATATGAAAACCGGTTTTACAATTTTAAAACAATCTTTCGCACTTATAATTAAAAACCAAATATTTGAATTAGTTTATTTAGGTACATACATACACAATCACGCCACGTACGCAAATGGGTGTGGCACAAGTTCTTTCCACTATCCTGAAATCAGCTTCCTCCAAACATCCCCTATTCTGACAAACAACTTTCTCTCATACATGCTCTTCTATTGCTATTACTTGAAAACTTCCGCTCATGCAAGCCCCTCCCTCAATCATACCACTCCAACTATTCATTGGACGTTCACTCAAACGTATAGCTTCAAAATCATTTATATAAATTATTTTAACCAAACTATTATTTGGTATTCGCTCAAGATGACCGAACCATCTTAACTTTTGCTACAACATTTTTTTTTAATAATTTTTTCATCATAAATTAATTTATTTCGTATCAGATTCCTTCTAGTTACACCACATACCCACACGTAAATATCTCATTTCCACAGCAGTCATTCTACGTTTTATGCTTTTGCAGCCAAATCCAACATTCACTACCATATATCAACGTAGGCAGCAAAATAGCATTGTATATACTCAAACAAAAGTGGCTTCTTTGGAAACATTCATATTTCTAGCAAACGTACTCAAAGCACTCCCAAAACCTATCAATTTTACGATCAAAACGATAATCTTTAGATAATAAACTACCCAAATACACAAATTCATCTACTTGCTCTAAACGTGCGCCGTATCAACAAATACATTACATTCAGTCGTCACAATTCACTCATTCTCAAAAAACGAAAACTTTGCACTTATCAATACAATTCAACCCAGAATTCATATCTTTACCAACAACATTAATTCTATCAATCATCATTCTCAGTTGCTCTTCAGATTCAGGCCAAAACACAACTGCACTTCATCAGCATACGCTAAAGCAGGAATAACACAATCACCTATATATGTAAACGATCATCACCACACAAGGCATTCCGAAGAAGAACATCCATATGTATAAATTAAATTGCCATAGAGATATTAAACAACCCTATTTTACATCAACATTAATACGAAACTAATCACTTAAACAACCCAGAGAAACATAGATTTTTTTTGAAATATGATAGATACATTTTAATTGATTAAATAATACAATTTTTTCGAATCTTACTATCAAATTATTTTAAAATGTTTCTCACCTTTCGAACTGTTTCCGATAATCGGTAAACCCTGAAGAAAATGATGACCTTTGTATGATCTCCCTAAATGTTCAAACCGATAAAGGAATGTAGAATTATTATTTTTCTTTGACCACATATTTGCAGTTAAAAATGCCGGTAAGTTAAACAATGCATCTCCTACAAATATTTGCAAAAATAAATTTTTAAATAATTGCAAAAACAATATAATATTTTGTACCTGTAGCTTCAGTTATCTTCGTAAATGCCTCATTAATGTTATTTTTTCCAACTGATAAATATTTTTTAAACTGTAAAGGACCTAATACTGACCAAAATGAATTTGAATCAGTTTTATTATCGTTTTTATTTAGTCCGGTCTTTTCCCGTAAACTGTTTAACAAAACAGTGTCCAAGAAATTTGGAATTGTGCCTAATTTACCTAAAATTTCTTTTTTAAATTGTCCTAAAATAAAGAAAGTTAGACTGTTATTTTAATTAAAGATGTAATTTTTTTTTTTTTTGATCCTCGATTATAATTTTAATTTGGAAAGATTTGAAGGCAATAATGGATTATTTGATAAATATGTAATTAATTTATTTTTTTGGACGTTTCGGTCATTAAATCATGGCCATCCTCAGCTACATAATCTATAAAAAAATATAAAATAGATACAATTAAATTACATTTAAGTCAATAAGTTAATTGTATATCTATTTCAAATATATATTTTTAGCAATGTAACTTAATTGTATCTATTTTATATATTTTTATATGCACTCGTCAAAAAAAAAAACGAAACGCGCCACTCGTAAAATCAAAAAAATTACCGATTCTTCAAATCAGTATAACTCGGTCGATTTTGAACAAAATTGAATGAATTTTTGCGTCAGAAAAAATTTGAAGTCTCATCTTTAAGGTCATGCAAGATGATGGACCATTTAAACTATTCCGCTCCCCACCACACTCCGCATTGAAAAACATGTTTTGACTTAAAAAATTGTCAAACCTTGACAACATACAAAAAATTTTTTTTGATTCAATTTATCAAGAAGATGTAAAAATTCAAATAATTTAAATTCTTAACTGAAGAATGTTTTACCATTGAACACATTTGTTTGGTCGTTAAAATGGTCTAAATGTTCAAAATTTGTCAGAACTTGCAAAATGCAGAGTAAATTTAAAAAAAAAATCATAACTTCGCGCCAAAGCATCGTAATTCCTTGAAATTAACCGAAATTTACATCGAATTGTTTGAATTTTTACGCCTTCTTGGTAAATTTTTTTTCTATACCATACATGTTGTAAAAGTTTGACAATTTTTTAACTCAAGAACATTTTTGTCTTTTGATTCAAATGGTCCATCATCTTGCATGACCTTAAAGATGAGACTTTCGATTTTTTCGGACGCAAAAATTTATTCAATTTAGTTCAAAATCGGCAAAGTTATACCGATTTGAAGAATCGGTAATTTATCTAATTTTTCGAGTGGCTCGTTTTTTTTACGAATGTATTACATCGCTGAGGATAATCATGATTCGTCCAAAAAAATAAATATAAATTAATTAATTATATATTTATAAAATAATCCATTATTGCCTACAAACCTTTCAAATTCAACTTATTTTAATTACATTATAATTTAATTATTTACCATTAACTGCGTGCCCGGTTTCATCTCTAGTCACACCAGTTAACAAAGGTATATTGGGAATCTTCCCGACACTTAATGCATCCAATGGTTTTAATTCGAGAAATCCTGGCAAAGATCTGCCATCATTGCGTCCTTCGCAAACTGGTGAAGGACTTGTCAGGCCAGACAAACCCGAAATAAAACCACCACGATTCTTAATAAACTTACTCTCAATCTCTGAATCACCCTGTTTATTTTTTCATTTAATAAACATCATTAAATTTTAATACTGAATTTCTGAACAGACTTGACAGAATATTTTGTCTTTTTCTAGTAAATGGAATCTTTCTTTCGATAGAAAAAATGACAAAACATTCTATAACGTTACAGACTTGTTCAGAATTCCAGCATAAGTTATTAAATTAGAAAAACTAACCTTAACAATATCATCAGCAGAAATTCTTCGCAGACAACTGATCATAATAATAACGTTTGTTATTGGACAACCGTGTCGTTCAGCAACTTCACGTGCGAAATTTGTCGGTTGGTTATCAACGGCCCAATTTGATAATGCTGTACCAGACATTGCTACCACTGCTGTTGTCAGACCTAAACAACAAAATCAGTTTATTTCGGTTCGAAACACGCGCGTTTACACAATTGTACTTTCCACGTCAGTTATAATTTTTTCTTTTTCATTTTCGGGGTCTCGTAGCGTAGTTCGCAAGTCGCAACTCGTCCTACGTGAAAGTGTATTGTGTTTGTTTTTGTGGATGAATACTAAGTTATTGAAATTGAAAATGAAACTAGGGATCATTTCGAGGCAGGTGTATATTTTTGAAAATAACTTTGTTTTAATAACTTTGAAACAGTTTAAATGAAAATACATTGGAAAATATTTTAATAATTAGGGATAATTTTCATTATTTTCTTATTATAAATAAATATGCTGAATACAAATATTTGTTACATATAATATGTTGGTGTTAGTCAGTTAAGATGGTTCGAACATGTTGAGCGATTGTCTAATTTATTAACGTTTGGTTAAAAAGATTTATTTGAATGATTTTGATGGTATACGTTTGCGTAGACGTCCGATGAGTAGTTGGAGTGGAATGATTGAGAGAGTGGCTTGCGTGAGCGAAAGTTTCCAAGTAGTAGGAATAAAAAAGCATGTATGAGAAGAATTATGAATGTGGTTGAAGCGAAAGTTGCTTGTTTGGATAGAAATGTTTGGAGGAGACTGATTACGAGATGATGAAAGATTTTGTGCCACACCCTGTTGGGTACATGGCGTGATTGTGTATGTATGTATGTATACAAATTATATAAGTTTCGAATAATAAATTATAAATTATTATCATATATTATATGCTTTTAATTATTATATCTTTAATTAATTAATAATTATTATTATTCATATTGTATTATTGTATCAATTTATGTAGTATGCTTATATTATAAAAGTAAGAATATAAAATGTTCTAAATTATGGTAGAAAATAAGTTTTTAATACAAATAAAAAAATTAAAAATTAATCACTCGCAACTGAACCGAAAACAAAAAAAAAACGTTATTTTTGCCGGAACGAAAATTGGAGCGAAAAATATATCGGTTCGAAGCCCTACCAGCTGACTACATATAATTTTAATATTATACATTTTAAGCAAAGAAGAAGAAGAAGAAAATCAAAGAAACCATTTACCTTTAGCGATATTAGATAAAGTCATTAGTAAACCACTGCTCCCGCCCGAACCGTGCCCCATAATCACAATTTGATGCGGATTACCACCGAAAAATCCGATATAATTACGCACCCATTGTACTGCAAGTGCCATATCAAATAGGCCTGCATTCCCGGGCAAATCTCGATCGCCCGTGCTCAAAAATCCAAGTGAACCAAGACGATATTGCATTGTTACAAGAACAACGCGTTTGTTCACCAAATTTTGTACCTATTTTATAAAAAAAAAATTAATTATTTGTAAGTTAACATAACTGATTAATTTGTTATTTTAATAACATACGTACATAGTACATACATACATACATACATACACATACATACATACACATACATACATACACATACATACATACACATACACATACATACATACATACACAATCACGCCATGTACCCAAAAGAGTGTGGCACAAACTCTTTTCATCATCCCGAAATCAGTCGCCTTCAAACATTCCTATTTAAACAAGCAACCTTCGCTTCATCCATATTCATAATTCCTGTCATACATGCTCTTTTATTCCTACTACTTGGAAACTTTCGCTCACGCAAGACACTCTCAATCATACCACTCCAACTACTCATCGGACGACCACGCAAACGAATACCATCAAAATCATTCAAATAAATCTTTTTAACCAAACGTTCATTAGACATTCGCTCAACATGTCCAAACCATTTTAACTGACTAACACGGCAACTTTTGCTACAACATTTTTTTCACACTCATCATACACTAATCTATTTCGTACCCGATCTCTCTTATTTACACCACATACCCCACGTAAAAATCTCATTTCCATAGCGGTTAGTTTCCGTTTATGCTTTTGCAACCAAACCCAACATTCACAATCCTATACATCAACGTAGGCACCAAAACTGCATTGTATATACTCAAACGGGCTTCTTTGGAAACATTTACATTCGTAGCAAAAGTTCCCAAAGCATCCAAAACCTTATAACCAGCATTTACTCTCTTTTCAATTTCACATACACAATATACCCAAAAAGGTGTTGCACAAACTCACTTTCCACTCATTCCAAACATTCCTATATCCAAATAAGCATTGTTATTCAGACACAAACAAATTAATAAATGTGTAAAAACTTACATTATATTGTGAAGCAGATCCATATCTAAATCCGCCTCCGTGGATCCAAACAACAACAGGTAAACCTACAAAAAATATTAATAATTTATTATTCATTAATAATATATTTCAGCAGGGTTTCAAACTAGAACTAAACCGTAAAAAAAAACCGTAATTTTTGCTGGAACAAAAACCGGAACTGAACCGAAAAAATAAAATCGGTTTATTTCGGTTCGATACATGTTGAAACACGCGCGCGTTAGCACAATCTTACTTTCCACGTTAGTTGTCGTTTTTTTTTCATTTTTGGGTGTCGTAGCGTAATGGGGAAGTTGAGTGTAAAATTATTTTTTCTCAAATATAAATATATATATATATATATATATATAAAATAATAATAGAAACTGTCATTAAAATTTTTAATAATTGTTTCATTTATTTATTATTAACAATTTTTGTAAGGACATTACTGACGTCACAAGCCTATTGTGCGCAAGCGCAGAAGAGTTGGTGAGATATAATTTTGAAAACGTAGTAAATGTTGATTTCTGTTAATTCGGTTACGCCCAGCCAATAGCTTGTGTCGGTAACCATGGCAATACATGTCCGTCTGATTCAGATGTCGACATAAATTTTGCGATGACATTACTGACGTCGTCACGACATGTTTTTGCATTTTTTAGAAAATCTGAGTATCTTTGAGAAAAATGATAAATTAAACATCACTTTTTAAGCCATGTCCAACCAAATAAAGAAATAAAAAAAAATACGCTAAACTTCCCCATAAGTCGCAACTCATTTTACGCGAAAGACGGTTTGTTTTTCTTTTTTTTCTGGATGAATACTCAGTCATTGAAATTGAAAATGAAACTAGGGATCACTTTGAGGCAGGTGCATTTTTCGATAATAACTTTGCTTTTAATAATATTTAAATAGTTTAAATGAAAATATATTCGAAAATATATTAATAATTAAAGGTAATTTTTATTCTTTCTAATTATAAATAAATAAAAATCCTGTATAAGAATTTGTTACGTTAACATATGTTATCTTATTATCATATAATTAAAATATACATATAAATTATATAAGTTTCAAATAATAAATTATGTTGTCATTATATATTATATACTTCTTAATTATTAATACCTATAATTATAATTAATTATTATTATTATTCATATTATATTATTGTATTAATTATGTAGTTTGCTGATTATAACAGAAGAAATAAAATGGTCTAAATTATAATAGAAAATAAGTTTTTAATACAGATAAAAATATAGAAAAATATTAAAAATTAATAACTTGAAACTGAACCAAAAACAAAAAAAAAACGTTATTTTTACCGAAACGAAAACCGGAAACGAACCGATGTATATTTTTTTTAATTGAACCGGAACGAAAAATATCATGGTTCAAAGCCCTGAATTAAATCGATAAATGTACTTGTAAACGAACAATAATTATTAAAAATGATAATAATTCTGTTCGATTCGCACACTTGCGTCTACTGTTTACCACTGCGTCAATGTTTGTTGTTTTATTCACTTTGCAGTTACACATGTTATGTAAACACGGAAAACCGCTGCATCATTTAAGGCGGCGTTTTGCAGTAAAACGCGAGATAGTCAATCGAACAAACCTATTATCTATTTGATTAAAGAGATATTTACCCTCGGTGCCATCTGGTAGATCAGGTGTAAAAACATTTAAAAATAAACAATCTTCGCCACCAGTAACTTTGTCCGTACCTGGAACTGGTTGCAAACATGGCGAAGGATATTTGGTCGCATTTACGTCACCTTCCAACGTAAATGCACGTGGACGCTAAAATATTTATTGTTTAGATTAATTATTGAAAAATAACTCTTTACAAACATTATTGATATTAAGGAATGAAGTTTGAACTAATTTGGAACCTGTGTAAAGCATGCCCAGTATGGTAAATTATAAGCTAATTTTATATTGCGCATGCTTCAGCAAATTCTGAACTGATCCCAAATTGATTTGATAATAAGTTTTAGAATAAATCTATAATTTTATCATCTGGGTTTTGTTAGGTGTTTATTTTATAAATAATTAAAAAAAAACTTAGTTAATAGTTCATTATATGAATAGCAATCAACTTTTAAATAAATTAAACAAATTAAAAAAAAAAACTAAAAAAAAATGCTTTTGGTTAAAGTTCTGTATAATATTTATTTATAATCTACGTTTCAACGAACTCAACATCAACAAGAAAAAAATGTATAATAATTCTGGAATATTACAATTTTTATATATTTTTACATTTATATCTTTATTTCGTATATTTATACAACTTTATTATGTAAAAATGTAGAAAAAATACATATCATCATATCAAAAATACCATAATTAGTGTATGATGAGTGTGAAATTGAAAAAAATGTTGTAGCAAAAATTGGGTTAATTAGTTACGATGGTTCGGACGTGTTGAGAGAATTTCTAATGAACGTTTGGTTAAAAAAATATTTATATACATGACATTGAAGGTATAGGTTTGCGTGGAGTCCGATGAGTTGTTTAAGTGACATGATTGATAGTGTTTTGCGTTAGCGGAAGTTTCCTAGTAGTAGGAATAGAAGAACATGTATGAAAAAGGAATTATGAATGCGGATGAAGATAAAGTTGCTTATCTGGGTAGGAATGTTTGAAGGAGACTGATTTCAGAAAAATGGAAAGAGTTTGTACCACATCTTTTTGTATTATTTTATAAATCATAAAAAAAATAGTTAATTGTTCATTATTTGAATAGCAATTAACTTTTTGCTTTTAAATAAGTAAAAAAAAAATTAAATAAAAGTGCTTTAAGTTAAAGTACTGTATTAATATTTATTTATAATCAAAGTTTCGACGAACTCAATGTTCGTTTTCATCAGGAAAAATGATGAAAACGGACTTTGAGTCAATTATTAATACATATTAATACACATTGTAAAAAGTTATTCTGTAATTTTACAATAAAAGTTATGGGTAAAAAAGATACCCTGGATTATTATGTAATTTTACATAGAACTTAATTTTACATAGCATGTACTCCTAATATTTAGCAAAAAAATTATGTAAAACTAACTAACTTTCTATGTAAAATATTTATATATTTTAATGTATTATTACATAAACAATATGTATTATTGCACATAAATGATAGTTATAATACTAAGAAATTAAAAAATTACAATTACAATTGTAAAATTGTAAACATAATTGTAAAATACCTATATATAATTAGTAAAATAGCATAAAATTATAATTAACTTCCATTTATTTGGAAAATTACAGAAACATTATGTAATTTTAAGCATCTAAAAATAAGTAATATTATCTGTAACAACTATAAAATCCATGTTTTTTTTTATAAAATATTAAATATTACTTGTATTATCCTCATATGTCTGTATGTAAATTTGTTTTTTTTTTTAATGTTTTCTGTTAAATTCACATATAATTTTAAAGTAATTTTTACTATAAAAATTTATATAAAGCCGTTTTATTAGATTAGGTTAGGTTAGGTTAAGTTAGCCGTTTTATTTTAATAAGAGTTCTGAAAGATTTTTTACTGTTAAAAAAAAAACTAAAAATGAATTAAGAAAAAAATATGCCATTCTATTAATTCCAAATTCTATTTAATTATTAAAAAAAATATAATAAATAACATACATCAAATCTCCTTTTACCAATTGGTGCCTCAGCGTACCGAATACCTCTGAAGTGATAATGATATTCATTTGGATTTCTAGTGCCCTCAATTCGGGCGAATTTGCCATTATGTTTTACGAAAACTACCGGATCATCTGGCGGTGGTACATCAGCTGGAATTCCGCCTACAATCCGTCGAACACGTGCGCTTCGCTCGTCTCCGTAAATACACAAAATCATCACAAGAAAAATTGTAATGGATACTAATATTTTTAGCATGATTATTAACAATCTGTAACAACATTTTTTCTATTACAATTTTAAGTTGAAGATTTGTAAAAGTATAATATTAATTGCTGTGTTTGTAATAAGTGATAAACTTTTATTATTATTCAAACTATAATAACATATTTATTCGTGATTAAATGATAATACAATTATATCTATCAATTTGTATCTATTAAAAATTTTTATATTTTTATCTAATTTTTTTATTACACCATAATACATAATAATATAGTAATAATAAAAATAATATAAAATAATTGTTTATTAATGTTATATGTATATGTATGTACATAATATTAATAAACAACTATTTTTATTAATTCGAAAATAAATCATTTTACACAACTGATTCTCCGCATAAAACTTTTGCTAAATATAACAAAGCGTTAAAACAATACAGAACTTCTCAAAATGGTTACGATATTACATTTTATATTTATATATTTATATATATATATACATACACAATCACGCCATATACCCAAAAGTATGTGGCAAAAACTCTTGCCATTATTTTGAAATCAGTTACCTCCAAACATCCCTATCCAGACAAGCAACTTTAGCTTTATTCACATTCATAATTCGTCTCAAACCTGTTCTTCTATTCTTACTGCTTGTAAATTTTTGCTCACGCAAGCCACTTTTTCTAACATACCACTCCAACTATTCATCGGACGTTCACTGGCAAACATATAGCTTCAAAAATCACTCATGTAAATCTTTTTAATCAAACGTTCAAGATGTCCGAACCATCTTAACTAAAACCCACTTTTGCTACAACATTTTTTTCAATTTCACAGCTCATCATACATCTATTTCATATCCAATTCCTCCTAGTTACACCACATACCCCACGTAAAAATCTCAATTCAGTAGCAGTCATTTTCCGTTTTATGCTTTTGGCAGCCAAACCCAACATTCACTACCCCATACATCACAACGTAGGGGTGGCTTCTTTGGAAACATTTACATTCCAAAGCACCCAAAACCCTACAACCAACATTAATTCTTCTAGCAATTTTACGATCAACACGACCATCCTTAGATAAACGTGCACCATCACCAGATATATGACAAAAAGTGAAAAATGAGATTTTGCGCGATTTGGACGTAGAATTTTACAAGGATTACGATATTTAGGTTAGTTAGAAAAAAACTCAGTATTTAATATGAGAAACACTCTTTAAAGTTTAGTGTTGGATGCAAAACTCACTACTTGTGTTGATAGTTTAGATGCAAAAGTAACTGTTTGCTTTCCACCAATAAAAATTTTATTGGTGGAAAGCAAACAGTTACTTTGTATGAATTAATGATGTATAAAACCAATGATTCACGATTTTAAATAAGTATTGCCATCTAGTAACAAGATTTTATCATCAAAATACAATTACACTTAGCTATAACAGTTTTTTGCAAATATCTCAGAACTTAAAATTTGCAAATAGTGAGTTTTGCATCTATACGACTCATATTATATATTCATTTCGTCACAAGTCACCCTTCCCGGAAAAACTAAAACTTTGCACTTATTGACATTCAACACAAGATTCATATCTTTACCAACAACATTAATTCTATCAATTATCCTTCTCAGTTGCTCGTCAAATATAAATACAAAATCAATAATTTGAAATTCTTCAACATCTTTAGTATATAGAAATGTATTAGTAACGTAATTTAATAATATTTAATATCATGAAAATTTATAATTTCAGAAAACTTTACTGTACTGTACGATATTGAAAAAATATATATCAAATTATTAAACAAAGTTTATAATTTAATACCTTAAAAAATTAATTTGCAACTCTACAATAAATCAAAATTAACTTACTTGTAAATTGTAATGTTAAATTTATAACAACCGAGGAAGTAACTAAAAATTCTGAGATAAAAAATTTACATTTTTTTTTATCAATTTTAACAGACTAATCATCACACCCACACAATAAATAATCAAAAGAAAATAACAAAACACAATATATAATAGATATATAAATTAAAAAAATCTAATATACCACGTTTTTAAAACGAACTAAAAAGTATAAAATAATTTCTCCTAGACCTGTTCTAAAAATTTGTGATTGAGAATTTTTAATAGCTATGACAATACTTGTAAGATTTAAAACGAAAAAAATGTAGAGCTCAACAACAGCTACTCTCTACACTCCTTACTATTATATGTTTATATGTATATTGCATGCGCTTCAGGTTTTTTTCGTTCTAAATCTTACAAGTATTGTCATAGCTATTAAAAAAATTCACAATCACAAATTTTCAGTACAAACTGTATAGGGCTAGGAGAAATTATTTTATACTTTCTTGTTTGTTTAAAAACGTGGTACATTATTATTTTTTTTACCACTTTTACTGCAAGGAAAAGTGGTATAGCGTTTGGTACGGTGTCTGTAACATTTTCAAAAAAAAAAATTGTATAGAAATCATCATCTTCTATTCTATAAGTTCAAGATGACGAATCCAAACTTAGTTTATGTGGGTGTATGGATGTGCGTCGTCAGCTTGCTCGGTCGTAAGTCAAAATTTTGTGGCCGCAACTCCTCCTAGACAGTTCAACCGATTTTAATGAAATTTTCAGGATAAATTTGTCTAGTACCCAAGATGGTCATGTATTTTATTTTTTTCCAGTGATGCCAACTTTCCGAGATAAAAATTACTAAAGTTTTGAAAAATTCATATTGGCTACGTTATTTATCCGATTTTGATCAAATTTTCAGGAAAGATTTCACTAATGCTCTCCTTAATTATATACTTTTATTAATATCCAGTGTTGCCAACTTTCCGGAAAAAAAATTACTAAAGTTTTTAAAAATTTATTATGGCCATGTTATAACCGATTTTACTCAAATTTTCACAAAAGATTCTCCTAGTATTCGTATAATTTATGCAATTTTAACAAAATACAGTGTTGCCAACTTTCCGAGAAAAAAATTACTAAAATTTAAAAAAAAATATTATGACCACTTTATTTAACCGTTTTAATCAAATTTTCATAAAAGATTCTCCTAGTGCCTAAATAAATTATACAATTTTAACAAAATATAGTGTTGCCAACTTATCGAGAAAAAATCACAAAAATTTTTAAAAATTCGTTGTGACTACATTATTTATTCGATTTTGATCAAATTTTCAGAAAAGTTTTTCCTAGTGCCCACATAAATTATAATATTATTAAAATACAGTGTTGCCAACTTTCCGAGAAATGTCAAAGTGGTCTATATATGGGTTTACCCATATACTTCTAATCTTGTTATTTAAATAATTATTTTCTGCTTTTTACCACTTTGACGGCAAGGAAAAAGTGGTATAGCGTTTGGTACGGTGTCTGTAACACTTTAAAAAAAAAATTGTGTATAGAAATCCTTCATATAGCCTCTAGATGACGAATCTGTACTTAGTTTATGTGGGTGTATAAATATGCGTCGTCAGCTCGCTCGCTCGGTCGTAAGTCAAAATTTTGTGGCCGCAACTCCTCCTAGACGGTTCAACCGATTTTAAAAAAATTTTCAGGATAAATTTATCTAGTGCCTAAGAAAAAAATTACAAAATTTTAAAAAATTCATATTGGCTATATTACTCATCCGATTTTGATCAAATTTTCAGAAAAGATATCCCTAATGCTCCCATTAATTATATAATTTTATTAATATCCAGTGTTGCCAATTTTCCAAAAAAAAAATTACTAAAATTTTTAAAAATATATTATGGCCATGTTATTGAACCGATTTTACTCAAATTTTCACAAAAGATTCTCCTAGTAATCATATAATTTATGTAATTTTAAAAAAATACAGTGTTGCCAGCTTTCCGAGAAAAAAATTACTAAAATTTTTAAAAATTTATTATGATCACTTTATTTAACCGATTTTTAATCAAATTTTCATAAAAGATTTTCCTAGTGCCTAAATAAATTATGCAATTTTAACAAAATTCAGTGTTGCCAGCTTATAGAGAAAAAAATCACAAATTAAAAAAAAAAATTATTGTAGCTACATTATTTATTCGATTTTAGTAAATAGAACATTTTTCATTGTTTGTTAAAAATAAATAATTTAATTTGTTAATTTCTAAATATATTACATGCCCCCTCTTCTATTCTACGTCACTGATACGCAACTTAACCTTCAACTGCATCAGTATAAAAATCATTATTAACGATTTTCAGTAAAAATTGAATCGAAAACAAAATTAATATACAATATGACTTATTTATATCGACCACTATCCGTATTTGGTAAACAATTATTTAGCGAGTTACAACATCTTACGAACAAGTAAGTAACCTCACTTTTTCTTCAACAAAAACAATATCGGATCGTTTAGAATAATCGAAATAATCCGAAAAAGCCAGCCATTTATTTTTTATTTATATGTTGTATTTTTTTTCTTTTAGAAATGCTAAATTGATTTCAACATCGTTTAATAAATTTAAACCACAAAATACACAATCAAAACATGATAATTCCAAACCAGTACAAACTATGCAAGAAGGTAACTACAAAATAATAATGAAATCATTTACACCATTATTTATTTATATTTTCAATTCCTCAAGGAATTATTACAACAATTTTAAGTTGGCAAGTTAAATTATTGTATTTTTAAGTTTTAAATGTAATATTGCGCATCTAAGTTAATTTAAAATATTTTTGCTATTCTAAAAAGAAATGAAAATAACAAATATCTAAATATATTTATTAATTTAATATTTATAATAAATAAATTTTGTTTTTGTAAAAATGAAGTATATTTAATGATTGTTTGAACTTATAGTTAAAGAAAAACTAGCAAAAATAATGGGTGTCCAAAGTGGTTATAAACCAATTCAAGAATCGCGAGCATATTTAATGGAATATCTACCAGAATCACAATCCGAATTAGAAGCACGCGCAATGCAAGATAGTTTTACATCTGCCCTTATACCTCTATCGACTGATGCCGAACTGCAAGACAGATACATCACATTTTTGGGTAGCGTACGGCTTGGCCGATTACTCGAAGATATGGATAGTTTTGCCGGTAATTCTTGCTGCGCATTACAAATCGTTTAAATTCTCTAATAATAATTTTTGTAAATTTAATTTACTAGCTTGGGTTATCTTTAAGCATATTAAAAATCCGAAACACAAGACCGAATTACCAACACCTTATACTTTAGTAACGGCCTTAGTTGATAAAATTGACTTTACCGATTTCAAAGCAACGGTAAGTTTGTAATCATATATTTATAAAAATGAAAAAAGACTATTCGATGAACCACTGAGTGTAAAAATATTTTATTACATTATTTGCAGTAGTTTCTTAAATTAAATTTAATCGGCATTCTATCACTTCACTTCAAACAATAAAAGGGAGTTTTTGCATACTTTACGTTAAACGATCCTCTAACGATAAAATCACGTAATTCTATTACAACTTTCTGTAGTTGTTAACGTAAATTTAGAGGTCAGAGTCAGAGCTAAGCATTATGTACTTAGTACTTATAAGTACTTTTAAAAAATCTATACTTAATACTTAAAATTTGTACTTGTATTGTAAAAAATACTTAAGTATTGAAAAAGTATTTCATATTTGCTAATTTAATTTTTTTTTAAATAAACCTTTGCAAACTATAACTGATAACATAATAATTAGATATTAAATATACTACAACTTTTTAATTCTCCTTTTTATTTGAATAAAGTGTGTGTAAAATAAAATTTTACTTATTTTAATTAAAAGTAATTTTTTTTTTAATTTCTGCATAAATACTGTATACCAATTTAAATGCATGAATTCAAGTAACATTCTTAATCGAATAAATTAAATATATAAAAATAATTGAAAAGTACTTGAAAAATACTTAACTACTTTACAAAACACAACTACTCCTACTTGAACTTCAAGTACTTACTGTCTAGTACTAAGTACTTTTTTACCAGTACTTGTCCAGCTCTGGCGGAGTTTTACAAAAAAAAACCAGTTACAGAAAACGCGTTATTTGAAATAAAATAACCCTGTAGTAAATTTTCATTTTCTAATATGTTTAATAGCCCTACGACGATATACGTCTATCAGGTCATGTAAGTTGGGTGGGTAAATCGTCAATGGAAGTTGTCGTATGGTTGGAACAAATGCGTCACAATCAATGGTACAAGCTAACACGGGCTTTGTTCTTAATGGCGGCACGAAACCCCTTGAACACGAAAGCAGCCGTTGTCAATCCGATACAACCCGCGAATGACGAAGAAAAGAAAATTTTCGACGACGGTAAAAACCGGAAAAGACGTCGATACATGTTACAAAATCAATCATTGTTAAAAGTCATTCCTACCGATGAAGAACAAAAATTAATACATGATTTATTTATCCAGACATTGGCAACGAATGAGGTGTCAATGTTGAAAAGTACTTTACCAGTTGGCTGCGTCTGGATGGCAAATTCAACACTATCAAATGTCATTTTCGCTCATCCCGAGCATCGGAATTTACACAATAAAGTTTTTGGCGGATTCCTAATGCGACAAGCCGTCGAATTAAGCTGGGCGTTAGCGTATCTTTTCTCGAAATATCGGCCCGATTTAAGACATATCAGCGATATTAATTTCCACAAACCAGTCGAGGTGAACTCGCTGATAAAAATGCACGCTCATGTTGTTTATACTCAAATGCAATTCATACAAGTTACTGTTTATGCCGAAAGTTACGAGGCGAGAACCGGTGTGCATAATACGTCAAATGTATTTCACGTTACGTATGAAATACCAGAACAAGCGCCTAAAGTTATACCGCAAACATATCATGAAGCAATGCTGTATTTGGATGGGAGAAGACATTTTCTAGAGGCTGTTAGTCATGAAGTTGTTAGTCATGCAAAACCTAAGCTCTAATTTATTAGTAGATATGTTCCAATCTACCATCAAATTTTTTTGGAATCAGTTTTAGTTTATAATCTACCATATTGCGCATGCTTCGTACAGTTTCGAACTAGTTCAAAACTTAGTTGGAACAAATCTATAATTTTGCTAAGCTAACTAACAAATATTTGCCATTGCCATTAGCTTGCATTTACAATGTTGTGTAATTGCAGGCAAATTAGGATTATCAGGTTTTAAAAACCGCCTCAGATGGTAATTTTTAATTTATTATTGACAAAAACAATTACTTTAAAAAGTTTTATTTATTTTTAAATTGAAAAAATTGAATAATATGCAATTTGCTTTAATAGCAACAGAAAAATAAAATAATTGTATAGATTAAACACTCACCTCATTTATAAAAGTGATTTTTGCCAAAAGTACTTTTGACGTTTACTTAAATTATTATTTATTAAGCAATTTATAATAGTTTATATAAATTTTATAATACCAAATATAATAAAAATGATCATAAATAGAAAAACTATTTACAATTGATGAAAAACAGAAGCAAAAAGTTATTTTGAAGTTAATGATAAAAGCACTTTTTCACGAAAAAGTGAGGTGAGAATACGGGCCTAATAATTCTTTTAAATCTAAATATAGGCCAGAGGGTACATATTTGCAATTGTTAAACTGTCCTACCGATTGTAGGACACCTTCCTAAAGCAAGTGTTACGGTTGAAACAAATAAAACACTAAATCTGTGATACTATGAAATTTATTTTATTGTTTTCAGTTCTGTATTTACCAACTGAAAAATATAGTAAATCATTTGTATATCTCGTGCAAAGAAAATGTAAATTTGATAATATTTATTATATTAGTCACATAAAATTTCAACAAGTCATGATTTCTTAAAAATCATTAAATTATCTTCTACATATCTTAGCACACGTTCTATTATTTATGTAATATTTGTTTAAATAGATAAGCAATTTTTTTAATTGTACAGAAAGTAAACGTAACTCAACCGAACCTAATTGAAACCTCATTATTATAAACCACCAACAAACTATTATAGTTTTACGATTTGTAAACTATAACAATCTAATAAATTAAGGAAATTAAACAAAAACCAAATTAATTATTTATAAACATGACCAAAGCAGTAATTAATGAATTTCTCCCCACTGTCCCCATTTCTATTCTACGTCACTGACACGCAATGTTAACCTACAAACATCTGACGTTTCGCGTTTGACAGCTGAGCTTGCATCATGATCAGTTGATCAATTTGATTCATGCCGAATATATACGAACAAAACTTGTAACATTATCAAACAGAATACAAAGTGTAATTGTTTAGCAAGCAACATGACTCGATTGTATCGGCCACTATTATCAGTATTTGGAAAACATTTGTTAAGCGAATATTCGTACGAAATTCAACAACAGTTTACGTACAAGTAAGTAACCTTACTTTTTTTCTATACCAAACAAATATCAGATTGTTCCACGAAATTTGAACGAGCAAGTCATTTATTTGTAATGTATTTTCTTATCGTTAGAAACGCTAGAATGTTTTCGACATCGTTGACAAAATTTAAACCACAAAATCCACAATCACAACATGATGGTTCCAAACCCGTTCAAACTATTCAAGAAGGTATTTAAAATGTTTCATTTCTATGATCTAATTATGAAACAATCCTAATAGTAATGTATTAGTGATTGCGTCATTTATTTGTTAACGTAAAAAATAAAGTAAGCTTAAAGCCGACTGTTACTGTTAATTTTCAAATGAATTAATTGTTATTCTAAAACTGACAATAAAATTATTGACCCGTATTCTCACCTCATTTATAAAAGTGATTTTTGCCAAAAGTACTTTTCACGTTTACTTAAAATTAATTATTAAGCACTTTATAATAGTTTATTTAAATTTTATAATACCAAATATAATAAGAGTGATCAAAAATAGAAAAACTATTCATATTTGATGAAAAACAGAAGCAAAAATTTATTTTGAAATTAATGATGAACACTTTTTCACGAAAAAGTGAGGTGAGAATACGAGTCATTGTATTTTTAAAATTATAACAACTTTCATATACATATAAAAATAAATTTAATAATATAAAAGTTTTCCGAATTTAGCAATAAATAATTCATAATAACCGAAAATAAATTTTATTTTGCTAAATAAAACTTTTCTAGTTCACAAAATAGAATAACATTGTAAATGTTTAAATAAAATTGAATTATGTAAATTAATATAAGTAAATATTTACATTATTAGATGACATAAGTAGTATACATTTTTATAAATATATTAACTTCAGATAAAGGTATAAGTAAGCTATACAATCCCGAGGAGTTGCTGTGTTCACGTTAGTTGAAAAACCAGTGACTCTCAAAATGTGTATTATGACAAAATGTAATTTTAAATGTGTCTTAACGGTCTTTAAAAAACAAACTCCTACCTGAAACCTACCTACCAAACCTACCCTAACCTACCGGACTTCTTAACGGTCTTTAAAAAACAAACTCCAACCTGAAACCTACCTACCAAACCTACCCTAACCTACCGGACTTCTTTACGGTCTTTAAACAACAAACTCCTACCTGAAACCTACCTACCAAACCTACCCTAACCTACCGGACTTCTTAACATAACATAACAAAAAGGAAAATTACTAATGAAACATTTTGAGGTTCACTGGTTTTTATACACCAAATATGGGCGTTCCGATGTTCACGCATGCGCAAATCTGTTTTTTTTAATATTCGTGAATACAGCAACATCTCGGGATTGTATATCTTACTCCAGCCCAGATAAATTTTCTTTTTTGCAATTTTAAATCTTTCAAATTGAGAATTTATCATTTTGAATTTTAATTTTCAAATTATTTTTACATTTTCTCAAAAATAGATATACTTCAAAGTATGAAAACGGTATAAGTAAGCTATACAATCCCGAGGAGTTGCTGTGTTCACGTTAGTTGAAAAACCAGTGACTCTCAAAATGTGTATTATGACAAAATGTAATTTTAAATGTGTCTTAACGGTCTTTAAAAAACAAACTCCTACCTGAAACCTACCTACCAAACCTACCCTAACCTACCGGACTTCTTAACGGTCTTTAAAAAACAAACTCCAACCTGAAACCTACCTACCCTAACCTACCGGACTTCTTTACGGTCTTTAAAAAACAAACTCCTACCTGAAACCTACCTACCAAACCTACCCTAACCTACCGGACTTCTTAACATAACATAACAAAAGGAAAATTACTAATGAAACATTTTGAGGTTCACTGGTTTTTATACACCAAATATGGGCGTTCCAATGTTCACGTATGCGCAAATCTGGTTTTTTTAATATTCGTGAATACAGCAACATCTCGGGATTGTATATCTTACTCCAGCCATGAAAACATTGGCCCGTATTCTCACCTCACTTTTTCGTGAAAAAGTGCTTTTATCATTTATTTCAAAATAAGTTTTTGCTTATGTTTTTCATCAAATAAAAATAATTTTACAATTTTTGATCATTTTTATTATATTTGGTATTATAAAATTTAAATAAACTATTATAAAGTGCTTAATAAATAATTTTAAGCAAACGTTAAAAGTACTTTTAGTAAAAATCACTTTTATAAATGAGGTGAGAATACGGGCCATCGAATTTAATTATTTGTTAATTAAATATTTATATAATAATTAATTTAAAAACTAAATATGCTTAAATAGTGTCAAATAATATAAATTTTAATTATTAATTAATTTGTGGCTACTACTACTACACTTAAGTTTTAAAGATAGTTTAAATTTATTTTAATACATAATCGTTTTCATAAATTTAAACCACATTAAAAATTTAATTATAGTTTTTTAAAAAAGAACTTTATTTCTGAAACCTTTTTTTATATATTTATTTTATCATCATTTGAACTTCTAGTAAAAGACAAACTAGCAAAAATAATGGGTGTCCAAAGTGGTTATAAACCAATCCAAGAATCGCGAGCATATTTAATGGAATATCTACCAGAATCTCAATCCGAATTAGAAGCACGCGCAATGCAAGATAGTTTTACATCTGCCCTTATACCTTTATCGACTGATGCTGAACTGCAAGACAGATACATCACATTTTTGGGTAGCGTACGACTTGGCCGATTACTTGAAGATATGGACCTGTTTGCAGGTATGTAATTCTTACATTTGGAAATCGTTTAAATTCTCTAATAATTTCTATAAATTTTCCTTACTAGTTTGGGTTGTCTTCAAGCATATTAAGAATCCGAAACACAAGCCCGAATTACCAACGCCTCATACTTTGGTAACGGCCTTAGTTGATAAAATTGATTTCACTGATTTCAAACCAACGGTAAGTTTTATCTTATTTCGTAATTATTGAAATTGTTTTAAATGTAAAGTCATTCTGATAATACATACAATATTTATTTGCTATCATATCAAACTGGCAAAAAAATACTAAATGATAATTTGTCGTCATTAAATATTTATTATATATTTCATTTTTATCAAAAATAACATTGTAAATTATTATAGTTTCACTATAAATTAATTACATTTCTTTTTAAATGAACAATATAAATATTAATAACATTTATATATAAATATATTCTTTTTTTTTTAATTTTAAAGAATCTTTGAAAAATATAAAAAATTAACATATAACATGGTTTCTAATATTTTAACAATTTTAAAAATTATACATAACTAAATTCGAAAGTTTTTTAATTTTAATAACCGGAATATTTTGATTATTTTATAGTTAATGTATATTAACATTATTTATTTATTGTAAAAAATATATTATGGAAAAGATTTAAAAGAAAATTAGATTTGATCTAAATATTCCACAATATTTGATTGAAATCATCAAGAAAATAATAACTTATAAATTATTTGATTTTTGTGTACGAAATGATATTTTTAAAAATAATGTTTGGTTTTATTTTGAAATAAGAATTGTCCACGTAATATTTTTCAATCAAAAAGAAAATAAAAACTACTGATATTATGATTTGCTTCTCAATAGCCCTACGACGATATACGTTTATCGGGTCATGTAAGTTGGGTGGGCAAATCGTCAGTCGAAGTTGTCGTATGGTTGGAACAAATGCGTCACAATCAATGGCACAAACTCACGCGAGCTTTATTCTTAATGGCAGCACGCAATCCGATGAACACAAAAGCAGCCGCTGTCAATCGAATTCAGCCCGCAAACGACGAGGAAAAGCGAATTTTAGACGACGGTGAAAACCGGAAAAGACGTCGGTACATGTTACAAACTCAATCATTGTTAAAAGTCATTCCTACCGATGAAGAACAGAAATTAATACACGATTTATTTATTCGAACATTGGCAACGAATGAGGTGTCAATGTTGAAACGAACTTTGCCAGGCGGTTGCGTCTGGATGGCGAATGCAACACTGTCCAATTTGATTTTCTCTCATCCCGAACATCGGAATTTACACAATAAAGTCTTCGGCGGATTCCTAATGCGACAAGCCGTCGAATTGAGCTGGGCATCAGCGTACCTATTCTCGAAATATCGGCCCGAATTAAGGCACATTAGCGATATTAATTTCCACAAACCAGTCGAGGTTAATTCGTTGATAAAAATGCACGCTCATGTTGTTTATACGCAAGTGCAATACATTCAAGTAACCGTTTATGCTGAGTGTTACGATGCAAGATCGGGTATGCATAACACATCGAATGTGTTTCATTTTACGTACGAAATACCAGAATTAGCGCAAGAGGTTATACCGCAAACGTACCATGAAGCGATGATGTATTTGGATGGTAGAAGGCATTTTTTGGAAGCTGTTAGTCATGGAGTGACTGATAGTGGCATACATTCCAAATCTAAGCTCTAAAATTGTTTTTATTCTTATATACCTAATCAGGGATGAAATAACGTTTCAAATCGTTCAGTTATTATTGTATAACGTATTTTGTTTTCGTGAAGTAACGTTATAAATATAACATTTAAAACATGAATTGTTATGTTATATAACGTTATAAAAATAATTTTTATTTGTAACTTTGGAATCTGCTAAGTGTATATTACCAAATTAATTTTCATGTTTAAAATGCAAACAAAATATATCTTTTTCTTAAAAGAAAACTCATAAGAATAACGTTAAAAAATAATTTTCTATGAAACGGTATTTAACGTTATTGAAATATTGTTACGCTGTTGTATTCGAAATTATTGTTGAATCGTTATTATAACGTTATCGGTAATCGTTATGTTTTCCATCCCTGATATTAATTTATATATTATATATTTTATAAGAGAGAGATTTATATTTTAAGTTATTTTCTATGGAGATAGTTTTATTTTATATATTTTATATTTATTGTTAAATATTTTTACACATATTTTGCCGAAACTTAACAAAAAGTATAGTCTGTATTCTCACTTCATTTAATTTGTGTAATAAGTACAAGTAATACTTTTTCCACAAATGAAAAGTTTGGTAAAAAACAAGATTAGAAGTATATGGGTAAACCCATATATAGACCACTTTGACATTATCACATAAATCAAAGAAATAGGAATAAAAAAAATTTTTCACCGAAAGTTGGCAACATTGTATTTTGCTAATATATAATATTATAGGCGCTAAGGGTATCTTCTGTAAAAATTTGATTAAAATCGGATAAATAATGCGGGCATAATGAATTTTAGAAAATTATTAATTTTTTTTTCGAAAAGTTGGCAACACCGTATTTTAATAAAATTATAATTTATGTGGGCACTAGGAGAAACTTTTCTGAAAATTTAATCAAAATCGGATAAATAATGTAGCCACAATAAATTTTTTTAAATTTTTCTCTCGATAAGTTGGCAACACTGTATTTTGTTAAAATTGTATAATTTTTGCGGGCACCAGGAGAATCTTTAGTGAAAATTTGATTAAAATCGGTTAAATAACGTGGTCATAATAAATTTTTAAAAACTTTAGTAATTTTTTTCTCAGAAAGTTGGCAACACTGTACTTTGTTGAAATTATCTAATTTATATGGATACCAGGAGAATCTTTTGTGAAAATTTGAAGAAAATCGGTTAAACAAATTTTTTAAAATTTTAGTAATTTTTTTCTCGGAAAGTTGGCAACACTGTATTTTATTAAAATTACAAAATTTATGTGGGCACTAGGGAAATCTTTTCTGAAAATTTGATCAAAATCGGATATATAATGTAGCTTCAATTTAAAATTTTAAAAACTTTGGTAATTTTTTTCTCGGAAAGTTGGCATCACTGGAAAAAACCAAAACCACATGACCATCTTGGGCACTAGATAAATTTATCCTGAAAATTTTATTAAAATCGGTTTAACCGTCTAGGAGGAGTTGCGATCACAAAATTTTGACTGACGACGCACATCCATGTTACAGACACCGTACAAAACGCTATACCACTTTTTCCTTGCAGTCAAAGTGGTAAAAAGGCCCTTTATGCATGAGTCGATTGTCTACAATTATATTTATTTGAATTGTTTTTCAGTGTATTCTTTTAATGCATGTATTTATATAATGCCAGAGTGAAAAAAATGACATGTTACAGCATTTTTTTTCTTAACGCTTATTGCTTGTTTTACTATTGCCATAAACAGATAATTTCCGCACGAAAAATAGTCAGAAAAAATTATTTATATGGAAAATGCTTTTGTTTTTTAATTAAAATTATTTATTATGCATTTTCATCTAATTTAATTCTATTTGATAAAGACAAAAACAAAACTATATCTTTTATTAATAAACGATAAAATGAATACAGGCCATATTTTTACTTTTAATACGTATTTTAAGTTTATTTTTAATAATTTATACTGTTTTTAATTTTTTTAGTTTAAGTAAAACTACTTGTTTTTTTCATATGGTTTTTATCTATGATTTGTAACAAATGTATACTTAATTTGAAATAATAAATTATAAAAATATTAATTCCAATTTATTTTACTTACAAACAGAAGTTTGTAGAAACAATTTTAAGTTCAAGAAATAAAAATACTGAAAATCACTTTTTCAACCATTGCCTTTGCAGAACTACTATTTTCATTCATTCCAATGTTATTAAATTCCCTATCAGTTCGTTATTGTTTGTAACAATGACGCGTTTCGACTAATTTCAGTCATTTTCGGATTTTCTGAGTTTGTGATTCGAGTGAACCACAAACACGGACCAAACTCAGAAAATCTGAAGATGACTGAAAAGTCGAAACGTGTCATTGTTATAAACATAAACAATAACGAACCTGATAAGGAATTTAATAAATAACAACAACGCAGGTTCTGTCATCAGAACAAATATTGTTACAAAGCAATAAATACACATTATTACTTTACAACAGTTTATTTTAATATTCGTTTATGTCTCCAATTTATTCACTTCATATAAAAATTTTATGTTATTACACCAAAAGAATTTGGATTCGAATTATTTCAAATTTTTTTATTAGTTCTCAGTTTACATATATATATTTTTAATTATTAATAATTAACATTTATTGTTAAAAAGGTAGTTTTTCTAAAATATACATTCCTTAGATCATTAAAATTTTATTACATAATATCAGATAATATATCTACATAAAATATTAATTGATGAAATCAAATGAATGAGTAGCTACACTCTAACAATAAAAACATGTACATCTACTACATTTCATAATCGAGTTTAAGAGAATAAGATTTGTTTCAACTAGATTCTAAACTAGTTCGGAATTATACAAAGCATACGCAGGCAGTATGGTTAACAAGAAGCTAAATTCACTTGCATATGCTTCGAACACAGTTCGAAACTAATTTGAAATGAAGATTAAAACAAACCTATATTTTATAAAGTAAATAGGTACACAATAAAATTATTATTCTAGATTAAATATGTAACGCAGCAAATTTATTACTTATTAAATTACAGTAGCATTGCTAGCCAACCTAAAATTAATTGTCTAAATCGATTTTCACCTGTAATCGCGTGATAATAGCAAGCGCCAGAAAACAAACTTATTCCAACGATTAATAAAGATCCACTCTGAAAGAAAGAAAATAATTACAAATTTACGGAAATTTGTTTGATTAAATTTACAATTTTCGGATATCTATCTGCACATTAGTACGCCAAGCAATGCTAAACTGTTGATGAAATGATAAATATTTCCCGTTTCGTAAATACGTTTCAATTCCTCCTTGTCTTTCGGATAAGAAGTTCTGTGTGCCCCATACGCTCCTAAAACGACCGCTGAAGCACCCATTAAACCTGCAATACGAATAAATGGTCCGGCTTCTTGCGCCAATTTATATAAAGGTATACGTTCCGTAATTATGGTCGTGTGAACTGGTATTTCTTTGACTTTTGCCGCCGGTAAAACAGTCTAGATCGATCGATTTAATCGATCGTATGACAGAAATTATTATATTTTACTTCAAAGTGGTCTATATATGGGTTTACCCATATACTTCTAATCTTGTTAGTCTTGTCTTGTGTATTTTGAAAAAAAAAATTGCTAAATACATAAACGTACGGAGTTCGTGAATATGGCACAAGATAAAAATTTATATTTCTAATATTATTAAATAATTAATTAATATTGTATTGTCATTGACTGCTGTGGAAATGAGATTTTTACGTGGGGTATATGGTGCAAATAGGAGGGATCGGGTACGAAATAGATTAGTGTATGATGAGTGTGAAATTGAAAAAAAATGTTGTAGCAAAAGTAGGTGTTAGTCACTTAAGATGATTCGGTCATGTTGAGCGAATGTCTAATGTACGTTTGGTTAAAAAGATTTATTTGAATGATTTTGATGGTATACGTTTGCGTGGACGTCCGATTAGTAGTTGGAGTGCTATGATTGAGAGAGTGGCTTGCGTGAGCGAAAGTTTCCAAGTAGTAGGAATAAAAGAGCATGTATGAGAGGAATTCTAAATGTGAATGAAGCGAAAATTGCTTGTTTAAATAGGAATGTTTGGAGGTGACTGATTTAGGGATGATGAAAGAGTTTGTGCCATACCATTTTGGGTACATGGCGTGATTGTGTATGTATGTATGTATGTATGCATTATCATATCCCGGTACACTATGTTACTATGTTACAGTTTCAAGTCTCTTGCTCATCGGGAAGTTAGTATAAAATTTGTTCCGAACAAACAAACAAACAAACAGATAGACAAGAAAGCGAGAATAAAAAACGTTTTTTCGTATATATATATAATTTATTTTTTTTATAAATTCTTAAACTAAACAAATAGATAATAATAAATTTTTACAATGAAATAAAATTACGGTTTCTGAGCAAAATGGCCCTTTTGTATCAGAGTATTATCTTCGTAAATTTCCAAAACGTCTGCCAAATGTTCATTATCTCTCGGCTTCTTAAATTGTTTCTTTCTCGGAGCGAATTTCTTGCGTTTAATGGGCGCAATTGGTTTTTTGGGGCCGTGATCTTGCATCGAACGTATACCTTGTTTCTCTAAGTATTCATCGATTTTCGCATCGTCCATTGCGTCCACGGCAACCGCACGCCATAACTTTTGAAATTCATCATCAACGGGCAATGTTGCCGTACGATCATTATAGAAGACAATCTTTTTCTTATCAATCGGCCGTTGTATATAGATTATTTCGTTCTGATTCTGTAACGTCTAAAATAAAACAGAATTAAGTTTTATACCAGCTATTCGGGGTCATTCAGTTTAGCTTAATGCTGCTATTCGGGTCATTACATTTCAATTTAAAGCTTAAATGAGACTTTAACTTAAAGAAATTTAGATAAAGTAATTCCGAAAACATTCATCTTTAAGCGTAACCATTTAAATTAAAAGATTCTATTTTCTATACTAGCAATGTATATACTTAATTTTTTACCTTCGAAAGTCTTCTAAATATAAAAAAAAATTACAATAATTTCTATATTATTCATGCGAATATTTTTCACACTAATTTACCTAAAGTTCTTTAAATTTAAAAGATTTCAGCTAAATTTAATGACCAGAATAGCAGCATAAATCTTTAACTTTAAAGTACGTTTTTTTTCGGTTTTCGATTCAGTTCCGAGTGAATTATTTTTAAATTTTTTCAATGTTTTTACTTTGTATTATTAAAGTTATTTTCTAACATAATTTAGAACATTTTATTCCTTTTATAATTTAATCATACTACATAAATTGGTACAATAAGATAATAATTATTAATTAATTAAAGATATAATAATTAGAAGTATATAATAATATATAATTTATTATTCGAAACTTATGTATGTTTTAATTATATAATAATAAGATAACATAATTATGTTAACGTAACAAATTCTTGTATACAAGATTATTTATTTATTTGTACATACATACATACACAATCACGCCATGTACTCAAAAGGTCGTGGCACAAACTCTTTTCATCATCCCGAAATCAGTCGCCTCCAAACATTCCTATCCAAACAAGCAACTTTCGCTTCATCCACATTCATAATTCCTCTCATACATGCTTTTTACTACTTTGACTGCAAGGAAAAGTAGTATAGCGTTTGGTACGGTGTCTGTAAAATTTTCAAAAAAAAAAAAAAAATTGTATAGAAATCCTTCATATAGCTTGTAGATGACGAATCTGAACTTAGTTTATGTGGGTGTATGGATGTGCGTCGTCAGCTCGCTCGCTCGCTCGGTCGTCAGACCAAATTTTGTGATCGCAACTCCTCCTAGACGGTTCAACCGATTTTAATGAAATTTTCAGGATAAATTTGTCTAGTGCCCAAGATGGTCATGTGGTTTTGTTTTTTTCCAGTGATGCCAACTTTCCGAGAAAAAAATTACTAAAGTTTTTAAAAATTCATATTGGCTACGTTATTTATCCGATTTTGATCAAATTTTCAGAAAAGATTTCCCTAATGCTCCCATTAATTACATAATTTTATTAATATTCAGTGTTGCCAACTTTCCGAGAAAAAAATTACTAAATTTTTAAAATTTTTATTATGGCCATGTTATTCAACCGATTTTACTCAAATTTTCACAAAAGATTCTCCTAGTATTCATATAATTTATGTAATTTTAACAAAATACAGTGTTGCCAACTTTCCGAGAAAAAAATTAATAAAATTTTTAAAAATTTATTATGACCATTTTATTTAACCGATTTTAATCAAATTTTCATAAAAGTTTTTCCTAGTGCCTAAATAAATTATGCAATTTTAACAAAATACAGTGTTGCCAACTTATCGAGAAAAAAATCACAAATTTTTTTAAAAAATCATTGTGGCTACATTATTTATCCGATTTTGATCAAATTTTCAGAAAAGTATCTCCTAGTGCCCACATAAATTATAATATTATTAAAATACAGTGTTGCCAACTTTCCGAGAAATGTCAAAGTAGTCTATATATGGGTTTACCCATATACTTCTAATCTTGTTTATTCTTACTACTTGGAAACTTTCGCTCACGCAAAATACTCTCAATCATACCACTCCAACTACTCATCGGACGTCCACGCAGACGTATACCATCAAAATCATTCAAATAAATCTTTTTAACCAAACGTTTAATAGACGCATTCGCTCAACATGTCCGAACCTTCCTAACTGACTAACACCAACTTTTGCTACAACATTTTTTTTCAATTTTACACTCATCATACACTAAACTAGAAAAAATGAAAATAACCTATAATTATTCAAATATTTCCCAATGGTATTTTCATTTAAACTATTTAAAGATTATTGAAAGCAAAGTTATTATCGAAAAAAATGCACCTGCCTCAAAGTGATCCCTAGTTTCATTTTCAATTTCAATAACTGAGTAGTCATCCACAAATTTTTTTAAAATGTTTCATAATGTGTTGAACCGAAATAAACCGATATTTTTTTCCGGTTTAGTTCTGGTTTTCGTTCTATCCAAAATAACGATTTTTTTTTTCGGTTTTCGCTTAGTTCCAATTCGAACTCCTGATTAATTTTATTAAGTCTTTATTACCTTCATAGCTTTTTCGGAATGAGGCAATGATTCTTGAATATCCTCTAATAAAATGCCACCCAAACCTTTTAAATCCTGCTGCTTTAACAATCGTAATAAACTTTTTCGATCGCGAATTTTAAACAATGTTTTAAATGCAAATTTATTATCTGGTGTAACTTCAATTTTCGGATTGTTAATAAGTGCTTCCGTTCCTAACCACTACAAATGAAAAAAATAGTTAAAAATTACTAACGGGGGCATAATCGAATGATATCATTCGATTTAGATAGTACAAATTTAGATAGTACAACTAGAACGAACGATTGTGTGTCTATCTGTCAGTTTCAGTTACATATTCGTATTAAAACCGCTAGATGATATCAGAATCGCAACGAATGCAGTTTTTAATAACTGAATATTATAATAATAAAAATATATTAAATTTCTTTTATATGTTAAATAAATCAATTATTTAATAAATATAGTAAAAAGTGTGTATGGTAACTGGAGTACAACAAAATAATCTTACTAAAATTACAGTATTTAACTGAATATATATTTTTATTATTACTTTTTTAGTTATATAAAAAAAAATTAAATTAAATACAATTATCTATAAGCAAAGAGATATTATCTTTGCTATAATCTTCTTGTTTTTTTTTTTAACTTTTAAGGCCATTTCAAGGCAAACAAAAGGCTATATTCAGACAGGTGGTGGGAATTCAAAAAGGAATAATTTTACATTCGATTTATTTATTTAATACTACATATTTATAGTAACTAATTATTGGAAAAATTAGCTAATTTATGTACAATTAATAATTTAATAACAATTTTTATATATTTACAGAATTAGGATATAAAAAAATTAATCAAATATTTAATTGTCAATATTTTCTTTGTTTATTATTATTTTGATTTCCAAAGAATATATATGTTGTTAATTGTAATAAAATGTACGTGTGAAATAAGAGAAAATCGCATTTTTCAAGGAAAATGATGAAAATTATTTTTTACAAATAAACCACACATACAAAAATTTTGAAATTAATATATAAGTACTATAATAAAAATTAACAATATATATTTTTTGGAAATCAAAATAATAATAAATAAAGAAAATATTGACAATTTAATATTTGATTATTTTTTTTTATATGCTACTTCTGTAAATATATAAAAATTGTTATTAAATTATTAATTGTACATAAATTAGCTAATTTTTCTAATAATTAGTTACCATAAGTATGTAGTATTAAACGAATAAATCGAATGTAAAATTATTCTTTTTTGTATTTCCACCACCTGTCTGATTATAGCCTTTTGTTTTCCGTGAAATGGCCTTAAGTGCATCATCTATCAGTCAAACTGCTTCCCTAGTATTCATAATTGTATGCAGGGTTCCATAAAAATCATGATTTAAAAAAAAACAAAAAAAATCATGATTTTTTTTCATTTATATATAAAACAAATAAAAAATCATGACTAATTCTACACAAAATAATAAATATAAGTAAAATATCAATATCAAAATTTGGAATCGCTTGGGCACCGAAAAAGCCGTCAAATTAGTTATTTTTTTTTTTGGTTAAACAACTGAACTCTTAAGTTTGATATTCTAATAAAAAGATGTATAGTTCTATGCTAAAAACATTTGTTCATTTCGAAAGATTTATTTAATAACAAAAATCGTTGTAGATTATAAATGGTTCAATAAATATTTTCATTATAACTTGAATTTTAATACCTGATATAACTCGACGTAAAATAACCTTTGATTGAAATCAATGGATTTTAAATCAGTGCAACCATGGTTATTTGCTACTTGATTAGGTTGACCTGGCTCCGATTTCGAATAATTAAAAATAAATTTTAGCCTTAAAGTTGTCTTTCAATTTTATAATATAGATATTTTGCATATATTTTTATGTCAATCTGCCACTTTTTTGTTTTCATTATCCAATTATTTTTCATTCGTATTATCTCATCATCATTTTAAATTTGTTACTTACTTGTTTAACCTTACTATCAACGTCTAATTGATTCGTTTCATCTAAAATTTCATCCAAATTCAGTGGATGTAAATCTCCGTCTTGATGTCTTTGTCTCATATGCTTTACTATTTTCGCCAGAACACCAAACCGATATTATGAACTTCCTATTGAAGATTTATATCTAAAAAATAATAATCAAACATTATAATTATAAATACACTAATATACGGTGCAAAGAAATTCATACGTATTCATATCAAGCTTCGGTCCACTGCTAGACGGCGTTTTCGATTTCTTCTTCGACTCATCTCGACTAGAAAAATCGGATTTTGTATCGGATTTTTTCTTTTCAACACTGAAACAAACATAGTAAATGTTTTACGAATTGTATTGGAAAAACTTAGGTTACACTTTGCTTTGGACAACTTACGCTGGCGTACTTAAAGCTCGCTTCTTAAATAATTCTCGTTCTTTTAATAGTGCTGGATCCATTTTTGTAGAATTTATTAGTAAACTTAACTTAATACTTAATAATTCCTATTTATAATTACAGAGATTAATTATACAACTTACATATTTGACAGCCGACCCAGGTACTCCTATTAGTAATATAAAACCATGTACATGATATTTTCAATATACAAAAATAAAAAAGATTATCTGATAATTATTAATTTATATGTATATTTACTGGCTGATCTTTTGAATAGCATGACCAGATTTTGCTGTATTCACAAATATTGGAAAAAACCAGATTTGCCCATGTTTGGTGTGTATAAACCAATGAACCTCAAAATGTTTCATTAGTAATTTTATCAATTTCGTCCGTTAAGACTTATATCATGTTAAGAAGTGTGATTATTCCTTATGTTATGTTATGTTAAAAAGTCCGTTAGGTTAGGGTAGGTATGGTAGGTAGGTTGCAGGTAGGAGTTGTGTTTCATAGATCGTTAAGACAAATTTAAAATCACATTTTGTCTTGTCACACATTTTGAGAGTCACTGGTTTTTCAACTAACGTGAATACAGCAAAATCTGGTCATTCTATTGTAAAGTTTTACCTATTTACTATATATTTATTTATATTATTTAATATTTTAACAATGTAAAATAAAATAAATAATATAATTAAAATATTTCATATGATATATATTTTCGTAAAATATTCTAAAGAAATAAAGTATTATTATATTATAAATTATTATTATTATTACTACTACACGCTATTATAAATACAATTCTATATAACTATAATTTGTGTATTTTACACTCTATTCATGAGCAATTCAAAATTAGATTAAAAATCTGATGCAACCAGCAAAATTAAATTGCATAGTTGGTAGTATATATTCAGGTGTTTTCGTTTTATAAAAGAAATATTATATTAGTAATTATATATATATATTTATATCAAACGGTAAGTTAATATATACTTATAACACTGATATTTCAATAAATATATATCATTCGATAACTTTGTTATATTTCAAGTATTTAAATTAAAATTTTAATCAGTATATATCAATTAAACTATTAATAATTATTATACAATTTTATCAGATTTCTTATATTGAGATATTAAACGTATAAATTTGTTTTGACTATTTTTATGTCTGTTTGTGCAAACACGTGTATCTAAAAATTTACAAAAATAAAATTAACTTTTTCTAATTTCAATTTTAATCTGATAAACTTTCTATAATTATCGATTAACCAAACAAAAATTATGTAATTAATAAAATTTCCTTAAAAACAAATTATATAAAACTGCTTCTAGTTAAAGTTCTGTATTAATATTTATTTCTGGTCGTCGTTTCGAAGAACTCAACGTCCGTTTTTCATTAAGAAAACTGAAACAAATGACATTTACAGTAAATATACAGAAACAAGTTAGAAGGCAACAAATAAGTATCTAGATTATATAATTTTTTTAATACATTATTAATTAAGAAAAGCCGAATTTTATTTAAATAAAACTGCTTTAGGTTAAAGATCTGTATCCAGTATTATTTATAATCAACGTTTCGACGAACTCAGCGTTCATCTTTATAAAGAAAACTTATACAAATGATATTTAAACAAAACATAGAAACAAGTTACTAGGTAACAAATATGTAAGTAGATCGTAAAAAAAATTTATACATTTTTAATTAATAGACGCCAAATTTTTTTTAAATCAGTTATTAGTCACAGTGCTTTGGGAACTTTTGCTAGAATTGTAAATGTTTCCAAAGAAGCCCGTTTGAGTATATGTAATGCAGTTTTGGTGCCTACGTTGATGTACGGTAGTGAATGTTGGGTTTGGTTGCAAAACCATGAACGGAAAATGACTGCTGTGGAAATGAGATTTTTACGTGGGGTATGTGGTGTAAATAGGAGAGATCGGGTACGAAATAGATTAGTGTATGATGAGTGTGAAATTGAAAAAAATGTTGTAGCAAAAGTTGGTGTTAGTCAGTTAAGATGGTTCGGACATGTTGAGCGAATGTCTAATGAACGTTTGGTTAAAAAGATTTATTTGAATGATTTTGATGGTATACGTTTGCGTGGACGTTCGATGAGTAGTTGGAGTGGTATGATTGAGAGAGTGGCTTGCGTGGGCAAAATTTTCCAAGTAGTAGGAATAAAAGAGCATGTATGAGAAGAATTATGAATGTGGATGAAGCGAAAGTTGCTTGTTTGGATAGATCTAGTTACTTATTTTGTTAACTAGTAACTTGTTTCTATGTTCTCTTTATTTACTGTAAATATTGTTTGTATTAGTTTTCCTGTTGCAGACGGATGCTGAGTTCGTCGAAACGTCTATTATAATTAAAAACTAATACAGAACTTTAACCAATAGCAGTTTTATTTAATATAATGAGTTCTAAAAGATTGTTTATTATGTTATAATTCATTAAATAAAATTTCTATAATTAATCAAAATTTTTATAAAACATGAAATTATCGTTGATATTTGTTATTTTAATTAATAAATGTATCCGTATATGTTTTTTTGAGAAATTGAAGTTTCTATTTTTATTTTGAACTGATAAAAGTAAGCTATAAACGATAAATAACAATTTTTTTTATTCTTATCAGAAACATATGTCAAATGATATCAAAACATTTGAAATCCGGTTTTATACAAATCATTCTGGGTAAATGATTATATTTTAACTAAATGAGACTTTATTTGAAAAAAAGAAACAAAACAAAAAACTAGGTTAGATGAAAAAATAAATAAACGTATTTTACGACGTGCAATTATTTTGCAATAATTTAATGAAATATTTTTGAAATTGTTATCATTATAAACAAATCATTATAAAACTTCATTACGTTAGAAGAATTTTTGCAATAAAATTTAAAAATACAATGGCTCGTATTCATAACTTCTTTTATAGCATTTTTAGTTAAAAGTAATTAAGATTTAAATATTAATTGTTGGTTTTATTATAATATTAAATTATATTTAAAAATTAAAATTTTAACATATATACATAAATACATACATACATACATAATTTCTCTAATACATGCTCTTTTATCCCTACTACTTGGAAACTTTCGCTTACGCAAGCCACTCTCTCAATCATACCACTCCAACTACTCATTGGACGTCCAACAAAATCATTCAAATAAATTTTTTTAACCAAACGTTCATTAGACATTCGCTCAATATGTCCGAACCATCTTAACTGACTAACACCAACTTTTGCTACAACATTTTTTTTCAATTTCACACTCATCATACACTAATCTATTTCGTACCCAATCTCTCTTATTTACACCACAAACCTCACGTAAAAATCTCATTTCCACAGCAGTCATTTTCCGTTTATGCTTTTGCAACCAAACCCAACATTCACTACCATACATCAACGTAGGCACCAAAACTGCATTGTATATACTCAAACGGGCTTCTTTGGAAACATTTACATTCTTAGCAAAAGTTTCCAAAGCATCCAAAACCTTACAAACAGCATTTACTCTCCTTTCAATTTCACGATCAAAACGGTCATCTCTAGACAACAAACTACCCAAATACACAAATTCATCTACCTGCTCTAAACGTACACCATCAATGTATACAAATAATGCTAAAAACAGTTCTAATATTTTATCAAGTAAATTCTTTCTGATATACGCACTTGTTTCTAAAGGTACTCTAAAATTAATTAAATTTTTTTGTGATCTAGTTACTTATTGTGTTACGTCTAGTAACTTGTTTCTATATTCTGTTGTTTACTGTAAATGTCATTTGTATCAGTTTTCCTGATGAAGTCGGATGTTGATTATTTTGATTATTAATAAATATTAATGCAGAATTTAAACCTAAAATCGTTTTATTCAAAAAAAATATAATGTTTTAATTATTTCTAATAGTCACTATAAAAAAACAAAAAGATATTTTTAATTTTACATATTTTGTGAAAGTAATTTTTCATAAAAAATATTATATTTCATAAATTATCATAGTAAAATTACAGAATGTTGTTATTTTTACTGTTAAAACATATGTAAAATTAGATTTTAAGATATATATATATATATATATATATATATATATATATATATATATATATATATATATATATATATATATATATATATATAATATTTTGTTGTTAATAATTTAGAAGAGAAATTAATTCTAATTCTTCAGCAATATAATTAGTAATTTGCAATTAAAAAAAAAAATAATTTGTACAACTTTTTTGTTAAACACAACAATACACAGATTTTTATTTTTCGAATAATTAAAACTTGTGATATTATAGTTAAACTATTTTATGTAAATTAAACTTTTACTGTAAAAAATCACTGTAAATTTTCATTGATATTCATAGTAATTTTACTATATCTTTGTTTGTAATTAAGATGGTTAAGATGGTTCGAAAATCTCGAGCGAATATCTAATGAACGTTTGGTTAAAAAAATGTATATGAATGATTTTGATGGTATACGTTTGCTTGGACGTCCGATGAGTAGTTGGAGTGGTATGATTCAGAGGGTTTTGCGTGAGCAAAAGTTTCCAAGTATTAGGAACAAAAGAGCATGTATGAGAGGAATTATGAATGTGAATAAAGCGAAAGTTGCTTGTTTGGATAGGAATGTTTGGAGGAGACTGATTTCGGGATGATGAAAAGAGTTTGTGTAACACCCTTTTGGGTACATGGCGTGATTGTGAATGTATTTATGTATGTATGGAAAGAATTTGTGCCACACCCATTTGGGTACGTGGCGTAGTTGTGTATGTATGTATTTTTATAAATTGTTAGTAAATTTACAAAAAAATAATAAGTTTACAATAAGAAATATAGTAAATTTTTTATAATTATAATATAAATTTACATTAATTTTTAACAGTGTTTGTATGTATTAAGTTTTAAGCGAATGAAAATTTAAAAGCTTACAGCTTAATTATACTATTCAGATTAACTTTAAATAAATTTATTATCTCACTTCAATTACATATAAAAATAGACAATCTTTTTAAACATCTAATTTTCAATTCAATTTTATGTTATTAAATAAACATAATTTTATTATATTCTCAAAAAAGAAACTTCCAAATTTATCTTTTCAATTGAAACCGGAATAAATATTTAAATGCATTTTCAAATTATTATTTTGCTACATTTTTATTTTTCGATTTCGTTTATTTATTTATTTCTATATATGTCTAGACACAAAAGGTTATCAAAAAAGTGTCATGTACAATATCCGTAATTACAACAAATCTTATAAATTGTTTATCAGTGGGGGTCTGAGATGATTTTATCGTCTAACTGACGCGTTTATATTTAAGCGGAATCTTTAATATTTTTCAGTCAGTTCGTTTTCTTGTCTTGTGTCTTAAAGCATTTTATTAAATAATAAGTTTGGGATTTTTGTTTTGTTTAGAATATTATTCAATTCAATGTAAGTATTATTAATTCTGTTTGTTAAAAGTGACAGTTTTAAGAAAAATTATGATGTATTTTTTGTTTATCAGCGTATCAAAGAATGTATTGTTTATTGTTAAAATGATGATGCAAAATTATATTTATATGTCTGCATTTTTTAAATTAATTAATGTTAGTTATTTTATTAATAGGCAGCATTTGTTAGTTATATTTTTTTTTTATTTTTTTTGAGTAAAATATAATTTAATAAATTTTGAAATTATAAATTAATGTTTCTGATTATGAAATCTGAGATTTAATTTGACATTAATTTATAAATTTGCGAATTTTGGCTGATATTCAAGTAATTGTCTTTCTAAAATGTTAATATTGTAAAATATTAAATATACACTGTAAAAAGTTTTTTAAATATATATATACTTGTCGAACTTCCGTAACTCGAATCTCCATAGTTCACGAAAAAAAATTCGAGTTATAGAAAATTCGAGTTATAGAAATAAAAAAAAATTATTTTTTTTATTGTTATTATATATTTATCTGTTTTGGAAATAATTAACGTGGTACAAAATAAAAACATATATTTTTCAAATGAATTTATTCAGGCTATATTGCACATAACATATTAATCTAACAAAGAAAAAACTACAAAACATATACATATGTACATTTGTATTTATATCTATAGTTATTATACATTTTACATTTATTTTATAAAAAAGTCCGTAATTTTTTTTTGCTTTACAGCAAGATAATAATCGTTGTCAATGTAATTTTCTAATGTTTGTAATGCACGATACACTTGCTCGGGAACAGTTTCTTTTGCACACAAATAGTCACTGCACTTACTAATAATTTGGCGCATTTCTTTATTTGTTGGTGGAGTTGGATCATCTATTGGCGTATTGTCGGTATCAGTGTCGGATGGTACATCATTGCATTCGTCTTGGTTTTTTTGAAATTTTTCTAAAATGTCTATGTCTGTTGGGTATTCTGCTGTAATTGCATCGTCATCTACAGATAAATATTCATCTACCGTTATCGCGTTGCCTTGTGTTTTTATCTGGTAATCATCAAATAGGGTCTTTAACTCCGATAGTGGTAGATCGTCCTCTTCCTCCCATTCCATATTATTTTGTATTAGAAAACCAGCTTTTCTAAAACAATTTTTGATTGTTACATGTGTAACATCGAGATTCCATGCCTTCGATAAATTTGTAATGGAATCCCAGAGAGTAATTTGACTGTCAGATTTATCTTCTAATGCAAGTAACGTTTTTTGTAAAATTCGCCTTCTATAATGCTGTTTTACATTTTTAATAATACCCTGGTCCATAGGCTGCAACTTCGAAGTTAAATTTGGCGGAAAAAAAGCAACTCGAATTGATTTTAATTGTTTTGTTATTTTCGGATGCGATGGACAATTGTCGACGAATAATAAAATTTTTCGTTTTTCGGCAGTAATTTTTTTATCTAATAAATTGTAAATTTCTTCGATTTATGGAAGTTGGGAACATAAAATTCGACTTAAAGAAATTCGAGATAGAGAAGTAATTTTGTATATGTAATATACTCCTAACGCATAGTTTTTTTTATAAATTCGAGATATAGAAAACTTCGACTTACAGAAGTTCGAGTTACGGAAGTTCGACTGTATATATATATATATATATATATATATATATATATATATATATATATATATATATATAAATCATTATAGCAAAGATTACTATAAAATTATATGTAAAATAACTTTGATTTATTGATTTTGGAAATTTACAGAAAAAATAAAAAAAATAAATAAATTAATATAGAGACATATGTGATAATACTAGTAATATGTAATATTTCATAAAAAAAAATTTGTAGTTGTTACAGATAATATTACTTATTTTGTACATGCTACATAAAATTGTATGTTTCTATAATTTTCCAAATTTTTATTGAAATTTATAATAAATAATTTAATAAATGTTAATTAATTTTATAGTTATATATATTTTACAATTGTTAATTATATATATATTCATGTAGTTCTGCGTAATATATTATTTTTGCATAATATTTATAAAATTGTACATTCAAATTTAATAAAATAACAATTATTAAAAATTTAAATGCGCCAGGTTGATAAATCATACGGTAGGGAGACATTTTTTCCACTTTTTTTTTCCACTCCGTTTTTTCCACTCCACTTCTTCCTCCGTAATTTTCCTCCCCCAAAATTTTTTTTTCCACCAATACTTTTCTCCACCAAATTTTTTGATTTGGTTAGGTTAGGTTAGATTAGGGTTAGGTTAAATTTGGTAAGAAAATTAGTAAAAAAGAAATTGGTGGAAAAAACATATAGTGCAAAAAGGATTGGTGAAAAAAATGTATAGTGGAACAAAGAATTGGTGGAAGAAAAGTATTGGTGGAAATAATGGAATGAAAAAAATGGGGTACAATCAAATCATACAATTTTAAACATTTTGCAATTAATAAAATTTTGTATTACACAAATTTTATATATTTTATATAATAATATATGTATATATATATATATATATATACACACACACATATATATATATATATATATATATATATATATATATATATATTCCGTAATAATACATTAAAATGAATATAAATATTTTACATAAAAAGTAAATTAGTTTTACATAATTTTTTGTTAAATATTACATGTTATATGTAAAATTAACATAATAAACCTCGGGTATCTTTGTTACCCATAACTTTTATTGTAAAATTAGTAGAAAATTTTTGTATAGTGTCAGTTTTCATCAGGACAAATGATACAAATGACATTTACAGTAAATAACAACAGAACATAGAAACAAGTTACCAACTAGACGCGTCATACAATAAGTAACTAGATCATAAAATATTTATTTTAAATTTTTAATTAATGGATGTCAAATTTTATCATTTTTCCTGATGAAGAGAGTGATATTGAATACGTAGAGCACATTGATTATTAATACAGAACTACAACCGAAAGCAGTTTTATTTTAATTTCTCTACGTAGATAAATAACAATGTCAACGGTTCTAAATTTAATTGTCGCAGCAAATAACTCTAATAATGACTTAACTAATTCTGACACTGTACTATATCTCTCTCTCTCTCTTTCTATTCTAGATGATTACGACAAAACGAAAAATGGTCGCAACCTCATTTTACGCTTTCGGCCTAATCCACCATCTCTATACGTATTACTATTCGCATTTCGAAATAGACTTTACGAAAGGTGATCAGAAGATACAGGATGTCCACAAATACAGTAATCGATTCTTAACCACCTGGAATATGAGCATACAGACATTGTATTTCGTGCTATCGCTCACCTTTGAAATCCTCTTGTTGAATAAAGAGAAAATATCGCCAGCTCTATTACAATCATTGAACAAAATTAAAGGATACTTTTTCGCTACATTAATTTTACCTAGCACTGCTGTAAGTATATAATAATTTCACTTTTAAAAAATTACAGAAATATAATATACAGGGTGTTCGTTTGCTTGGTTGATATAGGGCAATAACATGGGATTTCGATAATATGCAGAATACTACTTTCTGAAGTAAAATTCGGAGAAATACTTAGAATACTTTTCGATAAGGAATAAAAAGTTATATAATTTGGTTTTAGTTTTAATTTGCTAGCATGTACCGTTTGGGCGCTAGAATTTTTTTTAAATGTTTTTTAGAATTTTCAATAATTTTTCCTGCTAAATCAATATGAGTTAGAGAAAAAAGTTACTTAGCTATTATGTAGTTAATTTTTTTCTCAATTTTACTGAATTTTTTCAGATTTTTTTGAGTAAATTTTGAAGAAAGTCTTATTTCAAAAAAAAATCAAAATACTACTTTTTTGAAAATGTACTCAAAAAAATCTGAAAAAAATCAGTAAAATTGAGAAAAAAATTAGCTACATAATAGCTAAGTAACTTTTTTCTCTAACTCATATTGATTTAGCAGGAAAAATTATTGGAAATTCTAAAAAACATTTAAAAAAAATTCTAGCGCCCAAACGGTACATGCTAGCAAATTAAAACTAAAACCAAATTATATAACTTTTTATTCCTTATCGAAAAGTATTCTAAGTATTTCTCCGAATTTTACTTCAGAAAGTAGTATTCTGCATATTATCGAAATCCCATGTTATTGCCCTATATCAACCAAGCGAACGAACACCCTGTATATATATATATATATATATATATATATATATATATATATATTTTACTATAAAAAAATCTGTAATTTTATTTTACTATAAATATTCTGTATTCTGATAGATTATTTCCTTCACGTCTTCCAAATTAATATTATAATAAAAAATTTTTTTATATCTTTAATTAAAAAATTAGCGAAATTACAGGAAAATAATAGCAAAATTTTACTATAAAAAATCTGTAATTTCATTTTACTATAAATATTCGGTATTTCTACTTCATAATTCTGTAATTTTTACATAATAATCACATAAAGTAAGTAAAATGACCTAATAAGTATGTGAAATTGCTTACTTTCTGCATGTTGCATCAAATACTTAAGGTAGAATTACATATTTTTGTAGAACTTTTTAAATTATAGAAAAATTACAGCTTGCATATGAATATCTGTAATAATTGTAAAATACTTTTTTTATTTAAATTTAGAAATATATGTAATTATACCAACAATAATATTTCAGAACTAAACAAATAAAAAATAAATAATTTTAATATACCACGTTTTTAACACGGACTAAAAAGTATAAAATATTTTCACCTAGCTCCACATACAGATTTATAATCCCATTCAGGAGAAAAACGTGAGTCGCATACAATAGACAATAGTAAGGAGTGTAGGGAGTTGCTGTCGTTGTCTTACGTTTTTCTCTGTGGGGTTATAAATTTTATTTAAATAATTATTTCAATATCTAGCTTTCTTAAGTTACGATGCTCCTTTTTGACAACAATTTAGAACTATCAAAATGTCGTTTTGTACTAAATACGTTAAGTTTTGCACTCGGTGACAACATTATAAATAATTACAATAAATTATCATTTCTAAATAAATTTCTATCGTCCGCGATATATGAAGGACCCGAGTTCGAATCCCGGCAAAGTCAATACATATAACTAATTTCAAATTAGTTTATTGTGACGAGCAAATCATTTAGAAATATTAGATTATTAATTGTAATTAGTGACTTTTGACTTGAAAAATGAGATATATTTTAATAGATTAAACGGTAGGGAGACATTTTTTCCACTCCGTTTTTTTTCCACTCCATATCGTTCTCGGTACTTTTCTTCCGCCAATACTTTTTTCCACCAGATTTTTTGATTTGGTTAGTTTAGGCTAGGGTAAGTTAGGTTAGGATAAGTTTGGTAAAAAAATTAGTAAAAAAAAGAATTGATGAAAAAAATGTATAATGGAAAAAAGAATTGCTGGAAGAAAAGTACTGGTAGAAATAATTGAGTGGAAAAAATGGGGTACAATCAGATTAAACAATTGCTTATTATTAATTTGCAGGTGGTTGCCCTGTTCTTCTGGGTATTTTACCATTTGAACAAAACCTATTTAATGCCAGAAGGTCTGGAACAAGTCGTACCCGGATGGGTGAACCATTGTATTCATACAAATATCGTATTTTTACCAATTGTCGAAATACTTTTACAAACATCGATGTATATACCGACAGCTTGGAAGGCTATAGTCGGTCTTACCATATATTCGCACGTTTATAATTCTGTGTAAGTATATATATTCTAGATATTTCATTATAAATTTGTTTAAACTAAATTCTGAATTAGATCGGAACTGTACAACGCACGAGCAGTATGATAAATTACAAGTTAAGTATACAATGCGCATGCCTTGAACAGTTCTGAACTGATTCCAAAGTGATTCATGTTAGGTTGGAACAAACCTTATATATTTAAGTAAAAATTTGTTAAAATTTAAATTAAAAAGACTGTTGCATAAGTTCTGTTATTATTTTTGCGTAAAGTGAAATTTGTGTAAATTACTTTTAAAAAAATCTTGTATTATTCAACAGACTAATTACCAAAACTATTTTTTAATATGTTTTTATTAACTAGCTTTCTTGTTTGTATGTCTGTTTGGTACAAATTTTGTGCAATAGATTTTAAACTAACTTTTCGATGAGTGTAGAGACATGAAACTTTAAATATAGCTCAGAACTGAATGATAATGCAATATTAATTAAGTAATTAATAATATTAGAAATATTAAATTTTATCTTATACCATATTCACGAATTCCGTACATTCGGATATTTAGTAAATATTTTTTTTTAATACAGAAACAACAGAAAACAACTGAAAAGCAGAAAATAATTATTTAAATAAAAAAATATTCTTAATATACCACGTTTTTAAAACGGACTAAAAAGTGCAAAAAAGTTTCTCCTAGCCTCATACAGATTTATAACTCCATACAGATTCTCCTGACCCTCATACAAATTGTCCTGAAAATTTGTGATTGTGAATTTTTAATTAGATATGACAATATTTGTGTAAGATTTAGAACGAAAAACGTGGGATGCATGCAATAAATAATTGTAAGGAGTGTAGGGAGTAGCTGTTATTGCGTTTCATATTTTTCGTGTCAAATCTTATAAGTATTATCATAGCGGTCATAGCTATTAAAAATTCACAAACACAAATTTTCAGGACAATCTGTATGGAGATCAGGAATCTATATGGGGGCTAGGAGAAATTATTTTATACCGGGTGTCTCATTATATTTTCCGGTATTTCAAGAACTTATAACTTTTAAACGGATAAAGGCAGATACATGCGGTTTTCACCGAAATACTTCGCAATAATACAAGTTTTCTTTGGTCTCATAAAAGTTTTCTTTTCATTTCCGGTTAGCCAAAAAACAAAATAGCGTTTTTTTAAAAAAACATTTTGTTTGCTTTTTAAATATAACATCCTGTATATTTTTTAATGAGACAAAAGCCATTTCTTTCAGCTATCTGCCAGTATAAGATTTTTTAAAATCGATGCAGAATTAACTGATTGATTAATGTTTAAGCATACGCCTACAAAATCAGCTCTGAATATGTTTTGACGTGAATGTCATAATTCTCATTTCTGAGTTTTTTTACTAGATTTTTTGCATAAAAATGTTATTCTCCGATAAAGAAAAGAAAAATGTTGTCCTTTATTTTGCTGAAACTAAAAAATTATTGATAATTAATTGTTGACTGCTGATTTTGCAAGCGTATGCTTAAACATTAATTAATCAGTTAATTCTGCATCGATTTTGAAAAACCGAATACCGGCAGATAGCTGAAAGAAGTGGCTTTCGTTTCATCAGAAAATATACAGGTTGTTACATTTCAAAAAGCAAACAAACAAAAATCAAAAAAACGCCATTTTGTTTTTTGGTTAACCGGAAGTGAAAGAAACACTTTTATAAGTCCAAACAAAACTTGTATCATAGTGAAGTATTTCAGTGAAAACCGCATGTATCTGTCTTTATTCGTTTAAAAGTTATAAGCTCTTGAAATACCGGAAAATATAATGGGACACCCGGTACATTTTTAGTCCGTTTGAAAAACGTGGTATATTAAAAAATAATTTTTTTATTTAATTAATTATTTTTTCTGTAATTTCTGTATTTTGAAAAAAAAAAGTATTTGCTAAATACTCGAATGTACGAAATTCGTGACTATGGCACAACATAAAATTTATTATTTCTAATATTATTAATTAATTAGTTAATATTGTCATCCGCAGTTAGCTGAGCTATGTTTAAAGTTTCAAGTCTTTAGCTCATCGGGAAATAAAATGCATGTATCCAACATGCATGTAAGAGCAATTTCCAAAATAATTTTTAAATATTTAATTGTGCGGTTATCGTCAAAATAAACAATTTCGAAAAATATTGAATTTTTTTCCCAAACTCATAATAATAAAAAACAATTACATACATACATACACAATTACGCCATATAACCAACAGCATGTGGCACAAACTCTTTCCATTATCCCGAAATCAACCTCTTCCAAACAGTTCTATATCCAAACAAGCAACTTTAGCATCATCCATATTCATAATTCTTCTCTCATATATGCTCCTACTATATAAATATTTATTAATTTATTTTCTTTTTATAGATATCTATTTACCTATTTCGAAACGGGAAAATGGATGTACCCGATTTACGATACGCTGTCATGGCCGCAAAGAATCGGCCTAATGGAAATTATGTTCGTAACGGGAATGGTTGCTTGTCAATTGCATATTTTCATTCAAAATATGCGCGCGAAATCGGGTGATTACACTACAAGAAAATATAGAAACCGCGTTGTTACGAATGTTACGAAAAAATTACTGTGATTTTTTTAGCAATTAAGATTTATTTATTTTTTAAATAATATTAACTGTGTTCTTTACCAATTTGACTTTGAAAAAAATTACTACAGTTTTAAAATTGTATTGTATCTACATTATTTATTAGAAAAGATTCCTCTAGTGTCCACATAAATTATATAATTTTAATAAAATACAATATTGCCAACTTTCCCAGAAAAAAATTACTAAAATTTTCAAAAATTTATTATGGCCATATTATTTATCCGATTTTAATCATTTTTTTTTACAGCGCCTACATTATTTATATAATTTTAATACAAATTGCCAACGTTCCGAAAAAATTACAAATTTTTTTAAAAATTTATTATGGTCATATTTAACCGATTTTCAATCAAATTTTCACAAAAGAGTCACCTTGCGCTCACATAAATTATACAGTTTTGCCAACTTTCCGAGACAAAAATTACTAAAATTTTTAAAATTTAATTCTGGCTTTACTATTTACATTGTATATATTATACAATGTTGCCAATTTTCCTAAAAAACTATTCATACTGTTTGTACGATTTAAATCAAATTTTCAGAAGAGATTCTTCCTTTTATGCATAATATTGCTGCCAACTTTTAGTGAAAAATGATAAAAATTTATTCCTAATTCTTAGTATTTATGTGATAATGTCAAAGTGGTCTATATATATGGGTTTACCCATATATACTTCTAATATTGTTTTCATTACCTACTGCTTATAATTGTAAGACTTTTATTTAGTTATTTAAGTATTTATATATAGATTATATGTTTGTGTGTAATTTTTATGATATAATAAATATATATTATATTAATAGTATTTATACTAACTTAATGTTTTTTATTTTTATTTTCCTTTAAACATTATAAAATACAAACCTCTTTCTGTTTAATCGGAGAGGAAAATTATTTCTTATAATTTGTTGTACAAACTGATTAAAGTTTATTACAACCAAACCAAAGTCAGTCTATAAAGTTAATAAAAAGTCCTAAAATATTGCAGAATTAAAATGGTAAATTTTGCTTTATTGTTTTCAATTCAATTTTGTAATTTAATTTCGACAAAGATAGATTAATAAATAATTTTTATAAGACAGTAACGAACTGAAAAAGCATATAAGCATATTTTTAGTTTTTTAAAAATCAAGGCGGCTATGAAAAATGTAAAAAAGTATTTTATATTCAGGTAAACGGCCTTTTCTGTCAATAATACGGCATAATGTTCTTGACAAAAGTTGTTGAGAATATGAAATTATGGCTCTGTGCAAAATTTCAAAAAAATCAGTTTTAAAAAAAAGTGTCTGGACATAACGCCGACTGGGCAAAACGCCGACTGAGGACACTACGCCGACCGTTTATTCGCATTTGCGCAAGCTAAATAAACAACAGATTGACGCTTGTACAAGCCAAAACGTTGAGGGTTGAAGAAAATCTGTCAATACATCAATCTCATACAAAATATCTAACAATAACAACGATTAGCAGTCGGCATTTTGTTCAGTCGGCGTTATGTCCAGACACTTTTTTTAAAACTGATTTTTTTGAAATTTTGCACAGAGCCATAATTTCATATTCTCTACAACTTTTGTCAAAAACATTATGCCGTATTATTGACAGAAAAGGCCGTTTACCTGAATATAAAATAGTTTTTTACATTTTTCATGGCCGCCTTGATTTTTAAAAAACTAAAAATATGCTTCAAATTGTTTTCAGACAAAGCAGGGCGGAATCCCAAAACATGAAAATTAAATTCTTAAATTTTTTGCCGATTACACCTATAGTAAACTCAATCCGGGGACACACTATATATATATATATATATATATATATATATATATATATATATATACCGGGTGTCCAAAAAGAATGGAAACTATTAAATATCTCGAGAACGGCACATCGGATTACAAGGTTACAAAACACGTTTTTCTTTATTTTTGAAAATCTATTTACGGGTTATATGCGAAAACCACCCACATCTCCCCTGGCGGGGGGAGCGGGGGCAAGTTTTAAAATTTAAATAGGAACACTTATTTTTTATTGCACAGTTGCATTTTCCATAAAAAACGGTTTCTGGATTTGCAAATTGAGCCCCCCAGCTCCACCCCCTCGGAGCAGGGAAAGGGAGAAAATTTGAAAATTTTTGCAGAAACTTTCACTTTTTATTGCAATTTTGGATTTTCCTTCTAAAACTGGATATAAAATTAAAAAACGCACCTCCACTCTCACTTCCACACCTAAATCCATCACAATTTACCACCAGGTATTATTTGAGATGAAAAGTTGGTACCCATCCGCATGTGTGGGAGTGAGAGTGGATGTGCGTTTTTCAATTTTATATCCAGTTTTAGAAGGAGAATTCAAAACTGCAATAAAAAGTGAAAGTTTCTGCAAAAATTTTCAAATTTTCTCCCCTTTCCTGCTCCGAGGGGGGTGGAGCTGGGGGGCTCAATTTTCAAATCCAGAAACAGTTTTTATGGAGAATGCAACTGTGCAATAAAAAATGGGTGTTCCTATTTAAATTTTAAAATTTGCCCCCGCTCCCCCCTCCAGGGGAGATGTGGGTGATTTTCGCATATCACCCCTAAATAGATTTTCAAAAATGAAGAAAAACGTGTTTTGTAGCTTTGTAATCCGATGTGCCGTTCTCGAGATATTTAATAGTTTCCATTCTTTTTGGACACCCGGTATATATTTATATATATATACACAGGGTGATCATTTATACAGGGTGATTTATTAGTAATTGGAAATATTTTAACTAGAGTATTCTGGGCTCAGAATATGAAGATTTAACCCAAATCACTTAGATAAAATGTGGCTCCTTACTGAGTTACAGGGTGTTTTATTTAAAAATTTAAAAACGATTTTTGCCCTTTTTAAATTCTATACCACTGGCGGAATTGTCATTTTAGCACAATTTTTCGATTCTCCAATACTTTCTGTGTAAACAACATACTCTTCCTTCGTAACGATAGAGTCATTATTTTTCGAGATATTTAAAATTAAACATAAAACTGCACAATTATTTTGATTAAAAAACACTAGTAAAAAAAATTGTCAAAAAAAAATAGTCAATATCGCTCATTTTATTGCCAATCAACCAAACATATTTTTTTAAATTAGAAGATCGATTAACGAAATATTTACTAAACTTATTGAGATAAATGGGGATGACATTGAACATTTGTTGTGTGTTTTAATCAAAATAATTGTGCTCATTTGTTTAATGATTATTAATGATTATTAATAATTATAGCTTTTTTTTCTGAGTCAGAAATCATATTTTTAAAATTCACACCACTTCGTTAGTAATCATCGAATTGACATGAATTTTAGACTACTAAAAAGTATATTTCATTAGCTTTTTGGTGATTATTTTGAAATATTTTTAAAGTAAATACAAAAAAAGTTATATTTCAAAATGTCTAAAAAGGCGATTTCCCCATTTAAGCTAAATTCAAATTTTGAGCCTTCAACAGGCACGGGTTAATATCATCTGACAGGTCTGGGAAGTGTATGGACATTTTTTTTTATTTATTTGGAGTAATTTTGGCGGGTGGGAACAACAAATTTCCCACTTTGCCAAAATAAGAACATTTCTAATATATATATATATATATATATAATTCATTAATCTGGTTAGTTGATAGATATATCATTTAAATACAGTTAATACTCGATCTGTAATGGTCTTGATAGCTCAGTGGTAGAGCATTCGCCCGGCAAGCGAAAGGACCCTGGTTCGATCCCAGGTTGAGGCGATAAGATTTTTTCATTTTCAGATTATTCCTTTATGATTATATTTGAGTATATATATATATATATATATATATATATATATATATATATATATATATATAATCCGTCTCAAAATCATATATACAATGTGTCTTAAAAGTTTATATACTAATAAATGACTAGACTAATAAATTCAAATTTATATACTGTCGATTTTCTCTATATATATATATATATATATATATATATATATATATATATATAAATATATAATAGGTATATTAATATATTATTATTTTTTATTATTTTTAAATTAATGTATAATTGGTGTTTACGTTCATATTAGAAAAATAATTGTAAATTTCTAACTATTATTTTTTTTCATAAATCTATAGTATTCAAATTTTAGATAATGTAACGATTTCAATCAAAATTTTTATAAATTTTATAACTGATATTGGATGAGCTCTAATTATAACAATATCAAACCAAAGGAAAAGTACCAGATATACAAATAAATCAATCGTTCAACAATTTTCCACTAACTTCAATTCAACCAAAATTGAACTTATGAATATATCAAAAACAATGACTATATGTTATTTAATAAATACAATTGAAAATATTTGTACAATTAATGTCATTAATAAACATAAAAAGATGTTTTGGTGACTTGCTATTATTATATTGACAAAGAAGTCATGTTTTTGTACTCACTAAGTATGTACACAAAAAAATTAAATATTTAAAATAAAACAGTTTTAGATTCTAGTTCTGTATTCATATTTATTAATAAATTAACGTTTCGACGAACTGAACGTGCATCTTCATTAGTAAATAAACAGAACACAGAAACTAGATAACAAAATAAGTAACTAGATCATAAAATTTATAAATTTTCAATTAAAGGGAGCCAAATTTTATTTAAATTAATGTAGGTACTGATAAAAATGATAGTTAGGTATTGATTTAAATAAAATTTGACTTCCTTTAATTAAAAATTTATTAATTTCATGATTTAGTTACTTGTGTTTTGTTTTGTGTTTTTAGTAACTTGTTTCCATGTTCTGTTTATTTACTATAAATGTAAATTATATCTTTTTTTTCTGATGGAAGACGCTAGTTCAGTTTATCGAAACGTTGATTTATTAATAAATACTAATACAAAACTAGAATCGAAAGCCGTTTAATTCTAATATATTTTATATAATGAGTTCTATTTCATTTGAATTAAATAGTTAAATTTTAAATAATTTGTTTATTTAATTAGATATTATTCTAGAACATTAATAATATACAAATATTAATTTTTATTAAATCAATATATCAAATATATATTAAATAAAATAACTACACTGTAACAAATCGAAGTAAATTTACAATAACAATCATTATAATTTTACTACGAATTTAACTGTGATTGTTATTTTTTTTGTAAATTTACTAAAATCCGTAAATATTATAGAAATTTTATAATATTATTTGAATTTTATGCTTTTTAGGTATTTTTACATCTAAATATTTATTTTATGCAATTATACAAATATTTTTATATAAAAATATAAAAAATTTACATAAAATTATTTGCTTTTTGTAATAATACACATGTATTTTGTATTATTATGGAGATTTTACATATTGTAACAAAACTGAGAATGCATAAGTAGTTATGTTTGCATGTGTGTGTGAGTGCACATGTGTGTGTGTGTGAGTATACGTGCAGTGAGGCACGCTATTAGATTGTGTTTATGTGATGACGTAATGTCGGTGTGCGCTGCGTATGTATGTATGTGTGGAAAGATCCAGTAGGCTTCTCGAAAAAGACCAGAGCATTCGCGTAGGTTTGGTTGCAGGGTATATAGGCTCTTCAAAACACACGCCAGGGCAGTCATCATTGAAGCGCCGATCTGGTTAGATCTAGTAATCGATCTAATAGTAATGGGTCGGTGGTGATGGCTCGTTGAAATAAATAATAGTGTGATATAAATAGTGATATAAATATGTAGATATAAATGTGTGCGAGTATAAGTGAATATGGTGTTAGTTCATAAGTTGTGTTAATGTCAGTCCGATAGGTGTAAGATTAATTATAAGTAATGTAAATAGTGTAATTGTTTATTTAGCTTCGCTCGGCTAACCATTGTTGTTGTACAGTTATTGTTATCTAGTGTTTAAGTATTGTTGTAAATAAATGCTAGTCAATATACAATCGCAAATATGATGGTAATTATTTTAATACATTTCCGATACTGTTCGGACTGCCCCGACACGAATTTAAATTCACGTTGCACTGGTGTCAGGTGTGAGGGGTATGTTTTGAGCAGTGTTGGAATGAAGGCGAGTATTTGCGATTGTTGAACAATGTAAGCTCGATTTACTGATGAGATCTGATTGTTGTAAATGATTTTTGTTAGTGGGTCGAGTATTTTGTTATATGTGTATATAGTTTTAAATTAGTAGTTATACTGTGATAGGAATGATCGGACTGGCATTGTTGTGTGTGTGCTTGCAACTGGTATTGTTGCAAAAGTGTTAGTGACAGTGATAATTATGCCAAGAAAGATGAAGAATGATGAATAGTTATATTATTCAAATGTTTTAATGAAAATTTTATTTCTTTATTTTGTTTGTTTTCAAAGTTTGTGAATAAGTTTATAGTTTTACCAAATTCTTTTTCGTATGTTATTTTTTCGTTATTGAGTTTACAATTATTTATTAGAAAAATACCTTTTAATTTCTTATTTTGTATTTGATTTTCACATTTTAGATTTGTTTTACATTAATATAATATGGACAGTATAGATATATTTTATTACTATCCTTAATTCTATAAATTTTATTTTTTATAGCTAAATTATTATAAGAACAATCGTTATTGTTATTGTGTAAGAATATATTTGTTACACAATTGTCGTACTCAAAGTTTTTCTTAATACAAATCATATTTCGAGAATTTTAAATTTTTCATTTTCGTTGAAATAGAAGGTTGGTTGAGTGTCTAGTATTTTGTATTGTTCGTGTATGAATGTTGGTATAGGTGTAATTTGATAAATGGTTTCTTGTTGTTCGAGAATGGGAATGCTCAATATAATTTGAATGGTGGGGTTTTGGAATTGGCAATAGGTTTTTATTATTTTGTTGTTTTGATAGTTTTTTAATATTAGTTCTTTTATCAAGGGATTGAGGTGAAATTGATTTAGGATTTCTTCACGTGATATAAGGCCAAAGTGTAAGACGTTAATGCTACAGAATGTAAAGGTTTCTTCTATTGTGTTTAGCAAATATAGTAAATGGTTCGTTACAAATATTAATTCGTAAATAAAAGATTCTAAGTCGACTTCGATTTTTAATGAATGGGAGTCTGTTTGTAGTATGGTAACAGTTTCTTGAATTTTTTTGTTATTTTGATTCATTAGCGTTAATTGTTCTTTGAATTCTTTAGTGAAATTTTGATTTAATATGACATGTGAATTGATTTTATTTTGTATTTCTTTTTGATTATTTTGCATATTTTGAATAATGTCGTCGTATTTTTGACCATCGTTTTCGTCTAAGTTACCGGTGATTGCTTTGACAATAGAACCAAGTGCATTAATTAGCCCTCTTTTCTTTTTATTACTGTGAATAATGTGTATTTTATTTTCTAACATTAGTATTCTAGTGTTTAGTATAGTCTTAGCATTTAGCAGAGTATGAGTGTTGTGATCTGGGATGTTATTTAGTTTTATTTGTAGTAAATGATTGAATTCATGAATTTTGTGATATTGCTGTATTAAGGGATTTACACTTACGTTAATGTAAAGCAGTTGTTCCTCATTTTTAATGTAACCTTTTCCTAATTCGATTATATCGAGACCGGTATTTTCGGTGACGTTTTGCAAATTGTCCCCGAATACTATGGTTGTAAACCATCTGTAACAATACGTTTAGGTTTAATTTTGCTTATTTTGTATTTTTTATTTTCTTTTGTAACAATAAAACCTCTATCTTTTTTGAATGTTTGTATATCATGAATTTTAAATATAGGTTTTTTGATTTTACCAGCTAGTCTTTTATGAACGTGTATAGGCATTTGTTTATTTAATTTTATTTCTATCGGGTTTTCGACGTATTTTTCTTTAGTGTGTTCTATATTGTTTCTAACTTTTACATATAATTCTTTCATTATTTCTTGGTGTTTTTGTAAATGTTCGTGGGTTATTATTTCTTCGAGAATGTCTTTTTTGAGTGAGGTTAAATGACCGAATAATATACTAAAAGAGGTTAATTTTGTTGTCGAGTGAATAGTGTTATTATAAGCAAGGATGGCGTAATTTACTTTTTCTTTTAATTTACTTTTATTAAAATATTCGTTTCTATTTAATATTCTAAGGTGTTCGATTAGGGTGCTATGGAATCTTTCGATGTTGCCATTAGATTTAGGGTTGTCTAAACACGTGAGGTGCATTTTTATATTTTTTATTTGCAAAAAGGTTTTCACTAATTTATTATTAAAATTTGGACCGTTATCAGCGATTATTTCTATGGGTGTACCAAATACAGAAAAGTATTTAATTAATTTGTCTACGATCGTTATTGCGTTTTCTGATTTTAGTGCGTACGCTTGTGCAAATTTTGAAAAACTATCTATTATTGTGAGAAACTTTTGTTTTTCTAATGAAATGATGTCGATATGTATCGTTTCTAGAGGTTCGTTAGCGGTAGGTCTTTTTAGTGTCAGATTTTCGTGAGGTTTTTTTTCATATTTATTTGTTAAGCATGTTTCGCATTGGTTAATAAAGTTTTGGATGTCTTTTTGCATATTAGGCCAATAGTAATTGAGTTTTAATTTTGAATAAGTTTCTGTTATAACTATATGATTGGTTTTACCCTCGTGATAATTTTGTATTGTATTTATCTGTTCTTCTTTACTTTCAATATCTTTGATTAAATTGTTACAAACGATAAGTTTATAGCTATTAGATTTAAAATAATTTTGTAATATTTTATTAACACAATGTTTAAATTCTTCTGGAATTAGACAATAATAATTTATGTTTGGTAGCAAATATTCTTTAACAAAATTTAATAATGTATTTTCTAAAGTTTGTTCGTTTACGTATAAATAGATTCTTTGAATTTTATTTTCAAATAATTTTGAAATTTTGATTTGATTATTGTCTTTTGTTTCGTGAATGATAATTTGATTTTTACCAATGTTAACGGGGGATTCTATATAATAATAGACCTTGAACAAATAAATGTTTGTATTGTCATTGTGAAATTTAATATAATAATACTCAAGAATATTGAGATTTTATATTTTTCCCAAAATTTCACAAGATACTTAGTTATTGAATCTGCTGTTAAGCTATGCATCAATGACTGGCCAGTTTTAACCGTAGACACGTGTTTCGGTCTTTAGGACCTCATCAGTACGGTGCTTTGATCAGTTGCTGAAAGGCAACTGATAACCGATGTTGATTCTGGCTGCCTTTTAAGGCAAGTACTTCAAAGCGATAACGAAGAGTAGCAATAAATACCACCAACGCCATCTATACAATAATGCAGTAAGCAATTATAGTAATAGACCTTGAACAAATAAATGTTCGTATTGTCATTGAGACAAAGACCTAAAGACCGAGTTTTTTGAATACTTCGTTTAAGTTTTGAACATGTTCTTGAAGAGAACTTCCTAAGATAATTATATCATTTAAGTATACGAAACATATTTTGTTTATGTGGTCTCTTAGGACAAAGTTCATTAACCTTTGAAAAGTAGCAGGAGCGTTTTTCAAACCGAATGGCATTCTTTTAAATTCGTAATGACCGTGTTCTGTGGAAAAGGCAGTTTTAGGGATATCTTGGGGATGTACCTCTATTTGGTGGAAACCGGAAGTTAAATCGATTGTCGTGAAATATATAGATTTTCTTAGTTTGTCGAAAATTTCTGTTATCTCGGGAATGGGGAATTTATCGTCTATAGTCTTATCATTTAATTTTCTATAGTCGATAACCATACTGAATTTTGCTTTCCCGGAAGCGTCCATTTTCTTTGGGATCACCCAAATTGGCGACGACCGTTGACTATAAGAGTTTTGTATGATATCGTCTTTTAATAATTTATTAATTTGTTGTTCTACTTCTGCTTTATAAATAAAGGGATATTTATATGAACAGGTGTAAGTGAGAATTTCGTCGTTAGTTTTTATTTCGTGTTTGATTTTATTAGTAAATGTAAGTTTTTCGTTTTCTGAGATAGTTAAATCTTTGAATTTATTTAATAAATTTTTAAAAAAATGTATTTTTTCGGAATTTAAGTGTTCAGTTCTGATATTCAGTTCGCTTAATATTTCTGTGGTAAAATTAACATAGTCTGAATTTTTTCTAAAATATAAAATTTTTTGTTTATCGTTTAAAAGTTTTATTTCGTCATTTTGAATATTTATTTGTGCATTTAGAATTTTTAATGCATTTATACCGAGTAAAATATTGAAACTGTTATGAAAATTATATAAATAGCATTTAATATTTTTGTCTTTAAATTTAATAAAAGTGTATTCTTCACCTTTAGATTTGCCGTTCATTGTCTGGATATCAAAACTTTTTTTAAAATTTTCTCTAAATTAAATAATTCTTCGGAATGAAATGTTGGACGTGATTGTTGTTGGAAGTAATTTTGTTTTACCTGAGGTGGCTTAAATGTTCGAGTTGATATGGACATAGGTGTTGGTTTCGGGTATTGTTTGTTTTGAGCGGGTTGTGAAGGGAATCTTTGAGGATATCTGTTCATCGGTGACTGGTGTTGTGTTTGTGTTTGCATTGTTACAGGTCTTTGTACCTGGTATGCAGGTTGTTTGTGCATATTGTTGTTATGTTTGGGTATGTTATTATTTTGTGTGTGTGCGATTTTCAAATGTTGAAAATCGTTAATAATTAAATTGTGTATGCCTGCGAGTGTAGATGGATTTCTACTAGCTAATTGAGATTTAAATGGTTCTTTACAATTTCTTATAAAACTTTGAGTAGCTATACGATTTCCTAAAGCTGTTGTTGCTGTTAGTGAGGGGCCTTGTAATTGTATTTCACATTTAGTTGTAAAAGCAAGGAATAGTTCGAAAAATTTTGCATGAAAGTCAAATATATTTTCGTTAAATTGTTTAGTTTTGCAAATTTCCATTAGGATAGTTGCTTCGTTACGTTTATCGCTATATTGATGCGTTAGAAATTTTTTTGTTTCTAGCCAAGAATAGAATTCTGGGCCGGTCGATAGCCATTCGTTTGCTTTACCAACTATTTTTTTTTTTGATATGTAATAATACAATTTGTTTTGTAATTTCACTAGGGTTAGTTCTATTAATTAAATTTACAATACGATCTACTGATCTGAGAAATTGAGAGTGTGTCTTGTGACCTCCGTTATATTCTGATATTAATTCTAATAGTTTAAATATTTCATTATTTATGGTACCCATTGAGCTAACGCTTATAGTTTCTGGTGTACTCATTTTAAAAAATAAAATTTTCAATTGTTTAATTTATAAAATGTACTATAATAATAGTTACAGTTGTATAAATAAATATAAATTGTCTTTAGACTTACAATATCTGCAGTATTGTTATTTTCATCGGTGTGATGTGGATTGCCGCTCTGGTACAGGGACGATTTTCGTTCGTTTGAGTTGGAAGGTGGCTGTTTGTGCGACTTTCTTGTACGATTTGCAGTTTCTTGCGTCTTTGTTTCTCTGACTGAACGACGGCTTGAAAGACGGGTTACTGTTGTGCTGATGTGAATGAGTTGACAGTATCTTCGGACTTCAACGTTGTTTTACACTGTGTAGATTCGTTTCTTCATGGAATAACCAATTAACAGTTGAAACTGACAGCTGATTTGTTTGAACGACTTAATAACATTTAATTTTGTTATTTCGACGAATCGACTTTTGGCTATCCTACCGACTGCGCCAATTATAATTTCCGTTATTTGAAATTAGAAAAAATTAATTTTAGCAAGTATTAGCGCTTTACAGTATACGAGCGACTAATACGATACAGACAGTGTCACACGAGTAACAGAACAACTTATCTTAGTCTAACAGAGTTTTTATAACTTCTTGAGGAATCAAGATTGAATGGCTTTATTATTCAGTTTTGTTTATTTATATTTATGTGTGTTTATTTATACAACTAAATGGAACCGAAGTTCGAGTGCTAGTTGTTTAGGTTATCATAATTAAACTAGCTCGATTTCGGTGGTCTCTATATTGTTTACATTTATATAGTAACTTAGGCTTTTAATTAATTATGGTTATGATTATATAATTTATATATATATATACAGGGTGATTTGTAAGTAATTGGAAATATTTTAACTGGAGTATCCTGGGCTCAGAATATGAAGATTCGACCCAAAACACTTAGATAAAATGTGGCTCCTTACTGAGCTACAGGGTGTTTTATTTAAAAATTTAAAAACGAATTTTGCCCAGTACTTAAAAACTATTTGACGTATCCTTATCATACTTGGCAGAAAGTGTAGGTACCGTACACCATACTAAATTATGTTAAACAAAAGTTTCTGGCTAGTGCCAGTGGCGTACAACAGGGGCAAGTGAGAGGTTGATCCTTCTTAAATTCTACGCCACTGGCGGAATTGTCATTTTAGTACAATTTTTAGATTCTCCAATACTTTTTGTGTAAAAAACATACTCTTTCTTCGTAACGATAAAGTCACTATTTTTCGAGATATTTAAAGTTAAACATAAGTTGCACCCTTGGGATATTTTCAAAATTTGCTCAAAAAAATCTGAAAAAATTCAGTAAAATAGAGGAAAAAATTAGCTACATAATAACTAAGTAACTTTTTTCTCTAACTCATTTTGGTTTGGCAGGAAAAATTATTGAATATAAAAAATTAAAATGCAAAAAATATAAATTTTAAAAATCCTTAAAATCCTTTTGTAAAATCCTTACAACCGCGCTTAAAATCGTGTAAAATTGTTAAAATCGCGCTTAAAATCATGTAAAATTGTTAAAATCTCGCTTAAAATCGTGTAAAATCCTTACAACCGCGCTTAAAATCATGTAAAATTGTAAAAATCGCCTGTGTGTGTGTGATGGTGTGTGTGTGATGTTGTGTGTATATGTGTGTGAGATATCGCATTTAAAAATTTAATATATGTATGTTGAATAAACATAGATAGCTATGAAAAAAAAAGAATCTCACTGCGATATTGAAAAATATGTCAAATTGTCCAAAATAATATATCGAAATTGATAAAAATACCTGAATACTGACAATCTCGTGCTTAAAATCATGTAAAATCATTGAAATCGCGCTTAAAATCATATATAAAATTCTTTCAATCGCGCTTAAAATCATCTAAGATCATTAAAATCGCGCTTAAAATCAAAGAAAAATCATTTAGAAACGTAAAAAATCGTGTGTGTGTGTGTGTGTGTGTGTGTGTGTGTGTGTTTAATATCGCAATCAAAAATATAATATATCTATGTAATAAACTGAGATAGCTATGACAAAAAAAAAAAAGAATCTCACTACCAAATTGAAAAATGTCAAATTAATATAACGAAAAATGATAAAAATACTTTTTATAGAAGAATTCCCCAAATGAATATCATCGTGCACCATTTAGCAGGTACGTTTAGCTACAATTTAATATGCGACAACTTAAGATTAACGCATTTTTACCGCCCGAAATCGCATTATAATTGCATGCGCTTATAGCTCCCTTGTTTGTAGTTGAACATTAACATTAACATTATGTAACATTATGTCGTGTGTGGTTTCTTTAGGAGCGTGTTGTACTTATTATTTAAACACTGTTTATTATTTATTTATATATATTTATTATTTACACACAACATTACATTACTAGTGTCGGTAATGGCTGTCTTTCCATTACTGAATGTCTGACCGCGTCCACGCGTTGCCAACCTTCTCGCGTTGCCAACCTTATCATACCACATCCCCCTTCTTTTATTTTTAAACAATAATATTCTAATCTACTACACACAAGGGAGCTATAAGCGCATGCAATTATAATACGATTTCGGGCGGTAAAAATGCGTCAATCTTAAGTTGTCGCATATTAAATTATAGCTAAACGTACCTGCTAAATGGTGCACAATGATATTCTCTTGGGGAATTCTTCTAAAAAAGGTATTTTTATCATTTTTCGTTATATTAATTTGACATTTTTCAATTTGGTAGTGAGATTCTTTTTTTTTTTTGTCATAGCTATCTCAGTTTATTACATAGATATATTATATTTTTGATTGCGATATTAAACACACACACACACATAAACACACACACACACACACACACACAAATACACACACATACACACACACAGACACGATTTTTAACAATTTTACATGATTTTATCAGCGATTTTAATAATTTTAGATGATTTTAAGAGCGATTGAATGAATTTTAAATTTTTTTTTTTTTTTTACTACACACAAGGGAGCTATAAGCGCATGCAATTATAATGCGATTTCGGGCGGTAAAAATGCGTCAATCTTAAGTTGTCGCATATTAAATTGTAGCTAAACGTACCTGCTAAATGATGCACGATGAGATTCTTTTAGGTAATTCTTCTATAAAAGGTATTTTTATCAATTTCGATATATTAATTTGACAATTTGACATATTTTTCAATATCGCAGTGAGATTCTTTTTTTTTTCATAGCTATCTATGTTTATTACATACATATATTAAATTTTTAAATGCGATATCTCACACACACACACACACACACACAACATCACACACACACACCATCACACACACCATCAAACACACACACACAGGCGATTTTTACAATTTTACTTGATTTTAAGCGCGGTTGTAAGGATTTTACACTATTTAAAGCGCGATTTTTACAATTTTACTTGATTTTAAGCGCGGTTGTAAGGATTTTACACGATTTTAAGCGCGATTTTAACAATTTTACATGATTTTAAGCGCGGTTGTAATGATTTTACACGATTTTAAGCGCGATTTTAACAATTTTACACGATTATAAACGCGATTTTAACAATTTTACATGATTTTAAGCGCGGTTGTAAGGATTTTACACGATTTAAAGCGCGATTTTAACAATTTTACATGATTTTAAGCGCGGTTGTAAGGATTTTACACGATTTTAAGCGCGATTTTAACAATTTTACACGATTTTAAGCGCGATTTTAACAATTTTACATGATTTTAAGCACTTTTAATATTTTTATATTTATATACTGTGTCCTTTTATTTATTGTTCTATGGGGCGCGCGCATGCGCGCGCCTTTTATGGATATACAATGTGAAATGTACTCAATAATAGTAAAATACATATCTCTCTCTCTCTCTCTCTCTCTCTATCTTTTCTATTTTTATTGTCATCTAATATGCACATTATATTTATAGGATTTTAAGAAAGTTACTAGGTTTTTTGGAAGGTTACTAGGTTTTTGGGGTTTTTTGGAAGGTTACTAAGATTTTAAGAAAGTTACTAGGTTTTTGGGGTTTTTTGGAAGGTTATTAAGATTTAAAGAAACTTACTAGGTTCTTAAGAAAGTTACTAGGTTTTTAAGAAAGTTACTAGGCTTTTAAGAAAGTTACTAGGTTTTTTTGAAGGTTACTAAGATTTTAAGAAAAAGTATCACAAAGTTACGGCTAATCAAGTTAAATAACATTATAAGTAATATTTCTAATATGCTTATCTTTAAGGAACGTATTCTCATCTATCCTTTAAACATAATTTTTATCAAAATTACTTTCGACGTTTACTTAAAATGACTTATTAAGCAATTCGAATTAGTTTATTTGAATTTTATAATATTAGACATACAAAAATATATATAAAAAATAGAAATACTATTTTTATATTTGATAGTAGGTAGATGTAAAAATTCATTTTAAAGCAAAAAAATAAAAGCTCTTTTTCATAAGGCAAAAGAAGTGGGACTACGGACTTAAGTTATTTGCATTAAATATATCATAATAGAACAGAAGTTTTTGTTTAAAGTCTATTTCAATTGGAACTGCTTTTAAAAAAATTTTTACTGCAAAAACCGAATTATAGCTAATTCATTAGTACATATTATTAGTTTAATAATTTATGAAAAACCATTAGCGTTTAAAATGGGAGTATATTAAACAATGGTATTTTAAGAATGTATTCGCGTTTGTAACATCAATTGTTTTCCAAAATTTTTTTTGAAAACTTTTACAACAAATACAGAAAACAATAATAATACTGTTGGAAATTGTATTTATTGAAGTTTTTAGCAATTTTTTTTTTTTCAAAATAGTAAAATTTTTATCAAAAAAAAAAATGGTGTCATAGTGATCAGGTAAAAATTTAGATTTGCCAATAGTGGCAGATAACACTTGCGTTTTGAAACAAAAACAAATTAGATTTTTACATTTATTTTTAAAACGGCGGCCTAAAATTAACCAGTTTTTTTTTTGTTACATTTTGTAGGTTCCAAGCAAGCTACATACGTTACTAACATCTAATTTGTTTTTGTTTCAGAAATGTTCAAAAATGGCGAGTTTTATCTGCCACCATTGGCAAATCTAAATTTTGACCTAATCACTTTGACGGCATTTTTTTTTTTTTTTTTTTAATGAAAATTTAATTTTTTTTGAAAATACTTTAATAAATACACTTCCCAACAGAATAATTGTTGTTGACTGTATTTGTTTTAAAAGTTTTCAAAAAAAAATAATTAAAAAGACCTAAAAAATTCGATGCTATAAACGCAAATACCCCTTTAAGAGTAACATGTTATTGTATTAATCGCATATTCTTGCTTTAATGACAAAATTCAAGTCAAGAGTGTTATTGATATTGAATCAATTACTTACAATCTTGGCTCTTTTTCAACAGTAGAAACACTTAAAATGGTATGTAACTTCATTAATATTAATGTAATTTTTTCCAACAAATATTAGAACAATATTGACTTATTAGTATAAATAAAAGATCACAAAATTTTCTCAAAAATTCTCCAAAAATTGTTGAATTTATTTTTGTTTAAATGGGCTAGTTTGAGATAGTTTCTTGTTTTGAGAAAATAAAATTTATACTTACTTGAGACACCAGATGATGAACATAGGGAAGAATTAGATAAACTACCAGACGAAGTAGGTGAACTACACGATGAAGCACCAGGTGTAGCACACGCAGAAACGCAAGCTGAAGCACAGGATGCCGAGCAATCTGAAGCACACGTTGATGTACAAGCTAAAACAACTATCAAAGAATAGATATTAAAAAATAGGAATGCAAATAGAAATTTGTGGGAGAACATTTTCACGTATTTTAAACTCTTCAACGATCAGCTGAGAAGTATAATATTTGTAACTGAATACTTAACTATTTATACTCATTACAAATTCATTTTTAACAGTATTATTTACAGGACAATAATTTTGAAATAAAATTTATTATTTTAGATACCATTGCCAAAATAACTAGGACATTTACTGCCTTCAGATAATGGACTAACTATTTTTCGGTTATTAGTTGACAAATAATCTTTATTATACTTTTTGAGGTGATTTGAGGTTAATTTGCTTTTTACATAAGTTGAACTAAGAATACAGAAAGCAGTGGTATTTGAATTGCAAAAGTTTTACAAATAATGAAATAAGGTTGTAAAAGTTTATGCAAGATTTTCAATTTTATTTTATTAAATTATAATATTTATTTGCGAGTACAAACAAACACTTTGTTGCACAAATTGTTGCTCGAGGTAAAGTCGATGGTAATGTAAACGCGACGACATATTTTTTTTAATATCTTAAGAAAAACAATTATTATTTAACAGACTAAAAATTCTTTTAGAACTTATTATATTAAAATAAAATTACTTTAGGTTAAAGTTCTGTATTATTATTTATGTTTTGTATTAAAATGTCATCCAATATGCGTTGGAATGTCTTTATGATGTAAAATTCGACGATACTATAATAATTGTAAGACCAATCAATATTAACAGTAAGATTGATAAGAAAAGCAATAGAAATTTATAAAGAAAAAAGGTAACAACAGGACCCCGTGAAGGCACTGATTTCAATAAAATATGGCTTCCATTAATTAAAAATCTATAAATTATATGATCTAGTTACTTATTGTTATTTACTGTAAATGTCATTTGTATTATATTTTTCTGATAAAAACTGATTTTGAATTTTATTCGAAACTTCGATTATAAATAAACATTAATACAGAACTATAATCTAAAGTAGTTTGATTTGAATTATTATTTATCAATTTTTATTTATCTGAAAATTAGTAGTATGCATTAGAATAAACCAATTAGTAATTGGCAGTGCGAGAAAGTTTGTTTTCCTCACATGTTCATTAGCAACGTGCGTTAAAATAACACTTTATAGTGCTGAAGCTCATATAATAAATTTAAACTTTTTAATTCGATAATTATGTATATAGTATAATATTTTTGTATACATTAAAAATGTTTTTAACCGATTTTCTGTCATCTGTGAATTATTTTTAAAATAAAAGGATACTATTCCCAAAAGTATAATATAAAAAAAAACCTTGACGGGATGCTCAAGTAATTGATTTGTTTTAAGTAAGGCGTTCTGTAAAAAAAATGTTGGGAAACAATTGTGTTAAAACATCAAAAAATATATCATATCATCAATAATATAGAGAAACAATAATTTTTTAGCAATAATAAATATTAAGTACTAATATTATAAATTGGACTTAATTTTAGTCCTGCTTATATAAACAAAATCATTTCAGGTGTCATGTCAAATAATTAAATAGAAAATATATTTTCGACTAACAACCAATTATTAGTAAAAAGAAATAAACACAGAAAAAAAAAAGATAAAGGGAAAGAAATATTGTGGTCATCATTAGTAAAAAAGTTTATTAATTTACTAGATATTTCAGCAAATTTATCTAAAATACTAAATTTATTACTAAATTAGTGTCACGCTAAATATGTATAATGCCATACTTATTCTGAAATATGTATATATATATATATATATATATATATATATATATATATATATATATATATATCTGTATAATAAAAATAATAATAATTAGTTCCCGTAATTACATTGAAAAGTTGGAGATGTTGACCATATATATTTCTTTCCAATTTTTACTTGTATGGTCTACGGTGCGGGTTGTTAACGCACATCCAAGCTTATAGTGGGTTCCGAACCACTTTGACGCAACCAATATCAATACCAATAAAAATATATATGTTTTTATGTTCTGCTATTTATTGTAATGTCATTTATATCAGTTTTCCTGATGAAGACGGACGTTGCTTGCGTCGAATATGTCTTGATTATAAATAAATATTAATACAGAATTTTAACCTAAAGCAATTTTATATTTTCATATTTTTATTGTTTTTGACTTACAATATGTCCCTAATTTAATGCAAAGTTGTATATGTTATTATTTGCAAGATTCAAGTACCTATATTGATACTCTTGGAATTAACTGTGAAAGGAACAAAAAGCAAGAATTTATTTTAAATACCAAAAGACAAACTGGATATTATATTCCACTTGCAAATTACATTTTCTCTTAATAATTATTCAGTAATAAATACTCGAAAATATTGTATATGCACTGACCTGCTTGCTAAATTAATAAATATTCGATAAAAACACGGTCGATAAAAAAGGTTAATTATCAATTTTCATTTTAGAAATCACAATATATTCGAAGATTTATTGCTAGGATAAGTTGGAATAAAAAGTATAATTTCTTATTTATTTAGAGCGTTATCGACCATTTAATGTTTTTTTTTTCTACAGAGTAGATTTAATTAATATAGCCAGTAAAACTTAACATGCAAATGCTATTTAGTCAATAACAAATTTTAAATTATAAGAAAATAAATAATACGTGTCAATTGTGTATAATTTTAAAAATCAGCACTGAAAGTTGACTTATTGCACATTACTGAATTCAGAATTTAACCTATAATTCAAATATATAACGATAGTAAAAAATCATTTAAAACTCATTATATTAAAATAAAACGGCTTTAGGTTATATAGTTCTGTATAGTAATATTTATTAATAATGATGTTTCGACGAATTCAGTGTACGTCTTCATCAGGAAAAAAGATACAAATGGCATTTACAGTAAATAAACAGAATATAGAAACAAGTTACTTACATTGCTACATAGAAACTTGTTTGTATGTTATGTTTATTTACTGTAAATATTAGTTGTATCTTTTTTCCTAATAAAGACGTACTTTCAGTTCGTCGAAACGTCGATTATTAATAAATATTAATAGAGAACTATAACCTAAAGCTATTTTATTTTAATATAATAAGCTCTGAAAGATTTTTACTATATTACTTAATTGAAGTATACGTTAAATTCTGAATTCAAAAATGTGCAATAAGTACAGTAAATTAACCGAACATTGAAATAATTTACTTATTTTGTTGCTTAGTAACTTGTGTCTATGTTCTGTTTATCTACTGTAAATGTTATTTTTATCCTTTTTTGTTTGATGATCACATACGTTGAGTTTGTCTAAACGTCGATTATTAAGGGGAGGGTAACACTTTGCAAATTTCAAAAAATCGATTTGTTTTTACTTAAATGTGTTTTTTGAACCCTTTAGAACCAGGTTTTAAAGTATGGAAGCGTAAATCGCAATAATAAATGTGCAACAAAGCATTTTATAGAGAGCGCTCAGCAGCGCTCTGCTTGAAACTTGAAACTTTAAACGCGTTTTTCTGGAAACCATGTTTTTAAACTGCGTTGACAGCATACAAGTCGCAATTTTTGTCCGATTAACTTGGAATTTGGGGAAAATGTTGCCAAAACTTCAACTTAGGGATCAACTGGTCATTTTTTTGATATGTAGTTTTTTCGATTTTAGCGTCCCAAAAAAGGACGAAATTTTTTTACGATTTTCAAACTTTTTTTTCAAATGAGTATAACTTGGCGAAAAATGTATTTTTTTGAAATCCAGCCAGTTGATCCCTAAGTTACAATCTACTTTACATTTTAAAAACAAGAAAATTTATTTCAAATGGGAATTAAGCGCTCCAGCCTGTCAACGCAGCGGCAGTCTTTTTGGGACATGGTCTTGGTTCGGAGGTTGAAGCGGTAGCAATTGGTTACAAAAAGGCTTTAAACTATTTGAAAATATAGAGGAATATGTGCCAAATACAATGTAAAAAAAAGTAATAATTTATTAACATTCCTGTGCCCAAAATTAATTCGTGAAAATAGCCTTTTTTTTTTAGTCTTCAAAGTGTTACCTCCCCTTAATAAATATTACTACACTATTTTGTTTATAAATTCACATAAATTTTTATAGTGAAAATGATTATAAAATTATATACAAAATTACATAAAAAGTATTTACATAAAAAGTAAATTCGTTTTACATAATTTTTGTTAAATATTACAAGCGCTATGTAAAATTGCATAATTAACCAGGGCATCTTTGTTACCCATAACTTTTATTGTAAAATTACAGAAAAACTTTTTACAGTATGCAGAACTGTAACCTAAAACCGTTTTTCTCAAATATATAATAATAATTGCATTAATTTAGCATTAATTTTACAGATAGAATTAAATTTTACATATATAAAATAAAATAAAATAAATGAGCACATAAAAATTAAAAATAAAAATAAATAACAAATAAATTAATAAAAAAAAAATGTGGAATAATTGAACTACAAAATATGAATAACGTACAATATATAAAATATAAAAATAGAGATATATGTTATAAGAAATTTATATATATATATATATATAATATAAAATATATCATGAGATTAATTTAACCATAACTTAATTATTTGCACTGTAATAGTCTTTAATTAATTTTTTAAACATATTTACATTTGTACTTTTTATATATTCAGGTAAATGATTATATTTTGTAGCTGCTTTAAAAAATAATGTAATTTGTCCGTGTTTTTTATTTTTATGTTCTAAGCAGAAATGTTGTCTATTTCTTGTGTCATATTCGTGTATATTAGAGAATAAGTTAATTGTTCTTTCAAAGTAATTTGGTGGCGAATTTAGTCTATATTTGTGAATGAATATTAGTACATTTATTTCAATGATGTCTGTTATTTTTAACCAATTAAATATTATAAGCATTTCCTTTGTACTAGTTAACATATTATATTTTAAAATAATTCGCATTGCCTTCTTTTGCAAAATTTGAAATTTTATTATCTGTTTTATTTGCTAAATACAGTAAAGTTCCCATATAATAAAAATGGGGTAGAATAATTATTTTACACACTAATTCTTTTGTACATAATGATAAATAAATGCTACATCTATTAAAAAAAATTATTTTTTTTGATATTTTCTTTCTTACATGTTCAAAGTGTTCTTTAAATTTTAACTTTCTATCTAGTATTATGCCCAAGTACTTAATAGTATTTACTACTTTTATATCTTCTCCGTAAATTTGTACTATAAAGTTATTATAGTTTAAATAATATGTAACCTCTTTTCTTTTTCCTAATAACATGCATTTAGTTTTTTTAACATTAACATTAATTTATTTAATTCAATTTATCCAGGTAGTTAAATTCTTTAGATCTAGATTAAGTTTGTTTTTTATTTCGTCAATATTTTAACCTGATATATACAGTACCATATCATCAACAAAGAGATGAAATTTCGAATGTTGTATAATTTGATCTACATCATTTATATACAATAAAAATAATAGATGACCTAATATACTCCCCTGTGGCACGCTATGATCGATTGATAATAATGAAGATATTTCCTCATTACATTTGACTCTGTGTTTTCTATTTTCTAGATAGCTCTTAAACCATCATAATACCAATCCATCAATATTGTAACATTTCAATTTTTTGAGTAAAATCTCTCTATTTACAGTTTCGAAAGCCCGTCTTAAATTTATAAAATGTATCAATAAAAATAAATTTTAATCAGTTTTTGTTTTCCAGTCATTTAATAAGTACTGAAAAGCCGTTTTACAGTTGTAATTTTGACGAAAACCTGATTGATATTTATTTAATATATTATTTTCTATTATAAAATCTAACATTTGTTCAAACATTGTTTTTTCAAGAATTTATAAGAATGCAGGTAGCATATTTATAGGTCCTAAATCTTCTGCATTATTTGAATTTGCCACTTTTCTTATTGAAACTATTTTGGAGATTTTCAATTAATCTGGTACCTCACTTCTTTCTAAAGATAAGTTTATAATGTTTAATATTATATTTACTAGTTTATTTACATTCAGTTTTATAATATCTATACTAATTTCGTCAGGACTACTATTATTTGCAATATTTGAAATTTAATCGATTATATCTGATTTATCTAAAAGTTTAAAATTTTCAAATTTTGCAACATGCCCCGCAACTGGCAATATTTCTCTACTATATGGAATTGAGTTTATAATGTTACCAATACTGTCAATAAAATAATTGTTAAAATTTTCAGTGATTTCTTTAATATTACAATATGATAAACCATTAAACATAACTTCTATATAATTTACGTTACCGTTATTATTACCTGATATTATATCTTTTAAATTTTTCAACATAGCTTTTAAGCCGTTTTTAGTTTTATCTATATTTTGCTCATAATAGTTACATTTTCACTTACGTATTGAACTAACTACATTGTTTCTACATTTCCTATATTCTTTTAGTTTAGCTGTAAATACAAATTTTTTATACATAGGATCTCTGACTCTCATTGCTTCTAATACATCTTTACTGAACCATGCATCATTATTTTTATTTTTAACCTTTGGCATCATTTCATCTATAATTCCTATAATACTATTATAGTATATATATAGTTAGGTATATATATATATATATATATATATGTATATGAAATGTGTGTATATATTTAAGAGTCTTATCTACATAGTGAAATTGCAATGACTTATATTTTATGATATAACTCTATTTCTAATTAAGATAATTTGACAATTCTTTTTGTCATAATTAGATAATATTACGTTCTAACTATACAAGCTCTATCTATGCAAAATTTCAACTAGAAATATGTTAATTTGATGGAGTTTAAAATTATCAGTTTATCATTTAAGGTCATTTTATAAATATTTCTAATAAATATTTAGTAAAATAAAATTAGCACAAAACTAGAGAAAGATGTATACAATTGATTACTTCAAACCACAAAAAAAATATTAATTCGTTTTTAAGTTATATTAGACAAAACAATTTATTGCTGAACTGAAAACGGCTGTCGAAATGTGTGTATATATTTAAGAGTCTTATCTACATAGTGAAATTGCAATGACTTATATTTTATGATATAACTCTATTTCTAATCAAGATAATTTGACAATTCTTTTTGCCATAATTAGATAATATTACGTTCTATCTACACAAGTTTTATCTGTGCAAAATTTTAACAATACATATGTTAATTTGACGGAGTTTGAAATTATAGAAAAAAATATAATTTTATTAAATAACTTCTTATCTAATTAAGATTTTTTGATAATTTCTTTTAACATAACTAGGTAAAATGATTTAGTATTCACACAATTTTTGACCATACAAAAATTTGAGAAATTTTAAGTATTTCAATAAATGTTTAATTTTCGAGGGAATTAAATCGTCGAATTCTAAATAATTAAAAACGTAATTATAATGAGTTATATATCAATTGATAGCTTTTATTAAGTACGAGTTTTGTGCTAGAACAGATTTAAAAAATATTGAATGGTAATATAAATATTTAGAAAAAATTGTAAAATTTTCAGAGCACTTTATTCAAAATCATTTTTTTAATATTTCTGGAGAAGGGTATATGGCTATCTTTTATTAACCCATAGACGTAGAATGGTAAGATATTGGTTTCTTGTCGCACTTATAAGAATCGTATATGCACAATTAACATTCAAGCTTGCAACGAATTTTGAGAACGAAAATTCGACTAACCAATGTATGCTCTACTTTAGTACAAAGGGCCAAGCTGATTGGGTAAAGTCTGTATCCCTCTACCGAAGTATTGGTATATTTCTATTTTACTAATGTAAATGTAATGTAAATGTAAATCTCTGGTTTGAGTTGCTGTGGAAAAGATTTTTGCGACTATAAAACCAGCTGCTCAAGCTCAGGAAATCATTCTGGTTCTTGGACAAGGATCACCAAGGGAATTAGACCGTTACCACCGTTCAGTTGGTACGTAATCCTTGACTCTTTTCTCAGCCAAACCGAACCTAGTATTTTCCATAGTCGATTGTCTAGTGCGCTCCGTAGGTGTGAAAAGCTTCGACAACCCCTCACCTGGTAGAGCGCTCCGTAGGTGCGATCACCCGTGAGTTAATTCCTCCGTCGATTGTCTAGTGTGCTCCGTAGGTGCGAACAGCTTCGACACGCCCCTCACCTGGTAGAACGCTCCGTAGGTGCAATCACCCGTGAGGTAATTCCACCGTCTATTTTTTAGTGCGCTTCGTAGGTGTGAACAGCTTTGACACGCCCCTCACCTGGTAGAGCGCTCCGTAAGTGCGATCACCAGTGAGTGTCACAATTAATTACTGCTATCTGATACTCTTGCTAAAATCGAGTTCTCTTGGTCCTTCCGCCACCGAGGCTACCGTCCAGGCTAGTGCACGTCGCTGACGTGTTGGGACCGCCGCCGTCCAATCCGTCCAGCGAACCGTTCGCTGGCCAGTACACGTCGCTGACGTATGGTGACCGCCGCCGTCCAATCCATCCAGGGAACTGTTGCCAGGCCAGAGCACGTCGCTGACGTGTGGGTATCACGTCCGTCTTCGAGGTCAATCCGTGTAGTCGTTGCCAAGGCTGTCAATCCTAGGGGTGTCCACCAACACCACCGCGAAGACATCACATCGCCGCCGAGGCTACCATCCAGGCTAGTACACGTCGCTGACGTGTTGGGACCACCGCAGTCCAATATGTCCGGGGTACCGTTGCCAGGCCAGAGCACGTCGCTGACATGTTGTTATCGCTCTCACAGTCGAGGTCGATACGGGTAGTCGTTGCAGAGGCTGCCAGTCCGGGGGTGTTCACCAATTCCACCACCGAGGCGTCCCAATCGCCGTCCGAGGCTACCAGGACGTACTATCGTAGGCCACCGCCATCCACGAGGCTAACAGTCCGTGTCCATGGGTCCGTCCAATCCACCCGCTCGATCTGGTCTCCGCAATCACAGAACGGCGTTCACGTTGACGAATTAAACTCTCCAATCCACTGTGGTACTGTTCAATTCTAAAACTCTTGTTTGTTTATTAAACTATTTTTTTTGTTTATTCAGTTCACTAGTCGAGAGAATTATAGAAAAGCCTCAGGAAAATCGTCGGGCCGCGAAGCTTCACTATTTTCAATCGGAATGCTGTTCCATCCCATTTTATTCACATCTACGTTTTAGCTGTGCTCGTACTCCAAAGATGGCGTGACTAAAAACTGGTTCACGGCAATCGAAAAGTATTGTCCGGCCTTTCCGATAGCGACCGTACCGAGGTGACGTAGCACCCTGGCATTAACACGAAATGTGTTTGTCAGGACATCGGTTAGGGATACGGATGGAACATAATTCCAAAACGACCAGAACTTGCGTCTGGTCTGTGCACTAGAGAGTTTGCTCTCTTTCAAAATTATTATTTATTTTATAGTTGTTAATTCAAACCGACGAGGCACTTGAGGTTTATTAATATTCTTTTTGTTGACAGTTCATTACACAGCAGCATCTGGGAAATCGTTAGTTCACTAAGTTATGCATTTTCGACCGGAATGCTTTTCCATCCCATTTTTATCACTTCGACGTATTAGCTGTGCCCGTACTCCAAAGGCGGCGTGACTAAAACCTGGTTCACGGCAATCGAAAAGCATTGTCCGGCGTTTCCGATAGCGACCGTCCTGAGGTGGCGTGGTACCCTGACTCCAGCACGAAATGTGTCTGCTGTCAGGACATCGGTTAGGGTCACGGATGGAACTGAATTCCCGAACAACCAGAACTTGTGTCTGGTATGTTCACAAGAGAGTTTACTCTTTTGCAAAATTATTTGTTTATCCGAACCGACGAGGCCCCGGATGTATGTTGTAAATTTCATTAATACAATAAATATGATGTAAATATGACGTTATTAAACAAACATGTGTTACACTGATTTTGTGTTTAATTCCAATCACCTTTCTACCTTCTACAGTTTGTTATTCTACGACTTCATATATCGTACTCCAGTTATTACTAAATTATTAACTCACAACGTAGTTTTCTAGACGATCACAAATATAAATTTAATTTCAATTTCTTAGTTTACAAGATTCAAATCAGAATTAGTAAATATCTTGTAGTTTATTATTTTGTTTATGTTAACGAGTCAATAATCTTAAAATAAATTAGGGGACGCGTTACAATATATATATATAAGTAAAGATTAGATGAGAGTTATACCAAGTGGAGTAATCCTGGATCGATGGATTGAAAATTTGTTTAAATTAGTAACTTATTTGTTGAAATTGCGCTGTAGTATTATTTTGTTTGTTTATTATTTATTATTTTATTTATTTAGTACATAAAGTGTTTTTCCGTATCATTGATGAATTTTAAGCAGAGTGTATATGTTTTTTCAATTTTATGCTTAACTTAAGTCGTTTATTCATACATGTAAGTTTTCATTAACTTCTTTTTTTCATCTTGTACTTATTATTTAAATGTTTACATGCTTAATCTTATTATTTAGTGTTTTCCCTGATGAAGCCAACAATTTTGAAGGCGAAATATTGGAATTTACAATAAATTGAATAATGATTTATTATTCAATATATACCGCATATCCGTTATCCTTAACTCATATATATTATTACGGTAGTGAAAATTTTACTTTTAATTAAAATAATGATATAGGACATATATTAAACAAATAAATATTGTTATTATCTTGGAATGACTAGCGAAATTTATAGTAATATTATCAACAATAATGGATTTACAGAATTTCTTTAAAATGTGTTGAAAATATTGTGTACTACATATTGTCGTGATCAAAACGACTAACATACTTATATTCACCTATTTTCCGTACGAGAATAATTCTTGTGGAGAAAATTATATATCACAAATGATATCAAATCAAATTGCAACGATTTAAAACTTTCGCTGAATTTAAACCAGTGTTAAGTTTAAATATTAGTCGTTAGTAATAAATATAACAACTAATTTAGAAGACCCGAACAAAGCTGGTTTCCAAATATCAATTTTGTATGTAGTTGCACAAAGAATAAATTTTAATCTTGTATTTTCTGAATACATAAATAAGAAAGTTGTTAAAAAATTAAATTTTCAAATTGTATGTATAGATAAATACAAAGCAGAAGATATCACGTTATGGGTGGTTTTGCAATTGCTAATGATAAAACAGTTAATGATTTTGACTAGACAATAATTATTTATGTTTTTGGGAAGGCAAATTGGTGGGTTCCTTCAACTGAACAAATTCCAGCAAACTGTAAAAATATTATTATGATATTTATCAAAATGCTTTGTTTTTAGTTTTTTATCAAATGCCTTCATCTGGTGGATAATCGGAAGAACCTATGAAAATAATACAAATTATAAAGAAATCTCATTTTTTGTATATTAAATGCCTTGTACTTCAGAATTCTGTTGCCATTTTCAAAAACTTGTCTATTAAGAATATTTATCATTTAAGAATTATCAAGTATGTTACTACTGTACACTTTGTATGCTTCTTCATTAATAAGTTTTTTAACAAGCACAGTTTATGGACATCAAATTTTTCAGTAAATGAAATGTTAAATTTAAAAAGCAAATTTGGTTTTCATGTTGTAATAACAAGTGAATTTAAATCTGATCTGCCTGTTGAAAAAAATTATATTTGAAAAACGTGTCGATTGTACACCAGATGATTTTGAATGTATGGAGAGAGAGAGAGAGTTGCACTTATATACGAGATTTTGAAATAGTTGGTTATGCAAGAACCATCAAATAAGTGGACACTGTCAGATGGACGAAAATTAGTTTATAAAATTGACGAGTACACAGAAGCAGCTTATTTGAGGTATTTTAGTACATATTAGTAATATAAAATTGGTAAGTAAAAAATCGAATGCTTTGAACCGGAACTGAACCGAAAACCGAAAAACAAACTTATTTTTGCTAAAACTATAACCGAAACTCAACCGGAAAAAAATATCGGTTTATTTCGGTTTGATACATGTTGTAATACGTACGCGTTAACACAATTTTACTTTCCACGTCAGTTTTAATTTTTTTTTTGCAAGTAACAACCCATCTTATGCGAAAGAGTATTTGGTTTGTTTTTTGTTGATAAAATTATTGGAATTAAAAATGAAACAAGAATGATTACTTTGAGGCGGGTGTTTTTTTTTTGATAATGACCTTGCGTTTAATAATCTTTAAATATTTTTTTCATTTATTATTTTTATAATTTGACAGGCATTTTGACTGTTAGTCACTAATGCCCCGCTACATTAAATTTATTTTAGTTTTTATATATTGTGTTATAAAGTATTTACATATTTATGTTTTGTTTAGAAAGTCTATGATATTTTTCTGTGAGTTTAAGTTTTTGTTGAGGTTGTCTTTGAGGTTATTTACAATATTGTGTGTTTAGCTGTGTGAGTTGTATTTTTGACAGTTTGAAATTATGTGTTTTACTGTTATTTGTACATTGCACTTTTCACATATAGGTGGGTAGTTTTTGTCTAAGAGATGTTGATATGTTGGCAAGGGGTAGCGGACAATTCACCGAAAACAATTCACCGGAAACAGTTCACCGAAAACAATTCACCGAAAACAAATTCACCGAAGGAACAATTCACCGAAATACCAATTCACCGAAAAACAGTTCACCGAAAAACAATTCACCGTAATTTCGCACAAATGATATAATTCTTTCGTAAATATCAAAAGTTGAAGCAAAGGGTGATGGTGGGCGGCCTCGGAGGGAAGGGGTTTTATTAAAGAATAAATGAATTAAAAGTAGAAAACCTACCCACCACCTTTCCGTAAAGTGTTAAAGAAAAAAATTAAAAAAATAAATACGCTTTTTTTAAAAACATTCCTAATATCCATAATATTAATTTTAATTTAATTTAATTCTGTTTCATTTGATTATTCGATAAACTGTTTTTCGGTGAATTGTTTTTCGGTGAATTGGTACTTCGGTGAATTGTTACTTCGGTGAATTTGTTTTCGGTGAATTGTTTTCGGTGAACTGTTTTCAGTGAATTGTTTTCGGTGAATTGTCCGGATTCCGTTGGCAAGGTATGTCCGATTCTTAACCTGCTGAGTATTATTTGGTATTTTCTGTTTTCTAGTGTTGGCTAAGACTGAGTAACTTTTTTTATTTCTTTTAATTTGTTGTTAGGTATTTGTATCCATTTTGTCCTCTATTCTTCCGAGATTTTCTTTTTTATTTCTAATTTTATATCAATTCTCGTTATTGGTATTTTAGTTATTTTATCAAGTAGATTTGCGGATTTTGCTTTTTCGTCTGATTTTTCGTTTTCAGGTATATTTTTGTATACGGGAATCCATAGTAAAGTGATTGTTTTCCCTTTTTATTTTATGGCGTCATCTGTTGTGTTTTAAATGTCTTGTATTATTTTTTTTTAGTGTAAATGTTTTGTATGCTTTGTATTGCACTTAGTGAGTCTGTGCAAATTAGGTGTTAGTTGTGATTTGTTTGAAGTATGTATTCTATAGCATTCTTGATGCGCTATATTTCTGCTGTATATGTGCTGCATTCGGGAGTGAAATAAAATTTATATGTGGTTTGTTCTGTTATAATAGTACTACCGGTTTAGTTTTTTAATTTGGATCCATCAATGTAGACATAGTGGGCGTGTGGGTGTTCTTCGTTTATTGATTTAAATTCGTTTCGGTAGAGCGCGGGAGAAGTAATATTTTTTTGGTACTTTGTTAGAGTCAGGTTATATTTTGGTTGTAAGTATTGCCATGGAGGTGTTTTATGGTAGATTAGTTTTTGAATATTAGAGATTTTGATTTTGAGTTCATTTTTGTATCTGTGGATGTTTTGTTGGATTGGTGTTGATTGTTTTAGGAAAATATATAAATGCACTTCAATTTAAATAAAATGCACTTGCTATATAAAACTATAGTTTGGATACTTTCCACTGTAAATTAGATATTTTGCACTTTGTACAATCTAAGCTTTAATTTGAATAAGTTGCACTATAAATTTGATACATTCCATTATAAACGCCACGAAACCCTATCATCTGCGCTAGGTTAGGTTTAGGTTGTTTACTTATGGTATTATTCAATATAAACGCTTATCTTATTAGCGCAAATGATTGGTATTGGACTGGCGTAAATGATATGTGGCGCAAATAAGGACTGACGTAAATGATTCATAGCCCCCAAAGTGGAAAGTATCAGTTTTATAGTGAAAAGTAATTAATTCAAGTGATAATATTTATATAAATATATATATATATATATATATATATATATATATATATATATATTTATATATATATATATATATATATATATATTATGTACATGATAATAGTGATAAAATAATAATAATATAATAATATAGTTTTCATTTCCTATAAACCACATGGTATAGGAAAAGTAATTTAAAAAAAGATAAATAAAAAATAAAGTGCATAAGACTTTTACATTACAATTGAAGATTAGAACTTGTCACTGAGATAGTCATCAAACTTATAATAATTTCTTTCAATAAAAAATTTTTTAAAATAAAATTTTAGTTTTTATGCTACTAATACGCTTTGGTAAATGATTATAAAATATTAAACCAATGTGATTTGGGTTAAATTTAGTTTTATTTAAATGTGTAATTGGGATAGTAAAGTTAAATTTATTTCTTGTATTATATTGATGCAGATCGCTTTGAGTTGATAAATTATTTTTATATAATGAATAAACAAAATAACAAAATATAAATAAACTCTTGGAAAATTTAGCATATATTCATTCTTAAAGACATCTTTACAAGATTTTCGTTTGCCAAGAAAAAATATATTCCTAAAGGTAAGCATCCACGATGCGATTTTTTCATGAGAATTTTGTCTCATGAGATAAATATCTCAGAAACATACAAATGTCGTAGTGGAAACTATGATGAGAGATGTGAGACACTGTTAAATATCTCATGAGAGATTGTCTCATGAAACTTTTTTCTCTCTGCGTGTAAACTCTTGCGATCATGTCTCACCGAGACATCTACTATGAGATTTTTGTATCACGTTCTGCACATGAGTTTTTTTTATCTCGCCAAGCCCAGCTCACTAACCATTATCACCAACTGTCACCAACATCAGTGCATATATATATATATATATATATATATATATATATATATATATATAAATATTATATATATATATATATATATATATATATATATAAATATTATATATATATATATATAAATATAAATATATATATTATGTATATATATATATATATATATATTATGTATATATATATATATATATATATATATTATATACATATATATAAATATTATATATATATATATATATATATATATATATATATATATTATATATATATATATATATATATATATATATATCAATGTGTCCTTTTTTTCTATTCTAAATTTTATTTTGTTTAATAAATGATTAAAAACATCCCAGGACATTCGTACGAAATTTTTGTAACATTTCTCATATTTATTTCTTAATTCATTTAATAGATTTTTTATTAAACTTTTTTCATCTGATTTTTTTATCCACTCACATAACCAACATTTGTGTGATTTTTTTGTTTTGTTTGTTAACGACGCAATTATGAAACAAGCTGCAGCTATTCGTTTTTGTTTTTTAGAAACCATATTTCAACTATAGTTTTAAAATAAAATATCTCACTTGTTAAGTAACTCACTGTGGATACACAAAAATATCTCAAGGACAGCTACGTGAGACATATGAGACAAAAGTTTCATCTAACCAAACTCTCATGAGATAAAAGTTGTATATCTCACGTTCAGTGGAAACACATACAAAATAAGTGACTCATGAGACATAAATCTCATGAGATATTTATTTCATCGTGGACGCTTAGCTTAACGGCCATTTTTTGTAGTTTAAATACTCGTTTAGTAGAAGGAGCCTAACCCCAAAAAATAACACCATATATCAAAATTGGAAAGAATTTACCGAAGTAAAAAGTTTTTGCAGTAGCTACATCTGAAAGCAATCGTATTCGTTTAATAAAATAACACAGTTTTGTTAAAATGTTGCATACACTATTAACATGGTCGTCCCAAATCATATTTTCATGTAAATTTATGCCTAATAATTAATAACTGCTTAATTGAGATAATAATGTATTATTACAATATACAGATATTTTATCATTTTGTGTGTTTGAACAATTTACTATCACGGATCTAATGGTATTTACAGTCAAATTAAGTGATGCAAACCATGATGATGAAAGATTAGTAATAATATTGGAGGTTTCATTTGCATCAGAATTACATGATAAAAGAATGGACACGTCGTCAGCGTAAGCAACAAAGTTATTTGGACTGATAATATTTTTAATACCATTTATATAACGCTTTTGATGTGTGATTTCCATGAGTCACTATTTGTTTTCTTTTTTGAAGATATGAGGTTATCTCGTAACTTTGCAAAATTTTAATTAAATTCGAATGATTTACGCAGTCGAACGTCTTTGATAAATCAATGAATAAACCGTAAATATTCGATTTGTTTTCAATTGCGTTAAAGACATAATTTAAAAAATTAACAAGAGCTGAGGAAGTACTATAACCCTGCCTGAAACCGTGTTGCTCGTCGATAATTAACTTAGTTTTTCCAGAAATGATAAAATTTTAATCAGAACTATTTTTTCAAAAAGTTTGTAAAATACCGATACCAAGAATATAGGTCTATAATGCTCAATAAGTTCCTTATCTCCTTTTTTATGTAAAGCTATTACTTTTGCATGTTTCAAAAAGATCAGGAAATATACCAGTATTTAAAGATAAATTAATACAATGAGTCAATGGTAAAAGTCACAACAGTAGAAAAAGAATTACTTAAAGATAATATTGCTGTACGCAGTTCGGCTTCAGTTGCTGGATAAAAATACGTTGACTTTAAACAATGAATTGTGTCGGAGTCAAATATTTTGTTAGCGACTGACGGTAAGTCTGATAAAAGCCTTTCCGGTATATTTATAAAGTATTCGTTTAACATATTTGCAATATCAGTAGCATTATCAGCAATTTTTTCGTTTTGTATTAATTTATCAATATTATTATAATTTAAGTTATTTAAATTGAAGTTATTATTTATCAGTTTTCAGATTTTACGTGTAATATTATTACAAATTTTTACCTGATTATAAACTATTTTTGAATGAGTTTTTTCAAAATGATAAAAAAATGTTGTCAAAATTATTAAAGCTAATGTTTGTGTCATTAGAATTAAGGACGTCTTCCCACTATTCAATTAATAAATTTTGTTGAAGATTTTTTAAATTTGATTCGGAAAACAATCTTTTAGTAAATTTAATAGATTTTGAATTGACTTGAGAAGTACTATGTAAGCTAATTTGTTGAGCCGAATGATCTGAAATGTTATTATGAACAACTTTACTGGTAAAGTTTTCTGAGTTTACATTGGTAAATATATTATCAACACAAGTTTTGCTATTTCTTCAAATACGTGTAGGTTCATTTGCTGTATGAATTCATAATATCCAAAAATAGTTTTTTATCCTGGCTTTCTGTCAAGATATTTATATTAAAATCATATAAAACTAGAACATTGTTATCACAATTAATTCTAAATATATATGATAAACACAATTGTAATTGATTTAAAAATATGTTAAAATCGGATTTTGGCGGTCTGTATATCACCTAAACATAATGTAACAAGTTATTGTATCTAAATTTTACAGCACAACATTCAAAATTTAATTCGATATTAAGATCTTTAATAAAATTAATTTTTGACATTTAATATTCTGTTTACAGTAAATGCTTACCCCACCATGTATGTAACACTGTCTAAAGAAACCGTCGACAAAATTCAATCTATTTAGCACATATGCCGGTTGTTCGTCTGCACTTAACCAATGCTCTGCAAAGCACACAATATCACAGAAGTTATGTTTTAGGAAAACTTCGTATTTTTCAATTTTGTTCCAAATTGACTGCATGTTTTGGTGCAATATGTTAAGCGAAGAAGATTTGTTATCGGAAATTTTATTATTAAATTGATTTTTGTGACAGGTTGCTGACATTTTTTCTTGCCGATTAAAAAAAAATTTTTTTACATGGGTTTCTTTTGGCCATATTGACAGATCCATTGCGGTTTTCAAATTATAAGAGTAAATGCTGGCTTTGAAGGAGGCATAATAAGCTGGATATTTTGAGTTAAGTTTCACACAATCCGCTTCTGGAAAGTGTGGTTAAAGAAATTTTCTTTAATTTCTCTATGGAAGTGTCAGGATGTAGTTTGTAGATATGAAAAAAAGTACGGTTTTTAGATACTTTAATTGAAGTATTGACATCCAAACTGCTGTTGTCTATAAGCGTGTTTTTCCGAATATATTGTTTATTTTTTTCGTGAGATTTAATGTTGTTTCTATTTTTATCATCTGTTTTTTTTTACGCATCGAGCATGTTTGTAACGGAATTGTGTTTCTGCTTGTAGTTAGTGTTCTGATTGTCAACCTTCTGTTTAATTTTCCGTTTAATTACTTTGGTAACCTGTCGATCAGCTAGTTAATGCTGATTTTTAAATGTTTTGTCGATTCGAACATCTGATTCATGGCTTTTAATATTATTATTATTATTATTAAAATTTCTAACATTAGATGGTTCTGTATGCATAATTTTTGCGTTTTTAATTTCTATTAATTTAATTTTGTTCTTCAAGGAGTTTATTAGGTCTTGCTGATTATTTATAATAAAACTTTTATTTTCTATATTTTTTTCAAGATAAACTACTTTAATTTTTAATACGTTGCTCCAATTTTCTTCAATGACTTATATAAGAGCAGTCAAAGCTTGCCTTGACTTCGGTTAACTACAGTGGGGACGAGGTGATTCGTACTCAATTCAATAAAGTGCTCTATTCTGGGCGCCAGTGACTTAATGCCGTTGCATATCCTGCCTGAAACCTAAACCACAAAGTCCAGTCCAAGGAAGCGATGTATATACGATACTGGTGTGATGTTAGCTATAGTTGCTTAGCTGAGTGCCTAATGGGTATATCAAAAGTAAAAGGGATCGTTCGAATAATACTCGAGATTGAATTTAACAAATATTTAATAATTATAAATAAATATAAACAAAAATAATGGTAACAATATACAAATAATAGAAGTATTAGTAAATTCTATGATTAAATATATCACGACCAAAACTGAGTGTTAAATATCTATACAGGGTGCCCATTATGTATAGAATATAGTATATATCTCGGTAAATATCGGCTTTATTAAAAAAAATTGTATATGAAAGTTGTTTAACATTTTATTTTTCATAATAAGACAGCATTCAATTTTTTGTATTTTTGAAAACAAATGAGTAACAAATAACACTTTAATTTTTTTAAATAGCCATGTACCCTTTCATTAGGCTCATTTGATAGAGATTCTTTTTTCTTTTCGATAAAATAAAATCTTAGTACCCTTATACCAAAAAATTTTTGAAAAAAAATGTAAAAACTGTTATAAAGTTAATTTCACCAATAACATGAAACTAGATATCCGAGATCGTCAAGTATCTTATGAATCTACATTGTACAAAATATAACAAATAAACAAAAAACAAAATAAAACAAATGAACAAAAAAACTAAATAAAACAAATAAACGAAAAATAGTGTATGTCTCTTAACTAATTATAAAGCTTGAAGATAAAACGGAATTAGCAATAAAATGGTTTTCATAGTAATAAGTGTTTAAAATGTCCGCCATTAACTGCAAGGCAGCGGCCCAAAATATTACAAAAACCTTGAAAAAAATTTCTGAGTGATCTAGGAAAAATTGCTGTAGATTTAGCTTGTATTCGTTGTTCTAATTCTGCCAGATTCTGAGGTCGGTTTGTATACACTTTTGATTTTAAATATCCCCAAAAAAAGAAAACGCAAGGTGTAAGATCCGGAGATCGGGGAGACCACTCTACAGACCCTCTTTTGCCTATCCAACGGGCCGCAAGATTTGCTTGGCAAGCTGGAATAATTTGCTGTTGCAATAATTGCAAATAACGGTCACCAGTTAGAGTACCACGAATAAAGAAAGGTCCAATTATGTGATCTGCACAAATTTCCACCCACACGTTTAATTTCTGTTATGTTTGGGTATGGTTTTGGATCATTCAGTGGGGATTTTCAGCGGCCCAATATCGACAATTATGCCTATTTACATTTCCATTTAAACAAAACGTAGCCTCGTCAGAAAAAACAATATTATTTAGAAAATTTGGATTGTTGTTGATTCGCTCCATCATAAATTCACAAAACTCAACACATGTCGATCGTAGTCATCTTCGGATAATTCTTGCAATAAAGTCGGTTTGTACGGATGTAATTTTTCTAAATGTAATATTTTGTGTATTGAACCTTTATTTACGGCATGGTTTAAACATAACTGACGAGTTGAAAGTGTTTGGATTTTTTTCGATTTCTTGTAAAACATCGAGCTTTTTTATCTTCATTTGTCGCAGATCTGTGCTAACTACTGTCTAGGTAATTGGTTCTCGATTTGGATAACGCTCATTAAAAATTTCACATACTTCTAATTGTGTTCGTTTGCGATCCCCATAACCAACCATAATTAAAATTTCAATGCCTTCAGTTTCTGTTAAATGACCCATTTTTATTTTTCGATGTACCAACTTATCTAAATAAACAAGATTCTGTAACATTTATGGCCTACATTCAATTGTTAAGACAAATAAAAGGGATCTCGGATAACTAAATTCATGTTATTAATGAAATTAACTTTATTTTTACATTTTTTTCAAAAAAAATTTATTTACGGCATGGTTTAAACATAACTGACGAGTTAAAAGTGATTGGATTTTCTTTGATTTCTAGTAAAACATCGAGCTTTATATTTTTATTTGTCGCAGATCTGTGCTAACTACTGTCTAGGTAATTGGTTCTCGATTTGAATAACGCTCATTAAAAATTTCACATACTTTTAATTGTGTTCGTTTGCAATCCCCATAACCAACCATAATTAAAATTTCTATGCGTTTAGTTTCTGTAAAATAAACCATTTTTATTTTTCGATGTATCAACTTATCTAAATAAACAAGATTCTGTAACATTTATGGCCTACATTCAATTGTTAAGACCAATAAAAGAGATCTCGGATAACTAAATTCATGTTATTAATGAAATTAACTTTATTTTTACATTTTTTTCAAAAATTTTCTGGTATAAAGGTAATAAGTTTTTACGTCATCGAAAAGAGAAAGAAAATCTCTATCAAATAAGCCTAATGCAATGGTACATTGCTATTTAAAAAAATTAAAGTGTTATTCGTCACTCATTTGTTTACTAAAATAAAAAAAATTGAAAGCTGTCTTGTTATGGAAAATAAAATGTTAAAAAACTTTTATATACAATTTTTTTTTATTTCACAGAGATATATATACTATATACCATACATAATGGGCACCTTGTATAAATACTGCGATAAGCATAAATTTGAGTTAATCACGCGAATTATAATAATTGTAAAATAACGTGCGATACAAATTGTAAATATCGAAACAAATAATTACGAGCAGGTGACGTGTTTTATGTCAAAAAAAAATACAATATAGTAGTCTCTAATTAGCCTTAATTAGATCCAACTAAGTTCACATATAATAAGACAAAGTCTACTACAATAATAACTCATTCAAGTTATACTCCAAAATACTGATATCGCGATGTCTACATATAAATCGTCGTAACAATTATTTCAAACTAATAAATATACGTTAACTATCGCAGCCAAAATATAAAATAATGTAATATAATAAATTATTAAATGCAATTAGGAATTACTAAATAAGCCATTGATATAATAACAATCAGCAGATGCTTAAACCAAAACTCTAAATTATTACTTGAATATAACAAAATAAATAACGTTAAATAAGTTTAACTAATTTAATCATTACTATGTATAAATACCAAGGCCCGTATTCTCACCTCACTTTTTCGTAAAAAAGTGCTTTTATCATTAATTTCAAAATAACTTTTTGCTTCTGTTTGTCATCAAATATAAATAATTTTTCTCTATTTGATCATTTTTATTGTATTTGGTATTATGAAATTTAAATAAACTATTTTAAAATGCTTAATAAATAATTTTAAGTGAACGTCAAAAGTACTTTTGGCAAAAATTACTTTTATAACTGAGGTGAGAATACGGGGGCCAAGTTTTTAATTTATTTTTCTACTTAACGATGCATTCTATAATAATGGTTTTTTCAGAAAAAAAAATAAAAACCAAAAAATAAAAAAAAATTCTAGCGCCCAAACGACACAAGCTATCAAATCAAAACTAAAACCAAATTATAAAACTTTTTATGCCCTATCGAAAAGTATTTCTCCGAATTTTACTTCAGAAAGAAGTATTCTGCATATTATCGGTATCCCATGTAATTTCCCTATGTCAACCTGGCGAACAATATATATATATATATATATATATATATATATATATATATATATATATATATATATATATATATATATATATATAGTTAATATTCACATATTATCATTAACGAATAATCTGAAAATGAAAAATTCATATCGCCTCGACCTGGGATCAAACCAGGGTCCTTCCACTTGCCGGGCGGAAGCTCTACCACTGAGCTAATATAATATGTAAATATTAACCATATATAATTGATGTAACTATCAACTAACCAGATTTATGTATTATATATATATATATATATATATATATATTCATTTTAACTTACAATGCGAGGTCATCTTCAGATTTAAAAATTCACTTTCAGCGAAATTCAAAAATAATTATTCAAAATTAGTCAAATTTTTACAAAATATTATTTTAGTACTTGCAAAAATTATATAATTTAGTTGTTATACATTACTGCTCACTGATAATGTTAACGTGGTCCATATATGGGTTTACTCATATGCTTCAATCTTATATGAATATAAATCACAAAATTTCAGTACGGGAATAATATTTACAATGTTAAAAATAAAATTTTCTAATTCGTTAAGAATTGTTGACGTATAAAATTTATCAAATTGTGACTGGTCGAATAGCGTTGAGTGTATTTTTTTTAAGAAACTCATTGTATTATAAATATATTTTTTACGTAGCGTATGTGGAGTAACTAGAAGGAATTGGGTACGAAATTGATTACTATATAATGAGTGTGAAATTTAAAAAAAATATTGTTGCACATGTTGCCGTATTAGTCAGTTCAATCATTTTGAGCAAATGCCTAATAACGTTTGGTTAATTTATTAGATTTATTTTGAAGGTATACGTTTATAAGTGGACGTACGATATGTGGATGGAGTGGCTTGCGTGGTTTCCAAGTTCTAGGAATAGAAGGACATATATTTCTGAGTATCATGAATGTGTATGGAGATAGAGTTGCTTATCTGAATAGAATTGTTTGGAGAAAATTAATTTTCGGTTAGTGTAAAGAGTTTATGGCTAACCTTTTCGGGTACATGGCGTGATTCTATATATATATATATATATATATATATATATATATATATATATATATATATTGTGTAACATATAAATACCAAAAAGTTAATTTTTTGAGGTTTCCTTATAATCTAATCTTAGTTTAAACCAAAGAAAACAAACAAATATATACTTATACAAGATATTTAATTTTTATTGTAATTGAAACATATGATACAACAATTTTGTTTTTACTTCATTTAAGGCATTATGTTGTGAAAAAGTAGTTTCCTGTTGCTCTGTAAAAATAGTTAGAAATTAGTTTTACATACAAATTTTTATAAAAATTTTATAAAATGATAAAATCTTAAATTTGGGATCAGTATATCAATATTTTGAAGTATTCTCGCTAGACCATTTGTACGTAAATACATCGCAAAAATTAGTTAGATCATCACAATTAGATTTCATTGTAATGGCGTATATATTTCTTATGCAATATATGTTCCATTTTTGAAATGATAAAAATATAAATTTTTCATGCAGATTTTTCTAAAGAAATGTTTAAAATTAGCGCATACTGTAATTTTAAAGATTATAGTAATTAATATATTCTCTCAATATAAAACAAATTTAAATAAAATGATACAAAATTTAAATATGACAATTCATCAACAGCGTATATAGTAGCTTCGCACTCTACAAATTGAAAACAAAAAATTAAAACCAAATTTAATATTGTTATTCTTTTAATAATTTGTTTTTGAATTTATATGATTTTGTGTTCGAGAAACAAGTTACTAGGTAATAAATAAATGACTAGATCATAAAATTTTATAGATTTTTCAATCAATGTTAATAATGTTATTTAGTGTAATGTCATTTGTATCAAGTTCCCTGATAAAGACAAGCGTTTAGTTTCGTCGTAACGTTGATTATAAAAAAATGTTAATACATGACTTGAATCTAAAGCAGTTTTATTTTAAGTGATATTTTCTTCTAAAGTTACTAGAAATCTGTAAATATTACAAAAACTTTGAAATAATTTTGGAGTTTTAAAATTTTTATACATTTATATGGGCCATTCTACTTGAACTCGGATGAAAAAAAAAGGTTGATCCTCTCAGATTTGTCTGTAAATGCATATACTTGTTCATTATCATCGAAAACTAAGTAGGAAGTCCTTTATATGGCCCATTGCGTATCAAGATATTCAATGTGCGAATGGTCATGCTACTATAAAAATGCATTCACTTTCTGAAAAAATAAAGTTCGATTTCAGGTAATACAAAATTTTGATAGAGAAGACCAGCTCTGCCGCAGTATCCGACATACCAAGGATTACAAGGTATTGTAAACTCACACATTTGTTTTGCCTACATAATATATTCAAACCATTAAATGATAATAATTTGTTTTTATAAATAAATCGAATTTTGTTTTCAGATCAAGCAAGAGGAATAAATATAGCAGTTAAAACTTTACAACAAAAAATTTTACACTTATTTTATATTAAAATGGTATCATTTAAATTGAAATTGTTTAAAATATTTGTTTCAATTTTACGGGTTGCTTGACTCTAAATAGTTTTTTGCTAATATCTAATGATTAAAACTAAAAAAAAATACAAAGTATTTATGTTAATTTACGTTAATTTCAACTAGAATAAACATTTTGAAATTTTATTATATATTTACTCATTTTAAGACCAGAAAAAATAATATGTCAAGTTTAAAACATTTTTCTTAAATCAAAAAACCCATACCATGAATTTTTGACATATTAAAATATGGGTCTTTTTCTACAAGTTGGCAAAATTTCAGCGGAAAGGGCATTTTCAAATTATTCATATAACTTCCCACATTTATGCTGAAAGTCACTCTCGTTAGCTGAACTGAAAAGCCTGAAGTTAATTCTTTTTGAATATTATTCACCTATTTTTATTAGAATGATCGTTGAATTAATATACATATTTTTTTCCGAGTTCTCTGTGCGGGAAGACAAAAATGGCCATATATGAATATATAGAATAAAAATGAGAACACGCTGAAATGGGCCATATAAGGAACTTCCTACTTAGCTTTAGATGAAATTGAACCAGTATGTCTTTGATTATATAGAACTGGATATCACAAAATATGTACCGTGTATGAAGAACAGAGATAGAGAATAAAATGTAAAAACGAATTGCTCAAGCGCAACTGTATATGACAACTGTATATGACGGTGTTTGCGCAATACAGTTTTACATTTTATATTCTCTGTCATTTTTACACTTATTTAATTTATATATCTGTCTTCGTCTGGCCTACAAGTACAAAAACTTGGACATTATATTATAGGCTTCAGCGTATCCAGTTCTATATAATTAAAGCAGTATGTGCATTTTCAGACAAATCTGAATAGGTTGATTGTTTTTTATCCGATTTGACATAGAATAAACCATATATATTTAAATCTGTCTTTTATGTAATTAGACAAACATTATTATGTAAAAATATACATATCATTAGTAAAATTACATCTTTATAGGCATTTTGTAAAATTACATATGTATTTTTGTTTAATTTTGTACTGGAAATAGTTGTCTGTTTACTGCAATTAAGTGTAATTAATATAATAATTACATCAATAAATGTAACAAATTTTCAATAACACAAGTAATATCAAAATGTAATACATTTTAGAATTTTACAAGATAATTTTAAAAATAAATTTTTTTGTAAATTGAATATCATTGGTAACAGTGTCCAACGATAATCATTGAAAACAAAATTTACAATATAGATATTTTGACCATTTCACAATGACTAATAAAAATATAAATTAATAATTTTTTGAATACGCACTTTGTTTGTGTCCAGTAGCCCATATTTACAACAGGATCGCAGACACCAGGTAGGAGACATCGTTTTACTTCATAAAGTGTTTGACTTGATATGGAATTTGCAAAATATCTGGTAGAAGCATAGTGACTGCAGCTCACTAAAATTTTAATTTCATTTTTATCTCACGCAATTAATCATTATTTTATTCTTTTTAAATAATCGTCGTACTTAAAACAATAAAATATATAATAAATAAAGTCACTATATTACAGAAAGTAACGCAAAACGTATGATCAACACTGATTTTCCTGTTAATAACTAAATAACAAGCAAAATTTTTCTTTTTTATTTTGGCGTTTGTGGCGTTGTATCGCTGTCTGATTTTAATCGCAAGGGGTACATATTTGACAGCCGTTTGAATATTAAAGGTTATGTGGAATTTAAATTTATTTACTACATTGCTAATATAAAATAAATTAAAGAGTAAATTTTTTTTTGTCTTTGAGGTTGTTTAACTTTTTTTATTTTTTAATCAAAAATATACATTAAAATAACTACGTAGATATATTTTGCAGTAAAATTACCTGGTAAAATTAACTATTTTATTTATTTACTTATTTATTTAAAATATTTTAAAGTATTTTTATAAAAAATTCAGAAAAATTACGATTTTTCCGCGGCACGCGTCTTGCTTTCTCTGAGTGACGTCATAACGTTTATCGAACTATCATCTGTTAATGTACCTGTCATCAGTTTATCGAGCAGCGTTGCCTTATGTTATATTTACATTTTGATATTTAAATTAAAATAAATATTACGGTTGGGAACTATTATTTTATACCAATTATTATTATACAGGGTGTAACAGAATAACTATTCCTAATTTTCAGAAATGATAAAGTGCACTTAGTGAAACATTTTTTATTAATAAACTTGTATCCGAAAATTTCTCTGTGTCAAGATACACTAGATATTGTTAAAAACAATTTTAATTATTACAACGTCAAAGAATAGTTAAGTTAAGGAATATTTTATTAGAAATAATAGTGCATTAAACTTTATAAAAATTGTTCGAAGTTACGAGCACCATTTTCGATACACAAGTTGTAAGGATGTACAGGCTGGGCAAATTTGGACGTTTTCATAGGGGAACTCGGAAACTATAAGAAATATGGAAAAATAGACCGCGCATCCTCGATAGCTTTTTTTGAGAGAAACTCAATTATGAAAACAAAAATTAGCTATCGTCTTTTGTTTTCGAGTTATAGCGAAAAGTTCGCTTTTTCCGTATTTTGATAAATGGCGATATCTCGATGGTTTTTTAAATTAGATGAAAATAATTTTCACATTCTTAAGGCACTTTTTTGAGTAGAATGAAATGGTCTTAACGGAAATTATTATTCTCCGTTAATTCTCGGGTTATAACATAAAGTTGTGTTTTTTACAATCGACTGCAAAAAAAAAAAAATTTCCGGACACTAGTTTATTAATAAAAAATGTTTCTTTATGTGCCCTCTATCATTTCTAAAAATTAGGAATAGTTATTCTGTTACATCCTGTATATTATAATTACGCGTTATGAAGACGAACATAAATTTTCAAATGAAACACGTAACTTTAATTTTAACTTAACAGATAGAATATTAAAGCAACGTTTTTTGCGATAACATTAAGAGTTTTACAAATTTCTAAAAAAATTTGAATTATATATTAGTTCACTGCTATTAAGTGGAAATTAAAATATTTGTAAAAATAGCAGATATAGAAACCATTGTTTTGCTTTTATCGCAAGAGGCACCGAATACTGATACATATCACGACGAGTAAATTCAAATTTGACATTCAATTTTTTTCTTATTTATTATAAATAATTTTGATCTAAAACATATATTTACGTAGTAATTTTAATGTATATTTTTGATTAAAGAAATAGAAAACAAAACTGCAATGACTGCCCTTTTGTATAAAAATTAATGCCCATTTTTATAAAAAAAAATTTCCTATTATCCGATTAGTTATTTCAAAAATAATCCATTTATTTAACATTAAGAGAGTACCTAAATTAAATGTAATTTATTCTATAGTTAATATTAACCACTGTTTATTAATACCGAAGTAAAATATTATTAATTACTTAGTTATTTTTAATGTAAATTATCTATAATAATAGTAAAATTGTAAAAACTATATAGTAGAAAATATTAGTTATTACTTACTAGCATCAAGACTGCAAGACGGTTGTGCCCTAATACCTTGATTAGGCCAAAAATCGGCAGAACCGCATGATACAGGAAAACCAAAACCACCAGCATCAGTGTGAATTATCTCAACAAACGTTGCATCGGAAGCATCTAAGTGAGACGTCAATTGAAACAGTGGACCAGCTGGATCAAGGCCTGAACAAAATAAAGATAATGAAAACTGTCGATTTTTGATTGAAATAGAATTCTATGTTTTTAATTTTTTTGAAAGTTTTTTGAGTTCCGCAGCAAGGTAATATCGTACCATTTTAATTTTAATAAAGAGCATTACTAACAACATGATGTGCTTTACTATTTCTTATTATCCTCTCTATCATTTTGCCAAAAATAACTGTAATTTCATTTTTTGTTTGTTGTTTACTAGTAATTTATTGGAGCCACAATAGAACAGATTGTATACAATTTCATATATTAAAATTGTCTCTCTGACAAAATAATGTCTTTCGTTTCATCTTCGTAAAAAATTCATACTGGTCAGGGATCACATCGTTAATTCATGCATTGGTAGATTTTACATGGACAATGGACACTTTTCATATAATGTAAAATCTACCAAGGCATGAATTAATGATGTGCTACCTGACCAATATAAATTTTGTACGCTGATAAAACGAAAGACATGTTTTTTGTCAGTGAGATAACACTGAGATATGATATTGAACACACCCGCATTTATTTAAAGTTTATGATTTCAGCGGCAATGCTGATTTTGTAGCAAGAACTATTTCTTAGACATTTGTTTATATGATTTGGCAATTGACCATTTGCACAAAGAGAAATAGCAATTATACTACGATTATTACTAAAGGTAACACAATTAGATTTCAGTATTCAAATTACATAGTTTTCTATTATACCAAAAATCTATCAACTTTTAACATTGGACATGTTACATAAACTAACAATATTTTTTAATATGAAATTTATTAAAGTAGTAAAAATGGGGGTTTCCATTTGAAAAAAAATGAGATTTTAGTGTTTTTTGAACTCCAAGTTTACAGAAATATTCTAGGTATATTTCTGAATAATTTTTATTTATTTTTTCATGAAAATATAGACGAAAGCTTTTTTAATAAGACCCCGTTTACAAACTTCAAACATTTAATTGTATTCTTGAGATATAAACATTGAAAATATGTTGCCAATTTCAAACAAAAAATCAAAAAAAGTTGAAATACGTCAAGGACAATAATTGGTATATAGTAAAATGTTATTAACGTATAATATATAAAATTTACTCTTAAATTTAAAACTGAAATAAAACATGGTATTTTATTTAAAATATGAAAGTTATCATCGATGTTAAACTGGACGTGACATCTTATTGCCAATATTTGACTTCAACTGAACATATCGGAATACACTTATGCACCAAATTTCTTGATAATATATTATATAGTTATTACAATACAGAAGTTTGTCCTGGGACACGCTGTATTTCTAATGATATATAAATATGTATTTGTGAAATGATTAAAATATGAATTTTAATATTATTTTTTAATTTATATGTAAAATAAGTGCTTCTGTGTTTGAGGGATTTTTATTTACGCCACGATAATATACTACTACAAAAATTGTATATATATATATATATTGTGAAATATGTTTATTATCTACCTAACAGGAGTTGAAATTGAACTTGATTGACAACTGTCACATCATATTTGAAACAGTTTTATTGAAAAATTTGTAGAAATATAGTCATGTAATATACTGTAATATCTTTAAAACTAAGTAAAAGTTTTTTCAAAACTCATTATATTAAAATATAACAGCTTTAAAATTTAGATCCGTACCAATTTTTATTAATAATTGACGTTTCAACATACTGTACGTACATCATCTTCAAGAAAAATGATACTCATACAAGCGATATATATATATATATATATATATATATATATATATATATATATATATATATACAATAAATAGAAGAAAAATAGAAATTAATATTGCTGGATCTAGAAGTTGTTATGATAACAGTAAATTGATAACAGAAGCTATAGAAATTCATAAAAAAAATATAACATCAATTAGTGTTAAAGCACTTATTTAAATAAAATTTGACTTTCTTAAAATAATAATTTATAAATTTCATAATCTAGTTTCTTATTTTGTTTTTATGTTTTATTTGTTTACTGTAAATTTAATTTATATCATTGTTTCTGATGATTCTGATGAGTACGTCGAAATGTCTATTTTTGATAAAAAAATAATATAGAACTAAATCCTAAAGCCGTTTTATTTTATCCTTGTGCATTAAGTGATTAATGAAAATCAGTAATTATACAAAATAAGTAGATATTTTGATCATTCCACAATGACTGTAAGACCTTCCATAAGAAGTATACAGGTCTATGCACTGCAATTTAATTTTGTTGCCCACAAAAAATATTGCGGTAATGTACACTTGTGCAAATAGTTTATATTCTTTATTCAGCTCGTTCTCTCAATTTAACGTATCGAAATTACTAGTTATGAAGTTAATTTAAAAGCAATGAATATATAAGACAATTTGCCAATATTGAAAATGTATTACAACAAATAAAAAATGAAATTACATTGACTTCTGACCAAATGATAGAAAAATTATTTAAGAATCTTTGAGACAAACTAGATTATTGTGTAAAAAAAATTATGGAGTTTATCTTACTTTATTATCTTTATATCAAAACTGATAAAAAAATTAAGATTTTCTTTCAATTAAAAAAATTATTAGATTCCTGTTTATCATCCTGTATAAATATATTTGATATTAATAATATTTACCAATAATACGTTGGAGTTTTCCGGAGAGTCCTTTAGCAACTAGTCCAGAAATCTGAGCACCAATACTAAATCCAATAAATTGTGACTTAGTAATACAGTTGCACTGACTGAAGAATTGATTAAAAAATGTTTGAAGTGGATTTACTGTCAAGAAAAAAAGATTTTATTTATTATATTTCTCAGGTGAATAAAATTTTTGTATTTTAGTAGTTATTGTCTATATAGGGTCATGGTCTACGGCGAGATAATGTTGGTTGTAAGGTTTTGGGTGCTTTCAATACTTTTGTTAGAAACGTAAATGTTTCCTTAGAAGCACCCTTATTTGAGTATATATATATATATATATATATATATATATATAATGCTGTTTTGGTGCCTTGTGGTGCAACTAAAAAAAATCAGGTACAAAATAGATTAGTGCATAATAAGTGTAAAATTTTTAAAAAAATGTTGTTATAAAAGTTGGTGTTAATCAGTGACAATTACGTTCGTTAAAGATATCTCAGCAATTGAACAAATCGCTGTCGGATATATACTTCACATGTTTGCATGCACTGCATAGTATTTCATAATTAAATTTGCGGTAGGTATTACTAACAAATCTACAATGGATAGTAATTATAAACTTATCAAGAAAATAACTTAAAAAAACAATATCTTTAAGATAAAAATACTCCAACAACTTTAGTCTCGTTACTTACAAACTTACGTTAACAAAAAAGAAATTTGACGTACGAGATTCAAAGCCCATGAACAAATTCAGCTACATTCAGTAATAATTTCTCCAAAACTAAATCTTATAGGATATCAATATATTATACAACACAAAATTGTATTCAAGATGTTTCATAAATTAACCCATCTTTACTAAGCTGATATACTTCCAATTTTAAATTTATTGTTGATAATAACTGACTTTTATGCAACGCGTTTTGCGTAAACTTTTTGTGTAATTTGTAAAAAAATAAAAAGAACTATTAAGTTCGGTTTAGTTTAATCACAGATAGAATTGTGCTGTTTGATTAAATGCAACTAGTTTTTCGAGATATCTTTGGTTGGTTGGAATTGAAATATATATTAGTTGCATTTTAAATCTAGCGGATAAAATATACAGAATTAAACTACATAAGCCACATTTTATCTCAAGGTAATGTACAAATCTTATGGCAAATTCTTTGTATTAATTTAAATTTTTAGGCCTTTTATTCCACTTTTTATACTTAAAAAAGGGTTAAGGAAAGGTTGCTCTACTGATTGACAAAAAAAATTTTTTGCATGTATTTAATTACTATAATGTCTAGAATATTAGGTTGAAAGAGATTTGTCGATATCTAAAGTAATATCAGACGTTACAGTCTGTTAAGTGAAACAATGCAATTTTCTGGTAAGAAAAACTTTGAACTCGTTTTTTTCTTAACAGCATTTTCCAGCGCGCGGGGCACTTTAGCGCTTCAACGGATGAACGGATTCACTAGATTCTTTATGAAGTAGAGAGAAAATTTTTTTTAAAAATCTATTTATAAATAATTTTGTCCGTTAAAAAAAAAACAGAGCAAAAAAGTTTTTTTTTTAAATGGCTCTAATTTTGTTAGCGGTGGCAAACGATAGGGCCCTCTAAATTTAATTTAAATTACTAATTTTTAATGCTTTTATGATTCAGACATACAGGGAAAGCTGTAAAACGCCCCGCATAAAAAAATTTGACATGATTTGTGAGGACTAAAGCCGCCATTTGTTTTTTTTTTATGAAAAAAATTAGATTTTATTGTACATTAACCAAATAATAAAACTAATTAAACCCCATTCTAAAAAAAGCACTTTTTCGATGAGAAAAAATTCCAAATTTCATCCAATATTCAGGCTTAAGTACAGCACATCCCCTTAAAAAAATTACCCTTTTGTGAAAACGTGCTACACATAAATTATCCGAGTATAAATACTTTGTAATATGTGTCATTAATCCAAAATTAGTTTTACTTACGTGTGTCAGCAAATTTCAATTATATCCAAAATGTAGCAAGAAAAACAAAAACACATGTATCTAGTTCTGATCATAAAAAAAGTAAAGTCAATGGCAAACTTTTCTCATCCGTTTACTTATGACCTGCGCATATCTAGTGCTACGCACTGTTACCAATCGAGACAAATCAAATATCGAACAAATCAACTTCAAATAGATTACAAATAAAGTAATTATTTAAAATAAAATAAATATAGAAAATAAATAAACGTTTAATAAACATTTAGTTAAAAAAGATATGTGAACGATTTTGAAGGTATAAGTTAGCTCTTGGACATCCGATGAGTAGATGGAGAAATTCGTATAATTGAGAGAGTAGTTTGCGAGGGCGAAAATTTCCAAGTACTAGGAATAAAAAACGTGTATGACAGATAACATAAACAGATAACAGACAGATAACATAAATATGGATAAAGTTAGAGTTGCTTGTTCGGATAGGATTGTTTAAAGTAAATTAATTTCGGAATAGTGAAAAGAGTTTGCAACCCACTCTTTTGGGTATATGGTGTGAATTGAGTATTTATGCATTCGTATTTGTATATTCTACACACATATACAATCTCGCTATGTACCTGTAAGGTTGTGGCACAAACTATTTTTATTTAAACAGAAATTAGTTTCTGATAGACAGTCCTATCCAGACAAGCAACTTTGGTTTCAACCACTTTTATGATGCCTGGGTACATTCAATCCGGCAAAACATTCTCAATCATATTTCCGCATCTACTTACTGGATATCTACTTGCAGACGTATACCTTCAAAATTATTCACCTAGATATTCTTTTAATCAAACGTTCATTATACAATCACTCCAGATAGCCGAACCATCTTAACTGCCTAACACCAACTTTTGCGACAATATTTTTAACAATTTAACAATTTTTATACACTAATTAATTTCGCATCTGATACTCTACTCAAAAATCTAATTTCCACAGCATTAATTTTCCTTTTGTGCTTCTACAGCGAAAAGCAACATAATAATTAGCTTTTAATAAGACATATTGTAATAAACAAATAAAAATTTAGTTAACTTACTCATACAGGTAACATTAACTACAGCCAAACCATAAGACGCAGCCATATTTAGTGGCCATGCCAAAGTCTCATTTGACCATTTCTGAACTAAAGGTCCGTACGAAACCGCAACTAGGTTAATTTTTTGCGTAAGAAGAGCTATATAAAACAAATATATAAGTCAAACATAAGTCAAACAAAAATTATTTTAATTATACAATACCTGGAATAACAATTGCCGGACTTTGATCAGGTAATTCATTACATAATAATGCATTTTCAGACCACCCATGCAAGTAAAAAATGAGTGGAAGAGATGGATCGTATGTTGGTTCTTGTAATATTGATGTAGCGTCTGCTAATGAAAATATTTTGAAGTTGCTCATTGATGGTCTAGAAGGCAAAATCAGTTTCGTAATTAACATTGAACAAAAATTTCTAATTGTATGTCTGCTTGTCATGCAACCAATTTATATTCTTTACATGAAACAAATTTTATTAATTTTAATATAAGTTAGTTAATTCTTTACCGTAATATTTAAATTAATGTACCATTGTCAAAATGTGAAAAAATTAAATTAATAAAAACAATGTTATACATGATTTTATTGTCTCTTTGACATAAAAAGTATAAAATTTGTAAAAATGTTGTTGCAAGAATGGTACCTAGTTAATGAGTTAAGATCCTGAAATAAAGAAAACTACAAACCACATATAATAAATTTTGAATATAATGCAATAATAACATTATACTTTAGTTCAAATATTTTTGACCTATTTCAATTTTTTGATTTTTTGTTTGAAATCGACATCTTTTAGGATCCGTATCTCAGGCATGCAATCAAAATTTTTTGCAATTTGTAAATAGAATCTAAATAAGGTAGCCTTGGACTAAATTTTTGTAAAATATAATTTAAAACTATGTAAAAATGTGCCTAGAATTTTGCTATAATCTTAAAGTTCAAAAAACATTAATGTATATTTTCCTTTTAAATGGAAACTCCAATTTTCTACTATTTTAATGAAAGTTGATAGATTTTTAATGAAATAGAAAAATTTGTGATCTGGATATTTATTATTTATTTAATTAGCATAATACTATAAATAGAGTTTTTTTCGATATATTGTTATTACGTTATTAATCTACCTTCGATACACAACAAAATTTAATGATCAATAAGCTACATTTATACTGCGGTTTTAGTAGTAGCTGTATAGTTACTACTGCATTCTCACTCTATTACTAAAACGGCAGTATAAATATGGTTTAATGATCATTAAATTTTCTCGTATGTGAAGATATGAATTAATCATCAAAAACAAAATTATTAGTAATTAAGTATTATACTATTTTTATTTAAAATACTGAGTTTTCAACAAATCGGCAAAATATGAATATATTTGAGTATTTTTTAATGAAAGATTATTTTTCATAAACATATTTAAATACTTATTTACTAACTTGTAACATTATTTATCATAGCTAACATACTTATATTAATAAAATAATAACAACGAATCCAAATTACATAATTTTCTACTTTTTCTATTTTACTAAAAATTTCTTAACTTTCAACTTTAACATAAACAAACACTATTTTTTAAAGTAGTGAAAAATGGGAATTTTCGTTTAAAAAGAAATAAGATTTGAATGTTTTCTTAAAGTTTAAATTTATAGCAATATTATAGGCACATTTTTAAAAAGTTTTAATTTATTTTTATATGAGAAGGTAACCCAAATCTTTCATAATATGAAACGATTTACAAATTACCAATATTTGATTATATTCTTGAGATATGTACCTTGGAAGATGTAGACGATTAAAAACAAAAAGTCAAACAATTTGAAATATGTCAAAGAGAGTTATACTAAAGTAAAATATTATTAATGTAATATTTTAAATATTATTATATGAAATTTACTCTTAAATTCAAGAATAAAATAAAAAATAAGATTTTCTATTTAAAATAAGAAAGTTAGAGTCGACTTCCGATTAAACCCAAAGTGAATTCTTATTGTCAATATTTTATTTAAACTGAACATATTGCAATAACCCTATATACTCTATTTACAATATTGTATAATAGTTTTCAAAGTACAGATAGCGTAAGCTCGTCGTGGGACACCCTATATATATATATATATATATATATATATATATATATATATATATATATATATATATAATTCCTAGGTGGAACATGGGGCTACACGTTAGAGAAGCTTAATATATGGTTTCCTAAAAAATTTCATTGTCAGTGGTGCGGGTCGTTAGCCCACAGCAAGCAAGAAACCTACAGCTTATAGTGAATTTCGAACTAGTCAAACCAAGCTGATATTAGTTCAGTGGTACAAGGTTTTAATACCAGAAATAATATTTAATTTAATTTCCGATATAAGCTATATATTTATTTATTTTATTTTTATTTTACTTATTTAGTTACACCAAACAGACAAAAGCCTAATTAAATGGCGCAAACATAGACTTATATATATATATATATATATATATATATATATATATATATATAAATAATGTCACATAAGAGTTTGTTAGTCAACTTACCCATTAAAATACATAAAATTAATAAATGGTGTTACACTTTCAGGAGTACATTGACAATTAGCATTAATGATTGTTAATGCAAAAATATAAGTTATTGTTAAATACAGCATGTTGATATTTTTAACTGAACTAAATGTAAATATAAAATGTCTCTATATATAGTAAATATAACAATACTATTGATTATATAAAATTTTCGATTATATACATATTAAATATTAAAGTAGATTTTTTTACAATTAAAAATTACTCGTATAATAGTGGTAATTTCAGTTTATAAAAAGTATAATTTTATTTTAAAAAAATAAAAAACTAACATTGGACATTATATTATAAATAAATATAAAATAATTTACTCTATGGCAATTCATGCGTAAATAATATTAGTATTTTTCTAATTTGTATGTTGAGTGTGTCCCACAAAGTAATTTTTAGACAATTTTTTCTTAACATCTTCATTAACTAAAAATCAGATTCGTTGTCTAGTGATTAAAGCCGCATTCATATTACTCTTTCTCAAGCGAAATCAGTGTTGTAGCGCATATTTAGTAGTTCTGAACCAAAGTACATATAAGCTTATGGAGATGCACTGCACATGTGCAGATTTAATTATACAAGCAAGTTTCCTTTCATCGCAGGTAGTCTCGTCGTAACTAAAATTAACTTAAACGGGAGAGGAGGTCGTTGAAATCATTCTGAGCGCTCTGAAAATAGGCAAAAATTGAAAAAAAAAATTCATGGGGTAATAATAATGTAAAAAATATATTATTATATATTATTTGAACTACATTTCGGAATTTTTATTTCAAACACTGTTTTCAAATAGTGACTTCTCGCGTGGATTTGTCAGCCTTTGTCAAAAAATCTGGCCACTTGTCCCGTCCCCCGGGACGTTCTAAAACATAATGCAAAAGTATTTTTAGAATATCCTAAAACTAAAATAAATATTCTAAAATAATACTGTGGATTTTTTGAATTTTGAAAAATTACGAAAAAAAGGCAGTTGTTTGAAAAAAGTGTTATTATTCAGTGTAAAAAATGAACTTATAAATCATATAAATATCGAAAAACAATAATAATTTCCTATACTTACGGCTTGAAGCGAAGTAATTCAGATGAATAGTTTTAGAGATTTCGGCAGGACAAGGTTCAAAAGCATGATTTCGAGAAAAACAGGTTCAAATTTTGAAGTTGCCCCATCTGTATACTTGCTGATGTACTTGCCCAAACACAACCCTGTATTAGTCGCTGTAACTCTACCAAAAGTTCGAATTTTAAAAAATTGTTCTAATATATTATTCTATTTGCTCTAACACAAAAGAAAATTTTGCGAAAATCAAGAGTTGGTGAATTAACCCTACAAACATGTAAAATTATATTTATGTCTGGGCTATTTCAAATATTCTGTTTTACATTAGTATATTTAAAATAATTCTGCAGGTTTATTTTGTATGCCAATAATAAATTCGTCTTCAGACATATTTAACAAATAAGACAACTTAAAATACAAAAAAAAACAAACTAAATTGATGAAAAAATAAAAAGGCTTCATTATTAAGTTCTGTATACTTTTTAATTAAAAATTATATAAAATTTAATGATAAAGCTTTTTTATTTTAATATAATGAGTTTGAATTTTTTTTTACAAATTTGTCTGACATATTGATTGATTAAATTTTTCATTGTTTAGCATGAAAATTGCTTTAATATGTTAAAAATTGTTAATGTTTAGTACGAGAAATATTTCATTAAAAAAACATGTACGGATGTATTAGTACAGAGCATAATTACTGTTTATTTAATATTCCGATATAAGTTTTTTAAATGTAAAATTGCCTATACTTTTTATATAGTGTAATTACCACAATAATACGCATATAATTTTTCATTAAAAAAGTTATTTTTATCAACATATATAACATGTGGAACGTATATTTTATTTAATCAGTGGTATTGTTGCAAATATTATGTAAATTAATATGTAACATAGTAAAAAAATCTTTCAGAGTCATTATATTAAAATAAAACGGCTTTAGGTTACAGTTCTGTTGTAATAACCGACGTTTAACGAACTCGACAAAGGTCTTCATCAGGAAAACTGATACAAATGATATTTACAATAAGTAAACAGAATACAGATACAAGTTACTAGGTAAACAAGTAAGTAGATCATAAATTTTTAATCAAAAGAAGCCAAATTTTATTTAAATCAGTGCTTTCATAGTGATTGATTTTATTTATAAATGATTATAAATTTCAGTTGCTTTTCTTATCAATCTGCTGTTAATATTGATGGATTTTGTAATTATTACAGTATTTTCAAATTTTACATCATGAAGATATTCTAAGGCATGCTGAGTTTTGGAAGGTTTATCTGGATGGTTTAGACAAAAACTTCGCAACAGCAAATGCTTGAAATTAAAATTATTATTAGGTATTTTGTTCTGTAGAATTTTGAAATTATTATGTTTGCGCACATTAAACAGTATGTAAGCGTACCCCAACCGATAATAGATAAATAGATTTTTCTGCATGAATGCTGAATGAGAGGTATTTTCATCATTTTCATATCATTTGGACATTTTAAATCCAATATTTCGGCGAAAAAAAAAAACGTTATTTATTTTACTATTTATATTTTAATTTAATGCGATATTTTTATGCTGCAGTGACCGAGGTATTTGTATACAATGTGTCTAAGCAAATTATGTACAATGTGTTTTTTCAGAATTATACAGGCTGGTCCAGAATTATGTACCGTAATTGCTATAGCTGAAAGTACGTTCAAAAATAAGGATACCTTTTTATATACACTTTTTTCCAAAACTCAATAATAAGAGAGATACAATCCTGTAAAGAGGTGAAATAAAAACCATTTTTTTTTAATATCTTCTAGACGCTTTTGAATAACGGGTTCATATTTTAGGGGTGAGTATATGATACTAGAACAATTAAATTTATTTTACCACTTATTCCATCCCTTATGATTAAGAGGTAGTTTTGGGAGGTACGTGTGAGTTATTACGTCAATTTTTTTTTTAAGTTGCAATTATTTATTATTTATAAATATTAATATTGTATGATTTTTTTAAAAGTTGTAAGTTTTCATAAAGTTTGATTAAATTGATATGTGTTGAAAAATGGTTTTTATGTTATCTTTTTACAGGGTTGTATCTCCCTTATTATTGAGTTTTGGAAAAAAGTCTATATATATAGGTACCCTTATTTTTGAACGTACTATCAGCTCTAGCAATTACGGTACATAATTCTAAACCACCCTGTATATACAGCGTCTCTAAGAAATGAAAGTACTCAGTTATATATAATTGGGTGTTCTTAAAAAAATTGTTTTCATACTTGATAAAACAATCCTAATTTGATAAAACTAAAGAAAACCAATCTCATTTTACGATTAATAGGGGATTAGGGTTTTTTAAACTTAAAATATTATGTTTCTGAAGCAAGAATTGAAAAATTAAAAAAGTGATTAAATAGGAAGCATATCTCTGTTTATAAGCTTTCGATTGCGCAAAACTGTTTTAAAGTATAACGTATTAACGAAAAGTTTTCCAAATGTCCAAACAAAAAAAAAACTTAGAAGCAAGAGCGTATAAGAGACAAAAGAAAAATTTGAACAGTATATAATCTGATTCATACTTTCTTAATCAAAATTTAATAGATTTCTGTACTGTTTTAAGTACTAATATTTATTTTCATTTATAAAATCATTCTCAACTAACTGATTTCAACAAAATGTTTGCATAGCTGATCGTATTGGGGTTTATGCCTGTGATAGTTAAGGTTCGAGAATTAAAACACAGACGAGACTATTGAGAGAATGCGGAATTTATTAGTTTAGACGGCGTGAACACGAATAACTTTCGTAAACAACTGATAATAAATATATATATATATATATATATATATATATATATATATATATATATATTAATTATAATGTTATTAAATTCCCTATCAGGTTCGTTATTGTTTTTAACAATGACGCGTTTCGACTTTTCAGTCATCTTCAGATTATTCTGATCTTGGTCCGTGTTGTGGTTCAAGTGAACCACAACACGGACCAATTTGGTTGAAACTTTTCTAAATTGTAAATCAAATATAGCTCTAAAACATATAATGCCACGGAAGATGTTTTTTATTCTGTTTACCCGAAAAAAATTTCCAAACCTTTACTTATTTTCAGAGTGCTCAGGGTGGTGTCTCTTCTTGCGCAACAATCTCTGTTTCATTTCAACATTATTTTACTGGTGTTTATAACCCAAAAAAATTCAATTTTCTTTTTCGAACTAGTTTGCAACTAGATTAGGATAAATTATTCACAACAGTAAGGTATATTATAATTCTATACATATTTACTAAGTCAACTTATAGAAACAGTAATGTAACTTTTTTTTAATTTATTTTTATATGCTGTTGTTGATTTATTATAGCGTTAAATTGGCATACATATATAATTATATACTATTGTAACTTATCAAAATCTATAGTCATTAACATTTTTTCAGATTATCATTATTATGGTTTTAGCTTCTGTGTGACAGTTATCAACAAAACCATTAACAACGCTAAAATTAGCGCGCAAACCTAATGCACAAAATTTTCAATAAATGTCACTAGATAGAAAACAATAACGTCCGCAACAGCCATCCATAACTCATTCTAAGAAAGATTTAAGTATATTAAGTATATATATATATATACAATGTGTCCCCGGATTGTAATCGGCAAAAAATTTAAGAATTTCATTTTTATGTTTTTGGTTTTCGCAGGCGACTATAAAAAATGTAAAACACTACTTTATATTCAGGAAAAGTGCCTTTTTGGCAAAAAGATTAAAAAGATCAGTTTAAAAAAAAACGCCGACCGTTTATTCGCATTTCCGCAAGCTAAATAAACAAAAGGTTGACGCTTGCACAAGCCAAAACGTTGGGGTTGAGTAAAATCTGTCAATACATCAATCTCATGCAAAATATCTATCAATAACAACGATTAGTTTGCTCAAATGCGAATGAACAGTCGGCGTAGTGTCCTCAGTCGGCGTTTTGTCCAGTCGGCGCTATGTCCAGACACATTTTTTTAGAATAGATTTTTTTAAAATTTTGCCCAGAGCCATAATTTCATATTATGAAAAATTTTTCACAAGAAAATTATGCTGTATTATTGACCAAAAAGGCACTTTAGCTGAATATAAAACAGTTTTTTACATTTTTCATTGCCGCGTTGATTTTTAAAAAACTAAAAATGTGCTTAAAATTGTTTTCAGACAAAGTAGGGCGGAATCGCAAAACATGAAAATGAAATTCTTAAATTTTTTGCCGATTACACTGTAGGATTGTGTACATTTATTGAGAAAGTGAGACACTGGTTTAATGTTAATTAAACTTTAATTCTATATTGAATTCTGATGTTATACACAACTGTACGTCTTTACACGTTGCCTGGTGCTCACCAACTGCATTCGCTCTACCTCAACTGTACAATATTCAAACCAATAGATGGCACCATTTGTACAATAGATGAAATACATATAAATGAGAAATATAAAACAATAAAAATTAGATAAGTAATTATACATAGCTGCCCGCCAGAGCTGAGCAAAAATATAAATCAAAATAATGTAGACACAAACAATATGATTATGCTAATATCTAGGTAATTATTTATAGTGATTTGAAGGCACGTTTCACATTTTCACAGGCAAAACACATATGCGATTCACAGCTCGTTTCACTATTCCACTAGCACACTTGATGGTAACAACTCTGGTAACATCATCGCTACCAGGATGAAGTTCTTGTATTCGTCCGAGACGCCATTGAGCTGGAGGGATGTTGTCATCTTTGATTATGACCAAATCACCAATCTTGATTTGACGATCTGTTGCTCGCCACTTTGTTCGTTGTTGTAAATTATTAACATAATCTTTGGACCATTTATTCCAAAAGTGCATGTTTAATTGTTGCATTAGCTGGTATCTGTTCAGTCTGTTCTTTGACACATCTTTGTTATTAGGATCAGGTATGGAGGTGAATGTTCGACCGATTAAGAAATGAGCAGGGGTAAGTGCTTCGACGTCATTTGGATCGGATGATAGTGGGCTTAAGGGTCGTGAGTTTACAATAGATTCTATTTGTGTCAAAACGGTATAAAATTCTTCGTATGTTAGTGTAACATTTGTTAATATTCTTTTTAAGTGAAATTTCACAGTTTTGACTCCCGCTTCCCACAGTCCGCCAAACGTAGGAGATCGCGGAGGAATAAATTTCCAATTTATCCCCAAATTAGTATTAAATATTTGAATTTGTTCATCGTTTTCAATAAAAAGTTTTTTAGGTTTGAGAGTTTGTTATTAGCGCCAACAAAGTTTGTTCCATTATCACTAAAAATGTTAAGAGGTTTGCCTCTTCTAGCAATAAATCTTTTAAGCGATGCCAGAAAGGAATCTGCTGTCAGTGATGTGACCAGTTCTAAGTGGAGCGCTTTAGTTGCGAAACAAATAAATAAGCTTATGTAGCATTTAATTACCTTTGTATTTCTACCGAAACCTGCTTTTATATCATATGGTCCACAGTAATCAACTCCGGTGGAGTGAAATGGGTACATTTGCATTGTTCTTTCAACGGGTAAGTGGCCCATGACGGGGGTTATCGGTTTTGATAAGAATTTCGCACACGTCACACAAGCTTGTATTACCGCTTTTGTTGTGTTCATGCCAGATATTGGCCAAAAACGATCGCGTACGCTATTAAGTACGAGTTTTGCCCCGGCATGCATTAACTTTTCATGTTCTGCTTTGATCAATAAATTAGTAAATTGATTATGTTTTGGTAATATTATAAGATGCCGTTTGTCGTAATTAAACTGTGATAGACCTAATCTACCGCCTACGCGAATAACCCCTTGACCATCTATAAATGGGGCTAAACTTAGTAATTTACTGCTCGAACTTACCGCGCGACCAGTTGCTAAATCTTTGTAGTCTTGTGGAAATGATTTTTCCTGTACAATACGTATCAACAATGTACTTGCGTTTGATACTTCAGTGGTCGATAAGAAACCAGTTTTACGATTTTCCCTTTGAGTTCGTGAATTATTAATGAATCTTAGAACATATGCAGTTACACGTTTTAGCTTAACTAAAGACGAGAATCTTTCAATTAGAAATTCAGGGTTATAACAAACCAATAATGAATGTTCAATTCGCTTTGTTTCCGGCAAATCTGTTAAATTTAAGTTGCCTTTAACATTGAAGTTTTCAATATCGTTATCATGCAAATACTTTGGACCTTGCCACCAAATACCTTTGTTTGCTAATATTTCTGGAGTCGTACCTCTTGATATTAGGTCCGCGGGATTTTCGTTCGACGGAACATAAAACCATTGTTCTGATTTAGTTAGATTTTGAATTATTCCTACACGATTTGACACATACTGTGTCCAACGATCTTTATTCGCCTTTATCCAACATAAAGTGATTTGAGAATCGCACCAGTAATATTCAGCGTCGATTTTTAAATTTAGAATTGATTTAAATTTATGTACTAATTGTGCGGATATTACTGCTGCATTTAACTCTAGCCTTGGTAATGAGACGTGTTTTAGCGGAGATACTCGTGATTTTGCTGCCAAGAGTCTTACTACTATATGTTTATTTGTATCGTAGGATCTTAAATACACGCAGCTTCCGTAAGCCCTTTGCGAGGCGTCCGAGAATGCGTGAATTTCTATACGAATTGGTTGATTCACTAAGACATGTCGTGGTATTTTAATTGTGTTGAGTTTAGATAAATTATCTTTAAAATTTATCCACCTAGTATATATATCCATGGGAACTGCTTCATCCCAAGTTACGTTTAGCATCCAGAGATATTGTATTATCAATTTAGCAACAACAATTATGGGACCCAATAACCCTAGAGGATCATATAATTGGGCTGTCAAAGCTAATATAGTTCGCTTCGTTACTTCGATTTGTTTAGCACCATTTGTGTATGAATAAAAAAATAAATCCTGCGTCGGGTTCCAGCAAATGCCTAGTAGCTTATGCTCCTTATCTGAAATTTGTAAAGATTCCGTGTGGGTTGAGGTTTGATCGCGCAACTCGGCGAAGTTACTATTAAATTTACGTAGTTTAAATCCTGCGGTATTTAGAATTTTAATAACGTTATTCTTTATTGTCTTTAATTCAGTCACGGTTTTGGCACCCGTTAAAACATCATCAACATAAAAATCATGTCTTATAATTCCTGCCTCTAGTGGGTATTTTGATTTAAACTGATTTGCGAGTTCCGTTAAACAACGTATTGCAAGATATGGTGCTGATTTTGTACCGTAAGTTATTGTTTTTAACTCATAAATTGACAAATCATCAGTAGGATTTTCTCTCCAGAAAATTCTCTGATAGCAACGTTCATCCGGGTGTAGCCAAATTTGCCTATACATCTTTTCGATGTCTGCTGTAAAAACGACATTATGTAATCTAAATCGTGAAATTATAGAGAACATATCGTCTTGTAGTGTTGGACCCGTGTGCTGAATATCATTTAACGAAAGCCCGCTTTGATTTTTCGCTGATGCGTCAAATACGACTCTTAATTTTGTGGTCGTACTTGCTTCCTTTACAACGCAATGATGTGGTAAGTAATATGATTTCTTTGCGGTTTTAATGTCATCTATATTTATTTTTGACATATGATCTAACTGAATATACTCGTTTATAAAATCAGAATATTCTTTTCGTAGCTTGCTGTTGATTTGAAAACGATTTTCAAGCGAGTAAAATCGCGACCTTGCAATTTCGTATGAGTTACATAACTGATCGATATCGAATTTAAATGGAATTTTAACTACGAATTTACCATTGTGATTTTGACTTGTTGTTTTAGTAAAATACGTTTCACAGAACTTATCATCTGAAGAGAGTGATTTAGCGTTACATTTGAATTCATCGCATTGCCAGAATTTTTCTACATCTTGGCTGAGTTTTTCTAACGAAATACAAGATATACTGCTATGTGCTGTTAATGTGTTAAGTATGTGACTTTGATTAAATATTCTCCCTGATACTATCCAACCTAGTTTAGTTTTTTGGAAAACAATAGATTTTTGTTTAACCTGCCCTACGCAAATTAATGACCAAAATAAAGTAGCTCCTATTAGCAAATTTATTGGTCCCGATTGATTGAAATTGGGATCAGCCAATTTAATATTTAACGGTATTTGTACCATATTGCTGTTAAATGAGGTTGTAGGAATTGCAGCAGCAATTTGCGGTACCACAAGACAGTTTATTGTAACCTTGAAATTATTGTATTGTGATTTAATCGTTAAATCAACACAGTGCTTTATTGTAATTAATTTTTCATTGATACCTTGTACATTCATTTTAATGGGTTTTAATTTTAACTTTAAATTTTTACAAAGCGCTTCAGATATAAAATTCGATTGCGATCCGCTATCTAATAACGTCCTGACTTTATGGATTGTGTTGTCTGAGCCACTTGCATCAACAACCGCTGTAGATAAGAGAGTTTGCGAACTACTTTCTTGTAATGAGTAATTTAATGACGTAGTTGGCGAATTACCTTTAATTTCTGCTGATTCAGTTTGAATTTCGGATGCTTTATTTTTACTAGACTTGTCATAAGACATATGCAGCAATGTATGATGTTTCCTTTGACACGTTCGACACGTAGATTGAGATTTACATTGGCTAACACCATGTCCTTTGCGTAGAAAATTAAAACATATTTTTAGATTGCGTACAAGCTTGTTTCGCTCTTGAATTTCGAGCTTTAAGAATAACTCACATTGATAAATTGCATGATCTTTCTTACAGTTTATACATGGTGACTGGTTTGTATTTGCTGTTAAAAATGATCGCGAAGTTTTAGGCTGATTTACGTTTGATTCGCGTTTTCGTGTAACTGATTCTAAAGTCATGAGCTTACATGTTAAAAACTCTATTAATTCGGTTAAAGTAGGAATTTCATCATTTCTGTTATATTTAGAATTAACCCTTGCCTCCCAATCGTGTTCCGTTCTTGAATCTAATTTATTAACAATTATGGGAACCATGATCGCGTCCCATGACTCTACAGGCTGCTTTAGTGATACTAGACAGTTCAAATGAGTTTGCAAAGTATTTAATAACGATTTTAGATGTGTTGGAGATTCCCGAGATACCGAATTTATATTTAAAATCGTTTGTACGTGATTTGCTACAATTAGTCTCATGTTTTCATATCGTTTCTTTAGAATATTCATCGCGATGTCATAATTTTCGTCAGTATTTTCTAGCGTACAAATTAAATCAGACGGTTCACCACTGACTGCAGATTTCAAATAAGACAGTTTTTGAGAATTCGTTAAATTATTATTGTTATGTATTACAGTTTTAAAGGAATCAAAAAATGCGTGCCACTTTGTATACAAACCCTCAAACTTAGGTAAATTAATGGTTGGTAATGCAACCGCGGCGTTGGCGTGACCTTGATACTGTGAATTTGCGACGCGTGTATTTACACTACCATTATCCGGAGAGCAATTACCGTTATCATATTCATTTAATAAAACATTTGCAATGCTTGTCAGATTGTAATAAACTTCCTCAAACCTATCTCTTTCTAAACATTCGGTTTCAAAACTATCTGTATCGCTAGTAATGTATTCTACTTCATTTTGTATCTCGTCAAATTTAGAAAAGTTTTGTTCTAATTTGTTTAATCTAATTTTAATATTTTGATACCTTTCTCGCGTTAAATTATCTTTATTTGTTTCCTTTAATATCTTTTCGAAACTAGTAATTGATGATTTGACACTACCGCGCTTTACGTGTAACAGTTTTAATTGATCGTCCATTTTGACACAAACAGAACTAACAATGACAGTTATTTGGATTCTAGGAAAACACGTGGGTATAACAAAGATGTAAACAAACTTACTTTGAACGATTGGTTGTAATCGGCTGTGTTGCGGCTGTTGTTACGGCTGTGGCCTTGCTTTACCATGCGTTGGTCGGTTGTAATCGGCACCCTTCGTGCGCTGTTCGGTGCTATATGCACGCTGTGGCCCACTGCTTTGGTATTCGTTGATCGGTTGTACTCGGCACCCTTCGTGCGCTGTTCGGTGCTCTATGCACGCTGTGGCCCACTGCTTTGGTATTCGTTGATCGGTTGTACTCGGCACCCTTCGTGCGCTGTTCGGTGCTCTATGCACGCTGTGGTATGCGTTGTCCAACGGTTTTCTTTGTTGATTATGCTTCTAATTTCTTCAATTTTTATTGTTTTATTATAATCGTACGACGATTATATCCGGCTCGAAGGACCATGTAGGATTGTGTACATTTATTGAGAAAGTGAGACACTGGTTTAATGTTAATTAAACTTTAATTCTATATTGAATTCTGATGTTATACACAACTGTACGTCTTTACACGTTGCCTGGTGCTCACCAACTGCATTCGCTCTACCTCAACTGTACAATATTCAAACCAATAGATGGCACCATTTGTACAATAGATGAAATACATATAAATGAGAAATATAAAACAATAAAAATTAGATAAGTAATTATACAACACCTATAGTGAACTCTATCCGGGGACACACTGTATATACATATATATATATATATATATATATATATATATATATATATATATATATATATATATATATATACAGCCTGTTTCAGAGTAAGCGCCTTATTTTTTTTTAGCCACACTATGGGTACTACTTTCAAAATATTTGGCAGTAATATGTTTCAGGACATTCTCTACACGATGGTGATATCAGATTTTCAATTGGACGAATCATTTTAAAATGGCGACGTTCAACTTTTTTTTTTTTAATGGGATGCCATAATTTTTTTATTATTATTGAGATCCTAAAAACATTCTTTTTACGATAGTATTTCGTTTTTCTTAAAAATTCATTTCTTTCCCTATCAAAAAGCAAACTAACATTTTAATCTAGTAGCGCATGTTATGTTATTTTTGTCCAAATATCAAGTAGCGGTAGACGTAAAAGAAACAATGAAACTTTATTTTGTCATCTACATCAACTTTTTGAAACTCAAAATTAAAAATTTACATCAAATAAAAATTAGGTATTTACAAAAAATGCTCGAAATGTTTTCCTTTTTCTTCAATACATAAATTGAAACATCGTCCAATGGTGGTGTTTGACGTTTGACTACTAGTTTGTCTACCGCTACTTGATATTTGGACAAAAATAACATCGGGTGTAAAACGTTCATGCGCTACTAGATTAAAATGTTAAATTGCTTTTTGATAGGGAAAGAAATGAATTTTTAAAGAAAACGAAATACTATCGTAAAAAGAATGTTTTTAGGATCTCAATAATGAAAAAAAAATTATTGCATCCCATTTAAAAAAAAAAGTTAAACGTCGCCATTTTGAAATGATTCGTCCAATTGAAAATCTGATATCACCATCGTGTAGAGAATATCCTGAAACATATTACTGCCAAATATTTAGAAAGTAGTACCCATAGTGTGGCTAAAAAAAAATAAGGCGCTTACTCTGAAACAGGCTGTATATATACATATATATATATATATATATATATATTGCAACGTATTTTCTTCGGAAAATAGCTGCTCGTTTGGCGTGATACGGATCGGGCGCCAAACGGTGTTTCCGGGTAACTCGTGGTGTAGGGTTCAGGGTGAAAGTAGACACACAATTTGCTAAACTCTGGTTTTATTAAAGTAGTACTATAGAAGCAGGTAAACAGTTTTATTACACAGAACCTAAATTATTGTCAAAGCAGCATCAATAAATACAACTAATATTATGTGCAAGGCGTTAGCATGTGTTACGTGCGCAAAGCAGTGTAGGATGTTAATAGTTAATTTACGTGCAGTAGTAGGAGACCAGTGGGGTCTGTGATTAGCTATACCGGAAATTCGGATAATGCATAAATTGAGTTGTCTGTCAATAACACACGACGTAGAATCCGCGAAATCGTAATAAACGGTCAACGAGAATACCGCGGACCCGACTTCGTACCAGGTTATTACAAACAATCGCAAACGGACAGCGAAGGTCACCGGATCCTGACTTCGCGCCAGGATATGCTAAACAAACTCAAACGGATCGCGAAGGTCACCGGATCCTGACTTCGCGCCAGGATATGCTAAACAAACTCAAACGGATAGCGAAGGTCACCGGATCCTGACTTCGCGCCAGGATATGCTAAACAAACTCAAACGGATCGCGAAGGTCACCGGATCCTGACTTCGCGCCAGGATATGCTAAACAAACTCAAACGGATCGCGAAGGTCACCGGATCCTGACTTCGCGCCAGGATATGCTAAACAAACTCAAACGGATCGCGAAGGTCACCGGATCCTGACTTCGCGCCAGGATATGCTAAACAAACTCAAACGGTTCGCGAAGGTCACCGGATCCTGACTTCGCGCCAGGATATGCTAAACAAACTCAAACGGTTCGCGAAGGTCACCGGATCCTGACTTCGCGCCAGGATATGCTAAACAAACTCAAACGGATCGCGAAGGTCACCGGATCCTGACTTCGCGCCAGGATATGCTAAACAAACGCAAACGGATCGCGAAGGTCACCGGATCCTGACTTCGCGCCAGGATATGCTAAACAAACTCAAACGGATCGCGAAGGTCACCGGATCCTGACTTCGCGCCAGGATATGCTAAACAAACTCAAACGGATCGCGAAGGTCACCGGATCCTGACTTCGCGCCAGGATATGCTAAACAAACTCAAACGGATCGCGAAGGTCACCGGATCCTGACTTCGCGCCAGGATATGCTAAACAAACTCAAACGGATCGCGAAGGTCACCGGATCCTGACTTCGCGCCAGGATATGCTAAACAAATTCAAACGGTTCGCGAACGGTGTGACAGTACAACTCGGTTAGTACAGCTTAAGCCGCAAACAAAATTAACAAGCAGTGTAAAAAGATCGGGTGCTTACCTTGCTACTGTTCTCACTGGATTGTTGCTTCAGCCTACACAACTGAAGAACTTTCTTCAGCCTACACAACTGAAGAACTAGTTGTTTCTTCAGCCTACACAACTGAAGAACTCATTTTATATCGATTTCCCGGCGGTTTATATACTCTCTGAGCGCGCGAAAACAAAGTTTTAACTCGCCGAGTTTGGTTTTGAACGTGTCGATACGCTCGCTCAGCGCTAGTTTTGTATGTATAGCATTATAAGATTTTATATTTCGGTTATCTCGCGAACTACTTTGCGCATCATGCTCATATATACATCAAATTACAGATCTTTTAACGGCGGTTACAATGGTATACAACACTTCATATAAAAGTGTAACAGAACACAAAATCTATCAAAACTAAAGTTTGATTGTTGATAACAATTGCTATATCAATGTCCCAACAATGACACATACTTCAGTGCAAAGTGCACTAAAGCCTCTATCCATTGATATATCATTTGTTACATTTTATAATTCCATAACAGGATAAATAATTTATAACAACAGATATTTATGACACAATCGCAACAAACTGCTACAAACAGAGTTTGATTGCGAATAACAATTGTTATATCACTATCACAACAATGACACATACTTTAATGCAAAGTGCATTAAAGCTTCTATTCATTGATATATCAATTGTTATGTTTCGTATTTCAACGGCCTCTAAAATAATTTCTAACACATGTGCGTTTTTAGCGGAAATTTACTAGACTTTATGAACAAACCATTTGTCCCGAAAATGGTTTGTTACATCCCCCGGTTACTTCGGGGAGAAAAAAAAACCGCACAAAAAAAAACTTGCTAGCTTTCGGCTAGATCACTTGAGGCGAAGCACTCTTCGTCCACAAACCGCGCACTGGGCGTCTGTCGTTTGGGCGATGCACGGGGTATTGTCGTCCACAAACCGCGCACTGGGCGTCCGTCGTTTGGGCGATGCACGGGGGGCAAGCGTGTCGAGGGGGGGAACGGAGCACGTGGGGGCTTCTCGACACGCTGGGGTCTGGGCTGTTGAGGAGCTGCTGTAGGGGTTGGTGGCAGCTACTTCTGTTTCCGCACCGCTGGTGGTGGCTTCCTGGCGGGAGCCGGGCTTGGAGCCCGCCTCTTGGAGGGCCGGCGGTTGTGCTGGCTCGATTGCCAGTGGCTGCATTTTCCTGTACACCTGTCATCTACCAAGAAAAAGAATTAGTATGCATTTTTATACAGCCGGCTTAAGGTCTTTTATATGAATGCGATGGAGAATGCGTCCACGCTCTCCTCGCAAATCATATACCACCGGCGACCCTTTCTTTATGACGGTCCATGGACCAGAAAATTTTGGTGCTAGCTTAGCAGCATATCCCTTGGCAGCGTCGGAAAGAGGATGTTCTCTCCGCATCACCTGATCTCCTACCCTACACTGCCATTCTCGACGCCGTAAATTATAATAATGACCCTGCCGGTCTGATGCTCGAGCTAGTTGTATGCGCGCAAATTCCCTTATTTCGTTTAGCCGCTTAACCCGGGCTAAAATCTCTTCCGGTATTTTATTTGTCTTTGTGTTGAGCGGTACCTCCGGTTGAATTTCCTGGAATAATCCCGGCAGCGTCAATTCGCGACCAAAGTTGAGATATGCGGGAGTGTAACTGGTGGACTCGTGTTTTGCAGAGTTGATGGCCAGCCTTAATTCTGGCAAGAATTCGTCCCACGTACGTTGATCCTCTTGGCAGTATTGCGCGATCATCGTTTTTAGTACTCGGTTTACCCGCTCTACGGGGTTAGCTTGAGGTGTATAGGGCGGTGTCAGTAATTGTCGAATACCCATAGCCTCCAAAGTTTGCCTCAGCAGTTTATTGTCGAATTCCGTCCCGTTGTCGGTAACGATTGTCCTCGGGCAGCCGTACCGCGTCACCACTAATTCTCGGATTCCTTTGGTGATCGTGGCGGCTGTGGCTTTACGGAGTGCTCGGCATTCCACCCATTTAGTGAGTCGGTCCTGTAAAACTAATAGGTACATGTTGCCACTTTTTGAACGGGGCAGCGGACCCATAATGTCAACTGCTACGGTATCCCAGGGTCCACGTATTTCTGGAGGGTGCATCTGACCCGCAATTCCACGCTGCGATGGCTTGAATTTCTGACAGGACGGACAGCTTCGGACATACTTTGTGATATCGCGAAACATACCGGGCCAATAATACCGTAAGGCGATACGTGAGGCAGTTTTTGCTACTCCGGCGTGTCCTGCATCCGGTCGGTCGTGATTCTCTTTCAGAATCTGTATTCGAGTCGGTTCTGGGATGCAGAGTTTCCACTCGTTGGCTCCATCATCCTCCGTTAAATTTCGTGGGTTGTGGATACGTCGGTACAAGTGTCCATCTCTCACGGCAAAATCTGGAAAGTCGGTGGGTCGTGCCAGAACGTCTCGTTGCTTCTTTGCATACCACTTGCAGGTGGCGGCTACTACAAAGATTTCCGCGTCGGAACTATCTTCGGGTTTGGCTGCAAGTGGCTGTCTCGATAATGCATCTGCCAATTGATTCAACGAGCCTTTTCGGTACTGGATTTCAAAATCAAATTGTTGTAAAAACATGGCCCACCGAGCGAGTCGTCCTGGGGGATTCTCGATTACTTGTAACCATTTCAGTGCTTGGTGGTCGGTGATGACGGTAAAATGGTAACCTTCGAGATAATGTCGCATCTTTTGAATTCCCCAAACGATTGCCAAACATTCCTTCTCGGTTACGGAATAATTTTTCTCGGGATCGGTCAGTGTCCGGCTAGCATAGGCGATTACTCGTTCTCCGTTTGTATCCGCTTGAATGAGCGCGGCTCCTAGCCCTTTATCTGACGCGTCAGTCTGTAGTACGAACGGTTTTGTAAAATCCGGGCAGGCCAAAACTGGAGCACTCGTTAATTGTTGTTTCAGGCCGTCGAACGCCTCTTGTTGCTCCGTACCCCAAGTCCATCGTTGCGCCTTTTTGAGTAACCGGGTCAGTGGTCCTACCTTCTTGGAGAACTTTGGGACAAACCGTCGATACCAAGATGCTGCTCCTAAGAATTGTCGTAGCTGCTTCAGGCTGGTAGGCGGAGGTATATTGCTGATGGCAGTTACTTTCTCCGGATCGGTGTGGATGCCTTCGTTGGTAATAACATGTCCTAAATATTTAATTGATTGCTTACCAAATGGACATTTCTCCGGGTTGATGCGCAGATTTGCCTCTTGTAGTCGTTGGAACACTTTTCTTAAATGCGTCAAGTGTTCGTCCAAGGTATTACTGGCTATTACTATGTCGTCCAGATAAGCAAAAGCGTTTGGTTCCATTTCGGGTCCGATGACGCGATCCAGCAATCGTTGGAAAGTAGCCGGCGCTGCGTGGAGTCCGAATGGCATTACGCAAAACTGGTACAATCCTTTCCCGGGCACGGTAAATGCGGTGAGTGGCTTACTTTCCTCCGTCAACGGTACCTGCCAATATCCCTGCTTCAGATCCAGCGTTGAGAAATACTTTGCTTGCCGGAGTTTTTCAAGGATCCCATTAATATACGGTAATGGGTACGCATCCTTCTCCGATACCTCGTTCAATCTCCTGAAATCAATGCAGAACCGGGGCTTGCCATCTCGTTTTCTTACAATCACCGCCGGAGAACTCCATGCACTCTGCGACTTTTCGATAACTCCCTCGCTCAACATGCGCTCCACTTCCTCATTGATGATTTCCTGAATCCGCGGGTTCCGAGGTTGATAGCGTTGTTTAATTGGCGTGGGGTTCTTTAACCGTATTTGATGTGTTGCCATCGGCGTTACTCCCTGTAATTTTTGAAATAATGGTAATTCCGTATTCAAAAACCTTTGGAGTTTTTGTTCTTCCGTCGGCTCTGTTTGCATCATTCGTACTGCGGTTGCAAAAGGTGGCCGCGCAATACAGGCTACCCCTTCACACGTCGTTTCGACCACCATGGAAAATTTCCGAAAAGCCTCCATGCCGAGTAATACCGGTACCGAAAGTTGTGCTAAATGTAAAAACGCCAGCGTGTGACGTATATTTTGTATAATACACCCTACCAGCGATTCTCCATAGACTTTAGCGGGTGTTCCATCTGCCATCTGGGCCTGACCGACCGGAGCTGGTTGCGTCTTGATTCCCGCTCTATTCAGTTCTTGTGCGATATCTTCGCTAATGTATGAGAACGTGGACCCGGTATCCACAAGAGCCCAGGTTTCTGTCAGCCCCAGCTGTACTGGTACAATAATCCGGTCTTGTCCTTGCGCTTGCAACACTGCCACGGATAACATCCCGCAATTCTGTTTGGGAGGGAGTCGTAATATTTCCAGCTGGTCCGGCTCCCTTACGGTCCAAGCTGATTGGCGTTTCCCGCCTGCGGTACACAGTTACACTCCCGGCTTAGCACTCCTTGTCTCCCACACCTGGAACAAAAAAGCTTCCGCGGAGCTTCACACATATTCCTAAAATGTCCGGACTGGCCGCATCTCCAACATACAGGTGTGTTGTTTGCCACGGGATTTCGCCGTGTTTCATTATTTATCGAAGGCCGTGGTGTCTGTACCGGGGCAACAGAGGCCAACGAGTTCCGCGCGGGTTTTAGTTCCTTCTCTAACTCCTCGAACTCGTAAATTTCTTTAAGTAGTTCTGAAATATTTGAAAAATCGCGACGCCGGATTCTCTGCCTATATTCCGGTCGTAAATTGTTATATACTCGCGAAACTCGTTGCTCTTGTGTCAACCGTGTGCTCCTGCGCATCATGGTTTCTAGTTCAGTGACATAATCTAGACCTTTTTCGCCAATTCGTTGTACGCGGCGACTAATTTCTTCTTCGATCCGCGTGTAGTAGGCTTCCGGAACGTATGTATCTGTAAAATGTACCTGAAATCCTTCCCAATTGGTCCATTCATGCCGGCGATTCCTATACCATTCCAAGGCTCTGCCTTTGAGCAATTCTGGCAATGCTAACAACAGTTGGTCATTGGCAATATTGTAACTCTCCTGTAATTCGGCTAGCCTTTCAAGAAAACTAATTGGATCGGTCTTACCCTCAAAATGTACATTCCACTTGCGCACGGTTTCACAAATGTGAACCGCGGTTCGTGGCATCTCGTATCTTCCAGGGCGTTCCAGTTGTGTCTCGGTTTGAATTGGGACGGTCTCGGTTTGGACTGTGATGCACTCGGTTTGCACTGCTGCCGTCTCAGTCTGGACTGCAGCTGGTGTTGTCGCTTCTTCTGGGCTCTGGCAGGCGCGTCGGACGAACTCTACCATCCGGCTGCGGAGGTCTTCCTGCCTGCCTTCGGGGCTCAACCCAAATCTTTCCAAACTCGTTTGTAATTCCTCTTTGCTAAGTTCGTACACCCAGCTGACCTTCGGGTTGGTAGCGGGTTTATCGGTGTTTCCCGGCATTGGTGATGCTGGTGGAGATCTTCCCACAGGCATGTAGTGTGTCAATTAAGTCCCTGTTCGGGCGCCAAATTTGCAACGTATTTTCTTCGGAAAATAGCTGCTCGTTTGGCGTGATACGGATCGGGCGCCAAACGGTGTTTCCGGGTAACTCGTGGTGTAGGGTTCAGGGTGAAAGTAGACACACAATTTGCTAAACTCTGGTTTTATTAAAGTAGTACTATAGAAGCAGGTAAACAGTTTTATTACACAGAACCTAAATTATTGTCAAAGCAGCATCAATAAATACAACTAATATTATGTGCAAGGCGTTAGCATGTGTTACGTGCGCAAAGCAGTGTAGGATGTTAATAGTTAATTTACGTGCAGTAGTAGGAGACCAGTGGGGTCTGTGATTAGCTATACCGGAAATTCGGATAATGCATAAATTGAGTTGTCTGTCAATAACACACGACGTAGAATCCGCGAAATCGTAATAAACGGTCAACGAGAATACCGCGGACCCGACTTCGTACCAGGTTATTACAAACAATCGCAAACGGACAGCGAAGGTCACCGGATCCTGACTTCGCGCCAGGATATGCTAAACAAACTCAAACGGATCGCGAAGGTCACCGGATCCTGACTTCGCGCCAGGATATGCTAAACAAACTCAAACGGATAGCGAAGGTCACCGGATCCTGACTTCGCGCCAGGATATGCTAAACAAACTCAAACGGATCGCGAAGGTCACCGGATCCTGACTTCGCGCCAGGATATGCTAAACAAACTCAAACGGATCGCGAAGGTCACCGGATCCTGACTTCGCGCCAGGATATGCTAAACAAACTCAAACGGATCGCGAAGGTCACCGGATCCTGACTTCGCGCCAGGATATGCTAAACAAACTCAAACGGTTCGCGAAGGTCACCGGATCCTGACTTCGCGCCAGGATATGCTAAACAAACTCAAACGGTTCGCGAAGGTCACCGGATCCTGACTTCGCGCCAGGATATGCTAAACAAACTCAAACGGATCGCGAAGGTCACCGGATCCTGACTTCGCGCCAGGATATGCTAAACAAACGCAAACGGATCGCGAAGGTCACCGGATCCTGACTTCGCGCCAGGATATGCTAAACAAACTCAAACGGATCGCGAAGGTCACCGGATCCTGACTTCGCGCCAGGATATGCTAAACAAACTCAAACGGATCGCGAAGGTCACCGGATCCTGACTTCGCGCCAGGATATGCTAAACAAACTCAAACGGATCGCGAAGGTCACCGGATCCTGACTTCGCGCCAGGATATGCTAAACAAACTCAAACGGATCGCGAAGGTCACCGGATCCTGACTTCGCGCCAGGATATGCTAAACAAATTCAAACGGTTCGCGAACGGTGTGACAGTACAACTCGGTTAGTACAGCTTAAGCCGCAAACAAAATTAACAAGCAGTGTAAAAAGATCGGGTGCTTACCTTGCTACTGTTCTCACTGGATTGTTGCTTCAGCCTACACAACTGAAGAACTTTCTTCAGCCTACACAACTGAAGAACTAGTTGTTTCTTCAGCCTACACAACTGAAGAACTCATTTTATATCGATTTCCCGGCGGTTTATATACTCTCTGAGCGCGCGAAAACAAAGTTTTAACTCGCCGAGTTTGGTTTTGAACGTGTCGATACGCTCGCTCAGCGCTAGTTTTGTATGTATAGCATTATAAGATTTTATATTTCGGTTATCTCGCGAACTACTTTGCGCATCATGCTCATATATACATCAAATTACAGATCTTTTAACGGCGGTTACAATGGTATACAACACTTCATATAAAAGTGTAACAGAACACAAAATCTATCAAAACTAAAGTTTGATTGTTGATAACAATTGCTATATCAATGTCCCAACAATGACACATACTTCAGTGCAAAGTGCACTAAAGCCTCTATCCATTGATATATCATTTGTTACATTTTATAATTCCATAACAGGATAAATAATTTATAACAACAGATATTTATGACACAATCGCAACAAACTGCTACAAACAGAGTTTGATTGCGAATAACAATTGTTATATCACTATCACAACAATGACACATACTTTAATGCAAAGTGCATTAAAGCTTCTATTCATTGATATATCAATTGTTATGTTTCGTATTTCAACGGCCTCTAAAATAATTTCTAACACATGTGCGTTTTTAGCGGAAATTTACTAGACTTTATGAACAAACCATTTGTCCCGAAAATGGTTTGTTACAATATATATATATATATATGTATATATATATACAGGATGTTTCATTGGTAAACGGAAATACTTAAACGGTGAATAGAGGTCACCGAGGCGGTTCTAGAAATACCCCATTTATTGGACCTGACGGTCTTTGTAATCGAAATCGATTTTGCTTATTTCTTCCTGAGGTCATAACTCTCGAACCACCACGTATATTTTTTTGATACTTGGTACACATGTTTCTCATTCAGAGCCCAAATGTGCCACTTACTATTCACAAGAAAAATCCAGGTCCGGATTAACAAAAAAATAGATAGCAATTATGACCTTGAAACAACACCCTGTATATTGAAATTTTCAAAATCCGTTTGCATATTTGGAAAGAGCACAAAAAACTAAATTAAAATATGTACTTTAAATTTTTCCGCAAAAAATTTAACTATTCACATTTTGAACTTAAAGTTAAGTTTTTAAGAACTTAGAGCCAAAAAATGTATATATATATATATATATATATATATATATATATATATATACAGTGTGTCCCAGGATTGATGTTACAAGAGGTGTAATGGACTAAAATTTTTTGAATTTCATTTCAAGATTCTGGAATTAAGCCCTGCTTGGCGTGAAACGAATTTTTAGAATTTTTTCGTTTTTTGAAAAACAAAATGGCCGTGACGGTGAAGCAAGAACTATTTTCTTTTCAGGTAAAGTACCCTTTTTGTTTAGGATACGACAAAATTTTATTAAGAAAAGTTGTTTATAATGACAAATCATGGCCGTATACCAAACTTCAGGACGATCTACCTACTTTGATTAAACTGTCTGTTTTAGATTGAACAAAATAAATTGTAGGTATCTATTAATTTATTAAAATTTTTATTTGTAGACCATTGAACGAAACAAATAGTATTTACAACAAATTTAACTTACAAAACGTAACACAAGATTGTACTGCAATAAATTATCTATTCAAAGCAACCTCCATCATTTTCTGCACATCTTTCTATGCGACGTCTGAATCCTATGAAACTGTTCCGAATTTCCTCTATGTGTATTTGTGTTACTGCGTTTCTTATCCTTTCTTTTAGGATTTCTCTACTGTTGGGTATTGGTTGAGAGTAAACCAGTTGTTTGAGGCGACCCCATAAAAAGAAATCTAATATGGTGAGGTCGGGCGACCTTGGAGGCCACTCAATTAAACCATTTCTAGCTATCCACTTTTCTGAGAACACAGAATTTAGCCACTCAGCTACGCGTGCTGTCGAATGTGCAGGGCATCCGTCTTGCTGGAAATACATTGCTTGTCTTTCTGTTAGCGGCAAGTCATCTAAGTAGTCTTCCCTGAACTTTTCAAGTAGCTGTAGATAAACATTTTGATTTAACCGTCCCTCTATGAAGAAAGGTCCAATTATGCCAAAACGATATGAAACAGCACACCACACATTCACTTTTTGGTAATACTGTCTTCTACAGTTGATCCGAAAGTTTGGATTTTCTGTAGACCAGTAGCGACAATTTTGAGAGGAAACAACGCCATTGGTAGTAAAAGTTGCTTCGTCTGAGAATACAATGTTTTTATAAAAATTTCGTTCTTGAAGACATTGCTCCCCGATGGTAAGACAAAATAATAATCTACGGCCTTCATCACCTTCTTCGAGAGTGTGCACAAATTTTAGTTTGAATGCCTTTACATTGGTCGACTTATAAATTCTTTGCAGTTCTGATTTACTAATATCGAGATTACGCGAACGTTCCCTTAATGATAGTCTGGGATGTTCATCCACCGAATCAAGGGCAAGAACAGTTGCGGTATCATTTTCGTCATATTTCTTTCTTTCTTTTTTAACTATTCGCATGGCAGTCATACGTGTAAGATTGGTGTTGGGAAATTTCTCGTTAAACCGCTGCACCACTACTCTTAGGGCAGTTTGTCCAAGCCCGTAACACTGAACAACGTAAATTCTCTGTTGTAACGATAACATAATCTAGCAGTAATTATACTTTGAACTAAAGGCAGTTACTACAAATTGCAATCTGACAGTACTTGAGATTATACTCAACGATTGTTTTTTCATGGCCTCCCATTGTTATTTTCTTTATTTCACGCCGTTTGGTGTAAATTCCGAATTCGCAGATAACGCTGAGTAATTTTTAATAAATTTATTGCACATCAATGATATTATTAAGCTTCGTAAGTTAAATTTGTTGTAAATACTATTTGTTTCGTTCAATGGTCTACAAATAAAAATTTTAATAAATTAATAGATACCTACAATTTATTTTGTTCAATCTAAAACAGACAGTTTAATGAAAGTAGGTAGATCGTCCTGAAGTTTGGTATACGGCCATGATTTGTCATTATAAACAACTTTTCTTAATAAAATTTTGTCGTATCCTAAACAAAAAGGGTACTTTACCTGAAAAGAAAATAGTTCTTGCTTCACCGTCACGGCCATTTTGTTTTTCAAAAAACGAAAAAATTCTTAAAATTCGTTTCACGCCAAGCAGGGCTTAATTCCAGAATCTTGAAATGAAATTCAAAAAATTTTAGTCCATTACACCTCTTGTAACATCAATCCTGGGACACACTGTATATATATGTATATATTGTAACGTACTTTTGGGTATGGCACAAAAGTTTGGCGTTTTAATTGCCTCGGGCGCCAAACGGATCAGATAGCTTTGCCGGAAATGAATATTAAGGGTAAATAAATACCAGAATAACATACGATGCGATGTCTGATTTATTAAAGTGACTTGGAGATACACACAACTCTGTATCAGTGTCCACAAAACACTACATGACGTGTTACGCAATTGTAACTCAGATGTGAGTGATTTTAGCTAATCGACGCCGGGCGTCGCGGCGGTGACCAACGTCGGAAGTTTGTCTTGGAGCCTAGTATGTCGTGGTACAATTTTTGGAAAATCGACGCTCAACGTCGCGGCGGATTCCGACGTCTAAAATGCGATCGAATATGCTACATGTAAACCCAACGGCTTTGGGTGGTGTAATATGTACTTCTAGTGATTTTAACATATCGACGCTTGGCGTCGCCGCGGTGATCAACGTCGGAAGTTTGTCTCGCGGTCTGGTATTGGGTTTTGTAGTTTGGAAAAATTGACGCTTGGCGTCGCGGCGGTGATTGGCGTCGGAAATTTGTCTCGCGGTCCAGCATTGGGTTTTGTCGTTTTTGAAAAATCGACGCTTGGCGTCGTGACGGTGTTTCGGCGTTGCGGCGGTGATCGGCGTCGCGGCGGTGATCGCGTAGATGACTCGCGGACGTTTTCCGCGTTCCACTAGGCGCCTCTCTCAACTCAGCGGAGTCGAGTTACTTCTCTAGTGGTTTTGACACATCGACGCTCGGCGTTGCGGCGGTGATCGCGTAAGTGAGTCGAGGACGTTTTACGCGCTCCACTAGGTGCCTCTCCCAACTCAGCGGAGTCGAGGTACTTCTCTAGAGGTACGTAACTAGAGACGTAGACGCCTGTTGTTATGCCGTAGGCTAGTTTCTGAGGATGGTACGTCGCGTTGGTCTCTCAACTCGTATGAGCCGAGGATGCTCTCGGAAACAGATCTCTACCACACAACAGCGTATGTTACCCAATATGGGCCGCAGTTCTACTAAGGCGATTTAATTGAACAGTCGCGTTGTGGTTTCGACGTAGGCTAGTCTCTGAGGATATTACGGCGGACTCTCAACTCGAATGAGCCGAGGATGCTCTCGGAAACAGATCTCTACTCCAAAAACACAACGTATTTATCCAATGTGGATCGCGATCAAAATATTGCAGCCTGATGGGCAAACGGAAAACGGAAATAATAATCAAAACTAGAACAATGATTCTCACCTTATTTCGGAAGTTGGTTTTTTGGCGGTTGCTTTTCTCGGTTGGTAATTTCGGCTCTCAGTTTTAACTGAAGTAATCGAACTGTCTTTACCGTGAAATGGCTCCGGTTTTTGTAGCAAATCGTTAATTGACGCATTTAGACAAGTTTTACGAAGTCTTTTTCACCCAAAAACCGAAAGTAACGCGTTGTTAGTGGTTAGTATTTTTACGATTTTTAACAAGTTTGTGGACTTATAATATTTTTTACGATTTTTAAACATATCAACATTTTTCTTTTACAATAATTTTTGTGGCGAAACCCAGCTTCGTCACAATATATATATATATATATATATATATATATATATATATATACTGGGTGTCTTATTTTAATTCGCCACTTGCAATAAGTTTAAAATCCCCTCGAAACCATTAACTTAAAGTTAATGGTTTCGAGAGGGATATCTGATGCAGTGATCCTTGCCTCCCCCTCCTCCCAAAGAATTGAAAAGAACTTGAATATCGTACTTAATTACACCTTTTTTTTCAAATTGAAGACTGATAAACTGAGAAAAAGAATGTTGTTTGCAGCGCCATCTATCAAAAATTAAAAAAAGTCTCAAAATAAAATGTACATACTTTTTAATGGTCTATCCGGATCTGCAATAAAAAATAGGGGGTTCTATTTAAGATTTAAAAGTTGTCTTCCTTTCCCGCCCCCCAGGGGGTCCGGGGTGGGCAAGAGTCCCTGCATCAGATGTCCCTTTACTTTTCATTCGAAACATTTTTTTATCCGATGCACGATTTTAAAGTTATTACAAGTGGCGGATTAAAATGGGACACTTAGTATATATATATATATATATATATATATATATATATATATATATATATATATACTAGCTGGCCCGCAAACGTTGTCTTGCCTTTATTTTAATGTGTATTTTAATTGTATTACAAAAAAAAATCAATTACATTTCTCATATTATAATTATTTTCAATTTATTTGGAATCAATTTCTTTCACACTTTTCTATATTTTTCCTGGGCCCTCCCGGGGGGTGGGGGCTACGCCCCCCAGGGCCCTAAAATTCTTTGCGGAAGTGTACTCAACAACTTCCCAAAGTTACAAATTTATTTATTTATTTATTTTTATTTTATTGAGTTTGGCTAAACGGAACCCCATTAATCAGCTAACGACCGGAGTTAAAAAATATAAAATGCTATTAAAAAGTAGGGGTTGGTGGTAGGACGGTAAAAATTTAGGACTAAATGTATTTTTTAATGGCACACTATAAAAAAATAACCAAAAAAAAAAAATTGTCCAAAAAATGAAAAAAAATTTTTTAGGGTGAGCCACCCTTAACACTTAGGGGTAAAAAATTAGTTATAAACCTATTCTCATACCTACTGAATATACATATAAAATTTCATCAAAATCGGTCAAGCCGTTTCGGAGGAGTATAAACACTAAAACTGTGACACAAGAATTTTATATATTATATATATATATATATATATATATATATATATATATATATATATATATATATACCGGGTGTAGAAATGAAATGTGAACCATAGAAATTTCAATGTTATTTTTTAAATACGGCTGTATCTCTTTTCCTATTGACTTTAGAGCAAATATTTAAATACAAAACTTGTTCAAAATGTAAAAATGCATGGTATAAAGTCATTTTTTTTTACATAAATATTAACATTTTACGATATACAGGGTTAACCACTAAAAAATGAGCTATAACATTGGGAAACGGGAATGGTATCGAAAAATGCGGAATAATGAGTTCTATAATTTGGTAAAAAAATCATTGTTCTACGATACTTTGTTTAGGAGAAAAAAATTAAAAACTGATTTTTTTAAAAAATTTTGGAAGGGGTACCCTTGTGTTTTGTTTAAAAAAAAAAAAAGATTTTGGATATTTTAACACTGGCTTTCGTTGTATACTCTTTTATCCTACTCTTTGTACCTGACACTTTTTTTTCCTGTTCTTCTTTAATTTTTTATTCACGTTTTTCTGATTTTTCGAAAAATTGATGAGGGGGGACCATTGGCATTTTTTTTCAGAATAAGACTTTTTTTACAAAATTTAGTCTAAAAATTTTGAAAAAATTCTGTATATGAAATTTTAAATTTCGGTGATTTGCTTTTGTTTTATGACCGATTTTCTATATTTTAATTGTTTTAAAAAAACCTATAGCAGTTATGAAAAAAAGATATTTAGCTTAATTGTGTATATTTGGAAGGACTATAACCCAATACCAAACATTTGTTTCAAGTTTCAACAGGTCCAAAGATAATTGACATTTTATGAAAAAACGGTTGAGTGTAACCACTTAGAGCTCGCATTATTAAATTTTTGAAAAAATTTTTTCTACAGGTACTTATAATATGTCCATAGGTAAGGTAAGTTATATTTTTGAAATCGGACGGTTAATGTTTAAACAGGTTTCTACTGAATAAGAAATTTTCAAATTTTTTTTAAACTAATCGAGTGTGGCCTCATTGGAAAGCCCTTGAAAAATGCTACCCAACCATATGGTCACACTTAAAATTCGACAAGTTTTTACTTTTTTTCAATTTTTCATCTATGTGGAGCTTAACTGGAAACATTTAGCAAAAAACGAATTTAAGGAGGTTATGTAACATGCAAAAAGAAATTTAAGTCAATACTTGACATTTTTTCCTAATACTAATAGTTTAATTAATAAAAATTATCAAAACTCGCAAAAATGCATAAAAATGCGAAAATTGTTAATTTTCAATAATTTTTCCTGCCAAATCAGTACAAGTTACAGAAAAAAGTTACTTAGCTATTTTGTAGAGAATTTTTTTCTCTATATTACAGAATTTTTCGATACCATTCCCGTTTTCCAATGTTATAGCTCATTTTTTAGTGGTTAACCTTGTATATCGTAAAATATTAATATTTATGTAAAAAAAAATGACTTTATACCATGCATTTTCACATTTTGAACAAGTTTTGTATTTAAATATTTGCTATAAAGTCAATAGGGAAAGAGATACAGCCGTATTTAAAAAATAACATTGAAATCCCTATGGTTCACATTTCATTTCTACACCCGGTATATAGATATAGAAGATTATGGCTGAGATAAATTTAGTAACAAAAACTAATGGTATTGTAGCCAGGAGTTGGGATTTAAGCCAAAAACTCAATTTTTATTACGTAGGCAAGCTTTCGAAAAATTATATTTCCTTCTTCGGGCCTTCTACAAATTTGAACCAAGAAATAAACAAATATCAATGGATACAAAAATTACAATTAACACATAAATAACAATGATTACATAAAAATAGAACTTACAATAACGGAAGAGTTTATACTCCATCAAAAATTATTAATATAATAGTTATTTTATACATATTAAACATGTGAAAGTATGTAACAAGAAATTATAATTGATCATGTAAATAAAAATAGTCAATACAAATAAAAAAATGTTTTTAACATGTAAAACAAACAATTTTGATATTGAAAAAAATACCACTATCAAGGTCAACCAACTGAAACAAACATTAACATGAAATTTAATTGAAAGAACGCAAAAACTAAACAGTACGAGACATCTGTTGTTTTTGTGAAATAGTTTATACGTTCGAAATTGTCAAAAATTTAAAAACACATTTAACCTAACTTAACGATATAAATTAATTTTTATATTTTTATTATTATTTTTATTTATAATTGGTCAGCGGAACCCGAGCACATTATGTATATGGCCAATTATAAATAAAAATAATAAAAAAAATATAAAAATTAATTTATATCGTTAAGTTAGGTTAAATGTGTTTTTAAATTTTTGACAATTTCGAACGTATAAACTATTTCACAAAAACAACAGATGTCTCGTACTGTTTAGTTTTTGCGTTCTTTCAATTAAATTTCATGTTAATGTTTGTTTCAGTTGGTTGACCTTGATAGTGGTATTTTTTTCAATATCAAAATTGTTTGTTTTACATGTTAAAAACATTTTTTTATTTGTATTGACTATTTTTATTTACATGATCAATTATAATTTCTTGTTACATACTTTCACATGTTTAATATGTATAAAATAACTATTATATTAATAATTTTTGATGGAGTATAAACTCTTCCGTTATTGTAAGTTCTATTTTTATGTAATCATTGTTATTTATGTGTTAATTGTAATTTTTGTATCCATTGATATTTGTTTATTTCTTGGTTCAAATTTGTAGAAGGCCCGAAGAAGGAAATATAATTTTTCGAAAGCTTGCCTACGTAATAAAAATTGAGTTTTTGGCTTAAATCCCAACTTCTGGCTGCAATACCATTAGTTTTTGTTACTATATATATATATATATATATATATATATATATATATATATATATATATAAATATATATATATATATATATATATATATATATATATAAATATATATATATATATATATATATATATATATATATATATATATATATACAGAATGTTCGTTCGCCAGGTTGATATAGGGCAATAACATGGGAAACTAATAATATGCAGAATACTTCTTTCTGAAGTAAAATTCGGAGAAATACTTAGAATACTTTTCGATAGAGAATAAAAAGCTATATAATTTGGTTTTAGTATTAATTTGCTAGCATGTGCCGTTTCTGCGCTAGAATTTTTTTTAAATTGTTTTTTAGAATTTTCAATAATTTTTCCTGCTAAATCAATATGAGTTAGAGAAAAAAGTTATTTAACTATTATGTAGCTTTTTTTTCTCTATTTTACTGAATTTTTTCAGATTTTTTCAAAATAAAGCTTTTTTTAAAATTTGCTCCAAAAAATCTGAAAAAATTCAGTAAATTAGAGAAAAAAAAGCTACATAATAGTTAAATAACTTTTTTCTCTAACTCATATTGATTTAGCAGGAAAAATTATTGAAAATTCTAAAAAACAATTTTAAAAAAATTCTAGCGCAGAAACGGCACATGCTAGCAAATTAATACTAAAACCAAATTATATAGCTTTTTATTCTCTATCGAAAAGTATTCTAAGTATTTCTCCGAATTTTACTTCAGAAAGAAGTATTCTGCATATTATTAGTTACATAATTAGCTACATAATAGCTAAGTAACTTTTTTCTCTAACTCATACTGATTTAGCAGGAAAAATTATTGAAAATTCTATAAAACATTTTTAAATAAATTCTGATATAATAACATAACACTTTGCCATAAATTGTGTCGAAAAAAATATTGGGACATTTTCTGTATGAAGTTTTGTATTACCGCGAATAATTAAAACGGAATTAATAAGGAAAAAAAATAAGAAGAACAATACAAATTACTTGTTTAAACAACTAACGTAGTATATTTTTGTTTTTTATGTTTTTGATTTGCACAGTAACTTTAATGAAATAACCTTGGAACAGAACAATTTTTTGACAATAATAAGTTTTTAAAAAAGTTTTTTACTATTTATAATTTTATTAAATGACAATTGGTTTAATAATTTGACATATCTGATGTATCATGGTTAAAAATATTTTTGTTTTTCTGTATTTTAAATTTGAAATTAGTTTGAAAGCAACACATTACATGAGTACAAATGACCTTATTATGTTATAAAAGAATACAAATTTATATTAAACATGTAAGTTTACATATTTCAACATATGTATATATTTGAGTTTTAAATTGTTAACAATATGTAATTTAACTGTAGTGCGACATCCTGAAGAAGAACCAAAACCGGTTCGAAATATCGATGAAAATTAAGCAATAAAATAATATTAACATCTTTATAAAAGGAATATGTGTATAAATTAATTCCTTTCCTTAAATTGATGACTGCATACCTGACAAAAGAAGATTAAATTAATTATATATATATATATATATATATATATATATATATATATATATATATATATATATATATGTATATATATATATATATATATATATAAATTTAATTTGTTTATAGTGTTTGGTACTGTGTCTGTAATATTTTCAAAAAATTAAAAAAAGTATATAAAAATTGTTTATTTTTCTGTATGTGGATGCTTCGATCGCTGGCTCTTTTGAAATTTGTGAAAGCATATCATCCAAGACCATTCATCCGATTTGCACTAAATTTTCAGAGTATGTTCATTTAGTGCCTAAGATAGGTATGTGGATTAATTTTTTTCAGTGTTGTCAACTTTCTGAGAAAAATATTATGGAAATTTTTAAAAATTATTATTGGTATATTATTTATCCGATTACACGAAAAACGTGGAGCGCATGCAATAAATAGGTAATAGTAAGCAGTGTAAGGAGTAGCTGTCGTTGCGCCCCACGTTTTTATTTTTAAATCTTACAAGTATGGACATAGATATTACAAATTTACAACCACAAATTTTCAGGACAATCTGTATGGGGTCAGGAATCTGTATAGTGTTATAAATCTGTATGGGGCTAGGAGAAATTATTTTATACTTTTTAGTTTCTGGTTTCATGGTATATTAAAACTATTTTTTTTATTTAAAGAATTCTTCCTAATAGAGACGGACGTTGAGTTTGTCGAAACGTCGATTATTAATAAATATTAATACAGAACTTAAACCTGAAGCCGTTTTATTTTGTATAATGAGTTCTGAATTTTTTTTATTATGTCGTACATTATGAATATTTAACCGTTTGAGTGCCACGGGTTTTCGATGTATTTCCGTCCAAAAGTGCCAAGGAGCGCTTTTGCGCTTGTCTTATTTCCTATTCTACATTATGTAGTTAATTATATTATTATAGTAATCGTTGTTTATAAAAATAAAAAGTTTACACCTACAAAGTGTAATATTACTACAATTTTATTTTTACTTAAAACGGAACGTTAGCTGTAAAGTCGGGCATCGACAGAAACCGAGCTTGATAGAGTGCTAGCAAATTTCTAGCGTAACAGAAGAGCGCAAAATCGTTGCTTGGCACTCAAACGGTTAAATAAGCGTTTTTCTTATAATCTGACATAAGTTTTGTATTAAATATGATAAATCTATAAATAATACAACAACTTTGCATCAGAGTGGGAGCACCTATTAATGGAAAATTAATAAAAATTTTCAGTAACATTTAACTGTTCGATAAATTTTAAGTAATAAAATATTTTGGCGAGTCAAATAATTGAATGTCAAATGATTAAATTATTGAAAACGACATTTTTGAAATTACGATTAAAAATATATTTTTGTAATTTTAACTAAAAATTTCTATAGTGATCTAAATGGATATTCTATTTTTACCACTTTGACTGCAAGAAAATTGTGGTATAGTGTAACATTTTCAATATATATACAGGTGAACCAAAAGTCCCGGAACGGTCAAATATCTCGAGAAATACACATCAAATCAAAAACAAACAAAAATACATCTTTAATATTTAAAAAAAAAAACTATCCAATGATATCCTTCTCGACCCCCTACCCCCACCCTCAGGAGGTGGGAAAGGGTCAACTTTAAAATCTTCAATAGAAACCCCTATTTTTATTGCAGATTCGGATTCTATGGCTAAAAATACGTATTATTTGTCTGTAACATTTTTTTCTATTTATGATAGATAGCGCTGTAATCAACGGACACACAAACATATAAGCGCACCGGCTAGTTACACACGTATCATTGGATAGTTTTTTTAAAATATTGAAGACGTATTTTTGGTTTTTTTTCGATTTGATGTGTATTTCTCGAGATATTTGACCGTTCCGGGACTTTTGGTTCATCTTGTATATGTAGGTGTGTGCGTTGTCGTTCGCTCGCTCGCACGCTCGGTCACAGTCAAAATTTTGAGATCGCAACTCTTTCTAGAGTGTTCAACCGATTTCGATAAAAATTAATATTACCAATTTCCCAAAAAATAATTACTAAATTTTTTTAAAAATTTATTATGGCCACAATATTTATCAAATTTTAATCAAATTTTTACAGAAGATACCTGTAGCACCTACATAAATTATATAATTTTAGTTAAATGCAGTATTTTCAAGTTTCTGAGAAAAAATTAATATTCTTTTTAAAAATTTATTATGTATATTATATATTTGTATTTAATCAAATTTTCACAAAAGATTTTTTTCTAGTGTCCACAAAAATTATAAAATTTTACTTCCGTGTAGAGTTGCCAACTTTCCAAGAAAAAATTATCAAGATTTTTTGCAATTTAATGTTGGCTTTATTATTTATCCAGTTTTATATATATATATATATATATATATATATAATATAAATAAAGTATTTATTTCTATATTGTTTAATTTGATCTATACTAGAAGTGTAAACAATTCTTCCGGCTAGTGTATTTCTAATTTTAATCCTAGCATCCAAAATTCCCATAGTAATTTCTTTTAAAAAACAAACAATAAAAATTCTTCCCATATGATGCGGTCACTGTGTACGTATTTGTAAAAACTAACAACGATTTCTTATGCATACACGCACATGTATATGTAAGCTAAACAAGAACAAAATAAAACCGGTTAATATTTTATTCTCAAGAACAAGAAATATAAGGTGTACTAGAAAGTTTCCGAACTAGGTCATAAAAAGTATTTGATTAATATTAGTTAATTTTAGCTAGTTAGTTTAGTTAATTAGTTTAGTTACTACAAAATAATTCCCTTTGGGAAGTACATCGATCCTCGCCTTTTTCTGATCCTTAAAAATTATCACAGATTCTTTTTCTAAAAGCTGGTAATTTTTCTAAATAAGAGAAATATTAACAGATGTTTAAAAAAATATTTTAATCGCTAAAGGCTGAATTCAGTCAATTACTAATTATTTATTATAAATGAAATTAGATTTTGTAACATAGTAAAAAATCTTTTAAAATTCATTAAATTAAATAAAATGGCTTTAGGTTAGAGTTCTGTATTGTTATTTATTGATATACGATGTTTCGACTTTATCAGGAAAAATAATACAAATGGCATTTACAGTTATTTACTGTAAATGACATTTGTATCGGTTTTTCTGATGAGGACGGACGTTGAGTTTGTCAAAACATCGAATATTAATAAATGTTAATACAGAACTTAAATCTAAAACCATTTTATTTGATATTTTTATATAATAAATGATTACTTATATATTCAAAAATATTTAAAAAACAGTGATGATAATTAATAAAATAATTAATGATCCTTACAGATAACAAGTTTTTCTATTTTTTAAAATATCGATAAAATGCATGCCTTTTTAAATATTTTAATCCGAGTATCAATTTTTCCTTTTTTAAAATAAAATTGCTTTAGGTTTAAGTTTTATATTAATCCAGATAAATCTGCTATTGTTCAACATGCGTTAGAGTATCTTCGTGATGTGAAATTCGAAGATACTGTAATTATTGCAAGACCAATCAATATGAACAGCAGATTGATAACAGAATTGCATGCAATAGATAACAGTAAGGAGTGTAGGGAGTATCTGTCGTTACGTCTCACGTTTTTCGTTTTAAAGACAATTTGTATGGGATTATAAAACTGTATGGGGCTGAAAGAAATTATTTTATACTTTTTAGTAGTAAATTTTTTTTTTTTTATTTATTTAAATAATTATTTTTTATTTTTTATTTTTGTGTGTGTTCTGTATTTTCTGTAGTTTCTGTATTTTGAAAAAAAATATTTGCTAAATACTCGAATATACGGAATTCGTAAATATGATGACAAGATAAAAATTAATATTTCTAATAGTATTAATTAATTAGTTAATATTGCATTGTCATTCAGTTCTGAGCTATGTTTAAAGTTTCAAGTCTCTAGCTCGTTGAAAAGTTAGTGTAAAATCGATTTCAAAATTTGTACCAAACAGACAAACAAACAGACAGACAAAAATTCGAGGTAATAAAAACGTGTTAAACTATGTAAAATAGTGTACGAAATGCAATGCACCATCAGAATTATCAGAAATTGTACGTATATCCGACCAAATAAACATTAATTCTCACAAATCACATCACATATATAAATAATATATACACATATATACTATTCTACAACTGTTAGTAAAATTAAGGATATTTATATGTATTTCTATTTATTTCAAGTGTCGCTTCGTTTAAACCGTTTAAAGAAAAAATAGCATATGTCACTCGGAGCAGAATGCTTTTTTTATATTATATTGCTCAAATTATTGCTCAATAAATATCGCTTTCTGCTCTTCGTAACATAATATACTATTATAATACGACGCGCCGGCTTCAATTTGAAAGGTGATAATAGTAACCTGTGCTGTAACAATTCGGCAACTTTCTGAAACAACCTTGTAGGTACTACTATCAATTTAAAATTCGTTTTTAATGTAGAACCGGTATAGTTGTAAACAAATCGTGTAACATCAAATTTCGTCTGTGAACATGAAGAATTCTACAGGAACGTATGTATCCTTACTTATATTTCCTAATCATTTTCAACATTAAATTTATGATTATTTTAAATATAATTATGAAATTGTCAAAATAATTGTTAAAGTATTTTTTACAAAATATATACATGTTTTAAAGACATACAAAACTAATAAAAGATTGAAATTTATTTTATATTTAAAGAGTTAATGCTGGTTGTAAGGTTTTGGATGCATTGTGTACTTTTGCTAGAAACGTATATGTTTCCAAAGAAGCTCGTCTGAGAATATATAGTGCAGTTTTGATACATACGTTGATATACGGTAGTGAATGTTGGGTTTGGCTGCAAAAACATAAAAAGTATGTGATGTAACTAGAAGGAATTGGGTAAGAAATGGATTAGTGTATGATCATTGTAAAATTTAAAAAAAATATGGTTGCAAAACTTGGTGTTGGTCAGTTGAGATGGTTCGGTCGTCTTGAGCGAATGTCTAATAAACGTTTTGGTTAAAAAATACATGTAAATGATTTTGAAATTATATATGTTTGCGTGGACGTTTGATGAGTAGTTGAAGTGGTATGATGCCTTGCGTGAGCGAAAGTGTCCAAGTAGTAAGAATAAAAGAGCATGTGTTAGACGTATTATGAATATAGATGAAGCTAAAGTTGCTTGTCTGCATATAAATATAAATTAAGGAAATTAATATCTGAATAGTGGAAAGAGTTTGTGCAACACGCTTTTTGGGTACATGGCGTGATTGTGTTTGTATTTACAAACGCAGCAAATTTTTAAATAATTTTCAATTTTATATTATTATTATTATATTCAATTCATATTATTTTTAAAATGCAAAAATAATTAATGTTGCATAAAACATCATTTGTATAATATTTTATTAATAAAAATGAAACCAAAAAAATTTATTGGACGTCATACATTTTTATTAAAAATTTTAAATAAAATGCTAAACATTATTCAATGTTAACTTATGTTAGTCGACTGTTTAGAAAGTATTTTTTGTGAATGCGATGATGTAAAGAAAAAATGAACAGAGTATTAATATAATGATGATGACACGGCAACGAAGGACAGGTCACATATAACTAAAAAAAACTAAAAATATTATTTTTCGTTTAAAAAACAAAAACAAAATATAAAAAAAATTAACATAGACTACACTGTAAATAAAATGGCAAAATTACAGAAAAATAGTAGTAAAATTTTACTATAATAAATCTGTAATTTCATTTTACTATAAATATTTTGTATTTATTATTTATTAATCATATAAAATAAAAAAAGATGACTTAATAAGTATGTTAAATTGCTTACTTTCTGCAAATTGCATCATACCTATACTTAATATATAATTACATATTGGTGACATAACTTCTTAAATTATCTAATGTTACAGTTTGTATATTAATATCTGTAATAATTCATCAAAATAATAAGACTTAATACATATTTTGTGTAATAATACTAATAAAATATTTTAAGTGTAATTCAATAATTTCAAAATACATTCTTTATGAAAATTTAGAAATCTATGTAATTATATCAATAATAATAATATTATCGAACTAAACAAATTTTAGCTTATTTATGAAAAATTCCTGACAGCAAATTTATTGTAGTTTTGAAAATTTACTAAAAGAAACTTAAAAAAAAACTGTAATATTACATACATATGTACTTTTCCATCTCATTGGTAATGTATATATTTGTTATTATGTATTTTTCAACAATTATGCTAAATTACAGCAGTTGAGTAATTATACCTAAAAATTCTGGGCATCATAGTGTCTTATGGTTTGTAGGTAAAATTACATATTTTTTTAAAATTATAGGTATAGAGGAGATATAGGTCCTAAGCGTTGAAAACTTGTCGAAAGATGTATATGGTACAAAAAATTCAAAATAGCCATAGTATTGAATATCAAAATCATGTGCCTTTGGGAAACATAGATGATCAAATATGTATTGCTAATGTTTTTAATTGATAAAAAATTAAAATTAATAATGATACCTGTCTTTTAAAATATAATTTTTCAATTATTTCAAATAGATAACACATCTACATAATATATTTTTATATGTAATTTTAATTAAATTATATAAACCCATATTTATAATTTAATTAATATGTATGAGTTAATAGTATATTATCTGTTAGAGATGTTTTAAAAATATTTTTCTAAATAATTAACAGCTGCTTGTAGCAATGCTTGTAAACAGATATCAATAGAAAAACAAAGTATTCGTAAAATAATGTTTATGTTAATATTTTTGCAATAATAAACATGTTATTAAGTTTATAAATATCAAAACAAATTATTTCATTGATATTATTTAAATATTTTGTACATAATATTATTTTTATCTCATGACATATATGTATATTAACTATTATAATTAAGTAAAAAAAATATTTTATTTATTTTTCTGTAATATGTATAAAAATATATGCTTTCCACAATTTTTTTCAATCTGCATTAAATATTAATTAAACAATAAATGTTTGACTAACTATAAAGAAACATTGCTGCCCCGAAAATCAGCTGATTGAAGCAAGCGATTTTTGAACCTTAACTACTATATAAATCTTTCGACAATTTCTTTCAATGCTTTAATATATGTATAACCTGTCTCCCCCCCCCAACTTAGTCTATGAGAGTTAATATAAAACTTTAAAATGAAAAAAACCTGATATAAATATTCTGCTATTATAATGCAAGTAAAATAATCCTGTTTTGGAGAAAGAAATTTTACAAATTTTATAAATAATTTTTTTTTTGGCAATTTGAGTCTTACTTGTCATATATTAACACGTTTTTATTAACTTGCTTTTTTCTCTGTTTGTTTTTTTTTTGTACAAATGTTGCAATCAATTTTTTTGAAAATTAACACTTTTCCGGAGCCGGTAGCACAAAAACGGTCCAGTTTTTCGTAAAAATGTATATAATCAAACTTGTAGCAAATTTAATAAGCTTTCATTTTGTACTGAAGAACTTTTTTACTGCAACGCACCGTTTTCGAGTTATAAGCAAAAAACTGAAAAATGGAACCTTTAAAGCCCCCCCGCCCCCCCCCCCGCCCCACAGCGGCACCGGGACCCCCCTACACATTCCTAAAAAAAATTTGAACTAGTATTTTTAGTTCCTCTATTTGGTAATTTTTGGTCTAGATTGACTGGACTATAATATTTCTTTAATAATTATGTTTTATTTTTATTTTTAACTAGCTGCTCATCTTGGTGGAAAAAAAGAAGCGGATTAGAAAAGTCACTAATGCTGATTCTAATTGGTTCAATTCTGATATCTCTTATTTTATGTACTGCTCAGTTTTTAGTTATAACACGTACACATTTTGTAGGTAAAAGTCATTTATTTCATAATATAATTCATTAGTAAATAAAACAAATTTTTAAATATAATATTTGCGAACTCAGTGCAATGTTTTACTTTCGACAGGTTTTTTTTTTCAAAATGCATAAAAATATATAAATACAATGATTAAATACCAAATTTTAATTAATATTAAAAAAAAAACTATTTTATTAAATTTTTCAAATAATTTTGAAATATATTTAACAAACTCGTGTTCAGTAATGTCAACGCTTAAGAAAAAATATAAAGATGGTAACCATAAATACATATCAATATATTTTTTATTTTATTGAATATGTTACTTTGTTAATAAAACTTGTAACTATATTAACCCTCGGAGTACTAAAAGTGGGTCAATCGTGACCCAAAATGTGCATTATTTACTGTATTTCTTACAATTATTTTTTTACGTTCTTGATTTTTCTCAAGTTCTCCTATTATGTTATCTTCTATTATTTTTGATGTCATTTGTAGGAATATAAATTTTAATTCTTCTAATATTTCATGAAATTACTATAACTATCAAATACATGTTGTTTATTTGTCAAGCTGTGCAAGTTTATACTTGTTTTGCGCTATTCGAGAGATTGCAGATCTATTTGCACAAAACTGTAGGGACACATATGAACCGTCAGCCTACGGTACTGTTGACGAACAACTTGTGGATTTTAGAGGACATTGTCCATTCAAGATTTGTATACCGAATAACCCAAAGAAATATGGTATAAAGGTGTGGACATAAACAAAAAAAATTAATAAAAAATAAATAATTTATGCTGTTATTTTATTCAAATTAACCACAAAATCAAAAAATGTGTAAAAAAAATTGACTGTTGACCCGTTTTTGGAAACAATGTTTGTCAAATTTTTTCCGGACTCCGAGGGTTAAAAATAACATAGTAAAAAATCTTTCAGAATTTATTGTATTAAAATAAAATAGTTTCAAGTTAAAATTCTATATTAATATTTATCAATAATCGAACTCGAAGTTTGTCTTCATCAGAAAAACGATACAAATGACATTTACAGTAAATAAACAGAAAATAGAAACAAGTTGCTAGGTAACAAAATAAGTAACTAAATCGTGAAATTTATAGATTTTTAATTAATAAAAGCCAAATTTTATTTAAACATCAATCACAAAAAAATAACAAGGTAATGCATTTTTTGTTATATTTTGACATTGCTAGATTTATAGATACATCATGTGATGTACTTGACTGGATTAAATACACGAGTTTATCATGACCAGTCAAAATATAGAAAATGCATTACCTTTTCGTTGTGATCTTGTGCTGCAGTTGGTTAGCGCAGTTGCCACGAAAACAAAAGTTCCCGGATTCAAACTCCGGCAAGGTCAATGCATTTTCATTCATTTAAAAATTAACTAATGATTTAATTAGTTCATCAAAAAAGCAATTTAATAAAAAACAAAATTCTATAACCTAATATGTAATACGCCATGTGTAATTAAGAATATAAAAAAGTATTTTGAAGTAAAAAACAAATAAAAATAAATAGAAAAATTGTTTACCGCTCTACACAAATCGTAACACTAATAATATCTAATAATATTTTTTGTTCTGTTGTAGGTAGTGGAGAATGTAATTCAAAAGTTTGCATTAAAGCTAGTTCAGTCTTGCTGAATTTTATGGATGCTAGTGTTAGTCCATGCGATAATTTCTACCAGTTTGCTTGCGGAAATTTCTTAAAACAGAAATTTATACCCTTTAGTGAAAATGAAATAGATATAGGACAAGAAATTATAAACAAAATAGAAATGCAAGTTATTGATCTACTGGACAATTCACAAACAAAGCATAAAACATTCTCAAAAGCTCAAAGATTTTTTAAAGCATGCATGAATGAAAGTATGTAATTTTTATGCCAAAATTTTCGTAGACTTATTTTTGTATTTTTAAATTAATATACTTTAACACGTTTTTATTAACTCGCTTGCTTGCTTGCAATCAATTTTAAACTAACTTCCCGATGCGCTAGAGAATTGAAACTGTAAACATTGCTCAGAAATGAATGACAATGCAATATTAAATAATTAATTAATAATATTAGAAATATTAAATTAAAATTATATTAGTTAAAATTATTTAATTAAGTTAATTAATTATAATTATAACTATCCGATAATTAATAATTTTTATCTTATGCCATATTATGCCATAGCAAAAAGATATACTTTTTTTTAAAATACAGAAACTACAGAAAATACAGAACGACAGCCACTTCTTACACTCCTTACTATTATCTTTTAAAAGCGACCCACGTTTTTCGTTTTAAATTTTACAAGTATTGTCATAGCTATTAAAAATTCACAATCACAAATTTTTAGGACAATCTATATGGTGTTCAGGAATCTGTATGGGGTTATAAATCTGTATGGGACTAGGAGAAATTATTTTATACTTTTTAGTCCGTTTTAAAAACGTGGTATATTAATTTTTTTTTTTTTATTTAGATAATTATTTTTGATTAATATTTATGTTGAGTAGGTACATAGAAATATCGATTATTAATAAATTAATATTAATACAGAACTATAGTATATCATGTCACGAAGACAACGAAGCGATGATTATCTTGTTGAATGCAGAGATTTGTGGCCGAGACAAAGCCGAGTCCAAGCAATTTGGGCGAAACACAAAAAGAGCATTCTATTCCGAGTTGTAATATATCTGTTACGGTCAATGTAAACAATTGGGCATTATTTATAATGCCCGGGCAATTTAGAAAGTGCCCAATGGAATGTGACAAAATGATAAATTATATAGAAAATATTACGTTGCCCGTGCATTATGAATAATGCTGGAAATCGAGTAGGCAATTTGAGAATATTTGTATGAAAGTGGCTATTTATACATACGGTATGTATACGCAATTGGCTATTTATATATACAGTATGTTTACGCAATTGGCCATTTAGGGTAGGTTAGGTTAGTGGGTTAGTTTAGGTTTTTTTTTTGTTTTTTTCAATATGTATAAATAGCCAAATTGCTGTCAATTTATTAACGTGACCACAGAAATAATAGTATTTATAATGACCGGGCAATGTAATAAATTATCCTAGATTGTCGTAGACAAATACAAAATTATTAAATTGCTTGATTTTATCGGTCATTATTTATAATGACCTAGCATTATGAAAATTTCCCTAAATAATCAAATTAACCGTAACCTATACAATTTCTCTTCAAGCGTTTTAAACGAAACTAAAATAAAAATAAACAATTTTATTGTTTATTAACAGGTGTCGCCATATGCAGAGTCGGAATTCGAAACTTGCAATAATGTTGCAAGTTACAACATTATAACCAATTTTTGTATTTATATTTATTTATATTTATAGTGCATATTTTTAATTTGAGTCAAACAGATGATAATTTATTTAAAAATGATTTAAATAAATAAAATAATTTAATATACCACGTTTTTAAATAATTTCTTCTAGCCTCATACAGATTTATAACCTGATAGAGAAAAATGTGGAAAAACGACAGCTACTCCCTACACTCTCTATTATTATCTATTGCATGTGCTCCACGTTTTTCTCTATGGGGTTATAAATTTGTATGGGGTGCTAAGAGAAATTATTTTATACTTTTTAATTAGTTTTAAAAACGTGATATATTACATTTTTTTTATTTATTTAAGTAATTATTTTTTGCTTTTTAGTCTAGTTTAACTTTAACCTAATTAATTAATTTAATTAATTACAATTGAATAATTATAACATTATTAATTATAATTATTTTATACTATTTAGTCCGTGTTAAAAATTTATTTTATCATTTTATTCTTTTTAGTCTAGTTTAACTTTAACTTTAACCTAATTAATTAATTTAATTAATTATAATTTTATTAATTATGATTAAAATTATAGTTAATTAAGTTAATTAATTAACTTTAATTTAATATTTTTAATATTATTAAGTAATTAGTTAATATTGCATTGACCTCCAGGTCTGAGTTATGTTTAAAGTTTCTAGCTCATCGCAAAGTTAGTTTAAAATCAATTGCATAATTTGTACCAAACAGACAAACAAACAAACAATTAGACAGATAAATAAAATCTAGTTTATAAAAACGTGTTAAAATTAAAGTGGCTGTAGCTTGTAGCTTCAGGATTTGTCGCAAGTAGCTTATAAATATTAGCAAAACATAAAGCTACTATTTGTAACTAATGATTTAATTAATTCATCAAAGCAAAAACAAATTACTATAACTTAATATAATACGCCATATATAATTAAAAATATAATAGAAATTATGTTATATTTGTAGCCGAGATTAAGCGACGTGGCTTCGAACCAATACATCGAGTTTTCAAATTTATTGGTGGTTGGCCGATGTTGGATGGTAACAATTGGAACGAAAAAACATTCGATTGGATTGAAGTTTTGAAGAAATTAAAACAAATCGGTTTATATGGCGATTATTTAATAAATATAGAACTGTATATTTTCCAATCAAATACACATTTACTAGTAAGGAGAAAATGTTGTATTTTTTTTATTTTATTGGCTTTTTTTTTCTTTTCAATAATTTTATTCAATAATTTTATTTATTTCATTTGTATATTTTCAGTTATTTAGAGAGCAAGGTATAATCAAAACCAGTTTTGTTTAATGTTTTAGAGCGACAAACAAAAAAATATCTGTTTCATGTTTTCAAAAAAGCTATTCAATGATACCAAACTTGATCCCCGTTCCATCCAATTTTAATTGAAGATTCGGATTTTACACCCCGAATTATGTAGGTTTTGTCTGAAACTTTTTTCTTAGTTTGTGATGGATGGCGCTGTAATTGCAGAAATTAAGATTTTTTGCAAATTTTGGGGAATTTTAATATGAGTATTTAAAAATAAAATCAGGCATATTAAACTTATTTCTAACTGTTTAGGGTTACTGAAAATTCGTCCCACTCCAGCCAGCCCTTTGCGGAAGGCGAGAAAAATTTAAACCATACCATAAACATAAGGATCTAATAAGGTGACTCCGATTTGTCACTTTCCAATAGCTTTCGCTCTATTCTGAAAGCACATGTAACTTCTTTTATACGGTCGGCATTGGAGTTACCCAATGTACACCATGGGAAAGTTATCTGATCAGATTTTGTACATTATATAGCCCTGAAAAGGGCTGATCAGCAGAGTGAAACCGATTGCAAAGTGACAAATTGGTTGGTTTTATTTCTCTCACCTCCCGCGTAGAATTGGCAGAGGTGAGACGGATTTTCATGAACCCTAAACAGTTAAAAATAAGTTTAACATGCCTGATTTTATTTTTAATTTAATTAAATCAAAATTTGCAAAAAATCTTAATTTTTGCAATTACAGCACCATCTATCACAAAATAAAAAAAAGTTTTAGATAAAACTTACATAATTCAGGGTGTAGAATCAGAAACTGCAATTAAAATTGGATATTCCTATTTAATATTACAAAGTTGCACTTTACCCCTGAGGTTGGCGGTGGGAGATCAAGTTTGGTATTATTAAATAGCTTTGGTTTGGTTGTGGCACAAACTCTTTCCATTACCTCAAAATTAGTTTGCTGCAAACATCCCCATGCAAATAAGCAACTTTAGCTTTATCCACATTTATAATTCCTCTCATACATGCTCTTCTATTCCCACTGCACTTGGAAACTTTCGATCATTCAAGCCACTCTCTCAATCATACCACTCAAACTACTCATCGGACGTCCATTAGCAAACGTATAGCTTCAAAATCATTCATATCAATTTTTTGAACCAAACATTCATTAGACATTCACTCATGATGTTCGAACCATCCTAACTGATTGACATCAACTTTTGCTGCAATATTTTTTCAATTTCACACTCATCAAATATTAATCGATTTTATATCTAATTTCTCTTAGATACACCACATTATATTATGTGCTCAATCATTATTAATAATATTTATTTTAGATTGAAGCAGCATTCAAAGATAATTTTCCAACATATTTGCTTGCCAATTCCAGTAACCAAGTGTATAAAGCAATAGGTGAACTTATAGGAAATTATATTGAAATATTAGGTGGCGACAAAAACTCAATATCAGTGAAAAAGGACATATATGATTTCTTAGAATTTTATAGAAGCTTTAAAGAGGTACTGCAAAAATACAAATAATTTTATAATTTTAAAGCAACGGCTAAACTTTATTTTAAAATAACCAAATGTATTTACTTAAAACTTTACATATTGTTAACAAAGTAAAAAAAATTTCAGAACTTATTATATAGAATAAAATTGTTTTAAGCTCGAGTTCTGTATTAAAATTTATTTTTAATCAACGTTTTGACGCTCGTTTTCATCAGGAAGAAACTGATACAAATGACATTACAGTAAATAACAGAACATAAAAGCAAGTCACTAGGTAGCAAATAAGTAATTATATAATAAATTTTATATATTTTTAATTAATGGTAGCCAAATTTAGCCAAATTAATTGCTTTTAACGTAAAAAATTAAAAATAACAGTATCTACCAGCAGTTATGTAAACATGGACAAAATATGGCAACAGTTTTCCAACATTCAGCATGTTGAAATCAGTTTTAATATTGTAAACAGGATTTTGAACCGTTATATTTTTCGTTCCGGTTTTCGTTCTGGTTCAAATCCCGCTTGTGGCATGGATGTTTGTGTTATCTTTGTTTCGTTTATATACACTTTGAAAAGTGAAAATGAGTTATAAATTAATAAAAAAAAATATATGATAATACAATTTATTATTCGAAACTTACATAATATATATGTAAGTTTTAATTATATAATAATAAGATAACATATGTTAACGTAACAAATTCTTGTATAAAGGATTTTTATTTATTTATAATTAGAAAAAATTAAAATTACCTCTGCTTATTAAATTATTTTTAAATTTATTTTTATCTAAATTATTTAAAGATTTATTGAAAGGAAAATTATTATCAAAAAATATACTTTCCTCAAAGTGATTTCTAGTTTTATAATTTCAAAAACTAAGTATTCATCTACAAAAAACAAACCAAATACTCTTTCGTGTAAAACGAGTTGCGACTTGCGACTACGATACGAGAAACCCTGAAAATAAAAAAAAACAACTGACGTGGAAAGTAAGATTGTGTTAACACACATTTCAACGTGTATCGAACCTAAATAAATCAACATTTTTTTCGGTTTAGTTTCGGTTTTCGTTCCAGTAAAAATAACGGTTTTCATCGGTTTTCGGTACAGTTCCGGTTTGAAGCCCTAATTGTAAATATCATATCCGCATTAAAATTTTGTGATTAAAAGGTGTTAAAGTAACACAACGCCGACTGGACACCACGCCGACCGGGGACACAACGCCGACCGTGGACACAACGCCGACCGTGGACACAACGCCGACCGCCTAATAGGGACACTACGCCGACCGTGGACACAACGCAACCGCTTACTAGTGACACTACGCCGACCGTGGACACTACGCCGACCGGGGACACTACGCCGACTAGGGACACTACGCAGACAGTGGACACTACGCCGACTAGAAACACATTATAAATGTTGCAATCTAGGAAATACGTTTTATTAGTCGAAGATGCAAAGTCTTGTATCGTGCAAGTGTCTTGTGTCGTGGTCGGCGTAGTGTCCCCGGTCGGCGTAGTGTCCCTCGTAAAAGTTCGGCGTAGTGTCCACGGTCGGCGTAGTGTCCACGGTCGGCGTAGTGTCCCTCGTAAAAGTTCGGCGTTGTGTCCACGGTCGGCGTAGTGTCCCCGGTCGGCGTTGTGTCCACGGTCGGCGTAGTATCCACGGTCGGCGTAGTGTCCCTAGTAAGCGGTCGGCGTTGTGTCCATGGTCGGCGTAGTGTCCCTAGTAGGCGGTCGGCGTTGTATCCACGGGCGTAGTGTCCCCGGTCGGCGTAGTGTTTACGGTTGGCGTAGTGTCCCTAGTAAGCGGTCGGCGTTGTGTCCATGGTCGGCGTAGTGTCCCTAGTAGGCGGTTGGCGTTGTATCCACGGTCGGCGTAGTGTCCAAGGCAAGCAGTCGGCGTTGTGTCCACGGTCGGCGTTGTGTCCCCGGTCGGCGTTGTGTCCGGTCGGCGTTGTGTCCTATTCCCTGATAAGCCTTTACGTCGTGGTACATATTGAGTAATAAGATAAAATAATAAAACATAATTATTTTGTAAAATATTACAATATTTTTCGTACCAGTTTAATTAAAATATATATATAAAACGGTTTTTTCGGTTTTCAGTTCAGTTTCGTGTGATTAATTTTTAAATTTTTTATATGTTCATATTTGCATTAACAACTTATTTTCTTTCATAATTTAGAATATTTTATTCCTAATTTTGTAATAAGCATATTACTGAAATTGATACAATAATATAATATGAATAATAATAAATAATAATTAATTAAAAGTATTTCAATTAGAAGTATATAATATATGATAAAAATATAATTTTTTATTCAAAACTTATATAATTCGTATGTATGTTTTAACTTTATGTATAATAATATGATAAGATGTGTTATCATAACAAATTCTTGTATATATACAAGATTTTTATGTATTTATAATTAGAAAAAATTAAAATTTCTTCTGATTATTAAAATATTTTTCAGTGTATTTTTATTTAAACTACAAAAAAATTACACGTGCCTCAAAGTGATCTCTAGTTTCATTTTCAATTTCAATAGGCCTCCTGCAAGGATTTAAAAATGCCTTGAACAGCACTACTGTGACCACGGCGCAAAGCTTTGGGATGGGTGCGAATTTGTCTGAAAGCGACATATGTGAATTCATATAATAATATAATTTTATAAAAACAATAATTATTCAACATAGATCCATGAAATAAATAATAGGAGTAAGAAACAATCTAATTAACTGAGATCAAAACATTATTATCAATTAAATCAATTATTTACATATTGTATTTTAAATTTCATTAACTGTGATATACTAACCTCAAAATATTTAGTTATTAAGTTATTTAACTAATTTTTAATGTGATACATTTTACAAAGTAATTGTGTTTATTATTTTATCTTATTACTCAATTCTCTTATTTTTAAAATATAATTTGAGGGAATAGTCTCAGCAATATAATTAAGAATATGTTTTGCAGATTGAGATACAAGATGATGTATTTGACCATTTAACAGTTGCTACAATGCAAGAAAAATATCCAGATATTCGCTGGTTGGAATTGATAAATATTGCTATGCCTTTGGTACATGCTAACAATGATACTTTAGTTCACATTTATGTAAGTCAATTATTACGATTACTTATTCTCATAAAAAAACCTTAAATAAAAGGAATTTGAAAAAAAAAATTAATAAAGCACGTTTTTAAAACAGATTAAAAAATATAAAATAATTTCGTAAGACGCACTTCTTACTAATATTTTTGCATCTTTTTATTTAAATAATTATTTTCTGCTTTTTAGTCTTGTGCGTATGTATTTTCTGTAGTTGCTTTTAGTAGTTTCTGTAAGAGTTGTTTGTCTGGATAGGAATGTTTGGAGAAAACTAATTGCGTAATATTGGAAAGAGTTTGTGCCACACTTTGTATTTGTTAATATTGCATTGTCATCCAATTCTGAACTATGTTTAAAGTTTCAAGTTTCTATTTTACATTTATATTATTTAAATATTAAGTTTGTACTAACCTACTATAAAAACAATTTGTTCAAAACTATAATATTGATTTAAGGGGGTATTCCAGTACACTGAATTGAAAAAATCATTTTTTTTACTTAGAATTAAAGCCATAGGTGTGTAAAATGTGTGGCCGAAACGGTTTTTCCGAATTCACAAAAATATCAAAGTTATAATCGAAAACTAGAGCTCGTGCACGGCCATCAAATATGAATTTAAGAACTTTAAAGCTCGTTTTTTTTGTATATGATTGAGATATAATTCGTATGATTGAAAGAGTAGCTTGCGTGAGCGAAAGTTTGGAAGAAACTGATTTTGAGATAGTGGAAAGAGTTTGTGCCACACTTTTTTGGGTACATGGCGTGATTGTGTATGAATGTATGTATGTATGTAATAAGAAAACAATTTTTATTAACTTGCTCTCATTTATTTTATTTAAATCGACTACAGGTGCCTGTTACAATGAAAAAACTGGAAAAGTTAATTGGCCAAACATCAAAACGAACGATTGCTAATTATATTGCATGGAAGACATTGGAACGAACAATAGATATGTTACCCAATGATTTGTATGAAGAAAAAACATTCTATGATCGTGTAGCTGCAGGAATACATGATAGACCACTCAGATGGCAAATTTGCATTAGGAAAGTTAAAAAATATTTTACCCCTGCAATAATAGAAGTATATAAAAATAAATATCTTAATGACGTTAGTTTAAACGAACTGGATGACATTAAAACAAATGTTCAAACTAAAGCTCAAGAAATAATACAATCGATTGATCTGAAAGAAGGGAACGACTTTAAAGAAAGCATAAAACTAAATATATCTATAAATTTACCAACAGAATTTTTGAATAAATCTTTTGTGGATAATTTGTATAAAGAGGTAATAATCATTATTATTAACATAGTATAAAATCTTTCAGAACCCATTATATAAAATAAAACTGATTTAGATTCAAGTTCTGCATTAAAATTTATTTATAATCAACGTTTAGATGAAACTCATAACTGATACAAATGATATTACAAAAAATAACAATACCTACATAGAAACAAGTTACTACACTGCAAAATTACAGAAAAATAATAGTAAAATTTTACTATAAAAAATCTATAATTTTATTTTACTAAAAATATTCTGTATTTTTACCTCAAAATTATGTAATTTTTACATTATTTATAATAATCACATAAAGTAAGTAAAAATGACCTAATAAGTATGTAAAATTGCTTACTTTCTGCAAATCGCATTATATACTTAATATAGAATTAGATATTTTTGGTATAACTTTTTAAATAATGTAAAATTACAGCTTCCATACTAATATCTATAATAATTAAAGTGAATTATTAAGTGCATTAATCGCCGTATATATTTATTTCAAAGAACTAATGAATTATTAGTATTTTTTAGATAAAGAAAAGTATTGACTCTGCCGGGAGTCGAATTCGGGACCTCTGGCTTTCGCGGCCATAGTTCTACCTCTAAACTACAGAGTCTTATGGCAAAGTCAATACTTTTCTTTATCAATATTAACTGGACATGAAATTTCATGTATAAATCCCTGTCGAATACATCAAATGATGTGTACATTTAACACTTGCATTGTTTTAAAATACATGCTATTACTATTAATTAATTAAATATTTTTGACGTAGAAAATTGTTTAAAGTGAATTTTTAAGCGCAAATGTTAAATGTACACATCATGTGATGTATTCGACTGGGATTTATACATGAAATTTCATGCCCAGTCAATATTGATGAAGAAAAGTATTGACTCTGTAGTTCAGTGGTACAACTATGGCCGCGAAAGTCAAAGGTCCCGGGTTTGACCCCCGGCAGAGTCATTACTTTTCTTTATCAAAAAATACTAATGATTCATTAGTTCTTCGAAATAAATATATACGGCGATTAATGCACTAAAAAATTCACTTTAAACAATTTTCTACGCCAAAAATATTTAATTAATTAGTCTATAATAATTGTAAAATGCATCCTTTATGTAAATTTCCAAATATAATATTAACCAACAATAACAACGTTGAGTTCGTCAAAACGTCGATTATTAATAAATATTAATACGGAACTTAAATCTAAAGTCGTTTTACTTTTAAAAAACCATTTTTGTCAAATTTTTAATTTTGAGCTGAAATTGTTACAAAATTAATTTAAATAAATCATTTTGTTATAATTAGATTGTGTAAAATAATATTTTATAATAAAAATATAAGTATATTTATTTTCAGATTGAAATAAATGAGAATCTCTATTTTGAAACAGAATTAAGCATTAAAAACAAATTTTACAAACAGAAATCATATAGCTCTGCAACCGATGGTTCTTATTTTGACGAGATGTTTATTATCGGTGTTAGAAAAATACCTTCTGTGGAATATGGTAATAATAATTTTTTTAAACAAATTACAGTAATCCTTTCATTTACGCGATTTCCATATACGCAAATTTACTTTAACGCGTTTATTTCAAAGATAAATAAATAACAATCTGAACACGAAATATTTTTTTGATAAATAAATGCATTTAAGTAAATTAATTGTATGTGAACTAGTACAAACATTGTGATTTTGTATATTCGGGATTTCACCGGTCCTAAGAACGATAGCTATAACTGTATAGGAGGCTTCTACTAAAAGCGGATCCACATATTCAGTATTCGCCGAGTCTCGAGCGACTACTCGCCGAAACTCGAATAGGTTGGAGATGGGGGCTGAATACTTGCCGAGTAGTGTGTACACTTATCCAGATATGCGAACTTTGCCGAACATTAATTTATTGTGGGAAAGACAAATATTCGCCATTGAAAATTACAACAATTTTTTTAAAAAATGTTTCAAACTTTTTTAAATACTATGACAAATATTACCGAAATTGTTATTAAATAACATAAAAACATGTTAATATAATATTGAAATTTATCTCTCAAATATTTCACAAGTTACTCAATTATCGAATCGACTTGATAAGCTTATGCATCAATGACTGGCCAGTTAACTATAGACATGTGTTTTGCTTTTTAGTAGCTTGTCAGTATGGTGATTTGATCAGTGTCCGAAGGCAACTGCTGCAGATGTTATTTTTAGAAAGGCTTTTATGCCATAAATTGAAACGATGTTGTTAGAAAGCAATAAATACCACCAACGCCATCTATACAATAATGTACTAAGCATTTATAATAATAACATAGAACAAAAAAATGTTCTTTGAAATTAATATAATAATAATCAAATGTTGCAATTTTTCTCTCAAGCACCATAGTGACGAGCTCCTGAAAAGCGGAACACGTGTCTATGGTTAACTGGTCATTGATGAATAGCTTAACAAACCGATTCAATGATTGAGTAACTTGTGAAATTTTTGAGAGAAAAATTTCAACATTTGAATATTATTATATTAATTTTACAAATCCACTTGTAAACATTTTTTGTTAGTGTTACAATTATAAGTAATTACTTTTAAAAGATTAAATATAAAAAATTAATATAGGATTAGACTATTAATAAAATATTATTATAAAATATATTTTATTGTAAATTAAAATAGAAATTAGTTTATTGTCTATTGACTTATATGGAAGTATAAAATTCATGCTAAGCATACGTACTAGTACTTTAGAAAGTTTTGTCAAGTAAGAACAAATTATAAAAATTACTTCTGTAATTCATAAATTTGAAATATTAAAACAAATTTAAAAATGTTTTAGTATTCTACTTGAATACCAAAACTCATTCAAATCAGCGATGAACATCTCGATATAGTTGCGTGTTAGTGATTTTAATGTATACCTATATATTTTGATTTACAATTTTTAAAAAAATGTGCAACAACCCAATTTAAAATAAATACATATTTATAAATAAACTAATGGAAAACATTATATTCTATTGCAGTAATATCACCAATTGTATTTCGAGATATATTTTATACATATGGACGGCCTAACGCAATTAATTATGCTGGTGTAGGCTACAATATTGCTTTGAAAATAGCGCATGAAATACAAACTGCGTTTAAGTCAGAAAAGGAGAAAGCTAATCAAATAATTTATAACCAACAACGGCAGTGTTTTAAAGAACAAATTGATAGTTATAACTATTCAGGCATCAGAAATGAAGTAGTAAGTATAAGACAGATGTGCTATATATTTACTGATTTATTACACTGCAAAAACAAATAGCGAAATTACAGTAGAATAATAGTAAAATTTTACTACAATTTTATTTTACCATAAATATTCTGTATTTCTACCTTAGAATTCTGTATTTTTTAGATAATTCATAATAATCACATAAAGTACGTAAAAATGACCTAATAAGTATGTAAAATTTCTTATTTTCTGCAAATTGCATCATATACTAGATGTAGAATTACATATTGTTGGTATAAGTTTTTTAATTATGTAATATTACAGCTTGCATGTTAATATCTGTAATAATTCATCAAAATAATGAGACTTAATACATATTTTGTATAATAGTACTAATAAAATTTATTCATTTCAAAATACATTCTTTATGTAAATTTAGAAATGTTAACATATTTAAATATTAACATATTTACTGAAGTTCTATAAATTTACTAAGAGATTTCTACTAAAAAAAAAAAAAAAAAAACTAATATTACATACATATGTACTTTTCCATGCCGTTGGTAATATCGTATTACATAATGTTTGTAGTTAATAGATCTTATATTATGTATTTTTAAATAATTTTGTAACATTACAGCAGTTGAGTAATTATACGTAAAAATACTGGGCATCATAGTGTTTGTTTGATTGTAGATAAAATTACAAATATTTTTTTTTTAATAGACCTTGAACAAATAAATGTTCGTATTGTCATTGTGAAATTTAATATAATAATACTCAAGAATATTGAGATTTTATATTTTTCCCAAAATTTCACAAGATACTCAGTCATTGAATCGGCTGTTAAGCTATGCATCAACGACTGGCCAGTTTAACCGTAGACATATGTTTCGGTCTTTTGGACCTCATCAGTACGGTGCTCTGATCAGTCGCTTCGAGGCGACTGATACCGGTGTTAGTTCTGGCTGCCTTATATGGCAAGTACTTTAAGCAACTAGCGGCGAGTAATAAATAAATACTACTAACGCCATCTAGCCGCTCTACTGGATACTGCAATAAGCAATTATAGTAATAGACCTTGAACAAATAAATGTTCGTATTGTCATTGTGAAATTTAATATAATAATACTCAAGAATATTGAGATTTTATATTTTTCCCAAAATTTCACAAGATACTCAGTCATTGAATCGGCTGTTAAGCTATGCATCAACGACTGGCCAGTTTAACCGTAGACATATGTTTCGGTCTTTTGGACCTCATCAGTACGGTGCTCTGACAATACGAACATTTATTTGTTCAAGGTCTATTACTATAATTGCTTATTGCAGTATCCAGTAGAGCGGCTAGATGGCGTTAGTAGTATTTATTTATTACTCGCCGCTAGTTGCTTAAAGTACTTGCCATATAAGGCAGCCAGAACTAACACCGGTATCAGTCGCCTCGAAGCGACTGATCAGAGCACCGTACTGATGAGGTCCAAAAGACCGAAACATATGTCTACGGTTAAACTGGCCAGTCGTTGATGCATAGCTTAACAGCCGATTCAATGACTGAGTATCTTGTGAAATTTTGGGAAAAATATAAAATCTCAATATTCTTGAGTATTATTATTTTTTTTTTAGTTTGTAGAATCAAAAATTATAGTAATATATATATATAATGAATATCAATGCTTCGAATCAGAATTAAACCGAAAACAGACCATAGAATCAAGTTAGTGGGTAACAAATAAATAACTAGATTTTTAATTAATAGAACCCAAATTTTATATTTATGTATTTATTTTTTATATTAATTAATTATTATATTATTTTTTTCAAGAAACATACACAGAAATAATTAGTAAATAAAATAAAATAATAATAAATAATAAATAATAATTAATAATTTATCTAGTAACTGAGATATGATCGGTTAAAGATAAAAAATAATTAAATTTAATTTTTTTTAAAAAAAATGGATTTTTGAAATTTTCTTTTAAGATGATGTTTTCAAAAAATATATATCAGAGAGTTACAAAACACTTGCAAGATACAGGGCTTTGGATCTTCCATTACATAGCTGAACTGAGCAAGTACCGCGTTGTTTATTATTATACAGGGATATTATTTTAGGGGGCAATAATACACCTCAGAAGGAGTCGATAAACCGTAAAACTCCCCTTAGTAAAACTCATCTCATAAGCGAGATAATAATTCTTTTAATTTTTTTAAATGATTAATTTGTTTTAAACTATAGTAATCTACTACTTAATCAGCATTGTCCACTACAAAAGATGTTCGAAGTTATCACCATGTTGTTGTATACAAATGAATTACTGATAACAACTTTACCTGTCAAACAACAAACATAATAATAATTGAACAATATTAATTAAGTAATAGATTACTAGAGTTTAAAACAAATTAATCGTTTAATGTAAAAACTAAAAGAGTTATTATCTCTCTTATGGGACGACTTTTTCTAAAGTGTTTCAAGATTTATCGATTTTTTTTAGGTAGGTACATACATACATACATAGATACATACTTTATGAATGTTATATTGAAATATAATAATTAATCAAATTTTTAAATGTGACATAAATTTTTTGATATAACGAACAAACTATAACCTTACATATAAATATAAATAATTAAAAACAAAACAAATAATTATTTAAATAAAAAAATTATTTTAATATACCACGTTTTTAAAACGGACTAAAAGTATAAAATAATTTCTTCTAGAAAAACCTGGGGCGCACTCTATAATGTTATCTATTTACGCAATGCGCCTCACGTTTTTCTAGGACTTTTTAGACTTTTGAGTCCGTTTTAAAAACATGGTATATTAAAATTGTTTTTATTTAAATAATTATTTTCTGCTTTTTAGTCTTGTGTGCGTGTTCTATATTTTCTGTAGTTGTTTTCCGTAGTTTCTGTGTGAGGTGTTTGTCTGGATAAAAATGTTTGGAGAAAATTAATCCAATTCTGAGCCATATTTAAAATTTCAAGTTTCTAGCTCATTTGCAAGATGGTAGAAAGAGTTTGTACCACACTCTATTGTTGTTGTATGTATGTTCAAGTTACATTATCATTCAGTTCTGAGCTATGTTTCAAATGTAAAGTCACTAACTCATCGGAAAGTTAGTTTTAAGTCGATTGCAAAATTTGTACCAAACAGACAAACAAACAAACAAATGAGTTAATAAAAACGTGTTTAAATTTTTGCAGTTTAACATCAATTACATCATAGATATTCATCATTCAATCAATTTCGGTACTTATATAGCATATGCAACCTATAACAAGTGGATTGATGATCATAAGCAAGATTTGAAATTATATGGAGTACCATACACCGACAGGCAATTGTTCTGGATAAATTTTGCACAAATCAATTGTCATAAACGAAATACTCATGTAGCAACAGCAGCTACAAATGATATTAGATATTTCATAGATAGTCCAATTATAGTTATGGGACCTCTGAGGAATTCCAAAGAATTTGCACAAGATTTTCAATGTCCAATTGGATCTTATATGAATCCACACCGTAAATGTGAATTTATATCTACCGCAGTTGGATATTTTGAGCAATAAAATAATTTTTTACAAAAAAAGTGTTTTGAGTTTATTTGTTCAGGCAGGCCTTCAGGCCTGGTGCATTATTTAAAAATCTGCAATAATTAAAACCGATTTCAAAACCTATATGTTAAACGCAATTTAAATAAAAAACCCTCGATGGCAAAGGATTAGTTTGATCAAAAAACCTTGATATTTGGATTTAGCTTAGTTTTTTCAGAATATCTATTGATTCCAGGGAAGCACTTAAGGAATTTAGAACTTTGCCAAAATAGGAACAACATTAGCAAACATTTTTGGGATTTTATATTATTAACACGTATTGTGCCATATGGTGTCAACGTATACCCCGGAATTTTTGGGCTCGTGTGGCCGCATGAGACCTATGTGGTCTCCAGAGGTCGACTGTTGAATTTGGTTTAATGAGACCGTATTGGTTCCCGAAATAAATGTAAAACATATGAGAGCGTATAATAGGCAGCCTAGCAGTCACGAAAAAGCATTTGGTCCCTACAAATACAAGTTTTTATGCAAAATATAAATACGTGTTAATATCTCGTTAACTATGAGGTTTAGAGAAATTTACTAAGAATACTTTTCGATAAAAAGTTCTATAATCTGGTTTTAGCTTTAATTTGCTAGCGCGTGCCGTTTGGGCGCTAGATTTTTTTTTTATTTTTTAGTTTTTATTTTTTTCTCAAAAACTATGTGGTGTAAAAAATTGAACATTATATGAAAAAATGCGGAATAATAAGTACTATTATTCAGTGAAAAATGTGACACCACCCGGCCTAAAATATTGGTGTTACTTGTTTAAGTAAGGAAAAAAAATTAGTGGCCTACGAGACTTCAACTTTCAGCTCTTATGGTGGTACGTATTAATAAAATACGGTTATATTGAAAATTTTACTCGATCATATTAGCAATATTTAACATAAAAAAGTATAGGATTGTTTATCTCCAATAATGTGGAAATAAAGTCACCTGTATTTCTGAACAGAGTATAGTGGATTTTTCCATAAAACTTTAATCTAATTTCTCATAAACAACAAACTAAACTTTGTGTATCTTTAGCGGCGAATGTCACAGTTAACATGGAATCTGTTAGCTCTAAGTTACGTTGTATTTCAAAAACTTACGGTGCTGTAACATATTAGCGTTAGAATTTACCTTATACGGGTATGTACGAGGAAAAATTAGTTATAACAATATAATAATTAATAAATCAAAAATAATTATGCAGTATGAAGTGATAGTTCGATATGTTCAATGTTATTCTTTATTTATACAAATGTTATATATTATAAAATTGAAATTAATAAATAAATCAAAGATTATTACACAAATGTATTAATATTGACTTTGTTTTAATTTTATTTAAATAATATTAATATAATTTATAAGAGTAATTGTTTATTATATTGATAAGTGCAAAGTTTTAGTTTTTGAGAAGGGTGACTTGCCGACTGAATGTAATGTATATATTGATGGTGCACGTTTAGAGCAGGTAGATGAATTTGAATATTTGGTTAGTTTGTTGTCTAGAGATGGCCGTTTTGATCGTGAAATTGAAAAGAGAGTAAATGCTGGTTGTAAGGTTTTGGGTGCTTTAGGAACTTTTGCTAGGAATATAAATGTTTCCAAAGAAGCCCGTTTGAGTATATACAATGCAGTTTTGATGCCTATGTTAATGTATGGTAGTAAATGTTGGGTTTGGTTGCAAAAGCATAAACGGAAAATGACTGCTGTGAAAATGAGATTTTTACGTGAGGTATGTGGTGTAAATAGGAGAGATCGGGTACGAAATTGATTAGTGTATGAGTGTAAAATTGAAAAAAATGGATAGTGTACAATTTTGCCAGCGCTAGAAATCCCACCCGTACATAAATCCCTTTGTATAAAATATAAACTGTTAAAAAGGTCGTATGCCAGGTACCGAAATAGTCATTGATGAATATTTCAAACTGTTAATATTCCCATTTTGTCGTTTGACCATATTGTAGAAATATTTCTCTAGCTCATAGATGTTATTATATTCATGGAATGCATGCGCATTTTACGTATTTCGCGAAAAAATATTTTTATTTTTTATGGCAGATTTAGATTCTACGCATTAAAATGTTAAGGGTTTGTTTTTCATTATCTTTGACCGTTTAAAACCGTAAAACAGATTTAAATAGTAAGAATTTTATAAGTCTATGCTTAATTTTAAATCTAAAAACACAAAGACATCAGTAATGAACCTGAAACCGAAAACGTTAAACCTAAATCACAGACAAATTTTAGTTTCGTAGATAAACATGCAATATCACTGTGCTGATATTCTAATAAAATGATATTCTAATTTAATTGTTTTCATCACTCAGGGAGGAAAAGTCCACTTTCCCGCCCCGTCGGGCGGGAAACTGGCTTCTCCTTCCCTCTTAATGAAAAATTTCATTCACCACTAGGGAGGAAAATTCGATTCCTCACTCGTTCCAGAAATTCACTCGTTTCGGAATACGAATTTTCCTCCCTAGTGGTGAGATGTATTATTTTTGTTTACTTACCAGGATTGTTGACTTGTGATGCAATGGTTCGTGCAAATAAATGATAGTGCACAGCGCCATCTGTCCACTAAAAAAATTTTTTTTCAAATAAATCCTTAACATTTTAATGCGTATAATCTAAATCTGCCATAAAAAATATGGGTTTCCATTTGAAATTTCAAAGTTGCCCCCTCTGCCCCCATAAGGGGGGGCTTAATTTTCTCACCATTCGATAGAGCACGTTAAAGTTACTAAGATTTCATAACCTTTCGTTTAAAAAAGTTCAGCCCCTGGATTATAAAAGGGACGGGTGGTCTGGGACACCCAGTATATAGTACATAAATTGTTTTTTTTTTTTTATTAATAAAAAGTCAAATACTGTAACAATAACAAATAAAAATGTTTAACTTTATATAAAAAGACGAATTTAGATTTACATTTATCAAGCTAGTTAATTCATTAGTTTCAAAATTTTAATAAACCAACATACTTAAATTAAACTTATCAATGAATATTTTTATGTATTTGATTTTATACTTACCAGATTTACTGCATTTATTATATATATTTATTTTATATCAAGAAATGTACTAATATCGTATTATACTAATAAAAATGTGAATGAAATATGTATTTCTACAAATTTTAATTTATTTTTGTTCAAAAGTATATTATTATAAAATATATGTTTAAAAAAATTATATATTTGAATATATTTCGATTGATTTTAATATATTTATAATATAATTCATAGAAATTTGATAATTATGGTTTAATATTAACGTGTTACACAATTAGGTATTTAAGATTGCCATTTAAAAAATATTATTTCTAATTTTTGTGTTAGGGTATTATAAATAACAACTTAATTTACACATTATATTATATACATTTTTTTTTATATACATTCAGATATATACATTTCTATTCGTCATTTTCTGTTACATTTTCGATTGTAAATAATCTATCATCTATTTGTTGTTCCGTTATGTTTCCTAATTGGTCAAGGAATTGTGGAACATTTATTTTTCTTTCTAAAAATTTTTGCCATGCATTATTAATTTTCAAATCCATTGTTTTGTATTGCTTATCGGGATTTTTGGAAATCTTTTCTCCACGCTCTAATCGCTGTAAATCCAAAATGGTCCTTTCATGAACTTGTCTGAGTTTGTCTAAAAAAACATAATTAAAAAAATATATATGCAAGAATTCACTACATTTCAATTACAAAAATCAGTATTGTATATAAAATATTCAAATAAATAAAAATTACAAAATAAGATAATTATTGATTGCCGTATTTTTAAAGTTTGTCAATAGCGAAAATATATAATGTAAAATATTATGTACCTGTAAATTTCCATATGTCTGGATTTTTCCCTATTTTTATTTGTAACGTTTTATGAAATTTTTTGGAATAATTATTTGTACGATTCATTAATTGAGACAGAATATATTTCCGGTTTAATTCTTTAAATCCAAAATTCATTATAGTAATTAAAAAATGGTTGAAATAAATTTCTGTCATTACATTGTTCGATAATTGTTCAAAGCCATCTAAGATATGAGTACGTGGTAAAAAAGGCAAAGCATATAACATTTTAAATGTTTTTTTTAATTCCACATTTGTATTAATATTTTCAGTAATATTTATGCGTTTTGCTTTTCGTATTAACGCCTGTAAACAATATTTTATTAATATTAATTAAAATATTTATTATAGCTATAACAATTAAAAAATATATATCTAACTTACTTGAATATAATGAAAATAACAGCCTCGGACATCCGATTCAAAATAAACTTGTTTTATGGCATTTTGAAGTGCCGCTTCAAAATCAGTCATAATTACTTTTGGTTTTCAAATATCTTAATACCGATAAGTATGATATAATTGTTCGCTTCTCCATTAATACATATGCGATAGGTAACGACTACAAAAGTAATAATAACAATAATATACTTTATTTTTATGTTAGGATTCTTCTTACATGTCCGTAAAGTATTCCACATTATCGTTAAAAGTTGAGCTGATTTTGGCATTTTTGGACGGACAGAAAATGTGCCATCAATATGTAGTTCTTCGCATTCAATAAAATTGGAACAAAATTCTTGATTGCCAAATACAATAGACGTACTATTGTCTTCAGCTGTTATCAAATCCGAAAAAAAAGTTGTTCCATTTGAACATGTTTTAAACTGCTGCCAGTTCACATCATTTAAAATTGTTCTATATTCTTCGAATGTTTTTGGCACACTCGGTTGCACATTTTTTCGCCAATTGATCATAGACAATCTTATATTCCAAAAAAACACATGTATGGCAGCAGCAGGATATCTAAAATTTTCAAAAAGTTATATAAATTAATCTTACTTCAGTTTAAGAAGAAAATACTCACAAAACACTAATCTGATCACAAATAAATCTGTTTGAGTCGCGACGTTCTCGGACAGCTTGACGAAGCTCTCTTTTAAACGAAGTAATTTCTTCCACAGCAATTTCAGGAGCGTGATTATAATTTTTAAGCAACGTGAAATCGTTGTTTATTTTAATAATTCCACTTGCATTACAAGCTAAATTTCTTCTTTTGCATACAACATATCTATAATGTGTATTTATTTGTAAAAAAATAAATATATATTTCCATTGTAATGTGTCTATATTTATAGTTTTTATTTGCTTATTAATTTTGTTTAATATGTGAAAAATAAAATAACAAATTAATAGTTAAAAAAAAGATAATACGTTCGTGTAAGTTACTGTAATGATTAAATATTTTTTATTTTATTAAATAATTACATTAAATAAAATATCAAAAAGCAAATATTAACTAATATTAAAAATAAGAAATTTACCTTTCTCCATTATTTTTTGATTTTGATGTATGATACACAAAACCATCTTTTTGGAATGGTCCAGCATCTCGTCCAACACCTATCATAAAAAACAAAAATACAAAATCAAAACGAAACATTTTACTCAAAACACAGTTGCTAGAGCTTAAACTTATTAAAAAAAATAGATTAGAAAACGAAAACTCTAAACTGAAAGAAAATTTACATAAACAACGTAAAATCGACACTAAAACTATTACAAAACCGAGGTTTGGAGAAAAATGGTACACAAAAATTAAAAAACTGTAAGTAAAACGAAAAACCAAAACAAAAAAAAAACAATGATATAAATAAAAATCAAAAAACCGAAATTAAAACAAAAATTAAAAAATCAAAATTTGAAAAAATCGAATCACAATTACAAATTAACAAACACGATCGCTTTTATAAGAGGTAGGTACAGTACGAGATCTGAACTACAAGTAAACTTTAAATTTTGAAATTGAATTCAGTTGCACTAAAATAAATAAAAATTCTAAGAAATATACATTAAATTCACATTTTGAAGAACGGGGTTCGGTATTTAGACACCTGTAATACACATAAATAAAATTGTTCCGAAAATACAGCAATGTGTCTATAAATTCGTATTTTGCGAATTTGAAAAACTATAAAATCAAATATAGGTATATTATTTTTATAAAAATATTCATTGATAAGTTTGTTGTTTTGTTTTAATTTTGAAGCTAATAATTATTAACTAGTTCAATATCTGTAACATGCAATTGAAATATTGTGATGATGTAACTAAATTGTAAATAAAAAAGCTTTAGAATTAATTTTCAAATAAAATACGACCTGTCGATATGAAAAGACATCATTTTCATTTGTTATTGTTAAAGTATTTGATTTTTTTTTATTTAAAAAAATTAAAAAAAGAAAAATATTATTTATATTCTATAGAAATAACATTTTTTAAATGGCAATCTTAAATACTTATCTTAAATACACGTCAATATTAAACCATAATTATCAAATTTCTATGAATTATATTATAAATATATTAAAATCAATCGAAATTCATTCAAATATATAATTTTTTTAAACATATATTTTAAAATGATATTCTTTTGAACAAAAATAAATTAAAATTTGTAGAAATAATATTTCATTCACATTTTTATTAGTATAATACGGTATTAGTACATTTCATGACATAAAATAAATATATATAATAAATGCAGTAAATCTGGTAAGTATAAAATCAAATACATAAAAATATTCATTGATAAGTTTAATATAAGTATGTTGGTTTTTTAAAATTTTGAAACTAATGAATTAACTAGCTTGATAAATGTAAATCTAAATTCGTCTTTTTATATAAAGTTCAACATTTTTATTTGTTATTGTTACAGTATTTGATTTTTTATTAATTAAAAAAAAAACATAATTTATGTACTATATATACTTATATTTGTGATAAAAATATTTTTTCGCGAAATACGTAAAATGCGCATGCATTCCATGAATATAACATACGGTAAAACGACAAAATGGGAAAATTAACAGTTTGGAATATTCATCAATGACTATTTAAAGTGTTTGGGTACCTGGCATACGACCTTTTTAACAGTTTATATTTTATACAAAGGGATTTATGTACGAGTAGGATTTCTAGCGCTGGCAAAATTGTACACTACCGAACGGATTTTTTTGTCATTTTTAAATGTCAGCTTCTGTCAAAAGCTCTCTCACACATTTTGCATTTATGTCTAACTCTCTTGAATACGAATGTTTTCTTTTTAATTACCTCTCTCGGTAAAAGTGTTCTCAGATATTTCGCATTTACAAGGTTTCTTTATGAGAATTGAGATGTTTTCGTAAGTTTCTATTCTCAGTAAAAGTTTTTTCACATATTTCGCATTTATAAGATTTTTCATTTGTATGGCGAATATAATGTTTTTTTAAATATGTATTTTGAGTAAATGATTTTGCACAGATTTTGCATTTATAAGAATGCTCGTTTGTATGAGAACGAATATGTTTCCTTAAATTTCCATTCTCAGTAAAAGTTTTCCCACATATTTCGCATTTATAAGGTTTCTCATTTGTATGAGTACGAAAATGTTTTGTTAAGCTTCCTTTTTCAGTAAATGCTTTCTGACATACTGTACATTTATAAGGTCTCTCATTTTTATGAATACGAATATGCGATTTTAAACTTGCACTTTGAGAAAATGATTTTTCACATATTTTGCATTTATAAGGTTGCTCTTTTGTATGGCAGCGAATATGTTGGACTAAATTTCCATTCTCAGTAAAAGTTTTTCCACATATTTCGCATTTATAAGGTTTCTCATTTGTGTGAGTACGAAAATGTTTTGTTAAGTCTCTATTTTTAGTAAATGCTTTCTCACATACTGTACATTTATAAGGTCTCTCATTTTTATGAATACGAATATGCAATTTTAAATTTGCACTTTTAGTAAATGCTTTTTCACATATTGTGCACTTATAAAATTTCTCTTCTGTATGGGAGTGAATATTTTGTCTTAAGTTTCCACTCTGAGTGGAAGATTTTACATCTATTTTATTCTCAAAATCAGTATTATCTTCCTTAATTGTTATTTCTAAAGGTAGATTTACATTTTCTAATTTTAAACTTTCTCCAATTTTAATATTTGCATCATTTTCCAAATCATCTTCAATGTATTCTTCGTCATGAGCTTCTTCTTTAATAAAAATAGCCTCAAAATTTGTATTGTTTTCTCCATCAATATTCTCTTCTTTAATTTCGCTTTCATCTTTAATTTCGTTTTTCGTAACTTTACAATTTTTAAATTGTTGTTTAGCATATTGCTTTAAAATTTCTTGCGATTTAAAACATTTTTCTACAAATTTATACGTTTCATTTAATCGAACAGAACAAATTGAGCAAATACAATCTGATAACTTCTCATTACATTTCAGCTAAAAATATAAATTAAAATTACTACAAGGGCCTGTGATATTTAATTGATAATTGAAGGTTTTGAGCAAATATTTGTGGGGTCGTCAGTAAGCCATAAACTTACATATATACTTATGAAAAATAGCTAGTTTAACTGGTACAGATTTTACAATGCAAGTTTCTAGCTTATTACATACTGCGTATTGTTTATAATTTATTTATTTATATGTGTACAAAAACTCAGGAACCGATAAGTTTATTTACAACATACATACACAAACACGCCCAAAAAAGTGTGGCATAAACTTTTTTCACTATCCCGAATTTAGTTTTCTCCAAACATTCCTATTCAGGCAAGAAACTCTTTCATCCATGCGCGTGATAACTCTCATACATACTCTTTTATTCCTACTAAGTTGAAATTCTCGCTTACGTAAAACATTCTCAATTACATCACTCCATCTACTCATTGGACGTCCACGTAAAAATCATTCATATATATTCTTTTAACCAAACGTTCATTAGACATGTGCTCAAGATGACCGAACCATCTGAACTAACTAACAGCAACTTTTGTAACAACATTTTTTTCAATTTTACACTCATCATACACTAATTTATTTCGTACCAGATTCCTTCTAGTTACACAACATACACCACGAAAAAATCTCATTTTCATAGTAGATGTTTTTCTTTTATGTTCTTACAGCCAAACCCAACATTCACTACCATACAGGAACGTAGGCACAAAAACAGCATTGTATATACTCAAACGGACTTTTTTGGAAACATTTACGTTTCTAGCAAAAATACCCAAAGCACCCCAAAACCTTACAACCAGCATTAATTCTCCTTTCAATCCCACGATCAAAGCGATAATCTTCTTTAAGCAATAAACTATCCAAATACACAAATTCACCTAGCTGCTCTAAACGTTCACCATCAGCAAATACATGATTTTCAGTCATCAAGTCACCCTTTTCAAAACCTTTTCAAACTACCCAAATACACAAATTCATCTACCTGCTCTAAACGTGCACCATCAATATATACATTACATTCAGTCATCAAATCACCCTTCTCAAAAACTAAAACTTTGTATTTATCAACATTCAACACAAGATTCATATCCTTATCTACAACATTAATTCTATCAATTATCCTTCTCAGTTGCTCTACAGATTCAGTCGGGGTCAGTTGCACGTCATCGGCATACGCTAAAGCAGCTACAACATAATCACCTACATGTATACATTATCACCACATAAGGCTTTCCGAAGAACATCCATATATAAATTAAATAGCCAAGAAAATATTACACAGCCCTGTTTCACACAAATATCTGTACAAATCCAATCACGTCAACAAGTATCAACTGGTATAGAAGCCTCACTTCCATCATACAGAACTTGAATTGCTCATAAAAACATAAAAAATACTACTCGCAAAGTACATCCCACAATATTTCCCGAAGAACACTGTCATAAGCTTTCCTTAAATCGAGAAAGCCACAAAATACTTTTTTATTTTTGTCAAGTGACTTTTCGACAATCATACGAAGAGCAGACAAATGATCCACATATCCTCTCTCTCTCTCTCTCTGGCAAGAACCCACCCTGAACGTCACTTATTTTAAAGATAATATTCTCGCAAAGCGAGAATGGAGCTAGTCGAATGTGGTTTGATTTTATAAGCTAGTTTTTCAACTAGCTAAAATACAAGATTAGAAGTATATGGGTAAACCCATATATAGACCACTTTGACATTATCACATAAATGATAATAGAAATTTAAAAAAATTTCACCGAAAGTTGGCAACATTGTATTTTGCTAATATATAATATTATAGGCGCTAAGGGTATCTTCTGTAAAAATTTCATTAAAATCGGATAAATAATGCGGGCATAACAAATTTTTAGAAAATTATTAATTTTTTTTTCGGAAAGTTGGCAATATCGTATTTTAATAAAATTATAATTTATGTGGGCACTAGGAAAAACTTTTATGAAAATTTAATCAAAATCGAATAAATAATGTAGCCACAATGAATTTTTTTAAATTTTAGTAATTTTTTTCTCGATAAGTTAGCAACACTGTATTTTGTTAAAATTGCATAATTTATGCGGGCACCAGGAGAATCTTTAGTGAAAATTTGATTAAAATTGGTTAAATAACGTGGTCATAATAAATTTTTAAAAATTTTAGTAATTTTTTTCTCAGAAAGTTGGCAGCACTGTACTTTGTTGAAATTATCTAATTTATATGGATACCAAAAGAATCTTTTGTGAAAATTTGAACAAAATCGGTTAAACAACATGGCCGTAATAAATTTTTAAAAATTTTAGTAATTTTTTTCTCGGAAACTTGGCAACACTGTATTTTATTAAAACTACGAAATTTATGTGGGCACTAGGGGAATCTTTCCTGAAAATTTGATCAAAATCGGATAAATAATGTAGCCACAATGAATTTATCGTATTTTCTGTACACGGCCGGCCGGCCAGCCAGCCGTACTGATGATTTTATAAGCTAGTCTTTTCGACTAGCTAATGGTTAGTTATAAATTATTATTTTACCAAATAATTTACGGGGAATACTCAGAAGATTAGTCGCTCGAAAATTATTCGGTTCTTAAATTCACCCCAGACTTCAATAGCATCACATTGTTTAAAACAAATTTTATTAAATAAATCAGAAAATTTCACAAGTATTTATAAGTTTATAGCTTACAGTCGCCTTCACAAAGTTTGTCACCGATTTTTGTTTATTACAAACTGTTTATATATTTTATATGTGTGTACCAAATTCAGGAACCAACAATTCGGTTTACACTTTTGTTCAAATAAAACCAGTAAAATAAACCGGTCATATAAACCGATATTTTTGTAAATATTTTAAAATTCTAAAAAACCTTTAACCGAATAAAATAATATCGTTTTCTTTTTAGAACAAAAACAAAATACGAAATTTGTTTTGAAATATAAGAACGTGTTCCAGATTTTAAAATTCCAGGTTTTAGAATCTACGTAAACAAGTACAGTTTGCATAAATTTTATTGAAGCACAATTAAATTTTTAAAAAGTAATGGGAACAACACGATTGTGCAAAAAGTAATTTTGATATTATCTGTTGTTAACGTAGTTTTTTGCTCTTAAAACAGACCACTAATTTCCAACCGGTCAATTTCCAAACTGGTAAATATTGTCGATTAATGAAACAAATTAAAAAACATTTTATACAATAATAAATCAGATTTTCTGTTAACGTTAAACTAAAAACTTTAAAATTCTGTAATCTTGTTTCATTGTAAACATAGTTTTGTTTAACTTAATCAATAATCATTACTTAACTTATACCTACGGCAATAATCTATAGTTAGATACTAAGTGATCTGAATGAAGTTTTAGTTTGTAAAACGACTATATTTAATTATAAGAATAAGTATTTTTAAAAGTAAATCTTAACACGTTCAGTGCCGGTGACACACCCCGTGTGTCATCGGCTACTTCCACCGGGAACCGACGACACACGGTGTGTTTCGCTGGCATAAGAATTTTAGACGTCGATAGCCCCGTGTCGGCCTCTGAGGTAAGGGCAGAAAAATGGACCGGCACTGAACGTGTTAATCATTTTAAACAAAATAAATACCGATGTATTTGCTTCAAAAAATTATTTTAGCATGTTTCCAATTCGAACAAAAAAAACTCTAGTTGTTTCATGTAATCTCTATTGCAAATTTACATGTTTTCAAATTACAAACTATTTAAAATTAATTTTAATTCAACAAAATAAATAGTTATTAAAATTTAAAATACTCTAAGTAAATTGGGTTAAATTGAAAGTGGTCTGTTTTCAAAACTTATGAAAGAGACAATAAATAAATGATTACTTATCAATTTTTAACCATATTTTTTTTTGTAGACCTGATTAAATCTAGTATTTTACTTACAATTTCCGATGCAATGGTTTCCAATTTGTATGACAACAATACATTATCCGAATCCATTGTATTTAAAGTGAATGTTATATTATCACAACCAGCACATAATCGACAAAGTTCTTCATTTAAATGTTGTTTTAATATTATTTGAGAATCAATAAATTGTTTGATAAATTTATAAGCATTATTCAATTGAACAGCGCAAACTGTGCAAATACCATTCGGTAATTGGATCCTATAATCTACCTAAAAAAGTAAAGAATTCAAAAATAATAATTTATATTACAACCAAAACAAATTATTTAATTCTTACAATTTCTGGAACAATTGCTTCCAATTTATCTATGAAACGTTTGCCATCCGAATCCAGATTAAGTATAGTGAACGATACATTTTTATCACTTGTACATAATTGACAATGTTGCATAAAATTATTCATAATTAAAAATATATTATCAAAAAAAAAAAAACTCCTCGTAATTAGTAAAACACGTAAAACATAAAAATATTGTATTTGACAGTAACAGAAAGTACTTTAACTTCAGTTGACCAGATAAATTTTGTGTAACATTTGCAGTATAAGAAGAAGAATAAATACCATCGTATTTATTTGTTTCAATTTCGGAATATACTATTCACTGATTTGAATATATTAGATCTGATCTAAATATATACAGATCAGTGATATTATTAGTTTGAAATAACCAATAATTGAATATTTAGTTGACGGTCGTCTTGTAGGTATAGTCAATAAATATTGAATGAAGTAGATTTTTTTTTAGTTGGTGTGTGATTGGCGTGCTAGCAACTGCTAGCACGCCATGAACTGGCCATGAATGAATGAGAGAATGAAGTAACTACTTCATTCAACTATATTGACTTTAGCTGCAAAATGAATACTAAACTTAAGTTTTTTTATTTTTCTTTGATCTGAATTTTATTTAGACAAGCAGCTAAAAGCTAGATCAAGTAGCAATTGATGAACATTTTTACTACTTTGACTGCAAGGAAAAAGTAGTATAGCGTTTGGTACGGTGTCTCTAACATTTTCAAAAAAAAAAAAAAATTGTATAGAAATCCTTCATATAGCCTGTAGATGACGAATCTGAACTTAGTTTATGTGGGTGTATGGATGTGCGTCGTCAGCTCGCTCGGTCGTAAGTCAAAATTTTGTGGCCGCAACTCCTCCTAGACGGTTCAACCGATTTTAATGAAATTTTCAGGATAAATTTGTCTAGTGCCCAAGTTGGTCACGTGATTTTGGTTTTTTCCAGTGATGCCAACTTTCCGAGAAAAAAATTACTAAAGTTTTTAAAAATTCATATTGGCTACGTTATTCATCCGATTTTGATCAAATTTCTAAAAAGATTTTCCTAATGCTCTCATTAATTACATAATTTTATTAATATTCAGTGTTGCCAACTTTCCGAGAAAAAAATTACTAAAGTTTTAAATTTTTTATTATGGCCATGTTATTCAACCGATTTTACTCAAATTTTCACAAAAGATTCTACTACTATTCATATAATTTATGTAATTTTATAAAAATACAGTGTTGCCAACTTTCCGAGAAAAAATTAGTAAATTTTTTTAAAATTTATTATGACCATTTTATTTAACCGATTTTAATCAAATTTTCATAAAAGTTTTTCCTAGTGCCTAAATAAATTATGCAATTTTAACAAAATACAGTGCTGCCAACTTGTCGAGAAAAAAAATCACAAAATTTTTAAAAAATTCATTGTGGCTACATTATTTATTCGATTTTGATCAAATTTTCAGAAAAGTATCTCCTAATGCCCACATAAATTATAATATTATTAAAATACAGTGTTGCCAATTTTCCGAGAAATGTCAAAGTAGTCTATATATGGGTTTACCCATATACTTCTAATCTTGTTAAAATAGAGTTTAATTACCAACATCAGGTATTTTATTTTTACTTACAATTTTGAAAGATTTTAAAAAAAGTATAATTAAGAAAAAACACCATTTTAATTATTATAGCAGAGTGGTATACAAATATTTATAGATCAAGGAATTTGAGAGGGGTATTGGTTGATCGCTTAATTTTTTTTAAATTAATATTCTTGCTGTTAAATATATATATATATATATATATATATATATATATATATATATATATATATATATATATACCGGGTGTTTGTTCGACAAATTCGTATGGGCGTTTAACATGCATTTTCGATAATATGCGATATACTTCTTTCTCGAGTAAAATTCGAAAAAATACTTAGAATACTTTTCGATAGGGCATAAGAAGTTCTATTATTTGGTTTTAGTTTTAATTTGCCAGCATGTGACGTTTTGGCGCTAGATTTTTTTTTTCGATTTTTTGGTTTTTATTGTTTTTCTCGGAAATTATAAAGTGCAGGAAAATAAGCATGGTATGGAAAAATGTGGAATAATGGGTACTATAATTGAGTGAAGAAACCATTATTTTAGAATGCATCGTTTAGTAGAAAAAAATTAAAAACAGAATTTTTCAAAATAAGACTTTTTTCAAAATTTGCTCAAAAAAATCTGAATAAAATCAACAAAATAGAGAAAAAAAATTAGCTACATAATAGCTAAGTAAGTTTTTTCTATAACTCATCTTGGTTTGGCAGAAAAAATTATTGAAAATTCTAAAATGTGTTTTAGAATTTCCTGCTAAATCAGTATGAAAATGTTACTTATTTATTATGTAGCTAATTGCTGATTTTTTTCAGAATTTTTGAGCAAATTTTGAAAAAAATCTTATTTTGAAAAATTCAGTTTTTAATTTTTTTCCATTAGATAATGCATTTTAGAATAATGGTTTCGTCACTCAATTATAGTACTCATTATTCCGCATTTTTTCATACTATGCTTATTTTCCTACACCTCATAATTTTTGAGAAAGAAATAAAAACCAAAAAATCGAAAAAAAATTCTAGCGCCTAAAAGGCACATGCTAACAAATTAAAACTAAAACCAAATAATAGAACTTTTTATGCCCTATCAAAAAGTATTCTAAGTATTTCTTCGAATTTTACTCGAGAAAGAAGTATATCGTAAATCATCTAAAATGCATGTTAAACGCCCATACTAACTTAACGAACGAACACCCGGTATATATATACCCAGTCCACCACTAACTTATTTGTAAGCCGAACTTATTAAAGATTGTTAAAATAAAACGTCTTCAGACAAATTTATTTACTTGCCTGTTCAAACAATTGCATATATTTTGGGCGTAATGTGTTTGTCAATTGTTTTCTTACTACACAGAAATATTTTCAAGTTAAACTAGAACTATATTACGTAATTAATTTATAATACTGTAGCATGAATGAATGAATAGATTGTATTTTATAGTAGTTAATATGTAATTGAAGTAAAATGCATGCAATAATTTTATTTCTTTTGTTATACCAGTAATGAAAAAACAACAGGAGGTAATAACAACTATCAGACAACAGCAGAACTATTAACAACACACGTAAACTAAAACGTAAACAATCACTAACAAACAACAACTCAACTGACGACGACCACCCGTTCAAACAAGTCCTACAAGTCACACACCGGCGCAAACCACGATTAGTACTAGATATATGAACACGAAAATAATAGTCAACTCAGGTGACTGAGAGAGAGAGATAACAAATGTAATCGATAATGATAGATACGGTCGATTTACAAATACCGAACGAACGAGAGAAAGAGAGAGAATGAGAGACGAATATGAATTGGAAATATGATGATGATGACGTATGAAATGATCGGACGTGGGAGGGGGGCAGTCAATGCAGAGCAGCCATCGACGGACAAGGTAAACATCGATTATTATTCTGTATTAATATTTATTAATAATCGATAATGTACTATTCGAACGCACTCACGTCTTCATCAGAAAGAAGATAGATATACACAAATCAAACATTTACAGAGAGAGACAGTAAATAGAAACAAAACATAGACTAACAAGTTTACTAGATGTGTAACAAAATACAGAAGTAACTAAAGAATAAAATAATTTATAAATTTTTAATTAAAGGAAGCGAAATTTTATCTATATGCAGTGCCCCTTCTCGTACAGCATTCCCGCAGTAAAATCTATAAATTTCTATTATTTTCATATATGATTTTGACATTTTGTTTTCAATATTTTAACGAAAAAACAATTATTTTTTTTTTCAAAACAATCTATGTTTTATATATACATATTTTTTAAAATTTATAAGTGTGTTATTTTCTCAAAAAAATAATTATTTAAGTTACCAATTTTTTTACACCATCATTGAAGCAATTGGACATTTAAGTAGTTGCCATCTAAAAAACCAATGATGATGTCATTGTGCAAAATTACATGACGTCGTAAGTAAAATTTGTATGCTATAAGGTGGCTAATTAAAAAATAAAATTGACCTGGCCGAGCGTTATTTTTGAAAACATTAAATAACAAAATTATGAATTTTGTTCCTTACTTCATCACCACACTGTATATGTATATACAGGTGTTCGTTTGCCAGATTGATATAGAGCAATAACATGGAATACCGATAATATACAGAATACTTCTTTCTGAAGTAAAATTCGAAGAATTATCTAGAATACTTTTCGATAGGGAATAAAAAGTTATATAATTGTGTTTTAGTTTTAATTTGCTAGCATGTGTCGTTTGGGCACTAGAATTTTTTTTACAATGTTTTTTAGAATTTTCAATAATTTTTCCTGCTAAATCAGTATATGTTAGAGAAAAACTTACTTAGCTATTATGTAGCTATTTTTTTTCTTTATTTTACTGAATTTCTTCAGATTTTTTGAGCAAATTCTGAAAAAAGTTTTGAAAAAACCATACAACCAGCATTAACTCCTCTTTCAATTTCACGATCAAAACGACGATCTTTAGATAATAAACTATCCAAATACACAAATTCATATACCTGCTCTAAACGCGCACTGTATCAACAGATATAACATATTAGTCTAGTTACCCTTCTCAGAACAAAAATTTTGCACTTATCAACATTTAATACCAGATTCATATCTCTACCAACAACATTAATAATTATTATTATTAATGATAATAATTTATTTACCATCAAAATTTACATGTCATGTCATTACATAATATAATTTACATTATAAATGTTATTTTTAAAGGATTGAAAGTATTCATCGAGTGTGTAAGTAGTTTCTTGAAGAAACATCTGTTTTGAAAGTCTAACAAATACTGTTTCAACTCCAAATTCTTGATTTCGACTGGAAAAAACGTTATACAGTTTTAGATTTTTATGTTTCGCCCAAATTACTTGGCCTCGACCGCATGTATCTGGACTAAACACATTAAAAAACCCTTTCTTCGTTTAGTAGAATACATTGCAATTTTTTTTTGTAAATTTACTATAAATTTTTATAGTAAAAATTAAAATAAAATTATATGTAAAATGATTTTTACTTCATTAAGCATGGAAATTTAGCAGAAATAAATTAAAGAAAAAACAAATTTATATACAGACATATGTGAAGTAGGTAATATATAATATTTCATAAAAAAAAACATAGATTTTGTAGTTATTACAGATAGATAATATTACTTAATTTTACATGCTACATAAAATTACATAATGATTCTAAAATTTTCCAAATTTTTATTGAAATTTACAATAAATAATGTAATAAAAATTAATTAAAACTTTATGTAATTGTACATAACTATAATTTTATGTAATTTTATATAATTATTATGTATATTTTACAATTGTTAATTATATTTCTGTAGTTATGCGTAATATGATTTTTGCATAATATGTGCAATAATACATACAGTGTGTAAATAAAATAAGCAATAATATTCATATTTTTGTTATTATCGCTGTTTGGAAGAAAAGCTCGGACACGTCGATTTTATTTTATTTTTGCTGCAAATTTTATAGATGTTAATTTTAATTTTGTTCTATTTATTACTCTGAGACCTATGACGTCATTGATTTAAAAAAAAAACTCTCTTAATTTCTGAACAGAAATATAAAGTAGATTTTTTCTGAGTTCAGCAATACTTTATATGTGATACTTAAAATTAGTAGTTTTAGAGATAATGAAGGATCAAAAATATAAATTTGATGAAAATAATTAACATTTGCATATTATTGAATTCACCTAATTATATAATAGTCTATAGATATTTATTGAATCATTTCAAAAGTCTTTTGATTATACTCAGATCGATCGAATATACAAAAAAAATAAGTAAATTGGATGAATAGATTAACAGCGCATTGATTTATTGACATAATGTAATTTATCGTTCGCAATAATTTGTTAAAATATGAAATGTTCCATGCAATATGCGTAAATGAATTTCGCGTTAAAATATTGTTTATTTTTTTTAAATTATTCTCTGCTCCAAATCGGTAATTTTGAATAACACACACACACATATATATATATATATATATATATATATATATATATATATATATATATATATACAGTGCGATATTTTTATCTCTGAACATATGAACTGAATTAAATGTAAATTTAAACATGTTCAATTTAAAAAAAAAACACATCAGACGCATGGAGACATCCCTGCTGATAGTTATGCAACCAATCTTACATAATGTGACAGTTATTTGAAAAAAATGAATTATTTTCAACAAAATATTTAGAAAGCATTAAACTATTCGCATTATTTTTAGAAATCTGTTTAAAAATGTATAGTATTATTTATTATTATTATTATTTATAAATTTAAGTGTTCAGCAATTTACAATAAATGACCATATTCTGTTAAATATTTCATTTTTTATTTAAATAAACATCATATTACGTAAGATTGGTTGCATAACTGTCAGGGATGTCTCTATGCGTTTGAAGTGTTTTTTTTTAAAATTGACCATAGGGAATTTGTATGTAGTTCAGTTCATATGTTCAGAGATAAAAATATATATATATAATCAGCGAAATTTTGTTATATCAATAAATTATTTCAATAACTATTTCAAAAATTAGTTATGTTTACGGTGGATTTTTGCCAGAGAGAGGATGTGTGGATCAATTGTTTGCTCTTCGTGTGATTGCCGAAAAGTCACTTGGCAAAAATAGAAAGTGTTCTGTGACTTTCTCGATTTAACGAAAGCTTATGACAGTGTGAGATGTGCTTTGCAAGTACGGTGTTAATGGTAATCTTTTAGGAGCAATTCAAGCTCTGTATGATGGAAGTGAGGCTGCTGTACGAGTTTATGGTTGTTTAAGTAATTGGTTTCGTATAGATGTTGGCGTGAATGTCTCCTTGTGTAATGTCTCCTTGGCTATTTAATTTATATATAAATGTTCTTTTTCGGAAACCTTTCTATGGTAATGATGGTATAGCTATAGCTGATTGTGTTGTACATGCTTTAGCGTATGCTGATGACGTGGTTGTTTTGCCTGAATCTGAAGAGCAACTGAGAAGGATGATTGATAGAATTAATGTTCTTGGTAAAGATATAAATCTTGTGTTGAATGTTGATAAGTGCAAAGTTTTAGTTTTTGAGAAGGATGACTTTTCGACTGAATGTAATGTATCTATTGATGGTACACGTTTAGGGCAGGTAGATCAATTTGTGTATTTAGGTAGTTTATTATCAAAGGATGGTCGTTTTGATCGTGAAATTGAAAGGAGAGTAAATGGTGGTTGTAAGGTTTTGGGTGCTTTGGGGACATTTGCTAGAAATATAAATGTTTCCAAATAAACCCGTTTGAGTATATATATAATGCAGTTTTGGTGTCTACGTTGATGATTGGTAGTGAATGTTGAGTTTGGTTGCAAAAGCATAAACGGAAAATGACTGCTGTGGAAATAAGATTTTTACGTGGGGTATGTGGTGTAAATAGAAAAGATCGGCTACGAAATAGATTAGTATATGATAAGTGTAAAATTGAAAAAAATGTTGTAGCAAAAGTTGGTGTTAGTCTACTAAAATGGTTCGGACATATTGAGCGAATGTCTAATTAAAAAGATTTATATGAATGCTTTTGATGGTATACGTTTGCGTGGCCGTCCGATGAGTAGTTGGAGTGGTATAATTGAGAGTGTTTTGAGTGAGCGGAAGTTTCTGAATAGTAGGACTAGAATAGCATGTATGAGAGGAATTATAAATGTGGATAAAGCGAAAGTTGCTTGTTTGGATAAGAGTATTTGGACGAGATTGATTTCGAGATAATGAAAAGTGTCAGCCACATCCTTTTGGGAACATGGCCTGATTGTGTATGTATGTACACTTAAATAAAATTATAGGCATGTACAATAATTACATGAAATTTAATTAACTTTTATTACATTATTGTAAATTTCAATAAAAATTTGGAAAATTACGGAATAATTATGTAATTTTATGTAGCATGTAAAAATAAGTAATATTATCTGTAACAACTACAAAAAGTCCATGTTTCTCTATGAAATATTTCATTATCTCATTATCTCATATGTCTTTATGTATAAAATTTTTTTTTTTTAATTTTTCTGTAAATTTCCATAATTAATAAAGTAAAGCCATTTTATATATAATTTTATAATAATTTTTACTATAAAAATTTATATAGATCTACAAAAATTTTTGCAGTGTATAATTATGTAAATATTTCAGTATTACTTAACCATTGGAAAAAGTTGTTAGTAATTCTAGTATAAAAGGCGTTATTAAATATCTCACAATGTTCGAGATAGTTTTGATATATATTCAATATTCCATGAATAGAATAATTTCTATCATCTGGCCAATAAAAGCCTAAACCGCCTCTTACACTCGGTCCTTTGCAAAAAACAGATACTAAAACAAAGTTTTTTTTATATTTTTTTATTTATTTAATTATATTTTAAAACTAATATACCGTTTGAAATTTCCGCACAGAATTTATATCTTGTATAATGAAAATTGTCTTTCGGAACCTTAGTGAGACATGATGCTAGCCTTATATATAGTGCAGCCCTTTGTTTTAATTCGTTTACTGCATAAATATCATCTAGTCTAAATTCCGAGCCTACTACCTAAAAGATTTTATTAGTTATTAATAATATAATTGATGTTTTCAAAATAACTCTCTCACCATGGGCATTTTGAAAACAGTAATAGATACAAAAACAGATAAATTAGACAAGATGAGGCGCATCAAGAAATGAATTTATTGACATTTTGGTTTTTCAAAAAAAAAAAATTAAATGCAAAGACATATTTTTTACTTATAAAAATTGTTGATTTGAATATGCATAATTTTTTAACATGCAATTAATATAAATTGTCATATTTATGGAGAGAGATAAAATATCATTCTTTCATAGATTGCTATGATCTTCATATAGAAATTAAGGATTAGTATCAATTTTTTAAAAAGTACGTAAATTAAAATATTATGAGCTCAAACAAGCATTTTATAAGCAAAAAATAAAATTAGTAAAACGTCTTTTTTTTGGCATCTAGTAATATATAAATTTTTTTAAAAATAACATAAATATCTTTAATTATTCTTCTCTTGTAACACATTTGGCTATGTCTTATAGTATATTTAGTAATTTTGGATATTCTATATACCGAATGTCCAAAAAGTGTGGAAACGGTTAAATATCTCGAGAACGACACATCGGATTATAAAGTTACAAAAAACGCAAAAACCACACCCAACATTCTGGAGGGTAGACTGGAGGTAAGTTTTAAAAACATAAATGGAAACACCCACTTTTTATTACACTGTTGCATTCTCCATAAAAAACAAAGAAAATATTTTTTTTCCAAAAACAATAACTTTTTATCGCATTTTTGGTTACTGCATAAAATACTGTTTCCGGATTTGAAAATCGTCCTTCGCCCCCTACCTCCACCCTACTTGTGGTGGAAAGAGGGCTAGAGTTAAATGTTTTAATAAAAACAACTATTTTCAGTCAATGTTTTGTTATGACTGAAAATGGTTATTAATTTTTATTGTGAGGATTAGTTTTGAAATATTGAAAGAAAATATTTAACTATAACAAAAAATCTGTTCTTCTTGCGATCACAAATTCCTCCAACATCTCGACTTGTAAATTTCATAAAAAAATACACATACTTTATTTTCATATTGTTAGTTTTACAAATATTATTCATTGTGCTTGAAGACCTCAAATGAAACAGACGTTGTTTACTCAACACTCCTCGTAATAACTGTGTCATTTGGTATGTTTTTGATCAAAAAGAAAAGAATAGATATTCTTATACTACGAGGGCATGGCGATAAAACAAGGTTATATACGAAGAAGTTGATAATATATTCAGTGACACTTATCCAGATTGTTTGCCAACCGTCAAATTAACAGTAATTCGGTATCAACAGACGGGCTCTGTAAAAGATCGACCAAAATCTGAAAGGGCAAAAACTGCAACGAACGAAGAAAAGAGTCTAGATGTTTGTCTAACCGTTATTGAAAATCCTCATACATCTGTTCGAAAAATGATCCAACAAGCTGACATATGCAAATCATCTTTACATAACATTTTGATTACAAAAATAATTTATCCATACAATATGAAATTGACACAAGAGCTTCTGGGTGATGACTTCGATTTAAAATTAGAATTTTGTGTCAAAATGATGCAAAGTTGTAACGAAAATAGACAATTTACCTTTTTGACATGTTTTCCTACATGCGATATTTGTCCGATGATAATCCTGTTGGATGAGAAATTCCCATTTCTTCAAAAATTTCCAAACTTTATTGTTTCTGCGAAAAAAATATTTTCCCTCTTTCTACTCCCAAGGGTAGTTGCAGATGGAGGTCAATTTGCAAATTTGGAAACAGTTTTTTTTATAGAGAATACAACAGTGCAATAAAAAGTAGGTGTTTTTATTTAAGTTTTTAAAACTCTCCTTTAGCATACCCTCCAGGGGAGTGAAAATGGTTTATACGTATCGTGCCTAAAAAAATTTTAAAAAATAAAGAACTACGTATTTTTGTAACTTTGTAATCCGATTTGTCGTTCTCGAGATATTTAACCGTTTCCATACTTTTCCGATATATAAGGCCTAACAAAAAGATCGTGACAGTAAAATCTCTCGAAAAATATACATCGGATCGAAGAAGCAAAAGACAATTCCGTAATATTTTTTAAAAAGCTATCTAATGCTACCAAACTTGAACTCCTACCTGCACCCTGCATCTCTTTATGATGGAGGAGAAGGCAATTTCAAAATCTAAACTAGGAACTCATAGTCTTTTTGCAGATTCGAATTCTGCGGGAAAAATACGAATTTTGTACCTGAAACGTTGTTTTCAATTCATTTCAGATGGCACTGTAATCGCAAAAAATCAGATTTTACGATTCTCTCGAAAAATGAACTTCTCACCAAAAGATAAATAAGAGGCGATGAAATATTGGAAGAGAGCTATAAACTATTGTCAAGTCTTTTTTTACGCTCTCTTATAGATTAAGTGTGCGAGGGAGAGAGGCATGTTTAAAATTTTAAATATGAACCCTTACTTTTTACTGTGGATTTGTTGTGTAACAAAAAGGCATGTATTTTTTAAAAATGTTAAAATTTGGAAATTTGTCAAAAATTAATTAATTAAAATTTGAAAAATTTATAATATTGAAAATAAAAAAAATTGAAAATTTTGATCGAATGCTTGACAATAGTTGTAGCTATCTTGAAATACTTTATCACCTCTTAGTTATCTTTTCTATCTTTTTTTTATCTTTCTTTACTCTCAGGGGATAGAGGTGAGGGTTCGAGTTTAGTGTTATTGAATAGTGTACCAGTCATGGATATTTGATATTGAAGAATTGCGGTTGTTAGTATGTTGACATCCATGACTGTCGAGTGCATCGAATTTTGTCAGATTGTTAGCATTTTTAGTCGATGTTCAAAGTTCGATTACATTTTATTTTTGCTTAAGCTGCATTTTTATGAATCCAGTTTAGTTAAAAACTAAATTATTTTAGTTTAGTTACGAATAGATATCTAAAAGAACAACATTTAAGCTTTTAATATAAGTATAATTAAATATATCTTCTGGTATACATAAATAATACAAGAAACTTATGATAAATATATACTATATACTATAAAGGGTACAAATTAAACTTACTGGAAAATTTGGAATACCCAAAAGCAGTCAATTCAGAGAAAAATTTTGCGAATAAAAAAGTAGATGTGTCCACCTCTATACCCCTCCTTAATATTAAATATAGTCCGTTTTTTTCGAGATGGCCTGTGCGTCATCGTTATAAAGCATGTGCACTAAATCAAAAAAAGTGGGAAAAAACTTATGACGTATTCTCTATAATCTATTATATACTATTTCCAAAAATTTAACCATTTCTTAACTTTAATGTAAATAACTATTGAAGTACCTTCTTTTTATTTAATGCATGCTTAATGCTATTTCTCGGTAATACTAATTATAAGAGACACTATAATAAAGTTAATAAATATAAATTTCTTTGTTTAGTTTACAACCAAATTAAGATTGGCAGTATAGTGAAATAACAAGCATTTAATGTAACCAAAACACATATATTTATGCTTTCATATCCTATTATTTTATATTATCAACATATTATAATTTTGTTTCTGATTTAGAGTCATTTTCATCTAAATTTAAATAAATAATAACTTCTTAAATAGGTATTTTTGTATGTAAAAAATTTGGAATTAAAAAGTAAATTTGTAAAAGTTATTTCAATTTTAACTGTTGTAAAATTCTATATCGTTGATTTCACATCAGCGTATATTACGTACTCTGTACTGCCACATGTTAAGAATTCAAATTTTTTCGCAGACAGATTTAGCGCGTTAATTCATGAATTAAGTTTATAACTCGAAAATGGTACAAAATATAAAAAAATTTAAATAAAAGAACTTCTTTAGACATTCTAAAACTTCGTCATATATAATATGTACTTATTTCTTAAGGGCAAAAAGTTTGTAACTATGAGAAAAATTCGCCTTCACATGAAAAAAATTGTGCCCAGTAATTTGTTTATTTATTTTTTATGTTAATTAATAACTATATTATTAATTTAAAAAAAAAAAAAACGTACACAGAAATAGTTAATAAATAAAATTAAAAAAGAATTATTTTAATAATTTATCTACTAACCGAGATATGATCGGTTAAATTTAAAAAATAATTAAATTTACATTTTTAAATTTTTTTAGAATAAATGGATTATGCAAAGAAATAAATAGTGCGTCTACGCACCATCAGATCGGGCGGAAAATTTCCTATAAGATGTTGTTTTCAAAAAACATATACCACAAAGTTAAATTTTGCTTTTTAAATAGAGATGTTACTTGCATGGGAACTAAGAATGAAATGAAATTCTTTGATTCAGTTTGCAGGTGATTGGCTGACTTACACGCATAAAATGCAATAAGTTAAAGCGAGAAATAATTTTGGGGCGGTGTTTTAGAATTTGTTTTTTAGTCTATCCTTATTTCTCTTACGATATTCATAAAGGACAGAAAAGAAACTCTAACGGTTTTGAGATAGATATATTACTAATAGTTAACAGAAAAGAGAAAGGTAATATAAAGTTAGTGTTTTATTAGTGCAGCAGTTTGTGACGTGCAGTCCATCTCGACTTGGATTAACTTTAGTATATATTTAGCATAAGTTTCTTGTATAATTTGTGTATATCTGAATATGACCGCGAGGTCGAAACGGTCATCGCAGTATTTAATAAACATTAATTATACTTATATTATTAACATGTTTCACCAAGTGCCAACCACGTCATCAATCAATATTATTTTTCGATTCAATGGGTATTCCTCGAGATATTCTACTTTCACAATCTTTTTGTTAAATACTGTATATATTATATAATAATGCAAATTAATAATTATAATTAATAATAAAAATTAATAATATTGCAAATTATTTTTTAAATAATAAAATCAAAAATATTTATAATTTAAAAACGATATAGTTTTGTTTTTCGAATGAGTCGCACTTATAATTTTAAAACAAATTTTTATTTAAAATTTTTGAACCATCGGTTGTGGTCATTTAGAGTATCTGAATTACAAACACAAAAATATTTATAAATATATATTACAATAAACGAATAAACTATTAAAAAAAATATATACAGATGTCACAAGTGTTCCTGTTTATATTTGCTACAGAAAATGACCTTCCAAGTAGTTTTTTTTTTACATATAATTTACATGACGGATGTTTTCCACCTTTTTTAAAAAATTGTTTATTTCATTTAATTATTTTAACATTATTCATTTATTAATTATTTTATCTCTTAACTTTTGTTTCTTGTTTAAAAATTTTGTCTTTTTGTGTACTGTTGTATGTAAACGACAATTGGTATGATAGTATTAGTATGCTTAAGTTGGCATTTTATACATATATATATATATATATATATATATATATATATATATATAACATTTTTTATAAATTTTTTAAGTTGTAGGTATTTATTTTTATTTATAGTTTATTGTAATATATTTAAAAATATTTTCAGATACTGAAAATCACAACCGATTGGTCAAAAATTGTAAATAAAAATTTGTTTTAAAATAAAAGTTTGACTCATTCGTAAAACCAAACTACATCGTTCTTAAATTATTAATTATGAGAATCAAATATAATCAAAAATATAAATAAAAAATATTTATATATTGAACCATTAACCTTTATAACTATTGTATAAATTATATTAGTTTCTGAAGAAATTAAACTTTTTAAAAATTTTAACGTCAAAAATGAGTGCATTTAGAATATCAAACAATTCAGTTAAATTAGTTATTTACTACAGATGACAGTTGATATAATATTATATTTACATATCCAGCATCATTTTCCTTCATTTGACTAATTTCAGGACCATTATTATATCCCAAACAGATTGGATGTACAAACTCTGTTCTTTGCAATGGCTTTTCGAGAATAACTATTGAGATATCATCTTTGTAATTTGTGTCTATTTCACGATAAGATGTTGGTATTAAAATTTGTTGTACAACTATACGTTGTGCCCTATGATCCAAAGGCAATTTAAGTTCACTATAATATCGTCCAGCTTCAACCATATAGCTATTATTTTTCTTCTCCAAACCATATTCACGGAAAAAACAATGTGCAGCTAGAATTCATTAATATGTATATATATATATATATATATATACAGGGTGTAACAGAATAACTATTCCTAATTTTAACTGGAGTATCCTGGGCTCAGAATATGAAGATTTAATGCAAATCACTGAGATAAAATGTGGCTCCTTACTGAGCTACAGGGTGTTTTATATAAAAATTTAAAAACGATTTTTGCCCAGTACTTTAAAACTATTTGACGTATCCTTATCATACTTGGCAGAAAATGTAGGTACCGTACACCATACTAAATTATGTTAAATAAAAGTTTCTGGCTACTGCCAGTGGCGTACAACAGGGGCAAGTGAGAGGTTGATCCTTCCTAAATTCTACGCCACTGGCGGAATTATCATTTTACCACAATTTTTCGATTCTCCAATACTTGCTGTGTAAAAAACATACTCTTTCTTTGTAACGATAAAGTCACTGTTTTTCGAGATATTTAAAGTTAAACATAAGCTGCACCCATGGGATTTTTTCAAAATTTGCTCAAAAAAATTTGAAAAAATTCAGTAAAATAGAGAAAAAAATTAGCTACATAATAAATAAGTAACTTTTTTCTCTAACTCATTCTGATTTGGCTGTAAAAATTATTGAAAATTAATATTTTTTGCATTTTATTTTTTTTATTTTCAATAATATTTACAGCCAAATCAGAATGAGTTAGAGAAAAAAGTTACTTAGTTATTATGTAGCTAATTTTTTTTTCTATTTTACTAAATTTTTTCAGATTTTTGGAGCAAATTTTGAAAAAATCCCAAGGGTGCAGCTTATGTTTAACTTTAAATATCTCGAAAAACAGTGACTTTATCGTTACAAAGGAAGAGTATGTTTTTTACACAGCAAGTATTGGAAAATCGAAAAATTGTGCTAAAATGACAATTCCGCCAGTGGCGTAGAATTTAAGAAGGATCAACCTCTCACTTGCCCCTGTTGTACGCCACTGGCAGTAGCCAGAAACTTTTATTTAACATAATTTAGTATGGTGTACGGTACCTACATTTCCTGCCAAGTATGATAAGGATACGTCAAATAGTTTTAAAGTACTGGGCAAAAATCGTTTTTTAATTTTTATATAAAACACCCTGTAGCTCAGTAAGGAGCCACATTTTATCTCAGTGATTTGCATTAAATCTTCATATTCTGAGCCCAGGATACTCCAGTTAAAATTAGGAATAGTTATTCTGTTACACCCTGTATATATATATATATATATATATATATATATATATATATATATATTGTTAATATATTGTAATTGGTATTTATTTTTAAAAACATACGTGAGACTACAGCTGTTAGACTAATAATTAAACCGCTGCAAATATATCTTGTATTATTTGATTTTATTCTATAAACTGCTACATGCCATGGGGAGACGCTAGGTTCATAACCATTTATTATTAATGGTGGTGCATTCAATATTTCTTCACCACAATCTAAAATATTTTTTTGGTATTATTTAAAAAATTTGTATTTAAATTGAAGAGTGTTTGCCATAAGGTCTGCATCATATAAGAAATTTTTTATTAATATTTTTTAGAAAATTATTGTTACGAGACTTTTTAGTATTTAACAAAAAACTAAAAATACATTAGCCGTAAGTACTAATATGACAAACACCAATAATAGTTTTCGTCAAATAAATAACAAATATATCTCCCGCATGATGCCTATCTTTCAGTAGACACTGTAGAATTATCAAAATTTTAATTTAAATAGAATTTAGTGTTCTAGATAAACAAATGCAAAATATTAAAAATAATAATAAGACTAGACTTTTTCAGTGAATATAACAATAAATGTGTATATAATTCATTGTCCTTTTTTTTCAATATAACTGCGTTGAAATATAGTTAAATCATTCAGGAATAGATAAGAATATAAAGATTAAAAAAAGACACAAATGACTCTAACCGGGTGCACATCTAATAACCGGAATATCCCAAGATCCTTTTTCACATCGATTAATAGGATTTATAGTACTACTAACTGGATGATATAAACTAATACATCTCATATGGGCAACTGTTCCTTCAGGCACTGGGCGAGTGCAATTATTACTACTTATCAAGTCATTTAATGTACACAAAATTTCTGCATTATCCGAGATTAAGGCAGGGCAAGTTTCTAAAAAAAAAATACATGTATGTATATCTAAATAGTTACAAATAGGTAATGTTTTTTCACTTACGGACACATTTTGGAATTGGTAATGCCCAAATGTTGTTTAAGCAAACTCCGTATTTTGATGGGTAAGCTTCAAAATTTTTGTTACAATCAATTATAATGGTATTATCTTGAACAGTGTAATTGCCATTTAGGATTTGCCTTGGTAACGTGCAACCTTCTAGTATTGTTTCGTTTTCGCCTAATAAATTTATTTATTTAAATTTTAATTTCAGAAATTATTTTAGAGTCTATGTTGATTATTTCTCATTTACAAATAAAAATTTTGTTTTTTTTTTTGAAAAAATGTGAGAATTTTACTAATCAGACCCAAAAGCTCAACCAAAAAATCACACTAAACCGGTATCTTTTAACCCAAAAACGAAAGTAAAGGTTAAGCTTTGTCTTTTAGCTTTTAATATAAATACACATATTTACAATATATATATGAAACAAATTATGCCAATTTCTATATACCTAAGTTTTTTTTTTTGCAAAAGCGATTAAACATTTAAAATTTTTAACCTTATTTTTACCAATTTGACTGCAAAGAAATCGTGGTATAGTGATCAGTGCAGTATCTGTAACATTTTCAATATATATATATATATATATATATATATATATATATATATAATATATAAGTTATATATATATAAGTTATAATATATAAGTTATATATAAGTTACAGAACGCGTTCCCATGTAAAACTGCTGAGTTGCTGATAACTTGACTCCTGTCTTTACGTAACGCGCTTGGCGCTACATAGAACTTTAATGTTTTTTATAAATTAGTCAGATGTTAATCTTCGAACAATAAATACGTAATTATAACTATTGTTATAAAATATAATTTTGAATAAAATATAATAAATATCATTAATAAAACAAATCTATAAATATAATTAAAGTTTAAATATTCTGTATTAAAATATTGTGTAATTTCAAATTCTTGATAATTGTAATTTTAAAAAATAAACATTTTTTAAAAACACTATTTATAAATAACGAAATTTAACTGGCGCAGTTGACTGTAGGATTCACAAACGAAGAAAAATCGGTTCGTTTCAACGATTTATTGTGAATTACGAATCTGTTAAACAAAACAGTGTTGTGAAAAAACAATAACTTAGACGCGTTCTCAACGTCCCAACGAGTGTATATCGTGAAGCCAAGAGAACACCAGGCCCTGCTGAACACAGAGTCCCAGCCGAAGTTATTCTGATTGATTTCTCCATCGCGGAAGAACCAATGAACACGCTGAACGTTTTCCTGTAAGTAGCACTTATGTCATCTAGAGATTATCGAGCGCAAATCGATTCAGAAATAGACAGTACAGATACAGAATCAAACTCATCTGACTCATTAAGTAATATTGATATCACTAATAATATCGATCAAAATACTGATCAAAATCTTATTTTATCAATTAATAGTTTAAATTTAAATTCAAATTTAATCAACATGCCACCACCACCCGTTCTCAAACGCGAATATTTGGACATGATTCCTGAATTTCGGGGCGATAATAAATTATTAACACGGTTTATAGAAACTTGTGAAAAATTAGTAAATAAATTTTATAACAATGAAGACCCCACTGATTTCCAAAACGACTATTTAATGTCTAGCATTGTAGCTAAAATTAAAGACGATGCAGCAGTAAATATAGCAAGTTGCCCTATTACATGCTGGGCAGACGTAAAAGCAGCTTTGTTGAATACGTATTCTGATAAACGCGATTGTTATACTTTGAATATAGAGTTCACTGAATTGAAACAAAATCAAAACGAAACACCATTTGAATTTTATCACAGAGTTGTAGATCTTTTAAACCTTCAAATATCGTACCTAACTACACACATTAAAATCGAACACTCTGCAATTTTAATTGCATATTTTAGAACGTACGCACTTAGAATTTTGTTGAGAGGTCTTAAAGAACCTTTAGGCACACTTATGCACACCAAAAATCCACCTGATTTAAATTCTGCATTAAATATGATGCCAAACGATTTCCAATTAGATTCAGTTATGAAACAACCAAAATCTAACAATACACATAACAGCAATACATATAACAACAAACCTCGTCAAATCATAAATACAAATACGAACACAAACGCTTACAGAGTAACACAACCCAAAAATTTTCCACAATTAATACGTTACCCAAATCCACAAAATACTAGTAACAATTATCCTAGAACTACAAAACCATTCACTCAAAACACACCAAATGTTTTTAGACCCGATCCTAATAAAAAATTCCCTCAACCGACACCCATGAGCATTAGCACCCGGCAAACATTTACACCCAGACCCGGACCTAGTAATTACCGTCCTCAGAATTATTTCCAATCACAACGCAAACCCGATATAATATCGGAAGAACTGTTTAACACTGAGACAAATGAAATATTCACAGACGAAGCTGAAGAACAAATAATTACTGACGAAAACACAGACAATGACATAGTAGATATTACACCCACAGAATACGAAAATTATGACGGCAATGATTTTTTATAAATAATAGCCTCGGAACAAATGTTGAATTTATGAATCTAACTCACAATAACAGCGAGTTACCATTTATAATATATCCCGAATTTAACCTTAAAGTTTTGATAGACACCGGCAGCACACGATCATTTATAAGTCCAAAAATTGCGGAAAAATATTTAAAAAATAAAATTCAAATAGATCCATTTCAGATAACAACTGCACCTGGCACTTCAATTGAAAACTTTAGTATTATTTTACCTGCTTCAAAATTATTCAACAAAAATAATATTTTATTAAAATATCACATTTTCGAATTTCATAAAAATTTCGATATTTTACTTGGATTAGACAATTTGAAAATTTTGGAAACAAATATTGATTTTATTAATGACAAAATTATAACACCCACTCAAAAAATCAAAATTCATTATCAAAAAACACTGCCAAAATCTTATTTTGTCAAAATTCCTGCGAAATCTGAAAAAGTTACTAAATTATTTATTAATAATATAGAAAACGGCGAAATATTAATACCCGAAACTATCATAGGTAAATTAACTATTCCCGAAGGTTTAGCTAAAGTCGAAAATCGCGAAATGTTTTATCCTGTAATTAATTCAAGCGAAAAAGAACAAATTTTAAATTCAGTAAATTGTGTAAAAGGCCAAACTTTAAATAATTTTGAAATAAATACTTTAAATTTTAATAACGATGTTTCACATTCAAAATTTAATTTAAACAATGTCAGAACAGAACACATGAATAAAGAGGAAAAATTCGAAATAACAAAATTATTAAATAATTATTCAGAAATTTTACACGCAGACGATAAACCGTTAACATTTACTAACGAAGTAAAACATTTTATTCGCACTAACGATGAAATCCCAGTATATTCAAAAATTTATAGGTACCCTGAAATACATAGAAATGAGGTTAAAAGTCAAATAAAAAAAATGCTTGACCAAAACATCATACGTCCATCTCACTCTCCCTGGTCCTCTCCTTTATGGGTCGTACCAAAGAAAATTGACGTATCCGGCAAAAGAAAATGGCGACTAGTCATTGACTATCGCAAATTAAACGAAAAAACGATTGATGATAAGTATCCGATACCCAACATCAATGCGTTATTAGACAAACTCGGTAGATGCCAATATTTTTCTACTTTAGATCTTGCGTCTGGATTTCATCAAATCGAGATGAATGAAACAGACATACAAAAGACCGCGTTTAATACTGAAAATGGTCATTATGAATTTTTACGAATGCCATTTGATTTAAAAAATGCGCCTGCAACCTTTCAAAGGGTTATGGACAATGTTCTTCGAAATTTAGTTAACGAAATTTGTTTAGTATATTTAGATGTTGTAATAATATTTAGCACGTCTCTTCAAGAACACATACAAAATTTAAAAACTGTTTTTGACCGATTAAAGAAAGCCAACCTAAAAATACAACTCGATAAATCAGAATTTTTACACAAAGAAGTTGCGTTTCTCGGACACATTGTAACAACTGACGGAGTTAAACCAAATCCTGATAAGATCCAGGCAATAAAAAATTATCCTATCCCTAAAACGACGAAACAAATTAAAGCATTTTTAGGCCTGTTGGGATATTACAGAAAATTTATAAAAAAATTTGCTCATTTAACAAAACCCCTCACTAAATGTCTTAAGAAAAACGCCGAAATAAAAATTACAAATCCAGAATATATCAACTGTTTTAACACTTGCAAAAATTTATTAATGAACGATCCAATTCTCCAATATCCGGATTTTACCAAACCATTTAATTTAATCACAGATGCTAGTAACTATGCCATTGGCGCTGTTCTATCACAAGGTCCTATTGGCTCCGATCTCCCAATTGCATATGCGAGTCGCACGTTAAATGACACCGAACAGAATTATAGCACAATAGAAAAAGAATTATTGGCTGTAGTTTGGGCTACTAAATATTTTAGACCATATTTGTTTGGCAGAAAATTTAAAATTATTACTGACCATCAACCCTTAAAATATTTAAATTCACTTAAAGAACCAAATTCGAAATTAATGCGCTGGCGGCTTAAAATAGGCGAATACGATTACGAAGTTATTCACAAGAAAGGAACACTAAATAAAAACGCCGATGCTCTTTCTCGTATAGAATTAAATGTAAATAGTACAAATTCCGGTACACAAAATCTTTTTGATTATATCGAAAAATTTAATGAAACATTTAACCCTGACGACGACACGCAATCCATTGCTGTTGAACCCGATGACGACGATCTAATCGATCCTGAAACTGATCAGACAATGCATTCCAATCCAGACAATCCTATTGTAGGTATAACAATAAGTGAATCACCTGTTAATTTTGGGAAAAATCAAATTTTTATATCTCAAGTTAAACATTCTTCACGCAAACCAAAAATAAGAAAACTTCACTCTGACAAAATTAGAATCTTAGTTCAACTTTCTGAAATAAATTTTGAAAACGAAATAATTAACTTTATAAAAGAATTTATTGTACCTAACGTGAAATATTATTTGTACTTTGAACACGAAATTTATGAACAATTTAGTAATGTACTACAAAAACATTTTAGAAATTTAAATATTAAATTTATTAAATGTAAGACTAAATTAATTGACGTAGAAGATCAAGATGAAATCTTACAAGTTATAACAAATTATCATGAAAGTAAAACAAATCATCGCGGAATTAACGAAGTCTATACTCAAATAAAAAAGAGATATTATTGGCCAAATCAACTAAAAGCTATCACTGATTTCATAAATAAATGTGAAATTTGCTTGGCAGCTAAATACGAACGAAACCCAATAAAACCAAAACTAAATCTCACCCCCACTCCTAATAAACCTTTCGATGTTATTCATATTGATTCACTCAGTTTAGAAAATTCTAAATTTTTAACTGTAATCGATGCATTTTCTAAGTACGCTCAAGCTTATAAAGTAATTTCAAATAATGCAATCGAAGTTACAAATAAGTTAATACAATTTTTCTCCCATCATGGTATACCTAGACTAATTATATCTGATAATGGGCTAGAATTTAAAAACAGCGTTATAAAAGAATTACTAACATTACATAAGAATAACATTCATTTTACAAGCTCGCAAAATCCAAATTCAAACGGTTTAGTTGAACGATTTCATTCAACTTTAGTCGAACACATTCGGTTATTTAATCAACAAGAAAACTTTAAAAATGAAATTATAGAAAATAAAGTTAACTACGCAACTTTGGCATATAACAATACAAATCACAGTACAACAAATTTAAAACCAATAGAAATTATTAATGGACACCTTGAAACCGATTCCCCTTTTGATATAGAACTTAATAAACAAATAACACAAGATTATATACAAAAACACAAAGAAAAAACAAAATTAATGTACCAAAATATAAATAATAACAAATCAAAATTAATTGAAAAAATTAACGAAACACGCGAAGAACTTCCCGAAATCCCTGAAACTATCTTTGTTCATAATAAACAAAAAGTCAATAAAACACGACAAGCAAAATTTAAGAAAGAAAAAATAAAAAAGTTAAATAAAACCCTAAAAATTGCCGAAATTACGACCGAACCGAACGATAGAAAACAACCAAAAATTCACCTCTCCAATATAAAAAGACCTAGAAAATTAATTAATAAAGATTTGGCAATTCCAGGTTCCTCTACCTCTCATCCTCCTATGGACTAAAAATAAAAGACATTACAAGTAACCCAGGACTGATGACGATAAATCTTGGACTTGCAAAATTGCAAAAAACTGTACACACATTTGTACACTATTACGACTTGCAGCCACTCTGGACACAATATAACAATTTAAATAAACAATTTGACACTTTAAAACAAACACTCACATTAGACGAAACAATCCCCCCTGATTTTGAAAATAATAACAAAATTGTCGAATACATTCAAAATTCAATTAATGAAAAAATTAATTATTTAATGATTCACTCAAATAATCATAAAACTAAAAGAGGTCTAATAAACGGATTAGGCACAGTAATAAAATCTATCACTGGAAATTTAGATTCAAGCGACGAGAGACGATATACTAATATTTTAAATCACCTAAAAGAAAATCAATTCAAGTTCAATAACCAGTTGAAAAATCAGTACTCTATTAGTCACCAAATAATAGAATACTTCAACAAAACTGTTGACACTATTCAGCAAAATGAAAAAATTTTAAAATTAAAAATCGAACAAATTATGCATAGTGTAATTGGCGGAATTACAGAAATAAATAAACTACAAATAAAAGATATTTACAATCAATTAAACATTTTATATACTTTAACATTTAATACACTGCAAGACATTGAAAATTCGTTATTCTTTTGTAAACTGCATACAATGCACCCAAGTATTATTAAATCACATGACCTTTTTGTAGAATTAAATAAAATTTCAAAATTTTATAATAATAAATTACCATTCGAACCGAGTTTAGAAAATATGCCCAAATTAGAAAAGGTAATTTCTATAAATTGCAAATTATCACAAGATAAAATCACTTATTTCATAGAAATACCAATTAACTATGAAACTCAGTTTGAATTATTTCATATTATTTCGCTACCTACCAAACATGAGGCTGACTTTGTAACTGTACTTCCTAATCACGAATACTTTTTAAAATCTAAAGATAATCAAATTAAGTCTCTATATGGTATATGTGTAAATACTTACGACAAGGAAAATAGCTATCAGTGTCCCAACAAAGTAAACGAAATAAACGAAGATTCATGCGAAACAAATTTAATACTAGAAAACAAAATCAAAAACTGTCATTTTATTAAAATAAACATCAAGAAGAACCATATCGAACACATAGAAGATATCAATCAATACCTACTCGTCTTTCCAAGTCCAGAAACAATACACGCAAAATGTAAACAAGGTGACGTCATAAAATCTCTCCAAGGAATATTTTTAGTGAACGAAAACGAATGCGAACTAGAATTCCGAAATCAAAAATTAACATTCAAACACGGAACATTCGGTAAACCAACTATTATAGAAAACTTCGCAATAAATTTAAATAAAACACAAGTTCCTAAAATAACAATCGAACTAAATAATTTCAACGATCTGAAACCAATCAACAAATTCGACAAGATAATCGATGACGAAGAAATCAACGAATTTGATGACAACTTCAAGATAAACTACCCGACACTGGCGCTTTACATAATAATCGCCATTGTTGCCATTATTTTTCTTACGTTATACCTGAAGAAGATGTTCAAAAAGTCTGCACAAACACCAAATTCAAAATCCAAAGAAGACATTGAACTTCAATCGAAAAGTTCAACCCCTAGGTCGGTGCTGAAACTTCCCGATGAAGCCCAAATCTAGCAAGGGAGGAGTTACAGAAAGCGTTCCCACGTAAAACTGCTGAGTTGCTGATAACTTGACTCCTGTCTTTACGTAACGCGCTTGGCGCTACATAGAACTTTAATGTTTTTTATAAATTAGTCAGATGTTAATCTTCGAACAATAAATACGTAATTATAACTATTGTTATAAAATATAATTTTGAATAAAATATAATAAATATCATTAATAAAACAAATCTATAAATATAATTAAAGTTTAAATATTCTGTATTAAAATATTGTGTAATTTCAAATAAAAATCTCTTGATAATTGTAATTTTAAAAAATAAACATTTTTTAAAAACACTATTTATAAATAACGAAATTTAACTTATATATATATATATATATATATATACTGAGTGTCCATTTTAATCCGCCACTTGCAATAACTTTAAAATCATGCATGGGACAAAAAAATGTTCCGGATGAAAAGTAAATGGTTTCGAGGGGGACATTTGATGCAGGGACCCTTGTTTACCCCGGGCCCCTGGGACATTTTTTTGTTCTATGCACGATTTTAAAAGTTATTGCAAGTGGCGGATTAAAATGGGACGCCCAGTATATTGAAAATGTTACAGACAAATATGTATATTCAAGATGTAACAGAATAACTATTCCTAATTTTCAGAAATGGTAGAGTGCACTTAGAGAAACATTTTTTATTAATAAACTAGTGTCCGAAAATTTCTCGGTGTCAAGATGCACTAGATATCGTTAAAAACAATTTTAATTATTACAACGTCAAAGAGTAGTTAAGTTAAGGAACATTTTATTAAAAATAATAGTGCATTAAACTTTATAAAAATTGTTCGAAGTTACGACCACCATTTTCGATACACAAGTTGTAACGATGTACAGGGTGGGCAAATTTGGGAGTTTTCATAGGGGAACTCGGAAACTATAAGAGATATGAAAAAATGAGCCGCGCATCCTCGATCGCTTTTTTTGAGAGAAACTCAATTATGAAAACAAAAATTAGCTATCGTCTTTTGTTTTCGAGTTATGACAAAAAGTTCGCTTTTTCCGTATTTTGATAAATGGCGATATCTCGATGGTTTTTTAAATTAGATGAAAATAATTTTCACATTTTTAAAGCACTTTTTTGAGTAGAATGAAATGGTCTTAACGGCTATTATAAATCTCCGTTAATTCTCGGGTTATAACATAAAGTTGTGTTTTTTACAATCCACTACCGAAAAAAAAAATTAAAAATTTCCGGACACTAGTTTATTAATAAAAAATGTTTCTTTATGTGCCCTCTATCATTTCTAAAAATTAGGAAGAGTTATTCTGTTACACTCTATATACCGTGTGTTGACTTGAACCCAAATTCCCAAATTATTTTACAAACAAAACTTAGGGATAAATGTTTTAGGAAACACTTTTTTACATGTAAATCAATCAACAAAATTTGTTTTGGAACCATCCCGACGTCGTGAATCAGCCATAAATTTGTCAAGAAATTTACTGAAAATGGCATTAGCCGTGAAATTGGAACAAAAATAAAACAAATGCTAAATGCTATATGATATTTTATGGATACTTCCATTTTCCAGTCAATTTCTTAACAACTTGAGACCTAATTCTTGACGTTAAGAAGGTTCCAAAAAATTTTAGTAATTGATTTACATGCAGAAAAGTATGCCCTAAAACATTTATCATAAGGTTTATTTTGTAAAATAATTTGGGAAGCAGGAAATCGCACATGTCTGATTTTACATGCTAAATCCCTATGTACGACGGTCCAAGTCAACACACGGTATATATATATATATATATATATATATTCTTCACTTAGACCCTAGATGACGAATCTAAACTTAGATTATGAGGGTGCATGTGTGTGCGTCGTCAGCTCGCTCGCTCACTTGGTACAGGACAACTCGGCACTGAACAACTCGGCACCGGACAACTTGGCACTTGAAAATTTTAACATCAAGGTAGTAGTCAGAACGGCAAGTCCTGTTATTATACACATTAAATATTTTTTAAGAAATAACATTTTTTTATTTTACAGATCTATAATACAACAAAAATCTGATGATGCTTGTGTAACTGATGTATTATAACTGTTTTGTTTTTTAAACAAGATGTTCCGTAAAAACACTGAATTTAATATTTTCGGTTTTCCTTACTTGTCAATATATTAGTTTTTGGAGATTTAAAAACGAAACCAATTTGTCAAAATAATAATAATTTTTAATTGAAAATTTGTTTAAGTTTTTAATATTAAAAATTGCTTCGTAATAAAACAAAATTAAATATCATATAAAAAAAAAATTTCAATGTATATTATAAATTGATTTTTATATTAATTTTAAATGGATATATTTGACAGTAGGTATATATAAAAAAGTGAATAGGACAATGTAACAACTATTAACAGAAATTTACAACCGTTATTTGATATGCACATTAACATAGCATATTAAACATCCATTTATAAAATGAAACAACTTAACAAATGAAACCTAATCTAATAAACCTAATATTAATATTAATATTAATATTAATCTATTTGGCGTTTCCTTTTACTGACATGTATTTATTACACTTGGCGTTAATTTGCATAATCTGACGTACAAGTAGACTAAATCGCAATTTTTATTATCTGTCATTTATTGACATATTCAAATGTTTATTTATATAAAACCCTATAAAAACTTTACAACTATCTAAATACAAAAATTTTATTTTCGCATAAAATTAGCATAAAATAAAAAATTTATTTCACTTATATGGTGATGTTTCGTAAAAAAAAATGTTTGAGATAAAGAGAGCATAACAAAATAATAATTTTTACTATTTTTATCTATTTTTGGAATTATTGTTATTTCATCTCGAAGATTGTTTAATTTTTATGATTATATTATAGTATATATGTCAATGCATTGACAATAAAAGAACAAAAAATATGAAATTCAGTGTTTATACGAAACATCCTGAAAAAAAAGAGTTACAATCTATCAGATGCACAAACATCATTAGATTTTTTTATATTACAGATTTACAAAATAAAAAAGATTTTTTTTAAAATAAATTAATTTTTATAACAACAAAATCTGTTTGCTGAAGTTTGCTGAAGTTATTAGTCAAAATTTTTTTACCTAACTCATTCTAGACGGTTTAACTGATTTTAATGATATTTTTAGAATAGGTTTATTTAGTGCCCAAGATGGTTTTATTTTTTTCCAGTGACGCCAACTTTTCGAGAAAAGAATTACTATAATTTTAAAAAATGTATTGTGCTAACATCATTTATCCGATTTTGATCAAATTTTCAGAAAAGATTCCTCTGATACTCACATAAATAATATAATTTTGATAAATTACATTGTTGCTCACTTTCCGAGAAAAAATTAATAAAATTTATGAAAATTTATTTTTATTTATCCGATTTTAATCAAATATTTACAAAAGATATATTCTTAATGCCTACATAAAAAAATTATTAAACTTTTAAAAAAATCAATATAGCCACATTATTTATACGATTTTAGTAAAATTTTCAAAAAAACTTCTCCTATTGCCTACATTAATTATATAATCTTAACAAAATACAGTGTTGCCAACTTATCGTGAAAAAATACTGAAATTTTTTGAAATTTATTATGGTTTTATTATTTATCTGTAATTAATCAAAATTTCACAAAAGATTTTTCCAGTGACCACAAAAATTTAATATATTTATTCTATATAAGATTGCCAACTTTCAGAGAAAAAATTACTAACATTTTTAAAATTTAAATTGGCTTTACTATTTATCCAGTTTTTAAAAAATACATATGTTTAAAAAAATTAAACAATTTAATTATTATATAGTGTTGCAAATTTTCCGGAAAAACTATTTAAAATTTATTTTAAGCATACTGCTTGTACGATTTAAAACAAATTTTCTGAATAAGTTTTTTTATACATACATACATACATACACAATCACGCCATGTACCCAAAAGAATGTGGCACAAACTTTTTTCATCATCTCGAAATCAGTCACCTCCAAACATTCCTTTCCAAACAAGCAACTTTCGCTTTATCCACATTCATAATTCCTCTCATACATGCTCTTTTATTCCTACTACTTGGAAACTTTCGCTTACGCAAAACACTCTCAATCATACCACTCCAACTACTCATCGGACGTCCACGCAAACGTATACCATCAAAATCATTTAAATAAATCTTTTTAACTAAACGTTTATTAGACATTTGCTCAACATGTCTGAACCATCGTAACTGACTAACACCAACTTTTGCTACAACATTTTTTTCAATTTCACACTCATACACTAATCTATTTCGTACCCAATCTCTCCTATTTACACCACATACCCCACGTAAAAATCTCATTTTCACAGCAGTTATTTTCCGTTTATGCTTTTGCAACCAAACCCAACATTCACTACCATACATAAATGTAGGCACCAAAACTGCATTGTATATACTCAAACGGGCTCCTTTGGAAACATTTACATTCTTAGCAAAAGTTCCCAAAGCACCCAAAACTTTACAACCAGCGTTTATTCTCCTTTCAATTTCACGATCAAAACGGCCATCTCTAGACAGCAAACTACCCAAATACACAAATTCATCTACCAGCTCTAAACGTGCACCATCAATATATACATTACATTCAGTCATCGAGTCACCCTTCTTAAAAACTAAAACTTTGAACTTATCAACATTTAACACAAGATTTATAACTTTACCAGCAACATCAATTCTATCAATCATCTTTCTCAGTTGCTCTTCAGATTCAGCCAAAATAACCACGTTATTAGCATACGCTATAGCAGATACAACACAATCACCTATTTGTATACCATCATTACCACAAAGAGCTTTCCAAAGAAGAACATCCATATATAAATTAAATAACCAAGGAGACATTACACAGCTCTGTTTCACGCCAACGTCTATACGAAACCAATCACTTAAACAACCACCAACTCGTACAGCAGCTTCACTTTCATCATACAGAGCTTGAATTGCTTCTAAAATATTACCATTAACACCATATTCGCAAAGCAAATCCCACAAGATGAAGAGCAAACAATTGATCCACACATCCTCTTTCTGGCAAAAAGCCACCCTGAACATCAGTAATTTTTGAAATTGTTAGTGCTCTAACTTTATGAATTAATATTTTACCAAGTAATTTACCGGGAACACTCATAAGACTAACCGCTCGAAAAGTTAGTACATTCTTTTTTATGCATAATATGTACAAAATTTAATTTTTGAACAATGTTGCCAACTTTTGATAAAAAAATAAATAGCACTATTAAATTTTTATTCCTATTTCTTAGTATATATGTGATAATATCAAATATATAGGTTTATCCATATATTTTGTTAAATTTTGCTAAGGTTATATATTCAGATATATGCATAATATACATAACATTTAATATAAATGAAAAATATTGTTTTATAGCAAATTGTTTGCAAAATATCAAATAAATTATTTATTTCTATTTCACAAAATTTAGAAAATAGTCCTATAGTACCATTTCTTGCTATTTGTATTATTTAACATGGATATATAGCATGTCACTCGCGATTTGAAAATGGTATACTTTTTACTTTAATTTACTAATTATTGACGTTATTATATATGAGCATTTTATGTATAATTTATTATTATATTTACTCTAAATTTTTAGTATATATAAAAAAGCTAATTTTTATTTTAATTTTAAATAATCCTATTAAAAACCGCTTTAAACCGTTTTTTTGCGATGAACCAAAATTTTAGAAATCGATATAACCGGAAACAATTAATTTTTAAACGGTTTTGTAACCGGGTAAATTTTAATTAAAATTAATTTCGGTTCCCAGGCCTGATTGAAATGAAGTATATTCAAATCATATTTGTACGATTCTAAACTATATGATTGGCAGAAAATAATAGTTAAAAGAAACAATAAAGAAAAACTCATAATCAAACAAAATAATAATAAAATACAAATTTTGTAAACTATCATATTTCTTTGAGAAATGTATAAAATGATATTCTTAATATAGTAAAAAATCTTTCAGAACTCAATATATAAAATAAAAATAAAACAGCTTTACTAAACCGCTATAGAAACAAGTTACCATGTAATAATTAAGTAATTACTTTATAAAAGTATTATAAATTTTTAATTAATGAAAGCAAATTTTATTTTAATCAGTGCTTTCCCAATGATTGATGTTATTTTTTTCTTTATAAATTTTTATTGCTTCTCTTATTAAAATCTGGTTGTAATAGTGATTGATCTTGCAATAATTACAGTATCTTTGAATTTTACATCATAAAGATAGTCTAACGCATGACGTGCAATAGCAGATTTATCTGGATGATATAGACGTATTGATCTTTTATGTTCTGTCAATATAGTAGAAACAGTTTTACCTGTTTGTCCAACATACACTTTACTGCATTTACACTGTGTTCTATATATATATATATTTATATATATATATATATATATATATATATATATATATATATCCGAAGATTGAAGAGGTATAATATCATTTACACTTTTCAACATTTGTTGCAATTTCATGAGTGTAAAATAGGAAACTTTAGTATTCTGTCTTGATAAAATTCTGAATATTTTATCGGTAACATCTTTCATAAAAAGCATAAAAGCGTAAATTATGTTTTTATAATCAAGCAAATCTTCAACAACTCTAGGTCTTTCCGTATTTGTATTGCTTTCATAATAAATTTTTTTATTATAACCATTCAGTAAAAATATAGCTTATGTTAATGCAGACCTTAAACCTAAAGCCGTTTTATTTTTTATTTTATTAATTACATTAAATTTATCAATTTACATGTTATTAACATTAATTTAATTTCACTGAAAAAAATACTATTTGCCCAGTGTGTTTTTTAAAAATTGGCAAAAATGCTATTCTCAATTGCAACAAACTAAAATACATCGTATAATTGGTATTAATTTAGGCAAGGTATATAGATCCTAAGCGTTGAAAAGTGGACGAAAAATGAATGGTACATAAGGTTTAAAATAACCATAGTATTGAATGCTAAAAATCATATGTTTTGGGGGCATTGAACATTTAAATAGTTTAGTTAACATAGTTAGTCAGATATGTATTGCTTATGTTTGTAATTTATGAAAATTCATTAAAAATTTATAATTAATGATAACATGAGTCTTCCAAAATAGGTATAATGTTTAAGTTATTTAAAATAATTAACACACATACCAAAATATAATTTTGTGTGTTATTTTAATTAACTTATATTAACATATGTATATTTATAAATTAATTAATATATAGATATATGAAATATATTTTCAGTTGAAAATATTTTAAGAAGTATTTGATAAATACTTAACAGCTGCTTACAACAATACTATTGTTAAAAATTTGAGTCCGCGACCATTTGCCGCCGCCGTTTTGCCACTGGACATTTTGTCACGGACGTTTTGCCGCCGCGACATTTTGCTGCCGGGACAGTTTGCCGCCGGGACATTTTGCCGCCGGGACATTTTGCCGCCAGGCAAGTATTAGGTGTAGAAGACAAACAGCTAAACCAACCTACAGCTAACCTAACAGCTAACCTAACCTACCCTAACCCGGCGGCAAAATGTCCCGGCGGCAAAACGTCCGTGGCAAAATGTCCGGCGGCAAAACGTCCCGGTCCCTAAAAATTTATACCACAAAATTAATAACATCGGATCAGCATTAAAACATCAAAAACTGCACTATGTAAATTAAAAATGTTTGACTCTAAATATACATAATCTAACTGGTCGATGCCCCGAAATTTTAAACCTTAACTACTATAGATCTTTCGATAACTTCTTTCAGTGCTTTAGTATTATTGGCCTAACCTGTTTTTTCTCCATATACTTAGTCTATGCGTATTACTAACCTGCTGTACATTTAATAATTGGCGTATCCCAATATCCTCCTTCGCACAAGCTGGCAGAATTATCAATGTCAAGCGGTATATATGAATCTTTACATTTCATATGAACAATTGTTCCTTCCACCATTGGCATTGTACATACTTCTTCATGGCCATCTAATTCACAATATAAATCTACACTATTGGATATTATTGCTTGACAAGTTCCTAAAACAGGCAACATAAATATTACTGGAAAATTGAAAATATGCTGTTTTTCACTTACGGACACATTTAGGAAATTTTGGTGACCAACGATTGTCCAAACAACTTGTAAAGCTTGCTGGATAAGGTGCATAAGTTGTATTACATTGTATTGTTACAATAGTGCCGTTACTAACTGGTTTACCAGAAATGTAATTGCCAAAGACAGTGTATTTTCCATTTAGAATTTTTTTTGGTAATGTGCAATCTGCTTGTGCATATGAATCGCTATACCAAAATCTATTTTCAGATTCAGCTCTACTTATCCACAACAAGAGTTCATTAGTAATTCTAGTATAAGCAGTAAGTTGATGGGAGTGACATGTTCCTTGATTTATTGGACTTATACTAACTATTCCTCGAATATAATATTTTCTATTACGTGGCCAGTAAAAAACCAAACCTCCGCCACTATCTCCTTGACAAACAGCAGATCCTAAAAAGATTAATATTATTATTTTTTATTTAATTTTAATTTTAAACACTGTCCGCCAAAAAGTCCGCATCGGTATCCGGACAATTCACCGAAAACCGTTCACCGAAAACAATTCACCGAAAACAAATTAACCGAAGTACCAAATCACCGAAAAACAATTCAACGAAAAACAATTTATCGAATAACCAACTGAAATAGAATTAAATTAAATTAAAATTAATATTAGAAAGTGATTAGGTTAGGAAAGGTTAGGTTAGTAGGTTGGTTTAGGTTTTTGTTTTTCAGTATGTATAAATAGCCAATTGCGTATACATAACGTATGTATCAATAGCCTCATCCTTAATATTATGAATATTAGGAATGTCTTTATAAAAAGCGTATTTATTTTTTTTATTTTTTTCTTTAACACTTTACGGAGGGGTGATGGGTAGGTTAGGTTAGGTTAGGTTGTTTAATTCTATTTCATTTGGTTATTCGATAAATTGTTTTTCGATAAATTGTTTTTCGGTGAATTGGTACTTCGGTGAATTTGTTTTCGGTGAACGGATTTCGGTGAATTATCCGCGACCCGTCTGCGTCATATAGAATAAAAATTATTATTAATTATTAAAAATTATTATCACCATAGACTAGGTATAGAGAGAAGACATATCATATCATATCATAAACATTCATTGGAAATATAACATTAATTTGATTAGCCTTTATTTCGTGATACAAATTGAGTAATAAGATAAAATAATTTAAAAAAATGCATTGTAAAATATCAGTCTAATTGTAAATATAAGTATAAAATGACCTAACGGTTGAAACTGCGGTAACTAATTTTTAATAAATATTGTGGAATTTTACAATATAATTGTATTTTATTATTTTATCTAATAATAACATAGTATCAAAGTGGTAACATCTCTTTATAAAAAATTAATAAAATATTAAATAAAAATTAATTGTGTGATATATATTAGGTAATAATACTTTTTAATGAGTTATTATCAATTGATGATTAAATTATTAAAAACATTTTGTGCATAAATTAAAAATTACAATTAAAAAAATATTAGAATCTTGTTTTTAACCCAAGCATTTTATGGGAGGCCTTAAATTTATTCTAAAACATTTTTACAAATAACTTTTTTCTTTAATTGTTACAAATCAATTAAGTTTAGCTGAAATATTTTTCATTATTGTTTTGTTTAATTTATACCAAAAATGAGATCTGCATAACCGGCTATTGCAGTTTTAGTTTTTAGACAAGCAACAAAATACATCGTAATAATAATTTTCAAAAAACAAATAATACAAATTTTTCTCATACAGTCTTTTTGGCAGACACACGGTATAAGGAAATATAATCGAACCATTCGTAAAACCAGCACAGAATTTATCCGTTGTTACAAAACGATGAAAATTATCTGGGACAACTTCAAGGCATGCACCTCGACTTTTATATGGGACAGTCAATTGTTGTAATTCGTTTGCAGGCTTGCCTTCTTCTTTTGTATATCCCCAGCCTACTACCTGTAGTATTTCAGAAATTATTTACAAATAGCAAAATAATAGTATATTATGTTATGAGGAGTATAAAACGTTGAATATTGTGTCGAACCCAGATATTTATGCAAGTAATCCAGGCAAAACACAGAACGAGTTTTCTATTTTGAGTGACATATACGATTTTTTCTTCATGCATTCTAAACGAGAAACTAAACTAAAAATATATGAAAAATTACCTCAACTAATTACTAACAGTTGTATAATAATATACCGGATGATTCATTTAACCTGGAATTTGTTATATTTCAAAAAATACGCATCGGACAGAAAATTTGCCAAATCTAAACTTTAATATCTCGAAGGGGGGCATCCGTTAGTACTAAATTCTCTTCAACCCCCCGCCCCCTGTGTGCGGGGCGGGGGACAACTTTGAAATTTTAAATAGAAACCCCTATTTTTATCACATATTCGGATTCTGCGATAAAAACTACGTACATTTCGTCCGAAAAAAATTTCGATTCTCGACAGATGGTGCTGTAATCGCAAAAAAATAGATTTAACCTGGAATTTGTTATAATTCGAAAAATACGCATCGGACAGAAAAATTTGCCGAATTCAAACTTTAATATCTCAAAGGGGGGCATCCGTTAATGCTAAATTCCCGCTACCCTCTTACCCTCTGTGGGCGGGGCGGGGGGCAATTTTGAATTTTTAAATAGGGACCCCTATTTTTTATCACAGATTCGGATTTCATGATAAAAACTACGTACATTTTGTCCGAAAAAATTTTTTCGATTTTTGACAGTTGGCGCTGTAATCGCAAGAAATTTTTAAGATTTCAAAGTTGCCCCCCGCCCCGCCAACAGAGGGTGTGGGGTGGTGAGAATTTAGTACTAGCGGATGCCCCCCTTTGAGATATTAAAGTTTGGATTCGGCAAATTTTTCTGTCCGATGCGTATTTTTCGAAATATAACAAATTCCAGGCTAAATCCATTTTTTGCGATTACAGCGCAATCTGTCAAGAATCAAAATTTTTTTTCAAACGAAATGTACGTAGTTTTTATCGTAAAATCCGAATCTGTAATAAAAAATAGGGGTTCTTATTTAATATTTCAAAGTTGACCCCCGCCCCGCCCACAGTGGGAAGGAGGGTGGCGGGAATTTAGTACTAACGGATGCCCCCCTTTGAGATATTAAAGTTTCGATTCGACAAATTTTTCTGTCCGATGCGTATTTTTCGAAATATAACAAATTCCAGGTTAAATGAATCACCCGGTATATATACAGGTGTAACAGAATAACTATTCCTAATTTTCAGAAATAATAGAGGGCACATAAAGAAACATTTTTTATTAATAAACTAGTGTCCGGAAATTTTTTTTTCCTTTTTTTTTTCTTTTTGTTTTCGGCAGTCGATTGTACATCGTTACAACTTGTGTATCGAAAATGGTAGTCGTAACTTCGAACAATTTTTATAAAGTTTAATGCGCTATTATTTCTAATAAAATGTTCCTTAAATTAACTACTCTTTGATGTTTTGATTAAGATTGTTTTTAACGATATCTAGTGTATCTTGGCACCGAGAAATTTCCGGACACTAGTTTATTAATAAAAAATATTTCTCTAAGTGCACTCTATCATTTCTGAAAATTAGGAATAGTTATTCTGTTACACCCTGTATATATATATATATATATATATATATATACGTATATATATACATATATATACATATGTATATATATATATATATACATACGTATATATATATACATATATATATATATATATATATATATATATATATATATAAATATATATATATATATATATACATACATATATATATATATATATATATATATATATATATATATATATTATTTATATTATTTATATTTGTTGCGTGGTTAATGAGAATTAATGTTTCTTTAGTGGAATATATAATTTCTGACAAATTTGGCGATGCATATTGAATTTCTTGCAATTTTTCACACATTTTCAATAATCAAATTCCAGCGAAAATAAACAATGCGATTTCCAATTAACATAACTTCTCTTAATAATTTTTAATGTAGCCGTCAGAGATTTTAAATTAAATACACTTAACCGTGTTTTTCTTTTAGATTAAATATGCAGTTTCTAACCACCCTGGGCGGTGCACATTGATTTTTCGCACATCTTCACATATTTTAAATAATCAAATTTAAATTCAGATAAAAATAAACAACGCAATTTTCAATCAACTAAACTTAACGTAATAGTGTTTCAATATGGTCGCTGAAGATGCCAGATTAAATACACTTGACGTTGTAGATATGATTGGTGCTGCCACAGTGATGTATATTGTAAATAACTGCTGCACAATAATATTATTATTGTACTAGTAACATAATGACTACTTTTTACATAAGTAATATGGTAAAGTAACGTTAATATTATACGCTTGAAGGAAATAGTTGTTTATCACGTGCCAGATTCGGTCCAAACAAGAGACATAATTTTCCTTTTTGCCTATTATATTAATTGATATTATCAAATAAATCATAAAAATATTATAAAAATAAATATTATATTAAAAAATAAATTTTATAAATAAATTATTATGTTTAATATACATATATAAATTATACATACATATATATATATATATATATATATATATATATATATATATATATATATACCGGGTGACCCATTTTAATTAATCCACTGGAATATCTCAACAAATATGTGTTGTACACAAAAATATTCCGAATAAAAGTTTAACGGTTTTAAGGGGAATATTTGATCCTGTCAAATTTTCGACACCCCCCCCCCTCTAACCCTTGGGGTACCGTGAGTCATTGTATGGCAAAGCAAAACAAAATTTTTGTTTTGATTTTTGCCACATTGTTTTAAAATTACTTCGTGGATCCCGTTTTTTTTTAGCTTGATTAATTTTATTTTTGCGACTACAGCGCCATCTATCACAAATTCAAAAAAATTGTTGAATAAAATCTTCATATTTTTTATGTAGAATCCGAATCTGTAGTAAAAAATAGGGTTCCTTTTAAGTTATCAAAGTTAATTTCCTTTCCCAACTCATGGGGGTGGGGGTGTTGAAAATTTGACAGGATTAGATGTCCCCTCAAAAACATTAAACTTTTATTTGAAACATTTTTTTGTACGACACATATTTGTCGAGATATTCCAGTGGATTAATTAAAATGGCTCACATTTTATTTTTGCGACTACAGCGTTATCTATCATAAATTCAAAAAACTTGTATAAATAAAATCTTCATAGTTTTTTTTATATAGAATCCGAATCTGTAATAAAATAGGAATTCCCAATTAAGATATCAAAGTTGACCCCCTCCCCTACCCCCTGAGGAGTGAGAGTGAATAAAATTTGACAGAATCAGATGTCCCCCTCAAAATCATTAAACTTTTATTCGGAACACTTTTTTGTATGACACATATTTGTCGAGATATTCCAGTGGATTTATTAGAATGGGTCACCCTATATAAATTTTATTATTGTGCGTTATCTCTAATATTTAACTAAAAATTAGCAAAATAATACCTTTAAAATATTAAATATGTACGGTGGTTTTTGTTGGCCAAAGAACGTAATAACTTAAATATTTTTTTATAACTTTATGGATATCTAAATGAGATAAATTGAATTAATAATTTTGAAAGCCCAATAAATTAAAAAAGTTGCTTGCATTTATTTTATGCAAGTTAGTCTAACTTATAGATCTATAATTTTACGGTAAATGGTTCAAAATATAAATTTTAATTCTTATATCAAAGAACAAAAATAATTCACATAAGTGGATGTTAAAAATGACATATCAATATTTTTCTTAATTTGTTTTGTATATTGTGTATTTCAATTTATTCTCAAAATAATATTTAAAAAAAAACTAAGATAATAATAGTATTATTATAGAACGTGTTAAATCAGTGTGACACAATAAACAATTCACTAGCAAAAATTCGCTATATTATGTACAGTAACTGAGTCTTTCGTTTTATAAAAATCAAACTATTGCAAATTCTAGCACATTATTAACTAAATAATTATGCGTTGTGTTAGTTATCCTGATTTGAGTTTAAAACTTTATAAAACTTGATATTTACAGTTCCATTAGTATTTTCCCGTAATTGTAAACTCTCAAATTCGTTACTCCAATCAATACAAATTGGCTGTACAAATTGTGTTATTTCAAATGGCTTTTCAACAATAACAATTGCAATATCATCTTGATAATTTGATTTGTGTCCACCATATGTTGACTGTATTAAAATTTGTTGTGCAACAATATATTGTGCATTATGATCCCAAGGCGATTCATATTCTCCATAATATTTTCCAGCTCCAACAACATAACTGGCATTCGTATACAGACCGTCTTCGTCCCGTGCAAAACAATGAGCCGCTAGAAATAATAATATATTTATTGTTGATATATATATATATATATATATATATATATATATACTTGGTATTTGCAATTAAAAATCACCTGACAGTATAACTGTTCGGCTAATAATTGAGCCGCCGCAAATATTTTTGTATTTAGTATCTTGTGATCTTCTTCTGTATATTGCAACATGCCATGGGAAATTGCCTTTGACTGCACGTACACCATCTATTATTGCTGTTTGCCCAGATGAAATAACACGGCCACATTCTAAAATATTTTAGCTTTTATTTTAATGTTATTTTGATTTGCAATATTTAGTTTAATAAAAAGAAAACTTATTAGTTGCTGTTCTTTAAGAGCAGATGAATTCAGCGTAAACAAAAAAAAATTGTGTTAAATTTTAAATATAACAGAAATCGTTTTTCAGCGATTTCTCTCAAATGTCAATACGAAATTGACTAATATATAATTAATTTTGAATCTCATGCGAAAACATAACAAATAAATGATATTTTTGATTAAATAGGCAGTCACATTCAGTTAAAGTTAATTTGAGAAATAGCTCTTGGTGTCTCTAACCTGGTG